>OV815272.1:14867500-15475937 GCA_929108145.2 Limnephilus rhombicus | reverse complement strand
CATCTTACCTTTCTAAATTACATAATACATTGTTTTTTTCTTCATCTTTGTCCTTTTAAAATAGCAGTATCTATTTTTTTATTATTTTTTTTTATTTTAGTCCTTTTTTAAATTAATGGTACATACTTATTATATTTTTCCAAATGAAATTTCAACACATGGTCACCCTGCATGTTTGTATCATAATGTATAAGCTTTTTGAGCTTAATAGGTACCTATACATTATCTGTAAGAATCCTTACATTGTTCAATCAATAGGTACCTATTTTGTGTTATTTGTATTACTTTAAAAAATTATTAACCTTAACACAGGTTTGTCCTAATGAGGTTAAAACATGACATATAAACAATAATACTTACCATGTAACTAACTAACTAACTAACCAACGCGGTTTTCTAATTTGGTATTCTCATCAAAAGTATGTAGAACAGCTATGAACTTACCATCACGCCGTTTATCACCTAACTATACTACCTAGAGGTAGGCAGAGAGGACAGACCGCCACATAACTCCGCCTTGACACAAACTCCTTCCAAATGCTTCCATCACATTCATAGGTATGTATAAAATTATTTTTTTGTTTGTCTAAAACAGCGATAAACTTCAAACGATTGGCTTTCAAAATCTATAAATATTTGTGTACAGTGGCGACATCTATTGGTAAAACTTCAAACTCAGCGCTACCTTGATTATTTTAGGGTTCTTTTCGGGACCAGGTGTAACCATTAATGGATGCCTACACAATGCCTGTACAACTAAATACCTACTGCATTCATTCGTAGATTTTGTGTAAAAAACTTTTTAAACCTGCATGCTTGTACTTGTATATTATGGCTGAATTAAATATTTATTTTAGTTATCTTATATATATAAAAATGAATCGCTAAATGTGTTGCTAAGCGCAAATCTCGAGAGCAGCTGAACCGATTTCGCTAATTCGTTTTTTAGAATATTCCTTAAAGTATGAGGATGGTTCTTACGCAGAGAAAAATTAAGAAAATTGCGCAGAAAATTGGATAATTTCAGAAAACCTAACGACTATCGCACGTTTGACAGTTCGCGTGTTTGAGAATGGCATTTTAAATCAGGATTCTATTTTTGAAAATCTAAGTTCATAAATTTATTTAAAGTAAATACTCCCCTAATAGTTTGAATCGAATCAAGAATTTTAGATATTTTAAATAGGTACCTATGTTAGGTACCAAATTTAATATACATGAAAAATGGAAATTTGAATAAAAATTGTAAAAGGTGGCACGCGGGCTGTTTAAAAACTGAATGTACTGGGATTGAGTATATGGAAAGTGAGAGGGAGGGAGAGATAGGGGAGGGGGGAGGGGGGTAGGGTGGAGGAAGGGCGGTGAGAGGGGGGGGGGGGAGGTGGAGGAGGCGGAGTGGGAACCCCCCTTACAACATGCGAGCGAAGCCGCGGGAAAAAGCTAGCTGATTATAAAAACAAGCCGACAAAAAATACAGATTATCAAAATAAAATGTTTTTTAATAATTATTTAAAAAAAATAGTAATTACCTAATAGTTATAAATTTGTTCTTCAAAAGCGTACTATGCAAGCGTGCACGATATAGGTACCATTACCATTGACAACCCTGTAAAAATAATGTTTTTATTTTACAGTGGACTATAAACTAAAAAAATAATTTTTTATCCCAAATAACGCTGACAACGGAAGCCTTTTCCCTGTGATATTTCACTTAATGAATTCGGAAAAGTATCAAACTGTAGTTTGTAAATATACCTATTTTTTTATAACTTACCTATATTGGATAACCAACACCTCTGCCGTAGGTCGCCCCAAGTGATTCACTACGTTTGGTGACTAGGGGTGCCCGGGTTCATGGGGTTGTACGCCTGTCTTTTGGTGGCGGATGCGTTTGCCCACCTACTGCGTGGCGGACCGGATCGAGAGAGACTGGTTTAGGGAGACCTTTTGACCTCTCCAGCTGGACTCTCTCTCTACCCATCGCCTTGCAATGCAGTAGGAGAGATGGATTCTTACGTCCTCCTGGACACATGGACTCCTAGGTTCCCACTCACCTAGGGTTGCCATCCGTCCGGGTTTCCCCGGATTTGTCCTAGTTTAGAGTCAGGGGAGCGTCCGGGCGGGGTTTCATTTGATGTCCGGGTTTAAAAAAAAAATTAAGTCTTAAAATTTAAAGTCAAACGCATACGTTTGCTCTGAGGAAGGAACGGTCGTTCTGAAACCAGTCGGCTTTAAACAAATATAAACGTAGTTCAAACAAAGTAACATTGTTTCATTTAGTTTTCTTTAATTAAAATTAAATTCAATTTCAAAGAATACAGTTGCATTGATTTTTACAAATTCCTTTTAATAACGGAATATATTCTAAAAGCTATCGGAAAGAGTGATAAATACAAAAAAAACTGAAAAGTAAAAAAGGCGCGAGGCTGAGGAAAAAGCTTTAATAGCTAGATAATCAAATAATGTACTTTTGAGTGCAATAATTTCTTTTCATTTTTGTAGTTAAAGTTATGATTGTTTTTATTACGCAAAAGAAATTTACAATATGGCTGTTGATTAAAACTTTAAGGTGATATAAATGAGTATAGTTTTTGGTCATTTTATGCTTAAAAAAATTAATAATGTAACTTACATTACAGTAAGTCTAAACTTTAAAAAGGTTCAGTTTTGTTGCTTAAAATTTAAGAAGACTGAATTTAGTTCATATTATATCATTATGACATTTCCTTGTTTAAATGGCTGCTGATAAAAATTTAAAGATATAATTATTATTAAGTTAAAGAGTTACCTAAAAAATTGTAAGACTGAATACTAAAATGGCCTCAGTACTTTTAAGATTTATGTTTAAAAATTTAATTGAATTTTGTTTGGCTTAATATTTTAATAAGGTTTTGTTTTCATAACAGAGTATATTAATAATTGTAAAAAATTCTAACCGATTATTAAAACTATTAGTAACAAACTGTAATAAGATTCTGTTTTGTTAGGTACTTTTAGAATGATGATAAAAGGTGACTAAATTTAATTTGAAAATAAATAAAAAGACGACATTTTTAACTGTTTTTTTTTATTTTTTTATTACACTGACTATGTTTAAAAAAACCTGTTGACATGTCCGGGTTCTGTGCTCTAAAATCCGGGGTTTTCACGCGTCTTGTCATGGTTGCCAAATTTAAGATATGGCAACCCTATTCCCACCCCTCATACCATTTTTCCTTCCCAGAACTTCCGCTCCTTTCTATTCCTAAACAGACCTTCCACATAACATCTCCAAAGATGACTCAGCCCCTTAGGATTTTCCTTCCTCAAGGCCTCCTGTGTGGAGCTAATTAAAAATAAAAGTCTGTTCAATTTTTGTCGTAATATGTGGGCTACTAATGCAAGATTATCAACCGAATATCAAAGGGAAGATTGGCGGAAGACGTTGCGCTTTATGGAAATGAAACTTACGTGCTTGTACGAGTGAAATTCCGCTGAGTTATTTCGGGCTGCTCTCTGCGACTCCAGATACTAATATCTACAGCCTGTATGTCGGACGAATATCTACAGCTCATATATTGGACTAATATCTACGAACTTTAGAGTGTTGACTAATATCTACAGGGCTAAGGTCGGACGAATATCTTTGACGGTCCCAGTGTTGACTAATATCTACAGAGCGTAGGTTGAACTAATATCTACAGAGCGTAGGTTGGATTAATATCTACAGAGGGCAGCTGAGCAAGAGGTTGTACGAAACAGCATAAATTACTTCAATTACGTAATTACTAATTACGTAAAGGCTTAAACGTTTAAAGTACGTACACGAAGTTTTTGCATAATATTACTTATTTTGCTGTTTACGAGGACAATAATTTATTGAACAAACATGGAGGTCATAATACAAAGATATTTATTTATTTCGAAATACACGGCACCACAACCTAACCTAACCTAACTGACATAGAAATGGTCATGGTAACAGACTAAATAATTTAGAAGCACTCGAAATAAAGAAAGCTGTTAAAACAAAAACCCAAATCTTTAAAATTCAGCTAAAAATGTCCAATAGTCCGATATTAGGGATTTTTACATACATACATATATAAATTAAATTTTTTAAACTGCATACGCAATATTACGTTATTCCAATATGCTATACATAATTGCAAAACCAACCTCTGCCAGTGCTGTAGATATTCGTCAACACTTTGGTTCCCATAGATATTAGTCAGCAGTTTGAGCTGTAGATATTCGTACGCACTTTGGTTCTCATAGATATTAGTCAGCAGATTGAGCTGTAGATATTCGTACGCACTTTGGTTCTCATAGATATTAGTTCGATTTTTTTCAGTTTTTGGAATTCCTGTAGATATTAATAGACGTCTCCCTCTCTTCGGGGTGAAAATTGCACTGAGCCAACATCGCATCGGAATGGACACCGTCATAATAAAAAAAAGCTAAAACAACGTTTTTTTGTTATTTCGATTTTTGTGCTTATAGCATAATGATTTCATGTTTTAGTATCTATCCATTAGTAAAATCGTTTAAAATTATCTACTACAACCGGTCGCGGTGGTACCTACCGATTGTCTTATATCGTATTATTAGAAGTTGTTGTTAAAAGCATTTTAACCTTCTTAAACAATAAGTTCCAATTACAAGTTAGACGGAACAAAGGAAGGGACAATATTAACATTCTTAGTTCTGGGTTTTGTTTTCAAAATATCAGACGAAGCCGCCCTAACGGTAAATTCCAACCTTAAAAAATCCCGGTTAAGTCTTTAATTACTAACCTCTCTCAGCTAAACACTCATTAGCAGTAATTCCGTTAGCCAGATGAAACAGTTTAAAAAAGTAAATTCAAATTGAATCACTTTGGCCACTACAACACGGGCATGTGCCTAGTGTGATGGCCAAAAATTATCCATTTACTGTAATGTATAAACTTTACTGAATAAAGAACATTAAAAAAAAAAAAAAATCGTATATTATAATGGTAGAAATTTGGTAGCCATGTGAGTAAAATGACAAATTAACCCTTCAGAAATTTGGCGTACTTTTCAGATGGACAAAATATTTCCGCTCCACAATATAAACAAAAAAATTAACAAAACAAAAAAACGACTTCAAAAAATGCACTAAAAAGTAAAAAAAATAATTTCATATTCTTCTACAACTTCATAATCAACTTACTTTTTCTACTCATCAATATGTAGGTACGATTGTTATTTTTGGAGTCGGTGTCAGTCAAGGTAGGTTTGTAACTACATACATAGTTATAGGTGAGATGTGCTTGTGTCGCACAAGCGACTTGGCGAGGTGAGAGGCGAGAGCGGGGCCGCGGCGTGAGGGGAGCTGTCAAGTGAACACGCCGGGCCGGGTACCTTTGCTGACACCGACTCCAAAAATAACAATCGTACCTACATATTGATGAGTAGAAAAAGTAAGTTGATTATGAAGTTGTAGAAGAATATGAAATTATTTGTTTACTTTTTAGTGCATTTTTTGTCGATTTTTTGTTTTGTTAAATTTTTTGTTTATTTTTTGATTTTTAGTGAATCTGAAGTACACTAACTAATTCGTCTGAATATGGGTAGACCTACTAAACGTTCTGCTCATATGAGACAGACATAATTTGACCATAACGACGTTAAGGTCAAATTAAGAGATTCGGCCGAGTTTCGTTAATTTGCTCCTAAGATTTGAAGAGTTCCGTTACTTTGTCATGGATCCGATAATCAGAACCTAACCAAACTCTCATCAAACTACCCTTGAAGTACATCCTTTCCAATAAAAAAAGAATCATCGAAACCGCTTGGCGTGATATTGAGTTATTCGTCCATTTGTCGCACACACTTATTGCAAATTTAAGACTTTATGGTTTTTTCATAGATGCCATTGTCAGAACTGGACCAAATTAAAATGGGACTACACGGGAAGCATCAGCTTTCAAATAAAAAAAGAATCATCAATATCGGTCAACCCAGTCGAAAGTTCTGAGGTAACAAACATTAAAAAAATACAGTCAAATTGAGAACCTCTTCCTTTTTGAAGTCGTTTAAAAATGCAAATAAATGGAATATTTCTGAACACATCCAAAAACTAAAAACTGTTTTTGAAAGGTGATGAAATACGATTTCACTGAATACATACGATATTTCTGAATACATCCAAAAACTAAAAACTGTTTTTGAAAGGTGATGAAATACGATTTCACATTTTATAATTCGAAATATACCTATATATAATTTTTAAAGTATGAAAATTTTGCGTTAAAACATAAAAAAGTTTTAAAAATGGCCCACCTTACGTTTTTCTAACTAAAATTACTGATATAGAAAAAAACCCATACATATTTTATTAAACAGATGTTTTATAAACGGTATTGTCACCTCAGTTTTTTATCGTTCTATGTAACTGTAAAACAAAGAAAAAAAAATAAATGTGAAAATAATTAATAAAACATTCACAAAGGAGAACATTTTTTTTTTAAATTGCGATTCCAAAGATTGGTTTCAGGTGTACATTTTAATCTTCTGGTGTTTTTTATAGATTTGAATATAAAGCCTGGTATTTTGCCTTTCTAATTCTGTTTAGAACATATTTATCACTGTGATAGTAAGGGGGTTACAGCGATTTATATGAGACCTGTGTGAGCTGGGAGAAATTTTTTGTGTTTAAAATTAAAATTCCTTTGATTAAATGGGTTAAAAGTTATGAAACAAATAAACTGTTAATGTACACTGTGATGCTGTCCGAAACGTTGACTTAAGGAGGTAGCGCAATACAGCATTAAACCCCAAAAATAAATCACTATAAATCATTGATATATATATACTAGATGACTAATGACCGCGCCAAAGCATTGCCACTGTACATATGTCCAAAAGCATATGCCCCACTAACGTCAGTCCAGTGCTCATTGTGACGCCGACCGACTTGTGCCGGACGATACGCGATCAAAACTATCACCAAAATGGTTAAATGCGTCGCGAAAAAATGCGATTCAACATAATAAAGCAAGTGGAATTACTTTCCACACCTAAGTTTATTGTTTACATATTCACATTTAATTTAAAAAAAGCAGAAAATGAAATAAAATGTCAAATACTCTAATATAGGTTCAGTGTTGCCACTAAAAAGTCGTTTTGGTTTCCTACATTAATGGGAGAATACATAATTTATGGAATAAGTTACTATGGAGGTAACCATATTAAAATACTTAATAAAAATTATGTTTTAATCTTCATACAACATACTTCATTAAAACTTATGTTAGTTTATTAATGAATAATCTAGTAAGTAATTATATTTTTTTACGTATTTTATATTAATAATTTTGCAGGGCACCATAAGATGCAGCACGCCGTGAGAAGTGGGTGGAAATACTTCGATTGACGAGAAAAGAACTTTGAAAACCATTTTGAAACAATTTCTGTTTGAGTATTATATACTATTGGTTCAATAAAAAATATTGGAACAAATAATGACTTCATTATTTCATTAGTTGTGCATTCTTTTAGTCATATAATGAAAAATTCAAATTTAAAATAATTTAAATAAGTTTATTTTATTACAAACTAACGTAAAAAAAATATTTCATTGTTTATTTTGGGTAAAATTTCAAATAGTATGCAACACCAAGCCGCTATTGCAGGTTTGCGTTTCTGGCTTTGTCTAATCCTAGCGGTGGTAATGTTCTCGTGACTTGTGCAAGTGAGACAAAGATATGTTTACGTTCAAATGTTTAGTGATTCCAAAGCTGCGTCGTTGAGTTGTAAAGTGGTTACGTTTTTTTCGATGAGCGGTAATGAAGTTTTCTTCTCTATTTATATACCTCAATGCTATAAATAAACTGTTGTGTACGAATCCACAAAGGATTCAATCAATAATTTTTAGAATCAACACCTCTTTTATAAAAAACACTCACCTAACCTACGCAAGCAATTTGAATGTCGAGAATAATAATCTAATTAAATTATCTTATTTAGACAACAAAACATTATTTTTTCTAAGTTATATCATTTGTCATACAAACAATTTCTATTTTTGGGTATTAGGTACCGATCAATATAAGGAACGGCATTACTCAAAAATTTGTCTGGAAATTATGCCTTCCTGGAAAGTCTCCTTGAAACCGAGCCATAGTTACTAATCATAAAATTTATTATCAATATTTTATTTTGCCTTTCACAACCATACACACCATCTGCGAACAATGAAGAACCACGTTTGTTTTTAATGAAAAACTGAAAGTATTCCCAAGGCCAGAAAAAC
The DNA here is from genome assembly GCA_929108145.2 of Limnephilus rhombicus. NCBI lineage: Eukaryota > Metazoa > Arthropoda > Insecta > Trichoptera > Limnephilidae > Limnephilus > Limnephilus rhombicus. Next base: position 15,467,678 of record OV815272.1, on the reverse strand, counting down.
CGAAATTCCAGGCTTCTATAAAATATATAATACAAATTTTACTGTTCCGAAGATTGTTTAAATGTAACAAAAATGATTTTACAATTATTGGAGGAACCTTAGAGCGTACAATATCTTCTAATTAATCGTGGCTGAAACAGAAACAATGTTTATAAAAAATAAAACAGAATTACCTTCTGCCAACACAGCAAACTTATTTTGTGGCACTATTTTAATTCAAAATTAATAAAATGTTTGTTTTTACCACTTTCATTTAATGTAATTCACAATGGGGAAAAATTTAATAACGGTTAATCTTAAGTGACCTCCCCAGGTAAGTATAGTCCTGTGTATTTTCTGCCTGTATAGTACATTTCTATGCAGCATCGTGTTCATTGGTCAAATCATTGTACATATAGTTTCGTATCGGTGATCGATGAACCTGTGGATGCAATTTTTAGCCATAGGTTGTTGTAATGGTTTGTTTATTTTGTAGTTCGATGTAAGATTAATAATAATAATAATATTTGGATGATTTATATAGCGCCGTTTTTGTGAAAAATCACCTCAAGGGCGCTGTACAAACTTATAATACATTTCTAAAATTTAAAAAACTACAAGCTAGGCAAACAATTATAAACAACTTATGGCTAAAAATTGCATACATCGGTTCATTGATCACCGATACGAAAATATGTGTACAATATTTTGACCAATGAACGCGATGCTGCCTAAAATTTAATGAAAACAGGACCATACTTACCTGGGAGGTCGCTTGAAATTAACACTGTATATTGTCCATTTAAAGAAATTTAGATAGAGTTCGCACGCAGAGGACATTATTGTAAACACATGTTGTACAAATGTTTGTAAGTTTGTACAGCGCCCTTGGGGCAATTTTTCACAAAAACAGCGCTATAGAAGTCATCCAAATGTCATTATTATTTAAAAAAAAAAAATGATTTTTTATAATATCTAAACAGCTTTACACTCTTTCTAATTTCCAAAATTTCATTGACACCTTTAACCCGCCTGTCCTTTGACATTTTTAAGTCTTTTATTGTAATTAGTTTTAAGTAAACCCTGACAATGTAAGGCATTTCTCACGAAACATGTCGGTTTTTTTAAACAAAAGTTACAATTTGGGAGGCTGGTGTGGGTCCCGGAAATCATTTATTGGTTAACCAACACCTGGTGTTGGTCATCCCGAGTGGCTCGCTCCGTTTGATGACTTAGCAGGGGTGCCCGGGTTCATGGGGTCCGGTTTGTCCGGATCTTGGCGGCGTATGCGTCTGCCCACCAATTGCGTGGGATCGGGAGAGACTGGTTGTGGGAGATCTTTTGATCTCTCCAGCGGGATTTGGACCGCAGTGGAAGGGATGAATTCATTTGTCCATCACTTCTGGACACACTGACCCCCAGATTCCTACCCATTTTCCTTCCCAGAACTTTCTCTCTTTTCTTTCCCTAAAAAGACCCTACACACAGCATCCTCAAAGATGACCCGCCATTGAGGGGAATTATTTTCCTCATGGCCTCCTGTGTGGAGCTAATGTAAAAAAAGTGGTTAAAACTAAGAATTTTATTAATTTTGAAACAAAAATGTTTTTTTCCCGAAACAAAAAATACATCAGGTCGGTACCTACTGACATTATTTAAAAATTGTTTATAATTCTTCTTTTTATATATATATATATGTAACATACTTGAATTGTATATTTAAAGAAAAAAAAATTATATTAACCTGCCATTTTCATAATATTACTACAAAATCTTAGATAACCACTCTGTAAATTGCCATCTCAACACAGGCGTTTCACACCTAGAGAGATGGGCAATACGTCATTTTATAACCAAATGTAATATGAAAATAATAAAATTTAAAAAAAAAAAAAAAATTGCTAACCCCATTAATTCGAAGATCTATAAGTGCATATTTTATTGGTCAATTAGGCAAATCCCGGTGCTTTCCATTGGGTTTTGCCATTAATATGTAAAAGAGGTGAAGTAATCTAAATATGTGCATAAGAATCATTAGGTGAATAGAAGTAATTGGAAGCGATGTTTAATTTTCAGAATAAATATTATTTTTTAGGACTTGATTCAAAAGTGACTGCAGAATTTAGTCAATTCATGTGAATTTACTATTCGGGCGAATTTATCTGTACCTATATTTTACAAAAGATAACAATATCTCATTATATGTAAGTAAGTAGCTGATAAATCAGTACTTGTAATAAATCTATAATTTAAATTGCAATTTCTGCCCACTGCGTATGTGATCCAGAAAAAATATTATTGTAAAACTAAAATAAATGGTACGTTATGATAAGTTATTATAGGTTAATGCAAATACAATTATGCTTTAAAAATAACTGATTTCATGAACACAGTTGTTAACAATTTACTGATTACGTGCAATAAGAATATTATTGGCGACGCGCGTGCAAAAATATGGCTAATGATTTATTGTACTAGGTTTCCGTTGTGATTTTAATGTCTTGTAACTATAGACACGATTACAAACATTTAGCCGACAAGGTACAAAATGCTTCTTCTTAGACTTCCCTAAGCGTTTTACAATTGACTATCCTTTAGCTTTGTCCTTTTACTTTTAATTTAGGCCTTTGTCTCCCGGCAACGGATTATTACAGTCTTCCTTGTCTGGTCCTTTGCAAGTAATTTGTTTATTGCTTTCAGTACAGATTCAAAGTACAGTTTATTACCGTTTGTTGGATGCACCAGTTCAAAAGTGTGCCGAAGACCGCTAAAGCCCCAAGTCTCCAAACAGAGGTCGTTATGGTATGTATTTCTGGAAAGGGATTTTTATTGCTGTCATAAGTTTTGGGAAATTTTGGCTTATGACAGATCTTGCTTTGGAAATTTACAGCATTTTTAATACTGTTAGTGTACCCTTCAGCACTTTTAGGTTTGACGACGCCGCTATATTCTGGAAAAAATGTGTAGGTACTTTTCCCAAAAACAATGTGTTTTAATGGCTTTATTAGGATGCGACAGAAATGTGGGAACCATTATCCATTACCCTTGAGGTTAATTTTCACAAAAGCAGTAATATACAAATAATGATATTATTATTTTAAAAATATGCTTATAATTCTAACGAAAACACAAATAATGCTAGTTGTCATTTCCAGCTCTCTCCGGCATTACGAAGCTTTTTATCTTGGTGTCTTATGGACCAAGAATATGAAGTTTAAACACGATTAAAATACATAGGTACTCCGTACTCCTAATTATTATTTTTAATTGTTAAACTAACGTTTAAGACAAGATTTTTATGCATAGCACAAAGGGTAACAATTATTATAAGCAATAATTATCAGCCTGAAACACTTATCCACATTGAAAAAATCTTCCGAGAAAAAATACATGACGCCAACGGGACTTAACGGGTTTTCAGGTGGAAAAAATATAATAAGCAGTAATTGTTGAATGAAACACTAGTATATTGAAACATTTGGCGGGTATAAGATAAGCCGCCATAGCTCAATTGGGAGAGCAGCTGACCGGCAATCAGAAGGGCACGGGTTCAAGTCCCGTTGGCGTCCCGGGATGAGTGTTTTAGGCTGATAATTATTGCTTATTATAATTGTTACTCCGTACTCCTATCTGAACACAATGACAGCTGACAATGTGTTCGTGCAAAGGTGTCAAAGCAAAAGTGCAAACTTAAATAGAAAATACAGCATGATATTTATGATATCTATGCTAAAATAATGTTAAAGTAAATCAAATTGTTTTATACTATTTCACTCACTGGGGTAGATTAGGCAATTTACATGGCACTAAATATTTGTAGTGCAGTTATAAAGTCAGAAAATAACTTCTTAACTTTAGCTAAATATAATAAAAAATATCCCTTGCGACTACATCTAAATAATAAACCTTTTGAAATATAGGTATCACCAATAATATTTATGTGAGTTGTGAAAAGTTTTGAAGATTTTAGTTGTAGGAGTTGTGTTTTACCAATAAGTAGTACGTGTCCCAACATGAAGGTTCCTGTTAAATAAGAATACTATATATTGACTTAACAGGGGTGTCAGGGTTCATTGGTGGTGGTGGTTGTCTTGGTGGCGGGAACTGGAAAGGCCGGTTGAGGGAAACCCTTTGACCTGTCGGACTCTCTCGCCTCAGTCGCCTTTAATGCAGTGAGAGGGATGGATTCAAACGTCCGTCATTAACACACTCAAAGCTTTCTTCTTCCTCTCCTTCCTTTCATAAAAGACCCTACACACAGAATAAGCAAAGATGACATATGTCTTGAGGGGAATGATTTTTCTCACGGCCACCTGTGTAGGGCTAAAGTAAAAAAGTTTAATATTAATAATATTTGGATGATTTGTACGGGGCGTTTTTATGATCACCTTAACCGGTGAGAGGCCGGAGACGCGCCGGCACGCGCGTCACATGCGCATACGCTAGAAAATAATTCAAATATTTGAATAATACTTCCGACAAAAAACTTTTGGTCTGCGATTTTGGCCCTTCTATGTACACAATTTGTATGAAGAACAGTGTCAGAATCGCTTGCGCCATCATTACTCTCGGAGTTCTCAAGTTTCTACTCTACAAGTTTCATTCACCTTGCAACCCTGGAATATTTTTAAAACGATTTCTTCTATGACAATCGGCTGTCAGAATTTGCCGCGAATTTAACGGTCGCAATAAATGCGTGTATCGCGAATAAAACATCATAAAACCTATTAATTTACGTAATAAATGCAAGTAATGTGATTTTGGTAGATAGTTTATTGTGTTGTGAACGTGTTTCAGTTAATAAAATATACAATAGCTCAAAATTAATCAACAAAACCATTATGAGTCCATTATCCACCGGTTCGTCGATCGCTAATATAAAACTATATAGGTACTACTACAGTGCATTTGACCAAAAGTAATTCAGCGTTAGAATTTAATACACAGAATCATACCATATATGTACAATGCACATAAATAAAAAAGAAAAAAAGTCCAATTTTTATAATCTAATCCTTGTGCACTTATTTTTCTCCTTTCTATTCTCTACTTTTTATTATAATTTTTCCAATTTTCAGAATCATTATACCTACATATACTAAAACCATATGTTTACACTAGACTTTATTAACAGGCAGCTGCCTAGTATTGTAATTTAATGTATCTTCTCTATGTAAATGTCTTACTTAACATGTACTTTATAAATAAATAAAAACATAACCCGTAGTAATATTTACATACCTCCAACTTCTAAGTTACCGTAGAAGTGACACAGTGAATACATTTCCCAATACGTAGGTTTATTAGTTTATTTACATACTGTTTATAGATATTTAGTTGTTGTGTTTATTGAAACATTATTTAGCCTTATATATGTATAATTATATATTTTATTTAATTTAGTGGAGGGCAAGAATTCCAATAATCCTTGCGCAATAGTTGCAAGACGAGTTGTTATCTAGCCTCCTACATAGTTAAGTAAATTAAAATACATACATATAAAAAGATATTTAATTTAATTTATCGGGGGGCTAGAATTCCAATAATCCATGCGCTTGATAGCTGCAAGACGAGTTGTTATCTAGCCTCCTAAGTTAAGTAAATTCTAATGTAAAATCCATGCTAATTTGTACAGCGCTCTTGAGGCGATTTTTCGCAAAAACAGCGCTATATAAGTTGTCCAAATTTATTTATTAGTAAGTACTCATCCAACGAGAATATGGGCCATATGCATTGATATGGCTACTCTACGGCCCTATGAGAAGAGGAAGTTCGTTCAATTGCCATTTCTTTCTGAAATGTCCTTAACTCTTTCTTTCATCTACTTTCACGTTGCACAATATTTTCACGACACTCCTCTCTTCATCCATCCGATAAACGTGCCTAAACCGCCATAATAACAATTTCACATCCGACTTCTAGAGCAGTTATTTATTCCAGTTAAAACAGTGTCTATTACGTTAAGCTTTACCTAAATCGGGGAAGCGTTATTAAAATGGGGTTATTAAATACACGCCTTTAGCTGAACCCTACCATACTCTATACTCCATACCGTACTGCTGGAGCTGCAGGTGATTCGTTGGAAGCATAGCGAAGGTTAATTCGAAAATAATTGGATGCTTCCACAGCCGAGGATTATTGGTGGTTAGCTCATTACAAGAATAATATTGTGCGGGGGCTGCTGGTTGCTGGGTTGGTACCAGTTATTTAAACATTTCAAATAAAATTCATTATAATATTATGCACTTTCAAATTTGTTATTAACTCACCTGTGAAGTCCGGGGTCAATTGCGTAGGTGTTCAGATTAGCAGTGAACGCAAAATGAATTGGTTGAACAAATTAAATCAAATTATAATATTACCATTAAGATGAAGCCATACTAAATAATGCAAAATCATACAAAATCATATGTTTTTGTTTTGAAAATTTGATCGCTTAGAAGTATTATAGATGCTTCAATTAAATACTGCATGTAGAACATATCTTGGCCCGGTCATTTTTTTAATAAGTCTTTTAATAAGCCTAGAAAAATATAAAATAAAAAATACTTTCAAGTGCAAACTCTCCTACTTATAAACCCCTTTTCGGATATGGTTTTATTGTTTTATTTTATTTAAAAAATATATTTACGCCCTAACTTCACAAAATAAAATAAAATATGCATTTTCTCGTTGTTATTTTTTACATCAATCAATACGGCTGGCACTCGACGTATTTGGAGAACCATGCACTTGGCACATCCATTTCGTATCAGTTACCAGTGTTGCCAACGTAGGCGATTTTTCGCCATTTAGGCTACTCAGAACGAGAATCGGCGACGAAAAAATCTAAAAGGCGACTGGTCGCCTATTAGGCTACTTCAGATACAAGTTATTTAAATCAGCCGAATCGCAAATAATTATGGAAAAAAAAAAAACAATATTTCACGCAAATGTAAAAAGTGTGTTTGTGTAATGTAGGGACAATTTGATATTGACATGGTCACCTTATTTGTTTATGATTCGTTCGTTTCGAATTTGTCTTAGCTATTTTTTTTTAAATACTCTATTACACTTTCTCTAAATCTCGGAAAGAATACTTTTGAAGTAATATTTTGTGCATTTATTTTGAACTATCGTTTATTTTATGCATCAAAAATTCGAAACACATTCCTTGAACAATAAACTATCGTAACAATTATTACAAGCAATAATTGTCAGCCTGAAACACTCATTTACATTGAAAAATCTTCCGAGAAAAGATACTTGCCGCCAACGGGACTTGAACCCGTGTCCTTCCGATTGCCGGTCGAATGCTCTGACCACTGAGCTATGGCGGCTTATCAAATACCCGCCAAATAATTCAATATATACTAGTGTTTCATTCAACAATTACTGCTTGTTATATTTTTTCCACCTGAAAACAACCAACTTTATTTTTGCGAGGAAGACATTGTTAGTGTTAAATCCCTTGCTAGGTGGCGTCGAGACAAATTATGTCAGCATTTATTGGGGAAATACTTAAACTTGTTAAATATTAATTATTATTTTTTAATTTATAAACTAACGTTTAGACAAGATTTTTATGCATAGCACAAAGGGTAACAATTATTACAAGCAATAATTGTCAGCCTGAAACACTCATTTACATTGAAAAATCTTCCGAGAAAAGATACTTGCCGCCAACGGGACTTGAACCCGTGTCCTTCCGATTGCCGGTCGAATGCTCTGACCACTGAGCTATGGCGGCTTATCAAATACCCGCCAAATAATTCAATATATACTAGTGTTTCATTCAACAATTACTGCTTGTTATATTTTTTCCACCTGAAAACAACCAACTTTATTTTTGCGAGGAAGACATTGTTAGTGTTAAATCCCTTGCTAGGTGGCGTCGAGACAAATTATGTCAGCATTTATTGGGGAAATACTTAAACTTGTTAAATATAAATTATTATTTTTTAATTTATAAACTAACGTTTAGACAAGATTTTTATGCATAGCACAAAGGGTAACAATTATTACAAGCAATAATTGTCAGCCTGAAACACTCATTTACATTGAAAAATCTTCCGAGAAAAGATACTTGCCGCCAACGGGACTTGAACCCGTGTCCTTCCGATTGCCGGTCGAATGCTCTGACCACTGAGCTATGGCGGCTTATCAAATACCCGCCAAATAATTCAATATATACTAGTGTTTCATTCAACAATTACTGCTTGTTATATTTTTTCCACCTGAAAACAACCAACTTTATTTTTGCGAGGAAGACATTGTTAGTGTTAAATCCCTTGCTAGGTGGCGTCGAGACAAATTATGTCAGCATTTATTGGGGAAATACTTAAACTTGTTAAATATTAATTATTATTTTTTAATTTATAAACTAACGTTTAGACAAGATTTTTATGCATAGCACAAAGGGTAACAATTATTACAAGCAATAATTGTCAGCCTGAAACACTCATTTACATTGAAAAATCTTCCGAGAAAAGATACTTGCCGCCAACGGGACTTGAACCCGTGTCCTTCCGATTGCCGGTCGAATGCTCTGACCACTGAGCTATGGCGGCTTATCAAATACCCGCCAAATAATTCAATTTATACTAGTGTTTCATTCAACAATTACTGCTTGTTATATTTTTTCCACCTGAAAACAACCAACTTTATTTTTGCGAGGAAGACATTGTTAGTGTTAAATCCCTTGCTAGGTGGCGTCGAGACAAATTATGTCAGCATTTATTGGGGAAATACTTAAACTTGTTAAATATTAATTATTATTTTTTAATTTATAAACTAACGTTTAGACAAGATTTTTATGCATAGCACAAAGGGTAACAATTATTACAAGCAATAATTGTCAGCCTGAAACACTCATTTACATTGAAAAATCTTCCGAGAAAAGATACTTGCCGCCAACGGGACTTGAACCCGTGTCCTTCCGATTGCCGGTCGAATGCTCTGACCACTGAGCTATGGCGGCTTATCAAATACCCGCCAAATAATTCAATATATACTAGTGTTTCATTCAACAATTACTGCTTGTTATATTTTTTCCACCTGAAAACAACCAACTTTATTTTTGCGAGGAAGACATTGTTAGTGTTAAATCCCTTGCTAGGTGGCGTCGAGACAAATTATGTCAGCATTTATTGGGGAAATACTTAAACTTGTTAAATATAAATTATTATTTTTTAATTTATAAACTAACGTTTAGACAAGATTTTTATGCATAGCACAAAGGGTAACAATTATTACAAGCAATAATTGTCAGCCTGAAACACTCATTTACATTGAAAAATCTTCCGAGAAAAGATACTTGCCGCCAACGGGACTTGAACCCGTGTCCTTCCGATTGCCGGTCGAATGCTCTGACCACTGAGCTATGGCGGCTTATCAAATACCCGCCAAATAATTCAATATATACTAGTGTTTCATTCAACAATTACTGCTTGTTATATTTTTTCCACCTGAAAACAACCAACTTTATTTTTGCGAGGAAGACATTGTTAGTGTTAAATCCCTTGCTAGGTGGCGTCGAGACAAATTATGTCAGCATTTATTGGGGAAATACTTAAACTTGTTAAATATTAATTATTATTTTTTAATTTATAAACTAACGTTTAGACAAGATTTTTATGCATAGCACAAAGGGTAACAATTATTACAAGCAATAATTGTCAGCCTGAAACACTCATTTACATTGAAAAATCTTCCGAGAAAAGATACTTGCCGCCAACGGGACTTGAACCCGTGTCCTTCCGATTGCCGGTCGAATGCTCTGACCACTGAGCTATGGCGGCTTATCAAATACCCGCCAAATAATTCAATATATACTAGTGTTTCATTCAACAATTACTGCTTGTTATATTTTTTCCACCTGAAAACAACCAACTTTATTTTTGCGAGGAAGACATTGTTAGTGTTAAATCCCTTGCTAGGTGGCGTCGAGACAAATTATGTCAGCATTTATTGGGGAAATACTTAAACTTGTTAAATATTAATTATTATTTTTTAATTTATAAACTAACGTTTAGACAAGATTTTTATGCATAGCACAAAGGGTAACAATTATTACAAGCAATAATTGTCAGCCTGAAACACTCATTTACATTGAAAAATCTTCCGAGAAAAGATACTTGCCGCCAACGGGACTTGAACCCGTGTCCTTCCGATTGCCGGTCGAATGCTCTGACCACTGAGCTATGGCGGCTTATCAAATACCCGCCAAATAATTCAATATATACTAGTGTTTCATTCAACAATTACTGCTTGTTATATTTTTTCCACCTGAAAACAACCAACTTTATTTTTGCGAGGAAGACATTGTTAGTGTTAAATCCCTTGCTAGGTGGCGTCGAGACAAATTATGTCAGCATTTATTGGGGAAATACTTAAACTTGTTAAATATTAATTATTATTTTTTAATTTATAAACTAACGTTTAGACAAGATTTTTATGCATAGCACAAAGGGTAACAATTATTACAAGCAATAATTGTCAGCCTGAAACACTCATTTACATTGAAAAATCTTCCGAGAAAAGATACTTGCCGCCAACGGGACTTGAACCCGTGTCCTTCCGATTGCCGGTCGAATGCTCTGACCACTGAGCTATGGCGGCTTATCAAATACCCGCCAAATAATTCAATATATACTAGTGTTTCATTCAACAATTACTGCTTGTTATATTTTTTCCACCTGAAAACAACCAACTTTATTTTTGCGAGGAAGACATTGTTAGTGTTAAATCCCTTGCTAGGTGGCGTCGAGACAAATTATGTCAGCATTTATTGGGGAAATTTATTTTATTTATTTATTTATTTATTTATTTATTTCTATGTATTACAGTATTTACCTATTAATTAACATTTTTACATAATAGATAAATTTTGAAAACATTTTTACATAATATATTTTACAATTTTATTATGTAGGGTGTATGGTAGGTTTGCGAAGGTGAAACTGTGGATAGGTATTGTATGTTTCGTGAACACCTCACTAGGAGAACCTGTGCTGAGGTGTTTACGTGTATATTTATGATTCTGTGAAATACTTAAACTTGTTAAATATTAATTATTATTTTTTAATTTATAAACTAACGTTTAGACAAGATTTTTATGCATAGCACAAAGGGTAACAATTATTACAAGCAATAATTGTCAGCCTGAAACACTCATTTACATTGAAAAATCTTCCGAGAAAAGATACTTGCCGCCAACGGGACTTGAACCCGTGTCCTTCCGATTGCCGGTCGAATGCTCTGACCACTGAGCTATGGCGGCTTATCAAATACCCGCCAAATAATTCAATATATACTAGTGTTTCATTCAACAATTACTGCTTGTTATATTTTTTCCACCTGAAAACAACCAACTTTATTTTTGCGAGGAAGACATTGTTAGTGTAAAATCCCTTGCTAGGTGGCGTCGAGACAAATTATGTCAGCATTTATTGGGGAAATACTTAAACTTGTTAAATATTAATTATTATTTTTTAATTTATAAACTAACGTTTAGACAAGATTTTTATGCATAGCACAAAGGGTAACAATTATTACAAGCAATACTACTTGCCACCTAGCAAGGGATTTAACACTAACAATGTCTTCCTCGCAAAAATAAAGTTGGTTGTTTTCAGGTGGAAAAAATATAACAAGCAGTAATTGTTGAATGAAACACTAGTATATATTGAATTATTTGGCGGGTATTTGATAAGCCGCCATAGCTCAGTGGTCAGAGCATTCGACCGGCAATCGGAAGGACACGGGTTCAAGTCCCGTTGGCGGCAAGTATCTTTTCTCGGAAGATTTTTCAATGTAAATGAGTGTTTCAGGCTGACAATTATTGCTTGTAATAATTGTTACCCTTTGTGCTATGCATAAAAATCTTGTCTAAACGTTAGTTTATAAATTAAAAAATAATAATTAATAAACTATCGATAAAAACAACATTCCTTGTGTTTATTTGATGAATTGACAGGTTTTTTAAAGTTTTTGTGACCGATCATCGACTGACTTTGACATGCTTTGATAGTTCGATTGACATTCATAGTTAATTAAAAAAACATTCAGAATTAATTAATAAAATTGACATTCATAATCAAGATAATTAATTTAAAAACATACTGGTGCTGCCAGGTGAATGAAACTTTTGGCGGTATCAAGAATACTGTTGGCGAAGGCGAATCTGACCTTGTTCTTGATACAGTTTCTTTATACATAAGGGTCAAAATGGCATATATATTTTTACATTTTATTTTATTCAAATTGATATTTTGGCGTTTGGGCTACTTTAGGCTACGGCAACTAAAATTCGGCTACTTTATGTATGAGAAACGGCGATATTAGGCCAAGCGCTGTTGGCAACACTGTCAGTTACGCCCCGCTTGCGATAGGGAATAGACGTCCTAGACTCCGCGTCGCTTGGTTCCGTGAAATCAATTGAATTTCCTTGTTATTACTAAAAACAACGCGTAAAAAAGGAGCAGGTGTTTTTTGCGGCCTTTTTTTAAGGCCTTGACGAAATCAACCTGTAAAAAAAATCTCAAATACCTTCTCCAACCATTCCAAAAGCTTTGTCTCAAGTATTTTTAAACTCCTCCCATAAAGGACATGATTTCGATTTTTTCCTCGACTATTGGATCGCCTTAATTATTGCTGTAAGTTATTCAAGAAAAAATAGTTTTACAGTTAAATACAATCTATCACATAGGTGCATCACTTCAAATCCATAAAGATAGGCTAATAATGGTGACCCGATTGTTGATCCCCCGACAGTTGATCCACGAAATTATAATAATTATAAAATCATACAAACAACATAGTAAGGAAACAAACATATATATTTCGATGCTTAAGAGATATTTTAAACGAAAAATGACTTAGAACCACGTACTTCGCTTTCTGTTAATCAATTATACAATACGGCATTATAGGATGGGGCATATAAATATACATACAAATCAAACAAATAACTTACATATCACAAAAACTAATAATAAAAACAATTAGAAAAAACCCTACTCATATTCGTCAGAACTTTTAATAAAAAAAATTAAGGTCAGAAAATTAAGTGCATTATACTTTTATCATGCAACATTACAAATTTATAAAGATAATATTCAAAATAAAGTTGTACCCTTTTAAAATAACAGAAATCTTAGACCAACATCAATACTTCCTACTTCAAAATGAAAAAAAAACAATAGGACAGTTAAATCATCAATAACTCGGAGTCAATTTTTTTAATTTATTCCCTGAAAAAATCAGAAACGTGAATGGTAATATGAAAAATTTAAACCTCAGCTTAAAAATTATACCGAAAATTTGAACTAAATAAAAAAAATTTAAACCAATTAATATAATAATATCCCCCCATACACACAAGCCCTGCTTATTTATGGGGGTAAATTAAATACATATATTATGTAATTAATTATTGCATAAAATTTATTGTAATTTATGTATCTTTTTTTTGCAATTTTTACCAATGTCAAAACTAAAATCGACTTAAAAAATACCTTTAATTATAAGTTGGTATGGATATCAAACAAATTCATTTACAATGTCGATTTTTGGTACTAGCACGCTTGTATAAAAAGTATATAGACGGATAGTTTTTCCTTGGTGCCTTTGGGTACGAACAAAAACAAAGCGGGTTTCGGTTTTCAGATTAACGGCGTTCAGTGCCCTGTTCCACCGGCGGCAGTTGACGCCGAGATGTCGACAAACAGAACGCGGATAAAACTTGCGCTACCTGCGTGGTAGCCTGACAGCAGCTGTCAGTTTTTACAAAATGTCGAGTTCGTAGACGACGATTATTTACTCTTGGAGAATCCTTTCTTGAAATTAAGGAATAAAACAATTGTATTTGGAAATTAGTGTCTTTAAATATGAAAAAAAAAAACTCAGGAGAATACGATAATATGTTAAGTACGTGCCTGAAAGGAATTCATTCACTTGTGACATTTGAGGTTATTTCAAATTTTTATCTTGTTGATTTCATTCCATCACTTATCAACAACATTACTGGTGCTGTGGAATGTATTTCTTTTATCCCAGATTGGCCATTGATTGAAAACAGCGGCAATTAACAGGTTGCTAATTTTGATATCAGTTTCTGACCGGCGTCACCGGCGAGCAGTAATTAAGAATTTATTCCGGTAAAGCTTATCGGTGCCGCCTCGCGCGGACGCAAATCTGAATCTGCCTTCACTATGTTCGGTCTGATAAGTTGACATACAAACATTATTGTCAGCACGCCTGCGCCAGTCGGCCGCCCATGCGCCGACTAATCAGTTTTTGTTCGTACACTTTGAATGACAATAATATGCAAAAAAACACATATAAATTTGTTGTAGATCACTTTTATTTAGTGGTCTACAACAAATTTATATGTGTTTTATTGTAAATTATGGCGAGCCACAAAGTTAATGCTTTTACAAATATAAAAAAAAAAATAGACAATAATATGTTTTACACTTTTGTTATTCGGCGGTACAGCCTCTCGGCACATGCCTTCGGGACACTAATGGCCGTTTTACACCACCTATTTTTTCAGCCCGATTCAAATTAGAGACCAAAGTCAATATTTTTCGCTTTACGCGATCGCTATTTTTATCTCTATTTTCATATCTACGATTTCAATTGTCATCACTGCAATCAACACATGAACTGTTTGCTGTGATGCCAACTGAAATCGTAGATATGAAAACAGAGATGAAAATAGCCATCGCGCAAAGCGAAAATTTTTGACTTTGGACTCTAAGAAGAATCGGGCTGAAAAAAGAGATGGTATAAAACGGCCATTAGTTATATTTTGTGAAAGTAGTTACCTATACCGTATTTTCCCTTAAAAAGCTGTTTGTAGTATATAATAGTCATACGCATTCTTGCTGGGACTGCCAATCGATTGGAGAGGACTCCCAACCATTTGCCATGCCCTTATTACTTATCTACTGTGTCTTCCTTCCAAACAGGTGCTTGTAGGATACGCTGGATACAATCACCCAGCGCTTGCCACCTCGTGGACTTTCACCAACCCGCCCCATTGTCTTGTCTATATTTTTTCATACTAACAAATATTGTATCTGTATTTCCCGCTAAGCACTTGCATACTGCTTACTAACAACGTATGCAGGGACATTGGAGGTCTAGTTTCGTTTTCAATTGTAGAGTCGTTTTTACCAAAAAAATTAGAGTCCTTGCAAGAGCCTTGAAGGGGTAACCATCTGTTACCTATACCAGGGCGGATAAGTGGTGGGTCCTCCAATGTAGTATATAAGTATGCCGGGACTAACTATCGGGGGATTAACTGTCGTGGAACCGCTAATAATAGAGTTATTGGCACCATACCGGGAACCACGGGACAAATAATAATTCCTAAACACCATACTAAGCCATTAAATGTTTTAATGAACCACGTAAAGAAATGCAAGCTAAAATTTTTCAATGAATTTAACTAAAAAAGTCACTTGTTCTGGAGAGATCAGGAATGTGATATAATGGAACTAAAACTAAGGTAGATATATACAAACAGTCTTTATTGACTGTCTCAGAACTAGGTTAGACGGATAAATGGTATTTTTTGAATAAACGAGTCATTTACATAAGGGTTGAGTATTTAATTTCATTTCTTAGGTAAACTTTGCCGTTTAAAACTCTTAAAACGAACCCATAATGGGTCGTTAACCCAGTTCGGAGAACCATAATCCGTGAAACATAATATATCGGATTATGGCTTTGTGCATACGCCCGCATTCGTTATAATCCCATTTATTTAAGGCTTAAACAAAACTGGTTTATAATAGGATGTCTGTATGTTTTAAAACAGGCATAATTAACCTGTTTCTTTGGAAATATGAAACAATAAATAAAGCCATCGCATCCATGAGGTTTGTCTTGATGGGTAAAATAAAAATTATGCGAATTTCCAAATGATTAAATAGTATTGTCGTGATTTACTGCACTTCAACATCTCGACTTTAATAAAAGGTGAAGCTACTAGGATTTCAATATTGTCAATTATTTAGAGACGGTCTGCTCGCGTTCAATTTTGTATTAATATTTTGCAGTTTCATTTTTAATATTTTGTTGTGATTTGAAACTCGATGAAACGTAAAAGAGTCAAACACATACATCTACAGGATTTAGTCTGGGGGAGAATGATAATGATAACACAGCTCAACACATAGTATATCTCTATGGCTCAACAATTTTATTTTGTTGCCCTGTCTTTGCGGATTTTTATATTTTACTTTATTTTTATTTTTTATATTAGTACCTACCCAGTTTACGGATACATTCACGAAAGTACTAAATTGGCTCTGGTTTTTATGATTTTGGCGTACCTTATATTTAAAATAATTAACAGTGTAAGTTGGCTCTTCAGAACACGAGTTATTAATAAGTGTTTAGTTTTGTGCTGAAATTCGCTTTCTGCGACTTTATTTCGCACATACAGACATCACGTAACCCCCCCCCCCCTCACATGCATATATAACTCCAAGTATAACTTTACCCGATAACTCCGTCATTTGACAACATGGAGGACGCACTGCGCCCATTTGAGTAGTATTTTGATTGTAGGTAATGTATGTTTTATTGTCCGTAGAAATATGAGTTCATTGCGAAGAAAATGCAAATATAGCCCTGATGTATTTTGTTATATTTGTGGTCTTTATGTAACAATAAAACAGGCATAAAACATCACCTACTTTGTCAAAGAGGTTTAGATATACAAATTATTTCGGACTACGAAAAACGAGATTAGTCATGGGTCCTCATTAGGTTTGTAAATTCTGTGTTGAGTCTTTACGTTTGTGGAAGAAAGGAGAACCCACGGGTTACCTTTCGGTATCCCCGGATGGAGCCTAAAAATGATCTGGATGAAGCCTAAAAATCATTTAAATGATTATTACATTTGCGTAGTAGAAGTTAAAGATTTCAATAGAAATAAAACGTGGATATATCCAGATTTACAGTCTACAAGATGTCCTGTCTTGCACGACGAAGACCTTCCTCGACATAATAAATAATAATAAATTTGGACAACTTATATAGCGCTGTTTTTGCGAAAAATCGCCTCAAGAGCGCTGTACAAATTAGCATGGATTTTATTTTAAAATTTACTTAACTATAGAGGAGGCTAGATAACAACTCATCTTGCAGCTATCAAGCGCATGGATTATTGGAATTCTAGCCCCTCGATAAATTACATGAAATATATTTTTATATGTACGTATTTTTCAATTTCCTTAACTATGTAGGAGGCTAGATAACCACTCGTCTTGCAGCTATCAAGCGCATGGATTATTTGAATTCTAGTCCCCCAATAAATTAAATAAAATATCTTTTTATATGTACGTATTTCAATTTACTTAACGATGAAGGAGGCTAGATAACAACTCATCTTTCAGCTATCAAGCGCATGGATTATTTGAATTCAAGCCCCCCAATAAATTAAATAAAATATCTTTTTATATGTACGTATTTCAATTTACTTAACCATGAAGGAGGCTAGATAACAACTCGTCTTGCAGCTATCAAGCGCATGGATTGTTGGAATTCTAGCCCCCCAATAAATTAAATAAAATATCTTTTTATATGTACCTATTTCAATTTACTTAACCATGAAGGAGGCTAGATAACAACTCATCTTGCAGCTATCAAGCGCATGAATTATTGGAATTCTAGCCCCTCGATAAATTACATAAAATATATTTTTATATGTACGTTTTTCAATTTACTTAACTATGTAGGAGGCTAGATAACCACTCGTCTTGCAGCTATCAAGCGCATGGATTATTTGAATTCTAGCCCCCCAATAAATTAAATAAAATATTTTTATTTTTATTTTAACTTTATGAGTAAAACCTCAAATTGTAATATTTAATTAAATGAAGACAATATAAGCGAAACTCAATCGAAAATCTGAAAACAGAAAAATCAGAAAAAGATATTGACACATCTGGTCCCAGATGTGTCAATATCTTTTTCTGATTTTTCTGTTTTCAGATTTTCGATTGAGTTTCGCTTATATTGTCTTCATTTAATTAAATATTACAATTTGAGGTTTTACTCATAAAGTTAAAATAAAAATAAAAATATTCATCCTAGACTTGCAGAAAAGTCAATAGATGTCGCATATTAAATAAAATGGATAAAGATTTATCCAGACACTATCTAGAGAGCATTTAGTTCGGGTTTGAATCTTGCAATCATACATAAAGATAGCAGCCAATAGTATATGCGTTAAGAAAAATGAAGATAGTGTGGGTGGTTCTTAGTCGAAGTATGATACAGTTAAAAGTGACCGAATTGGATATCGACACGGTGGCGCAGTGGTTAGCGCGTTCGCCCGGTAAGCGAGAGGTCCTGGGTTCGTGTCCCAGATGTGTCAATATCTTTTTCTGATTTTTCTGTTTTCAGATTTTCGATTGAGTTTCGCTTATATTGTCTTCATTTAATTAAATAAAATATCTTTTTATATGTACGTATTTCAATTTACTTAACCATGAAGGAGGCTAGATAACAACTCGTCTTGCAGCTATCAAGCGCATGGATTATTGGAATTCTAGCCCCCCAATAAATTTAATTAAATATATTTTTATATGTACAATCTACAGGTGGAAGTGAATATGAAGGTGGAATATCAGCACCCAGTTGTTTTCTGAAAATGAGCTTAGCGATTTAATACAATAATTAATAATCTAAATTTATCGAAACTAGCATCGAAACTGTTAGCTTCAAGACTAAATAATTAGCTTCAAGACTAATAATTTAATACTGGATCTAAATTTATCGAAACACGCATCGTAACTGTTAGCTTCAAGACTAAAAGAAAAGATTTTATTGGTGCCAAATGTAACAACTACAGCATACAGCATTACAGCAAAGAAAAGCTTTACGAAGTTTTCTCTATTTTTATTTTTACTTAAATTAATTAAACACGGGATTATATAATAAAGGTCATAAACTGGAAAGACTAGAATCTTTAGAAATTACCCGCTTAACTAAAAAAATAGAATCTAACTTTGTAATGAATAAGCAATTAGAATCATTTGCTAAGTCTCCGCTTTTGTATCCATTGTAATTTTCATAATAATTTCGAAATTAAAATAGGTATTTAGTTTAGACCATTCCTACTCCAATGTAAACATTTACCCCTTCATAAAGTAACTTTGTAAAGATAAAGCAATTCAATGTTGATGAGTGTTTCAGGCTGATAATTATTGCTTATAATAATTGTTACCCTTTGTGCTATGCAAAAAAATCTTGTCTAAACGTTAGTTTATAAATTAAAATTTCCCCAATAAATGTAGTCATAATTTGTCTCGACGCCACCTAGCGAGGGATTTAACACTTACAATGTCTCTCTCGCAAAAATAAAGTTGGTTGTTTTCAGGTGGAAAAAATATAATAAGCAGTAATTGTTGAATGAAACACTAGTATATATTGAATTATTTGGCGGGTATTTGATAAGCCCCCATAGCTCAGTGGTCAAGAGCAGCTGACCGGCAATCAGAAGGACACGGGTTCAAGTCCCGTTGGCGGCAAGTATCTTTTCTCGGAAGATTTTTCAATGTTGATGAGTGTTTCAGGCTGATAATTATTGCTTATAATAATTGTTAGCAATTAGATTCATTTGCTAAGTCCCCGCTTTTGTATCCAGTCTAATTTTCATAATAATTTTCGATATTAAAATATGTAATTAGTTTAGACCATTTCAACTCCAATGTAAACATGTATCCCTTCAAAAAGCAATAAAAAATACCAAACTTCATAAATATAATAACGATTTGACAATAAAATTAGGTCATTAGTAACTCACATTACTTGTAAGGTTTTTCCCTAATCATCATTGAAGTGAGCTGCAAACCCAATGTAATTAGCTTACTGGAATAACCAAAATATTTAGAAATTCGATAGTCTAAAATGACTTAGCAACAAATATAATTATTGTAATTGATTAAAATCCTTGTAGACCACCCCTCTCTCCCTCCCCAATATGTTCTGTATATAAACCGTAGACTAGGAAATATTTGTACCAGTCTGAAGATGGCTTTGACGAGCTGAAACCGGTTACGGTCGAATAAAATTAAGTGGAATAAAGTTTTATATTCGTTTTGTTATAATATACAAAATAAAATAATTAGTTATTACGGGAGCAGGTGTACGGAATTGAGCGGTCGACTACCTGTGCCCTTTGTAGGCGCACACTCCTCGCTTTATCCACATTCAAAGATCGTTTTTTCTTCGTATATTTAAATCAACAAGCGCTCCTCGCTTCATCCACATTCACACGTCAAATCGCATAGTATTTTAACCATAAATATACCAAACCATCCACGTTTTAAGTTAATGTTAAGTTAGTTTTAACCCGTTAGTTGCCTCTGCAACGGGCAAAAGCAGAACACATCTACCGATCTGCCGGATCTGCCCTGATGATGACACTGCAACGATGTCCGAAACGTCGGCTAAAGAAGGGGGTAGCGCAACACGGCATAACACCCCAAAAACAAATAACGAAAAAGGGCAAAAGCTTGTTAGTAATTATTTTCAATAAAAATTTTTAATTAAAGAATGTACCAGTTATTTAATTTTGTTTTTTGGTACTGTAATAAGAAAATAAAGATTTAAATACAAACTAGAGCCAATATTCCAAAATCATTAATATTTTCATAAATTTTAGGCATAAAATGATTCAGAACCACTTTTCATATCAAGGGCAACAAAACCATTGTTGACCAGTTTAATCGGTCTCCTCTTTATGCGGTGCTTCTTAGTCTCCCCACTCTTATCTACTTTAGTTTTCTGAAGGTTTCACTTCTGATGTGTGTGAATTTTATTCACAGTTGTATTGTTTTCCCTCTCTTAAAATACAGAATATTGCAAATAAGTTCCGATAATTCAAAACTGTCAATTAGAGATGTGATAATATAAAAAAAAATAACCCATCTATAACACTCTTTCATCTAAGAGTTGAGAAAGTCTAATATCGATACTTAAGTTATTATCTACTTATAATATAAAAATGAATCGCTGAATGTGTTGCTAAGCGCATAACTTTCGAACGACTGCACTAAATTGGATAATTCTTTTTTTTGTGTGTTCGTTATTGTCAGGACAAAGTTTTTATGAGGCTTCCGGTAAGCTCTGGCATTATGAAATTTGTATTAAAAAATGCTAATGGTGGCACGCGAGGCTTGAAAACTGAATGTATGGAAAGCGGGAGGGAGGGAGAGATGGGGGAGGGGAACCAGGGAGGGGGAGGAAGGGTGGAAGGGGGAGTAATGTGGGAAGAGGGCAGGTGGAGGAGGCGGAGTGGGAACGGGACGAATAGGAAAGGACACGCAGGGAGAAACAATTTCTTTATTAAATGGCATAGCAAGCATGCTGGGACCAGCTGGAAATTAATAAATTCTTTTGTACCTTTTCTAATGATTGAGAATGTATTTTGTAGTGTGGTTGACACTTAACAAATATAATGGGAATTGGGGATTTTTTAAGGTTAATACTGTACGCGAGCAAATTATACAGGCAAATTAAAAAATAAAGATAAGATAGAAACCACGCAAGTAGTACCTAATATCAAGTCATGTAAAATAGATATTTTCAGCGGGTACGTCGACAGTTTTCTCGTTATGAAAATGCTATTTATTTCTCCTCATAATTTCTCCAGGGAAGTCTTCACACAGAGTCTGGTTGATCTGGCCTGTAGTGAGGCAGATTCATTAATTTGAAACAATCATGGTGCCCTGGGACATCTCATTCAATGGGATACATTCATATGAAATGTTTATAAGGCATCACACACTTCTATATTATTAAGAATTCTCGTTGGCTTCATACGTATAGTTGCTTTCAAAATGCAGCACTGAGAGATTCAATAGATGTACATCGGTAAAAAAAAATTTCGAACTGATATTTTTTGAATGGATATGTAGCTTTTTGTTCATATTTATCATTAATAAAAGTTTATGATAATTTTCGATTTTAATTTTTCAAATGAGAGAAAATACAGCATTCCTATTCAGTTAAAAATATGTCTGCATCGGGTTCTTTTTAAGAATAGATTGTAGATACTTTACTACCTAACTAAATTCTTATATATAAATATAAAAATCAAAATATGTTTGTTTCTGGGTATATATATATGTATGTATGTCCGCTATGCGTTGCTAAACCATTCATACGATTGCAATGAAACTTTGGGAATTTGATGTGCGCATGACCGCGATCGTTTTTCTATACCATGGTGAGTTCTGGCATCATTAAATTATG
This sequence comes from Limnephilus rhombicus, assembly GCA_929108145.2. Classification (NCBI taxonomy): domain Eukaryota; kingdom Metazoa; phylum Arthropoda; class Insecta; order Trichoptera; family Limnephilidae; genus Limnephilus; species Limnephilus rhombicus. Next base: position 15,445,439 of record OV815272.1, on the reverse strand, counting down.
CATTGCTAACCGTTCATCCGATTGCGATGAAACTTTGGGGATTTGATGAGCGCGTGCCTTCGATTATTTCTATATACAACTATGAGTGAGTAGTGGAGTGAGTGAGTGAGTGAGTGAGAGGGTGAGTGAGTGAGTGTGAGGGTGAGTGAATGTGAGTGAGGGTGAGTGTGAGTGAGTGAATGAGAAAGTGAGTGAGTGAGTGAGTGAGTGAGTGAGTGAGAGGGTGCGTGATTGAATGTGTGAGTGATGTGAGCTCTCTCCAGTTTAGAAGCTCCAAGATAGATATGTCTTTGAGGACCTTGTCGCTCCATCTTAGTCTTGGTCTTCCCAGGCTCCTTCGCCCTTTTGGTCTTGAGTTCAGCAGGGACTTTGGTGCTTGATGCTCGGTCATTCTCTCCACATGACCCAGCCACCGAAGTCTTCCCAGTTTTATAAATTTCGCAACGTTTAGCTCCTTAAACAAAGTATAGAGCTCATTGTTATAACGTCTGCGCCATGATGTTTATTTATTTATTTCTATGTATTACAGTATTTACCTATTAATTAACATTATTACATAATAGATACATTTTGAAAACATTTTTACATAATATATTTTACAATTTTATTATGTTGGGTGTATGGTAGGTTTGCGAAGGTGAAACTGTGGATAGGTATTGTATGTTTCGTGAACACCTCACGAGGAGAACCTGTGCTGAGGTGTTTACGTGTTTATTTATGATTATGTGTGACAAGTATTAATGTGTTGTAGAAGAAAGTTTTATATTTATTTTATTTAATGGTTATTGTACATTGGTTATTAAGAAGTTAATTTTTATGTTTGGTTTGGAGTAAATAGGTTTTGGAAAAATAGTGTTCCTTTAGCTTTTATCCAGACTGTGATTTGTTTTTTTAGTTTATTTGTTGGTGAATAATCAGCAGATTGTTTCAAAGAAGGTGGCATGCTGTTATATAGTTTGATAGAATAGTAGTTAAAGGATCTTTGTCCGTGGGTCGTGTGCTTTAGCGGGATGTTGAGTGTTTGGTTTGTTGAAGACCGGCTTGTTAATGAGGACTGAGAAAGTAAAGGGATATGAAGTTTGAATTTGAAGAGGTGAAGAATAGACGATTTAGCGTAGAGTTGTCTGATTGACAAAACGTCGAGCATCTTGTAAATTTTTTCAGAGTCTGTATCATATGCTACTTGAAGTATTAGTTTGATTGTTGCCTTTTGTGCCTTTTCTAGTGGATCTAGAGAAATATTACTTGCACTTCCCCAAGACAGATGTTTACTAGTTATGTTTTTATAGTTTATCTTTTAATTCAAAAAAACTGTCTCTGTATTATAAACTTGTCATGTAAAAGCCCATCAGGGCGTTGAAAATTAATAAATAAAAATAAATAAAAATCCATTTTCCAGAACCGGTCCGAAGATGCATCTCAAAAATTTTCTTTCAAAAACGTCCAGTGCTCGCTCATTCCTCTTAGTTAGTACCCAAGTCTCAGCTGCGTACGTAAGTACTGGTCTGATAAGTGTTATGTACACTAATATCTTCGTGTTTCTGGACAGCAGTCTGGACTTTAATTGGTTCTGTAGGCGGAAATAACAGCGATTTGCGTTCACTATGCGCTTCTGGATCTCCTCTGTGGTATTATTGTCGTTTGTTATCAGGGAGCCTAGGTATGTGAATCTTGGTACCGTTTCGAAATTTTAGTTTCCACATGAGATAGTTGGGATTTGTTGGGTGTATCCTACGGCCACGTATTTGGTCTTTTGCTGGTTTACTAAGAGACCCATATTTTTGGCAGAACTTTCAAGATTTATGAAGGCGTTACGTAAAGTTTGGAGTTTTCGCGATTATGTCGATATCATCAGCGTAAGCCAATAGTTGCACAGAGTTTTCAAATATCGTTGCTCTTATCTCGATGCCTGAGTCACGAATAACTTTTTTTAAGGCTATGTTGAATAAGAGGCAGGCCAATCCATCTCCTTGTCTCACCCCGTGGAGCGCTTCAAAGGGCTCGGACAGGTCACTGCCAACCCTGACTCTACACGTTACTGGGGACATTTTTAATTTCACCAGATTGATCAGTCACTCACTCATTGCATTGTACAATGCATTCTTATTTATGCTATCGTAGGCGGCCTTGAAGTCTACAAAGTGATGATGCGTTTCTTCTGACATTGGAAGCAATCTTTTGTACAAGATGTTGGACATAATTTTATAGCCGGTGTTTAATAGCGTTATTCCCCTGTAATTACAACACTCGAGTTGGTCACCCTTCTTACGTAGTGGACACACAATTTCTAGTCTCCACTCTTCGGGTATCTCTTCTTCTGTCCATACTTTTGAATAAGGGTATGCAGGTATTGAGTAAACTCTCCACCTGCTGCTTTAAATAATTCAGCCACCAGGATTTGTTGTTTTTCAGCTGTCTTATTGCCTGCTTCACTTCCTCCAGTGAGGGGGTTCAGCATTGTCAATGTGCAAGTCATCTCCCGTGCTCTCCACCGTGTTGTGCTCCACCTCTGCCGAGTTGTTATTGAGAACCGTATCAAAGTGCCTCACCCATCTCCTCAGGATGTCAGGCTTTTCACTCAGTATCACCCCGTTCTCGTCCTTGCATATATTTATTTTTGGCTTAAACTCAGCTCTCATGTTATTTAATTTTTTGTAGAAAAGCCTTCTCTCATTCTTAAGCCTGAGTGCTTCAGCTTCTCTAATTTCTTTTTGTAAATATTCGCGTTTTTTTTTCCTTTGCATCTTCTTTTCTCTCTTCCTTGTTTTCCTATAGGTGTCCATAAGTGGTCTTGTGCAGCTTTGTTGTAACGTTTTTTGATAGATCTACAGCTCATATGTTAGACTAATATCTATGAACTTCAGAGTGAGGACTAATATCTTTTTACGATACACATTTAAGCGGGAGAACGGTGAGCGGAGTAATTAAAATAGTCCCTTGATCAACCAATCGCTAACGGAAGTGTTCCCTTCCCCCCCGCTAGCGAAAGGGAGCACAGGCACCTCCCCGATCCCTGCAGAAAGAAGCGACACCCGGTACGAGAAGGTCACGCCGACCGCCGCTCGCATTTGCCGCTCGCGATACGCCGCCAACAATGGCCGGCACGACTAAACGATCGAACCCAATTTGAGCGCAGTAATTACGGGTCGCAGGGGTGAGACTCTATGATGAGTTGACACCACCGTGTAAAGTGTTGGAACTGCCTACTCCGACCATGGCCTGCCTGCTGGTTTCCTGCCCCTTGACGAGCAGCCGTAAGTCGATCTCCCCCTGTTATAATGTATCGTGCAGTAATTTACGGGTAACACTAATCGCATCCCCAGTCCCAGAGAAGGCTTTGAGAGAGATATCTTTGTTAGGAATTACCTAGCCAGGCATTGTGATGTTTGTGTCCGATATTGTATTTTTCAAGATGCTGTAATTGTGTTTACTAGATAATATAACTATGTTTTATCCAGCTTCCTCTTTCATTTGATGAGATTACACGTGGGCGAGTTGGCAAATACTTATGTACCTTTTAATCTAGCTACCTACCACCTTGAGGTGGAGAGACTTCACGCATACCGACAATATGAGCTAGCCGCCTGCAAAGGTAAGTGAGGCCCCTGTCGGGACCGCAACAATCTACAGAGCTGAGGTCGGACGAATATCTATGACGGTCCCAGTGGTGACTAATATCTATGGAGCTTAGGTTGGACTAATATCCACAGAGGCAGCTGAGCAAGAGGTTGTACGGAAAAGCATAAATTACTTCAATTACGTAATTACTAATTACGTAAAGGCTTAAACGTTTAAAGTACGTGCATGAAGTTTTTGCATAATATTACCTGTTTTGCTGTTTACGAGGACAATAATTTATTGAACAAACATGGAGGTCATAATACAAATATATTTATTTATTTCGAAATACACGGCACCACAACCTAACCTAACCTAACCTTACCTAACTGACATAGAAATGGTCATGGTAACAGACTAAATAATTTAGAAGCACTCGAAATAAAGAAAGCTGTTAAAACAAAAACCCAACTCCTTAATAATCAGCCAAATGTGTCCAATAGTCCGATATTACAGATTTTTATATACATACAGAAATAAATTAAGTTTTTTAAACTGCAATATGTTATACGTAATTGCAAATCCAACCTCTGCCAGTGCTGTAGATATTCGTCCTCACGTTGGTTCTCATGTGGTTCTCATAGATATTAGTCAGCAGTTTGAGATGTAGATATTCGTCCTCACTTCGGTTCTCATAGATATTAGTCAGCAGTTTGAGCTGTACATATTCGTCCTAACTTTGGTTCTCATTGGTCCGATTTATTCTGTTTTTGAAATTCCTGTAGATATTAGTAGACGCCTCCTCCATAACCACTTTTTTTGTTTTTAGTGGCATCCCCAATTGGGGGTATGTTCTGCGACTAAAGGTAGTGAGGAGGGGAAGGAGATGGGGATGAGGATGGTGGGGAAGTGGATGGTGAGGAAGTTCCTGGCTATTTGACTCTGATCACCAAACACGGCTAAAGCCATTTCAAGCAACACTTTAACTCTAAATGGTGGTCTTACATCAGGGCGTTAATGAGAGTATCCTCCACTCTGAAACGAGCCGCATATATACTATATATTATTTTAAATGAATAAATTGTGAAGTAGGTAACATAAATCAATCAAAATAAAATTTACTTTTACTCACCGAGATTAGATTGCTGGTCGTAATACATTTATTCTTCAGACTTTCAGGCATCTCTCATCGTACATTTTTAGTCCCTACAATCTATTTAATTTCGGTTTTCATAATAATGAATATTTTTATAAAATGACAGATGTGGATAGATAGTCGTCGTAATTTTTCAAGTTTGTTTTTTTAAAGCCTATTTTTCTTTACCTCACAAAAGTCCCGTCTGCTCCCATCTGGATTCAGTGAGACTAAGGCATCCCTAATTGCGGTATGTCGTGAGACTAAAGGTAAGTGGGGAGCGGAAGCATATAGGGAGGAGGAAAGTGGGGAAGTACCTGGGTATTCAGATCTAGTCACCAAACATGGCTAAAGCCATTTCAAGTGAAGTTTCAATTCTGAATAGTGGTCTTACACCAAGGCGATACTGAGAGTATCTTCCACTCTGGAACATTCCTCAAATATACTATATATTATATTTTTAATTAATTAATGAAATAACACAAATTAATAATAAAAAAATTATTTGCCCACGCTGGAAATCGATCCCACGACCTTCGATTACAAGTCGAGAGCCTTAGCCCCCGACCACGGAGGCCGTCAGAACATAACATTAACTGCCTAATATTCGAAAGACAAATTTCTTATTTTATTTGTAATAATACCTACAGTGAAGCAGATTTGAATGCATATTGCAGTATTGAATAGTAGGTAATATTTGTTATTCTGATGTATGTATGTATGTATGTACATTGGAGCTAATCCACTACTTACCCGCCCTGGTATCTATAAGTAACAGATGGTTACTCCTTCAAGGCTCTCGCAAGATTCTTTTTTTTTTTGGTAATCGAAGCTACATTTATTTCCGTTGAACGAATCTAGACCTCCATACGATGTTAGTAAGCAGTATGCAAGTGCTTAATAGGAAATACAAAATACAAAAAAGGTTAGTAAAACAAAAATAAATAATTCTATGATGTATGTATGTACAGATAATGTGAATTGCATTTTTTGCTAATAATGCTGCAAAGTCATTATTTTTAGTGTTAACCAATCCGAAGATATATTATAAAGGGACGCATTCTTAAACACTTACTACTGTTAAACCATCCCAATTAACAGGGTACCGTTAATATTTAAAAATACGAAAAAACCGCAACGTAATGTAGCGGCAACTGGTGATATTATAATTCTTAATTATAGCTGATAATATGCATTTCCGGAATGGCGCACATATCATTGCCTCCGACCGACAATGGCGGATCACACCGCGGAATCACGAAGCATCCTCCCCAGCCAGTTTCGTGTTGGCACTCCGTTTTAATTTACTTCCAAGCGCGGTGGTAAGGGTGGGGGTTGATTGGGTGGTTGTCGGAGGGGGAGTGGGGAGGACCGTGAACCCAAGGGGTGGAGGAAATAGCTGCGGATGAAGAAGGTGCCCTGGGCGGTGGAACTACTCATGACAGGTGTTGTGAAATTGTTGAGATAATTTTATGACATGCTTGAAAAATGTCGTGCAATATTTGTATACGGTGAATTGTTAATTAAGCAATTGGATTATTAAAACAATGTGATTGTTTTCCTTTAATGAATTATTAACATTTAATGTGAAATGAACAAAAAGTCAGATCGATCGAATTTAAATTTTAAAAGCAAAAGAGCTGTGTTTTATCATCATTTCTATCAAATAATGTAATGGCGATGCTGTGTAGTAGAGATAAAGAGCGTGCTAAAAAACATTACGCTTATGCAGATGATACGGCACTAGTCATTTCACATGAAGAATTATGGATTGCAATAAAACTCATGCAGCACGATTTCCTTTCCTTACAGAAATGGTCACATGATGCGGGTCTTATAATAAATTCCAAAAAAACTAAATTAATGCACATACGATCTCCACATGCCAAATATACCATCACGCCTGTAATAAAATCGCATACATTTGAGTGTATACACAATTCGTCACAATCCTGCAAATGCGGAACCATTGAAATTGTACAAACGTATATATATTTGGGGATAACTGTAGATACGCATATGAAATGGGATACTCACATAAGCAACATCTGCAAACGCCTACGAGCTATTGCTGGGCGAATTTACAAAATTAAATTTTTCATGCCCATAAGTACGTTAAAAATAATTTATTTGTCATTGGCGGAATCTACTATCAGATATGGAATAACGTCTTGGGGAAACTCGTGCAAGACAAATATAGGTTACATTCAAACAATTCAAAACTCTTTGACTAAGCTCTTGGTAAGCAAAAGTATTTATGCACAAAGAAGAGACATAAAATTATTATATGAGTCAGTTAATATATTACCTGTTCGAGGGATATTATGGTTTAAGATTGTATGCCAAAACCTTTTGTCGGATTCAATATATAAAGAAAAAGTTGACCATGCACATGGCACTAGATTTAGTAAAAATGAGGGTTTATCCATTCCGAAAATTATAAATAAATACGGACAACGGACATTCACTTATCTTGTCCCTACCATATTTAATAAGATGCCAGTAAACATAAAAATCGAATCAAATTGCACCACCGATTTAAAAAAAAAAATTAAAAAATGGCTAATGGATCAAAACTTTTTATACTGATATTGTTTTGTAATCTTATGTATAAATATGACTAAGAGTAATTTGCCTGTGTTATATCTGTCTATCTGTATATTTCATGCCTTTGTATCGTAGCTATTTAAAAGTTATTCTTCTGTATCTATTTTGTGTATTGAGGTTTCATTTTATATTTGTGATTTAATGTTATATTAATATTGTTAAATTGACCTGCTGACAAACTGCTTTGGCAGTTTAGCGGGTGCTTAAAATGAAGAATAAAAAAAAAAAAAAAAAAAATATTGTTCTTTTATGGAGTCTAAAGGAATATTCAATGTTCAAATAAAAATGAAAATCGGATATATTTAATCGAGACGCTATCTAGGTTACAAACCAGTTCTTAGAACGATTGTTTCCAATGAATAGGGTAGTCATCTATAATATGGAAAAAATAGTCGAAGATAATATTGTTAATTTTAAAATATGAGATTGACAAATACGACGGTTTGACAGAAGGTGGCAATGGCGGAATTGGTAAACGCACACATCCCGGTTAGACGAAAGGTTCTGAGGTCGAGTCCCAGTTGCGACCGTTATCTTCTACTATTTTTCTGTGTCTTGTTCTCTTTCATATTTTAGTTTAGATTATTAGTGTTATCTTCTTCTTCAATGATATGTTTCATTGATGGGAAAAACCTTAAAAAGTGATAAATAAAGAGAGTTTTTCTTATAAAAAATTGAATTGTATTACTTATTTGAAATAAAAATCATGCATAAAATATGTGATTTAAAATTGAGTAGGTTTGATATTTTGGTCTTGATTTATCAAAAATGAGAAAAAATTTATATCAATTTTTTCACGCGAGATTCACAGCATATTAGTCTTGTATGCGGTGTTCATCTCTGAACCGTTCGGTCACTTAAAATTAGATCTCCAATACTTCATCGTCCTGTAGGATTTTTATAAAGCATCCTGGATCCTGGTCGTCTCTCCACCATTTTCAGTACAGTACCAAGCGGCGCCGTCCTAATTCAACATTTCTTAATCATATTCATGTTACAAAATTATTATAGTTAAAATATCACATTTTTATGATGCATTCTCGTCGATAAGGCTTCTAACCGCCGGAGTTCCTCAAGGTTCAATATTAGTCCCCATCCTGTTTAATTTATTTACCAAGAGTAAAAACGCAAAGAAAAATTGAAAATAAAACCTAGTAGATTAGAATAAGATTGGATAAGTTTTAAGATTTTACACATCTACCGGATCTGCCGGATCTGCCCTGATGATGGACACTGCAACGATGTCCGAAACGTTGGCTAAAGAAGGAGGTAGCGCAACACGGCATAACACCCCAAAAACAAATAACGAAAAGTAGAATAAGATTATTTTTATAATAATGTACTGAATTGTAATTAGACGCAAGATCTTTTTATGTTTTCGCATTGACTTGCCCTGACAGAATGATCATATTTTTCATCACGTAAATACAGTTAATAGGCGATGTACGTTTTACGTGCCTTATAAATAATAGGCTACGTTCGCGCACAGAGTGAATGGCTATAGGTGGAATGTCAGGGGAAATTTGAATAAATTAAAATGGGATGCTGTGAATAGCGCCACTGCCATTGTTCCCAACAGACGGGCCGGGAGGAGACGCAATGGTGTGAATATATTTAATTTTTTCGAAAATATTTCATATTATTATTTACAGCTAAATTGAAAAATTCGCCAGAAGTCACACGTTCACAATAATACTTTTAACTGGTTAATTTGAAAATGTGTATCCATTTTTTAGATGTGTTTTGGATTTTGAGCTCCGGGGTTTCTGTTTTCCACGTGGGTGATCTCTCTAGGTGTTTCCACAGTTTTTTTTTTATTGTAATTTTGGAATTTGAGTTTTTAATTAGAGAACGTTTAATTTATTATTATTTTATTCCTACATATGGGTATATCACTAAATTTATAGTACCTACTTTATGAACATCATTTTCGTAAAATTAATTTCAAAATTACTCGTAATCAAGATCTGTACTAATAGGTAGTGAAATTATTAGCCTAATTATAGATAAGGCATTAAAATACTGCAGAAGTAGTAGACGCTTTAAAAAATATGTTTTAATCTTTGTGATATTTTTTTTTCATTTCCATTCACCTAGCTGGATGTAACTATTTTTAATACAATAACATGAAAAAGTAAAAAAAATCAGAGTGTGCAATTCACACGCGGTAGAAGTGAAACCTTCAGAAAACTAAAGTAGACAAGAGTGGAGAGACTACTGTAGAGTGAAGGATGATTTTTTCAATATATTTATCATGGAATTTCAGTGCACCTTTTCCTATATATACATTTGGTAATCTTATTAGTATTTGTGTTTTCTTCTTCTAGTCGCTAGATGTGGATTTTTTTTGTGTTTTCGAACTCAAAGTTTTTTTTTGATTTTACAAAAAATATATATACTTTTTTGGATTTTGTAGGATTCGATCCCTCGTCCGTTAAATGTCTGGTCGCTGAGGTTCACCAGGCGCTTTATACCACTACATCAAAGGAGGCTTGCGTGGGACTGTGGATTTATCATATTATATTGGAACCGAGTACCCGTTAATTAAATAAATATTTTATTGTTATCTCTTTCTCTCGCACGCCAAATCCTACAGATGTATGTGTTTGTCTCTTTTTAGTGTCACTCGTTTCCATTTCATCGAGTTTCAAAACACAACGGTGCTAATGTAGGTATTACACTATCTCCCTTTTCAGCCCGATTCCACTTAGAGACCAAAGTCAAAAATTTTCGCTTTACGCGATCGCTATTTTCATATCTACGATTTCAATTGGCATCACAGTAAACACATGGTTCATGTGTTGTTTGCGGTGATGACAATTGAAATCGTAGATATGAAAATAGAGATGAAAATAGCGATCGCATAAAGCGAAAAATGTTGACCTTGGTCTCTAATTGGAATCGGGCTGAAAATAGAGATGGTGTAAAACGGCTATGTTAGATAAATCAGGTTAAAGTTTTAGATAAAACAAAAAATAAGTAAAAGCAGAAAAAACTACGCTTAAATGAAAAAAAATATATTATTTAGATTTTTTGTTAAATAAAAAATAATGGTAAATAATCGTTGCACTGCATTCTTCCTGTGGAAACGTGGCAAGAGAGTTTCCGACCATGATTGAAAGGGTAAACCTCCAGGAGTTGGCTTCTTAAATAATCAGTCTACGTTGTCTGTTCCGCGGGAAACCAAATGATAATATGACTTCCGCCTGCGCACTTTTTGTTGTTTTACCCTTTGTTTCAACCCTCTCCCTAGACTCGGGCTGTGGAGCTTCCACCTTCCCCAACCCCTACCGAACCCCTCCCGTATCTTGCCATCTAATCAAATGGAATTAAAGGGTAGGAAAACACCATAAAATGCAACACACCTTCTTTTCTCTCTTCTGGTGCGCGTTAATGGGAATGTAATTATTATTATCGGTCATAAATTATGTGATTTTAAAGGAATTTAATTAGATTGCTAGTGGAAAGCGTGAGTCCCTTTTGTTAGCGATAAAATGTTGTAATCAAATAGAACGCATTGTGTTACAATAACTCTGAAAATTTTGTACACGAAAGATTTTATTGTAGTAACTGAAACAATATTTAACAAAATACATTTCTAACCTATGCAAGGCAATCTATAAATGAAATATACCTCAATAGAGTTTAAAAAGTAAACCGCACAAAAAAAACTTTTGAATAAATTGGTAAGGATTTAATTTTAATTTCAATTTGGGAGGCGGGTATGGGAACCGCCGGTCCAGGAATAATAACTTGGCAGGGGTTCCCGGGTTCAAAGGGGTAAGGTTTGTCTGGGTCCTGGTGGCAGATGCGTCCACCCACCAACTGCGTGGCAGGCCGGATCGGGAGAGACTAGTTGAGAGACGTTTTGACCTCTCCAGCAGGACTCTCTCGGAACGTCGCCTTGCACTGAAGTGGGAGGATTGGATGTCCGTCATTATTATTCGATAGCATTAGGTAAGAGTAAAATAGAGCCTGTAAAATTAAGACATTAATTTATAAACATTTCGTTCTCCCCAGGCATTAAACCTGTATTTGAGAGTAGTTTCATGTATTCATCATCAAAAATTTGGAATGAAGTACCACTGTCTATTCGAATATCGAAATATTTGTAGAACTTCAAGACACTGCAGCAAATTAGCAGGGGTGCCCGGGTTCATGGGGTGAGGTTTGTCCAGGTCTTGGAGGTGGATGACCAAGACACACTGAATCCCAGATTCCTTCCCACCCCTTAAACCCTTTTCCTTCCCAGAACTCTCCTCTCCTTCCTTTTCCCCGATTTATTAATTTAAAAGTCTTGAATCTAAATACTATTCGGTACTTGAACCTATGAATAGAGGCTATGTATAGGATAAGTTAGCGGAGTTTTTTTTTACCTGTTTCTTTATTAATACTCGTTATCTTATGGATAAGCTTTCAGGAGGATAAGGAGGTAGATCAAAAATAGCTACGAGTGTAAAGTATATTCTATAGTTGGCCCCTGAAATTAAAAAAAAAAATATATATATATATATACATATTTTTGTGTATTATTACCAATTTAAAACCTAAAATCAATTTCAAAATAGTTTTATGATAAGTTGGTATGGATATTAAACTAATTTATTTACAGTGTCGATTTTTTTAACTTATACGCTGGTAGGTATGTACAGTACACTGTACAGACAACTAGTTTTATTCTTGATGCATTTGAATGAAAATATGTTAAGACTTTTGTTATTCGGCGGTACATCCTCTATGCACACCCCTTCGGGGAACCTAGTTAAATCTTGCGTAAGTTTATATACCGCATTTTCCCTAAATCAACTGCATAATGTACATAAGTATACCCGGGGGGCAACTGGCAAAGGATATGGAAAAACGTGCACAAAATAGATTATCAATTTCTTTGTTCGGACTATATTTAAATGATGTGAGCGTTTGAGATTGACGCGGAGCATGCCTGCAAAGTTTGATATTTGGAACTTTGAAAAAAAAAATTATACGTATAAGCTGCAAAAACTATCGAATGGTGTGCTCTGTTTTTCGTAAAATCTGTAGATAACGATGTTCGGAATGTACTGTCATGTCAACAATAAGTAATGAAGCTTTCGGCTTTGACATTATTTACGCACAACTCTAAAGCAATGAAAAAAGACAGCTAGTTATGTGTTTCGTGTCTTCTACGTTAGGTAGTATATATTTATGGAGGTCGAGCGTTTCCTGGTAAGTAATGATATCTGACACTCTTTTATAAAATTCAACTATAATATTATATCATAGCGACGAAAGATTTCAGCTGACTTAAAAAATTTCCTATGTTTAATGAATACCTGGACAGAGACGACTTCTAATAGGTTAAACAACTCATAAACTCGTAACGACCACGAAGACAAACAAACAACCACGGAAAAGAGACAAATAATGACCGCAGTTGTGAAAAAGTTGTTAGAACGCCCCTTTTTTCCAATTTGCCATAATCACACTCCGCGGCAAACGGCCTCGCGTGAGTGGGCGGCACCCGAGACCCAAACCTGGCAATTTCACGCGCGCCCACCCGAGAACACAACCTGTAATTTGTTTACCTAATAATCACCGTGGCGATTTGAACAGGGGGCGACATCTGTGGGCGACTAAAGGAAACACGCCTACTTGCCGCGAACACAGGCAAACAATGAATGGAAGTACCTTTGGGCTGCATAATATTTGCAATTTTTTTTTGTTTCTTTTGTAATATTTGGATGATTGATTGTGGGATTTTACGTCATTAATCGTATTCTATCACGTAGGAAAGTACTTGGAAAGAATAAAAGTAAACAATAAGGTCAATAAATTGGTGTTTACGTTTAAGGCGATCCAATAGTCCAGTAAAAAATCGAAATCGGAATTCACGCCCCTTTAAGGGAGGAGTCTGAAAATACTTAAGAAAAAGCTTTTGGAAAGGTTGGAAAAGGTATTTGAGAATTTTTTTTTACAGGTTGATTTCGTAAAAACCTGTAAAAAACATTAACTCCTTTTTGACGCATTGTTTATTGTTATAAAACGGCAATTTAAAATTGATTTCACGAAATCAGGCGACGTGGAGTCACATGTTCATCTCCCGCTCCGTCCGGGGCGTGACTGATACGAAATAGGAGTGGCGTGGTGAGTAGTTCTTCGGTGGACACCATAGGGTTCACTTTGAAAAACCGAATTCGTCGACTAGCGGCCGGATTGTAAAATAACAATGCGAAAATGCATATTTTATTTTATTTTGGGAAGGTCGGGCGTAAATATCAATTTTTTTTGCGATTATTATAAAATATACTGAATTTGCCACATTATACAATATCGTATCCGAAAGAGGGTTTATAAATAGGAGAGTTTGGACTTGAAAGTGTTTTGTATAGCCCTTGTACTTAATTTTTTTATGGGCTTATTAAAAGATTTTGTAGGATTTTGCATTATTGAATATGGCTTAATCTTAAGGTTAAACGGAACATACGTTATAAGTGATATAGGCGTGCACAGATGGGGCCAATTTAATTATTTTAGGAAAATCACCTTTAAAATAAATTAATAGTTAATTGAATAAAGGGTTTTGTCCGTATGCAAAATTAATTATTTCTAGAAAGGCAATATTGCATAATGCGAAGGATTAAGTTCATACACGCACAAAACTATTTATTCAAATTCGTATTGTGTGTGTACGTAGCAAATAAATAATTCATCTTAATACTTTAAAGGACAACTAACAAGAATTGTTTTTGTATCATCTCGTGTGATAATAATTAAAGTTAAATAAAAATATCTACGTCATTAGAAGCAAAAAAATTACGAAACCAAACACCCCTCTGTAAGTGTTTGTGTCACCCCTGCGCGGGAGACACATTGTGTTTTGTGTGATTTGCCACAGTTTCGTTGAAAAAGCAGGGCGTGACAAATCAAACCCAGCGGTTGAGCCACAATGTGACAAATGCGCGCCTTGGTGTATAATTACGTTCAACCACAATGAGAACGTGCGGGTAACATTGCAAAAATAATGACACTCTACATTGGCCACAATGTTACAAAAGTTACAATGGTAAACAGGGGGGTGGGTGTGTTCCCAAAGGTGAGACACTGTAACAGTTCTAATACTGGCTATGTAGATAAGTTCAAAATATAGATCCCGTAATGTTATATTCCTAAAAAACCGAACGAACACAATAAATGTATTTTTAAGCTTATTTGTAATTTTATGAAAAAATTCTCTAGTGCTAAATAGGACAGCAAAAATATAAATACCTTTTGAACGGCCGTTTGTTTGAAAGCTTGCTAGAGTTAAAGTAAGAGTAAAATAAATAAATCGCTAAAGTTAAATTTCACTAAAATGTATTTTTCAATCAATTTACCCGCCTGTTTTACGTCACTTTTACTTTCTGAAAACCGATAGTTACTCCGCATTTTGATATACATATTTGACAGTTATGTCGGAGGTAAGGTACGAAATTACGAGCTTCAACATTGATTAATATTATAAAATATGATAATAGTTACGATGAATTCCTCATCCAAAATGCCTTGCAAGATCTCATAATATTTGTGACACACCAAATTCATTCATTTACCCTCCTTTACTGGAACGTAAATAATGTTTTTTTTATGCAATACCTACCGTATATAATATAATAGGTTGTCATTTTTTTACAAGTACTCACGAACTTATTTTTACAGAAACAAAGCTCTCAGATCCTACAACGTCGAGAAACAAAACACAGCGGAATGTTTTGACAACAATTGTTGTGGTTTTCATATTCGATGAATACTTTGTTTTTTAAACTGGCAATACTACTTTTTTTATGGGTTCAAAATTGTAGTTATTAACTAAAGCTTCTACGAGGAATTCAATCGTAACACTTGTTTCATTCAATAAATAATATGTTTATATAATTAATCAATGTATTATATGATATGAACTAAATTTGTCAATTTGACTGGCCTAAAACAGGATCCATTCCTAGTTGGCTAGTCAAAGTTTCCATATATGTTTCATTGTATAATTTTATGTGAAATAAATAAATATTATTATTATTATTATTATTAATAACTACTACTTTAGCAAAAACTTAAAAAATCGCGTGTTCTTATTTAACATCTCTTTATTTTAACTGACGATTAAGGTTTAAATTTAGTTCTTGATTTAGAGCTTTCTTTTGAAACAGACGGCCCTTAAATAAATTTAATTTCTATTTTTGTCTACAATTTTCTAATAACTGTAATATCAATGGTAAGGGAGAACAAAAGAGTAACTGTAATCACTGGATAATATTTGCAAAATCGTAACTTCTCCAGCCTTAAAATTTCTAATA
This sequence comes from Limnephilus rhombicus, assembly GCA_929108145.2. NCBI lineage: Eukaryota > Metazoa > Arthropoda > Insecta > Trichoptera > Limnephilidae > Limnephilus > Limnephilus rhombicus. Next base: position 15,429,830 of record OV815272.1, on the reverse strand, counting down.
AAACTGTATTTATCCGGAGTTACCTGCCAGGTAAGTTGGTTTCTGTATCTGTTTGGACATACTTCCTCACCTTCCTCTTCATTTTTATTAACTCCAATTGGAGATGCCACAGTCTCACTGGCTCTAGATATTTGGGAGCAGTTGGGATTCTCGTTTAGAAAGTCATATTTGTATCGCACCCTGGAAGTGACTATTCACTAAATCGCTATAGAATATCAAAAAAATTATTTTGTTTCGAATGTACGTCTTTATTTTGTTTTCTCGTCTCATTAATGTATCAGCCGGTACATACCAAAACATCCTTTGCACAAATAAGTTTTTCATATAAAGCTCCGTTGCTTTATAATATGCTCAATGAAAAAATAAAAACTATTGGTACATTACATTTATTCAAGAAAATGGTCAAAATATGTATACTAACTGAGAGTGATGGTTTTGGATTACCCATGTTGTCGCTTATATCATAAATCACTCTGGAATTAAGCTATATTTCATACAATCCATATTTAATAACTGTGTATGTACTTAACTTATATATTATTATGTACTTTTTAATTTTGCTTATTGTTATATGTATTTACTTATTATTATCTACTTCTTTCGTATCATAATTTACTTACGTACTATATTATATTTTTTTATTAGTATTTACTCATAATTATTATGTACTTAATTTACTTATGTTTATTTAGTTCTTATTAATAAATTGTTTATTATTGTTTACTCATAATTATATTATATATTATCTACTTAATTTGTTTATATTTACTTACTTATTATATTATATTTATTACATAAACTATATAAATTTATTGCTTAATTATTATTATTTTTAATATACATAATTGTTTATTATTATTTACCTGATATTATTTAGCTGTTGTTATTTACCAATCTTTATTTTTTGTTAATAATTAAATGCTACTGTGGTACGGTCACCCTATGAAAGCATCTGGTAAGCCACAACTAACAGGTACCTTGTATTTTTAGTTTACAGTATGTATAATGTTATTGTTGCCAACGATGAGCATACTGCCCAGCTATAATTAAATTATTAATAATATCCATGTCTGAATAATTGTTCTCAGTGCTTCTTTTATAGGTTTATAATTATATTTTTATTAATTTTATATGTATGTTTTTTTTAAATTACATTGTAAAACTGCATATCTCGATACTGGAATCCCCTAGTGAGAAATGCAGCTTATGTTTTTCATGTATTTCTTATTTTTCAATAAATAAATAAATAAATTATTCAATTTCCATAGGAGTAGAAGTAGGTAAATTACGTAAATTAAATGGCAGGAAAGAGTTGAAATGCGTAAAATGTTAATTTTATAATCATGTATAAAATACACGTTTTTTATTGGATGCTAGCTGGTTCCCGGTTGCAATGCTACATTCAAAGAAATAAATTGTTTCTCCCTGCATGTCCTTTCCCGTGTGTGTCCCGTCCCATCCCGCACCCTCTCCCCTCTCCCGCTCCACCGTCCCGCAAACCCCCTTCCCGCGTTCCATATATTCAGTATCAGTTATTTTCAAACAGCTCGCCTGTTACAATGTTTTTATTAAAATTTTCATTTTTCGTATGTTACAAATATTCATTTATGTATATTATAAGAACAATCAACCAAATTTGGAAACTATTTAAAATATCCATAATTTAAAAAATCCATAGACAATTTTTTTGATACAAAAACAAACAGTTGGCTGGTAAATTCAATTTCATCAAACGCGCGAACTGTCAAACGAGCAAAGTTATTATAGTCGTTAAATTTTCTGAAATTATCCAATTTTCTAGGCAATTTTCTTAATTTTACTTTACGTAAGAACCTTCTACAAAGTATTAGAAAACTTTAAAAAAATGATGAATGAAATAGGTAAAGTAGTTCCGAAGTTATTGCGTAACCAAGGGAAACAGGGATTCATTTATATATATATATAGATTCCAAAAAAATATATGAATGTGTCTAGTTGATAGTGGTTAGCTATTTACAATTCAAAATTCAAAATTTCACCCAGTGAAAGAAATAATATAGTGAATTGTAAATTGTTTTTTGCAATAGAAAATTTGGTGAAATCTGGGACAGACAGATATCTGTATTTATTATTTATACAAACATAACTTTTGAAATTGATAAAATAAACTCGCACATCAATAGAATCACAAAGGTTTTGATTTTACAATACATCCAGAAATAAGTCGAATTATATTTATAATCCCCATATTCAGGGAAAGTTCGAAAAGGCTTTGGGGAACTTACAACAAGAACTAACATCATCGACCTCCATTGATCGCCAACACTCCCGCGGCCCCATTTCAATGACAATTCAACAATCCCACTGTGCGAAAAGAAATATATAGGAAAACGTACATAAATCTATATATTTCATGGCTTTACCATAGCTTTCCATCGCCTTCCACTTACAATGTCGAAGAAAATTGTGTATTTTCAATTCCGCATAATACAACACTTTCGGAGCCGTTGTCGCGAAGGGCCTTTAGGAGGTGAAAAGAATATTGATATTATTTTTGTATATTTTATACATGAAGCAACCATATTAAAATAAGAATGAGAAAGTACTTGAAATAAAATAAAGTAAGATTTTTTTAAATCAGGGTTATTATGATTTTGTGGCAAACTTGGAATTTTATGAAAAAATTGTTTATTGATTTCTTTTTTTAATACTATTTACTAATTCAAATGCTGAACACATAATAATTTGGTATACCTATATAAGCTTTGATCCCAAACTGACATTCTCGGATCGAAGGCACAAAAATTAATTATGAAAGTCATTCTTAAAGTTCCCATAATAACAAGTACTGTAGATATATTCAAAAAATTCCCTGTATTAGATATTCGACAAATTTACACAAAAACAATCTTAACTCATCTGTTTAAAAATAAAACACGTACATTTTATGAAAATACCCAAAATATTGTAAACACACGGCACAAAACCAAAGAACTCATTAACACCTAAAACAAAGACAACATTTGGTCAAAGAAATTTCAAATACATTGCGCCTAAAATATACAATAACCTACCTGACAAAACAAGACAATCGAATAATATTAACAAATACAAAATCCTGATCAAACAATGGATCATCGAAAAAGGTCGTGCAATAATTAGTCACCTCACCCAAATATAATCCTCTATCTCATTATTGTTACCACTAACCAACCTGAAAAATTTTGTCAAATATTTTTGCTATATTGAAAAGTGTACTTTATTTAATATTTATAAAATATTTATAAACTAGTCTGTCTCGACACAGGATTTCCTAGTGAGACAGGCAAGGCCAAAAAAATATATGTAAACCTTTTTATATAGATGCACATAATAAAATAAAAAAATATATATATATCACGGCTCACTCCAGCATGCTACAAACTCCTGGGTTTCATCATCAGAATATGTAAGCAATTTGATGACCCAGATGCAATGATAGCCATGTTCGATGGAGTCATAAGAAGTAAGCTGGAGTATGCTAGTGGTGTGTGGACTCCGCACCAAGCTAAATATATTAATATGCTGGAAGAAATTCAGAAAAAGTTCCTCGGGTATGTCTATATGCGGATGAATGGAACGTACCCGAGATTCATGCACCATATGGAATTACTTGAGGCAACAAATAAATTACGCTTGGAAACTAGACGTTATGCAAATCTTGCAATTCTTAGTTTTAACATAATCCATAACCGTATTGACAGCCCATTCCTCTTGGAAAGTTATGGCTTATACGTGCCTGAAAATTTCAGTCGTAGTCGTCGACACGACTTGTTCAAAATACCATACGGCAGAACAGATGTTCTAGCACAGCATAGCATGACAAGAGGAATGGTGCTGTTGAACGAAATATCGGAAACACTAGATATATATATAACTCTTCTTTAGATAGCCTTAAGATTTTTTTTCCTAGGTGTTAAGACTGTCAAAATGAGAAAATTGTACAGTAATTGGTTAATAATCTGTTGTACAATTTAAAAAAAAAGCTAATATTAGAAAAGATTTGTACAACCCTTGTTCATTATTCACACTTTATAGCACGTCTTTATGCTTTTTCAGATTACGTTAACTTTAAAAGATCACGAGACTCAATTTTGTTCTGTACCTTCATAAGTTTTAATTATTATTTTTTTTTTTTACAGTGAATACCGCACAAGAATCTCAACTGCTCCCGTCTGGAGCCAGTGAGACTATGGCATCCCCGATTGGGGTATGTTGTGAGGCTGAAGGTAGTGGGGAGGGGAAGGAGGTTGGGAAGAGGAAGGTTGGGAAGTAACTGGCTATTCAGATCTGGTCACTAAACACGGCTAAAGCCATTTTCAAGCAACGTTTCAATTCTGAATGGTGGTCTTACACCAGGGCGATACTGATAGTATCTTCCACTCTGGAACATGCCGCAAATATACTATATTTATATTAAAAATATACTATATATAAAAACAATCCCCAACACTAAAATAATTATCCATAATAACAAATGTAATAAAATAACATGTATTCAAGGCTGTTCAACATTGAAATCAGTATCAGAAATCAAATATCTCGGAGTGATAATAGAACAACATATGAAGTGGAAGAGCCATATCTGCGAATTGGTTAAGCGTATCAGAAAATGTATATATATATTCATAAGATTAAGAAATATTTTAAAACTTAACAATCTAAAAAGAGTATACTATGCACTAATCCAGTCATCAATTCAATATGGAATTATTGGATGGGGGGGAGGGGTCATACAACAATATTCTAACTCCGATCAAAGTGATCCAGAAGCTAATCATTAAAGTAATCCTAAAGAAACCCTCCACTTATCCAACAGAAACGCTTTTCGCCGATTTCACGGTGCCTCGAGTAGAGAATATCTTCAAGAAAAATGCAATTATCCAAATTTACAAAGATAATATCATCAAAAAATTTGAAACCCATCAATCAAAAAGATATGAAGACAACTTCAAAATACCAAAATTTAATACAAAACTAATGCAAAACAATTATATCTATTTAGGAATAAAGTTTTTCAACAACCTTCCGAATGAAATAAAAAAAACCAAAGACATCAATAAACTGAAACTCAAACTGAAGCTACACTTCATCGGGAATAATTAACAGTAATTACCTGTTTTTCTCTTTCTTTCTATGTATTATCAATCTATATTCATCTCTATTTTATTTAGATTTTTCGAATTTCACTTAAGTGCATAATATTTTAGTATGTAACCGTATCCCATGTATGTACACCTACACTTATAGATAATCCAGAAGTTTCAATTGTTCCCATTATATACTTACCTTTTGCATAATGTTATTCTATTTCTGTTATAATTAGTGTAACTCGCTCATCAAGCACAAGAACTAGTTTCTTCTTTGGTGAGATTGCAATTTTAAATAATTTGTGTACCGATATGTAATTTATATAAAACCACTGTACTATATATCTATATTAAAAAAAAAAACAAAATATTATTTTAAATGAATTAATTGTGAAATAACACAAATTAATCAAATAAAATTTATTTGCGCATGCCGGGTTCGAACCCGCGACCTCCGGATTGTGAGTCAAGAGTCTTACCCACTGGACTACGGAGGCCCTCATTATTTTTATAAAACATTTGAGAATTTGGTTATTAAAGATTACATGTAATAAACGTAAATATAGAAATATGTAAATAACTAGCTGACCCGGAAATGCGTTGTGTCTTGAAATCGACACACAACGCCATCTACTGGATGGTTACCGATCGTAGATCACCAAGTGTTGTGTCGATAAATTAACCCACACCGCCATCTGTTAGAAACTTATGGAACTTACATATAATTACAAAGCATTGTCCTATAACAAACATTAAAATAACATTTAATTCGCAATAATAAATATTGAGGTCAATAATCGATATAAAAACTCTCCTATCTTTTAAGTTGGACCAAATAACACACAGTAAGTCAAATTTAATCAAAATCGGTTAAGTAGTTTAGGAGTTTATCTCTTACAAACATCGTGATGCGAGATTTTTGTATATAAATAAATAAATATGTAAATGAGATTGATTCAGTTTCTTTTTCATCAGAATTTATCAAAATTTTCTCAAAAATGTATTTATTTTTTGTTTATTATTCTATGACTTCCTACCTTATTGACAGTAATCGCAATTACAAGCGATGCTAGTAAATTTCAGGATGCCATATCTCACTGTTAGAGAGTACCGACTGAATTGTAGGTGGATCCGTGTGTTTCAGATCAGAAATAGAATTATTCATCTGACGGCGAGAACAAATAAAGTATTTTTGCGAGCGTTTTATCGCTCAAACGAATGTTTCAATAAGAAAACTGCAGATATTATTACTATTGCAAAAATTTAACACATTAATAACAATGACTTCACGTTCAAAAGTAGTTCTTTCAATACGGTTTTTATTCAAATATTCCAAGTTCCCACTCAGAGGGAGTTTGTTCGCGTGGGTCGGTGGAAGGGTAGGGGAAGGATTGTCGGGGGGAGGGGGTACACCCCTTCTGTCAACACAAAATAAGTTTTTCGGTTTTCACAATACATTTTCCTGACACAATGTCGCCGTGGAAAAGAGGTGGCGATGGGTCGCTCACAGTCAATCAAATGGGATTGAAAAATATTTAAGCAGGGGGAATATTGTGCATTAATTCATAAATCTCAATAGTAAAATATCTGACTAATAAAAAATAGGTCGAAAAAAATGGTACTTGATCGATTGAAGTTTATTTCAAAAGGATTCTAATAAATACATTTTTCCGTGTGCAGGAAATCGCATTGAACAGGAAAAAAATGTTTTTTAATGTTACTAAAGATAACCCTTTCGTATCGGCGTAAATAATTCTTTAGTTATATATGTGCTGACTTAACTTATTCAAACCCAGCCAAACCTCCTCTTACATGACATTAAATATTCTAATCTAACCTAACCCAACCTAAAATAAAAAAAAAACTAAACTAATGTTTTAACATTACTCAGTTTAATCACTTTTCATTATTTTTAATCAAGATAGCATATTTTTCACGCCAATAATCACTAAATTATTGATATGTAATGAAATAAATAAAATAAAACAATAAAAGTTATCTTAACTCATGTTACGTGCTGGCGCATACATAGCATAGTAGCTCATACAGCATATAGACTCTTTTATTTCCCGGCTTGCAGAACTAACTTGCCAATGATGGTTAGGCCAGTCGGGAAATCTGTCCTGTTGTTAAATAGAATCACTACGAATATCGGTATGTTTAAGACGACAATATATCCTAAAATATATTCAGAATCTTAACGACGTAAGTAAAGAAGCCGTGTAAACAAATTGCGACTCGCGACCCGTGCACTGGACGGACCTACCGTCGAATTTGCCGTATCAAAGAAAAGAAGAAGAAGATAAATAATGTGGGAATCTTAACGACGTAAGTGAAGAAAGCGTGTAAACAAATGTACGCCTCGGCACGGCGTATTGTACGAACGTACGGTCGAATTCACCCTAGCAGGCCTGGAGATTCGACCTTTCTGCCGCGTTCATTTTAATTAATTCTGAAGAACGTGCTTCAAATATTTAAAATGTGTCTCCATGTTGTCCTCCCGAAATTATTAATTCATCGTCTAGAAATCTGGTGCTTACCGCTAACTTTATGGTTGAAAAACGGGTTATATAGTTTTGAAATCGTTGTCCGTAAAATATATTAATGATAAGGTACTCTTTTTATTAATCTAATATATAAATAACTCGCATTTCTTGTGCGGCATGGAAATAAAAAAGTTATTGTAGTTACGGATTCGCCGGAAATGATTAAAATGTGAGTTTTGAGCATACAAAAATTATTAGGATTGTGTACCGCCTAACATCAACGATGCAAAATTCAAGCAGCAAGCTTTATTGCTGTTAGTCTAAATCTGTTTAACTGATCTAAAATATTTTTATCTTTTAAAAACGCCTTGAAATTGTAATTTTGTAATGTTTTTAAAATGAATAAATTAAATTGAATTGAATTAAATTGAATACATCAATTACTTTCCTTGTTATTGAATGTGCCATTTGATTTACCAATGCAGAAAAAAATTTGAAAAAAATATCATCTGACATCTTCCTGATTCCGCGTTCCGACGATTCAACATTTGAATCAACAATCGATCGCTATTCTGCGCCTGGAATATTGAATGTTGAATTGCTGTCATGTGTGATGTTTGGCTCGGAATACCCACAGCATTCAACCCAACACTTATATTTACATCTGAATACTGCGCCTGTGTGGACTATTGTCGGGATGAATAATACTCGTTTGCAGCGAAGGATTGGACGATCAAGTATGCTGGGTGGAAAGCACGTCGTTATTCTGCATATTAAAATGGTTTTCTTCAAATTATCTTAAAGATAATAGATTGGACTTAATACATTATTTGAATTTTTGATTTCGTGATCAAAGTGGTTGTCTCAATATTATGGAAAGTACTAGCTTTGTGACTAATGAAATATTTTGTTTTTGTTATTCAATTATTTGCTATACTTGACTTGTTTCATAAGCCCCTAATATAAAAGAGATACAAAATAGGTGATTAATACACAAAGGAAAGAAAAAGAGAGATACAAGTTATAGTATCAGGAAAAAGCGATGATTTAGGAGGTAGTAATCTACCTTCTTCTGGATAGTTTCTACCTATAAACGGGAAAAACAAGATTGCAAAGAACCTGCCTGTCTATTCAACTATTAATAATAGTAATAATAATATTTGGCTAATTTATATAGCGCCTTTTTTGTGAAAAATCGCCTCAAAGGCGCTGTGAACGTACTTACAACTTCATCACAGCGACCCTTAAAACTGCAAATTTAACATTTAACAAATTGTGACATTTTTTAAATATTCTAATAAAGAATTATAAAATTTGTTTAAAGAAATGTCGCTATCTCAACAACAATTGTTTTTTCAAGCTTTCTTCAGGCGGATAGGTATCATGATAATGAAAATATGCGAACCATAAAGTACGATTAAACATTTCACATTTCAAAAAAATACTCTTTACTGAAACTTTAAAATGGCCACCTTCTTGAAACGGATATGAAGTGTACTAAAAAAATTACAGATAAATGAAATGCAAAACGGTCCAGTTAAAACAGTGTCAAACAACAAATGTGTCACAGTGCATTTTCAAAGACTAATCTGCAAATGTTTTGCCGTGGTGTGCCAACGTTTTGAATGAATGTGCTTTTTGCCAAATTTTTATTAAAAAAATTGTTTGGATCTACAAAAGACTTCTTATGCCCTTAGCCAGTAAAGGTACAAGTATTTAAAAAAATCGCACGCCTCTTATTATCCTTTATCTTAAAAAAAACGTTCAGAATTGAAAGCAAACAATACGAATCGAGCTATCAAATTACACGGTTCAAGTATCCCCCATAATCGACAGCGCTGAACTTAATCGACCGTAGTAGAATTGTTGACCTCTCCTCGACAAACCGGAATTCTCACCAAAGCTGGAGTGAAGAGAGTTCAATCTTCAATGTTCACCGATAATAATTTAATTCGCATAAATACGAAAACAAAGCCAGCAGGACTGAAAGATCTCATGGCGATCCTGTTTACACAATTGCGACCACTCCAGAAATCACTAGGTCCTAAATCCTTTGATACTGATATAGGCCGGCCGGAATTATTTCAAGGAAACCACTCGAGAAGGGTTTGTACTTTCGTGCCCCTATTGAATGTTCGACTAAGCGGCTTGCACAATTGATGTCAAGAAAAAAACTCACGAGGGCCTTTGGAGGTTTTCTTTATCGATACACAATAATAATAATGCTATTTTTCAAATAAATTTTTGAAAAATTACGCGCATAGTGTACACCAACATGTTTTTAATTAGGCGATTGATAAAACATTTATGTTTACAGCCTACCGCACAAGAGTCATGACTGTGCCAACGAATTGTGTAAAATTGGGAAGGTTAAAAGAAGATAGAAGAAGGATATGGAGAAGAAGATATGGGGATGGGGAACGTTGGGAGATGAGTAGACAACTGGTTGTTCAGATATGATCACCAAACATAATGAAATCTTTTCTTATTTTTTTCTCATTTGCTCCAAACATGAGGCCCCCTAAAAATACCTTCAGGGCCTATGTCATATTTGGGGATACTGTGTGGAAGCTCTTTTCAGGGAAAGGAAGTAAAGGAAGTTCTGGGAAGGAAAAGGTATGCGGGCTGGGTGTATTTAGAAGTGACGGACGTATGAATCCATCCTTTCCACTGCGGTGCAAGACGATAGGTCGAGAGAGTCCGGCTGGAGAGGTCTAGGATAGGTTTCCCACTACCAATCTCCTCCGATCCGGCCCACCACGCAGTAGGTGGGCAAACAAACTGGATGCCAAAACCTAGACAAACCTCACCCCATGAACCCGGGCACTCCTGATGCTAAATCACTTAACGTAGCGAACCAATAGGGGTGACCTATGGTAGTGTGTTGGTTATCCAATAAATGGTTCCCGAGGTGGCGGCACTCACACCCGCCTCCCAAATTGAGCTTGTAAGTACCTATTTCAAGCTATCGCTTATGTATCTGCTTTTTTGGAAAGATGTCTCAAAATGGTTTGGGTTTTAAGTTTCTTTCTTTTATTAACTGAAATCCACGGAGTAGTAAATGTCTAATAGGTTTAAGTCAAATTCTATTGAAATCTGTTATTATTTGTAAGTTGTTTGCATCAAAAGCTGTGAAAATAAATATACTTTTCAAAAGTCCTTGCCAAACCAATAAGAATCAAGTGATTAAAACGCTTTCATTCATTTTTAACAACCTTTTTAACTCTAAAAAAATAATTATAAATAATTTTAATGAATGTAAAAATGTTGATTCTTTTTTATTAAAAGATCAATGATAACATTGAAATCAATACCGAAAACAAGAATTATAAAGAGGCCTGCTCAGTGTTCAAAGCTCAACACCTCAACCCTCCAAGCGCCGATCGCCTTTCAAAAGCTCAAAAAGCTCCCCGCATAGCAGCAAATTAAGCTTTACACTAACGAGCTTTAGAGAACTTGTATCGCTTACAAAGCTAAACAAATCTGCATGCTCGTTGAACCATTCTTATATGGGAAGAAGAAAAAAGTTCGAGTGGGGTTTTAGAAAATATTTTAATGTGAAAATAATAGGTGGCTGGCGAGTCGAGTGGTTAGGGGATGAAAGGAAAAATTCTTTGAGGAAAATATTAATAATATAATATTTACCGCTAATTCCTACTGCGTAGTTTTTGAGTAATACCACCCGAAGGGCGATTTACAAAGCTAGAATAGTAGCTTAGCTATATCTAAAATGGTTTAAACAATAAACATACTTTAACATTACAACAAAGCTTTGAAAAATGGTGTATTTTTACAAGAACGTGTTAATTTATAGATGTCGCGGATGCGAGGCATATGGAATGGAATTGATCTTAAAGTTTAAATTACTGACGTTAGAATAATATTTATATTAAGGTATTTTATACAGTCCAGGTTTGCGGAAAAATAACCTTGTGGTAGGGATGTGACTTTTACATAAAAAATCGATTATTTTTCTTAGCGTGAGAAATCGATTTATAAATAATCGATTTTTTTGAAAATTAAAATCGCTTAAAAAAATCGATTGTTGTTGGAGAAGAATCGATTTTTTCATAATCGATTATTTTTTCACATCCCTATTCCGGACTAATGACTAAGCGTAGCAGGGCTGCGAATTAGGGATGTAAATTTTGACATAAATAATCAATTTTTTTCTTAACATGAATAATCGATTTATAAATAATCGATTTTTTAGAAAATTAAAATCGGTTTTTGTCGGAGAAAAATAGATTTTTAATAGATTTTTTTTATAATCGATTTTTTTCACATCCCTACCTTGTGGGCGCTTGCAAGTGTTTTAAAAATTATGGTTATCTTTTCTTGTTTATAATCAAGTCTTTCTTTTTTTTTATTTTAAATATTTTATGTCGAGATTTGCCGTATTTTTTTACGTTTGCTTTTACTTAACAAAACAGAATTGTCTCCATATACTACTTTTTAGTAGTACTACAATTAGACTTATTATTTTAAAATGTATGACTTGAGATTCCATCCCCAGGATGAAATAATTATCTCAATCGATATTTTGCTCACCAGAAGAGCACCCTTTCTTACCCCGAACTATGGAGGCATCCGAGAAACCCGCTGTGTTCGTCCAATAGGTAACTAAAAATAATAATATTGCGTTAGAAAATTATGCTTATGAACATTGTTTCAACTTTTGTCCGCTTTAGGCACCCATCTTAATGTGCGTTAAAAGCTTGGCAGAGAAGATTTCAGAATATGTTCAGATATTTGATAGGTATTCTACCAAAAATATTCAGTACCTTCATTAAAATTTTAAAAAATCCTCCATAGGTTTGTGACGTCATCCACCCTTAAATAGGTTCTAGGGGAGCCCCACTCGAACCTGAAACAAAGGGTCCGTGGGACCGCCGACCGTGGGATACAGGAACACAGAACTACAGGAGTCAAGGGTCCTTGAGACAAGGGCTGAGTAGAGCAGAGAAGCTGGGCGTACCTTACCTACCTACCTTCCATGTTTCTCAATGCAATTAGATCAATCGCACTGTTTACTTTTAGATGCAATTATTGGTAATTTGGGAGATTAATAATAAATTACTACTACGACCTCTACTAAAAATGATCAGGTTATTATTAGATTGGAACAATGCATTAACAAAACTATACAAAACAATGCGCAGTTTGGTGATGTTTCAAGTTTCAATCCATAGAGCCCTTTAATTATAGGTAGTAAATAAAAAAAAACCAATGCAATGATATTTGGGTAGGTACCTTTATTAAGTATGAGATATTTTATTTATTGTGAAAAGTAGCTACTTCAAACTTGATGATCTTTGTCTTTTTTGTGTAAATTGAATGATGCGTAGTGAAATATAGAAAAAAACCTGTCTCATCAAAGTCAAAATCAAAGCCAAATTAGAGTTTGCAATTCATACGCGGTAGAAGGGAAACCGTCAGAAAACTAAAGTAGACAAGAATGGGAAGGTAACGAAGCACTGCACAAAGAGGAGATCGATTATATTATTTCATTCTCATCATCATCATCATCTTCTTCCCCTTATCCTATTCGGGTCGGGGACCCATTGCATCGACAAGGCTCCTCCATACGTCCCTGTCTTGTGCTGATTGTTCGGCCTCTGTCCATGGTAGCCCTATCCTCTCCTCACACAGTTTCTGGAGTTGCCTCGCCCAACTGTGTCTGGGGCGGCCCACTGGACGTCTACAGTATCGTCAAGCCACCTCAGTTGCGATTTTTCTATGAAGAGTAGCAGTGGTTCAATGTTTAAATCATATCGGATCGTCGAGTTTCTTATATGATCCCATTTCGTAACCCCTGCCAATCCCATTTCGGCAGCTTGGACTCTAGAGCGTGTTCGTTCATTTAGCATCCATGTCTGGTGGCCGTAAGTGAGCGTCGGGCGGTATACCGTTTTAAACATTGCCATCTTTGTTTTGATGCTGAGCTCGGCTTTCCTTATCACTGAGCTGTAGAGAGGACGCAATACACTGCTTGCTGCACTTTTTCTTCTATCAATTTCTCCGTCTTGCCGACCATCGTTGGAGAATTCGACCCCAAGGTATTTGAACCTGTCCACCTGTTTCAGCTGGGTTCCATTAGCGAGTATGTTGCACTGAGTTTGGTCCCTTCCTATAACCATCACCTCTGTTTTTGAGGTACTCATCTTAATCCACTCTTGTAGTCCCTCCTGTGAAGTCGTTAATCTCGCGATGTCGTCAAATAGTAGGGAGCTTATTCTAGTACTGCCTACCAGGGCTGCATCCGGTGTTTGGCTGTTTCGGCTGATTCGGTCCATGAATATAGTGAAGAGGATTGGCGACATAGGGCACCCTTGTCTGAGGCCGATTTCCACTTCAAATTCTTCTGAAACTTGACCGTTTACGCGGACCCTACTGCTACTATTTTCATATAGAGATGCTATGCCTTTATCTCTATTTCATTCTCTCGCGGGCTAAATCCTGTATGTGTTAATCTCTTTTTGTTTATCGCTGTTTTTTCGAGTTCATCACAAATGTTAAATCCCAACGGTGTTAAAAAAGTTTTCACTTCAATAAGTTCATAATATGTACGAAAGTCTAACGTAGATATAATTACAAAAATAATAATTTAAAACAAAACAATAACTTTGTAAACACAATTTTTATTTTATATACTTTATGCCGACCGGGTTTCGCTACAACCGTAGCATCTTCAGGGCAGTATAAAGACGCTACGGTTGTAGCGAATAAAGACCCGGTCGGAATAAAGTATATAAAATAAAAGCTCAGAAAACCCTAATAAAAGTAATACTCAAGTTACCAATACTAACACCCACTTCAATCATATTCGAAAAATTCACAGTGCTGAAAATTCAAAAATTATATTCAAAACAAATACTTACTTTCCTTTACAAGAACTTATCCACATTTAACACTTCACAAAATTCTCGCAATAGTAGAACAAGACATGCTCACCAACTACAAATACCAAAAACAAACACATCCTTTGGACAAAAACACTACAGATATCAGGCTATAAAACTATACAATTCTCTTCCTACACAATATAAAACAACTAATATTATTGAATACAAAAAAAAAACACAAGAAACTGGCTACAATCTTTTTAACATTTAATTTATATTTTTGTCGAATTGAAGTCGATTTTATATTTGAATTTTTATTGTTTCTCTTTTTGTATTAGCAATTAACACTCATATTGTTTTACTATTCACAATTTATAGTTCATAATTTTACAACTGAAAAATGTCCTCTACAATACAGGTGAACTCCTAATGTGGAGGACAATATATTATACCTTTGTAATGTAAATGTACTAAGAATAAATAAATAAAATAAAATAAATAATAGTGGTATTTACAAAGTTATTGTTTTTATTTTAAATCATAATGTCACATTACAAAATATCTGCTTCATATGAACAAACAAGAAAAAACTAAAATAATAATCTATACATTTAATTGTTAGTTAAATACGTCAGCTCCGATTTTTTTAATCAATTACTTCAAGAAATGGTCCGGCTAGCTTGTGGTTCGAAAATGAATAATTCGACATGAAGTAATAAAAGAAAGCTTTTTCGGGTGTTTTTTAAAATACCTAATAAATTTTATATAATTAGATAACTTTTGTGAAATATGTATTTAATTATTCTCTTTTCATAAATGCAGATCAAACTTCGTCACGGCAAACAAGTAAAAATAACAGTATTGATCAACAAACACGAGAAAGATTGATGTTATCGCAGTCCGGGAAAATAAAAAGTTCCGATTGATAATGTTCACTGCACAAAGTGAAATTCAATTTTCAATATCGAAGGGCCGATCTGGAAACAAAATTCTCGCGGGCTGCGATTTTTAACTATAGGGGAAAATGTGATTCGGTTTGGGACGCAGGCCGGTACCTACTTTATTATTTTGAATATTTGAGATTAAGACCCTGAATTCCAAATTTCTTCCGATTTATAACATATTTTCCACGAAAAATTATGTTTTAAGTTCGTAAAAAAATATGTGTTATTTTTTAAGATAATATCTATACATTTATTTGTTGAACCGAAACGGTTATTCTATGACATTCCCTCGTTTAACACATTTTGTTCTATTATTTAACATATTGTATGTACGAAAAAATAGAAGTCTATCATTAAATGCTACTTCAGACATTTGGTGATAGATTTTTGCTCTATTTTGAACGAGTCGTGTTTTATTAAATATTTTCACAATTTTCGCTTAAGTATTATCATTTTTCAATATTAGCGCGCTCCCTCTAACTTTCAAATTTGCATATCTCCATTTCAAATCATATCTTCTTCTTTTTAACGCTGAGGTACTGGTGGGGAAATAAATAATTGAGTAAAGAGATTTGCAAAATTTCTTCTAAAATAAATTACTGCACTTAGGTACATGTTAGTAATTTGAAAAGGTCACAAAAATCATAAATCACATTACGTTTGGTGGCTTGGAAGGGGTGCCTGGCTTCATGGGGTGAGGTTTGTCCGGGTCTTGGCGGCGGATGCATCTGCTCACTAGCTGCATGGCAGGCCGGATCGGGAGAGAATGGTTGAGGGAGTCCCTTTGACTTCTCCAACCGTACTCTCTCGGAACATCGCCTCGCACTGCAGTAGGAGGGATGTATTCATATGTCCGTCACTCCTGGACAAACTGACCCCCAGATTCCTACCCACCTCTAATATTGTTTTCTTTCCCAGAACTTCCTCTCCTCCCTTTTATTATATAGGCCATGAGTGGAATGATTTTCCTAAGGACCTCCTGTGTGGAGCAAATATTAAAATAACATAGTTGTGAAGCTTGTATTGTCAATATATTATTGTCCAAAAACTAAATTAATGTAACTGAAACTTTGAAATATGAACAATTCAACAAGCAAATTATCTCCATAAAATTGGATAGTGATATACTCGTATTGTACTCGTATCTACCTTTAATGTAAGTTTACTAAATCTATACCATCTAGCACGTAAAAAAACTATGGTTATCTTTATTATTTTACTAAAACTATTTTTGTACAATTGTATATAAGGGTGTTAAGGGACGTACTTGAATTACTTTAACCAATGATTCCTGACATTATTTGGAGTAAAAAATGTAAATGAAATTTTGGTCTCCGGTGACTTCTTTGATGACTTTCTTTTTATTTTTCAAAATTTTTTTCTTCAAAATCAAACAAAAAAAATTTCTTCTACATGTCGTCACTGATCACTCAGCTGAATAACCGACCAACCCCTAACCCCGCCTCCAACTGTCCAACACCTACCATTTTTTATGTTTTTGTAGAAAAAATAAATAAAAAAACTCCCAAAATGTCACCGGAGACCAAAATTTTATTTACATTTTTTACTCCAAATAATGTCAGGAATCACTGGTTAAAGTAAGTCAAGTACGTCCCTTAACACCTTGTATGTTGAATTACGTTTGTAGTTATTTTGAATATAGAATTACATTATTTTGTGTGTTGAATTACGTTGGTGGTTATTATTTAATAAGTCGTTAAATATTTTTTGCCCTTATTTTTCTTTATTTATGTAAATACTCCCCTCGTAACCACGAGCTACTGCAGCTCAACTTATGGAGTATTAGAATAATTAAGAAAAAACATTACATAATTTTGCACACTGTTATAATTTGAAAATTATAAATTTTTGTAATAAATAAATAAATATTTTACCCCTAAAATATGGACCGATTAATTTTTGTCATTTGGATAAAAGTATTTTGAATTAATAAAAGTAGATAATTCAATTTGACCGTTCGGTTTTTTCTTACACCTCTTGCCGTTTTGTTTAAACTGGATTATTAAATTATGTGATTACTTCAAGATGTGCTCCCCACAGCTCTACTGCGTGCCACATATTATGCTCTGATCCACTCTCACCTAAGTTATCTGGTTAGTATCTAAAATAAATAATTGCTAACAAAATAAGAAAAACCATGCACTTTTTCAGAACGATACGAAACTTTCTCGACTTAAAACACTTGAAAATGATTTATTTTGCAGTCTGTCAATGCATTATTGAGTATGGTATCATAGCATGGGGAAGCGGTACTGCATCAGCACTGGACCCAATCATAAAGGCACAGAAAACTATTATAAAATTAATTCTTAGACTACCTCTAATTACAGACTCCAACTTAATCTTCAATATTATGAATGTGTTTGACGTTCGGCAGATATATGCAAAAACAATCCTCACTCATCTATACAAAAATATACACAAATACTATGAAAAAAGATTAAACACTCGCTGTACTCGAAACAATAACAAATATTTACTACAAATTCCCATAACTCATACTACTTTTGGTCAACGAAGCTTCAGATACCTTGCAACAAGACTTTACAACATTCTTCCAATTAGTATAAAAAAATGTGATTCACAAAAAAATTTCAAAAAAAACATAAAAATTTGGATAAAAAATAATGATAGAGCATTTACCGGTGCACTCACCCAAATTCGAAATTAATATTGAACCAATGCTGTTATTATTGTACCAATGTTATTGTTATTATTAATGCAACCATTCTATTGTGTGATTTTATTCTAATGTAAGTGTAGGTATGTTCACAGTATAATAAATTGACATAAAATTACTGCCTCAACACAGGCTAGCCTAGTGAGGCAGGTTATGAGAAACCTAAATTTATAATTATAAATCTCTATTCTTTAATTACCTACTGTATATACGTATTTTGTTTTTTGATATTAACTTTCGTACGTATGCAACTTTTAAACTGTACTTTTACTGTACTTATGATGTACTTTTTGTTTTTGTAGTTATAAATCTTCATTTTTTTTTGTTCAATAAAGATATATTATTATTATTATTATTAGTATCTGGGGCACCATTACTAAGAAACAAATTTCCGAAATACAAGTTATCCAAAATAGAGCCATAAGAAATATATACCATCTACCATGGGATACACATGTCAAAGATATATACTCACTGACACAAATTCTTTCCTTTACCGTTCTGCCAAAATATAGCATCACCACTGCCATCCTACAAATAATTCAACACTCCTCACACACCAACACTAAACCAGCCATTAATTCCGATATACACCAGCACAAAACACGATCACAAAATCAAATACACATATCGTCATCTACTCACACAACTAAATTTGACATTAACTCCTTACAATACATCGCACATACGCAATACAATGCATTACCTAATGTCCTAAAACTACCAGAATCAAACAAAAAAATATTGGCAAAGCTCTAAAAGGATATTTTCTCAGCAACTTTATTAACCAGTGACGAATTTAGCTGTCTTCCTTTGTAACTCTTGTATATTCTTCAATTACCTGTGTCACGTGTGTCTAGTCCATTTAAAAATCTATATATTGTTTCATTGATTTCCGTGTTCTTATGAAAAAATAATTTTCCTTTAGATGTATAGTGTTGTCCTTCCCGAAATGAGTTTCATAAAACTCATTGGGAGTAATGTATTATAAATTGTATATAATAATTTTGTAATATATTATCTCTAATAAAAAATAAATAAAAATAAACGTGTTTTTTAGAAAACCGTGAGTCGTTACGGGGATGTAAAGCAATTTTAAAAAACGTACCCATGCTGCGTCGAAAAAATATGAGGGCTTGTTTTGACGTATTTTACAAACCACCGCGTGACCCAAAAGTTTGGCAACATAAATAAATTAGAAAAAATATTTTCTCGTCGCCAACAAGAGAAACAAAAAAAAGTAACTGCGGTTTAATTTTCATTAATTTCGAAGAAGGGCATAAAAATACTGCTTTGCGTCACTAAAGTTATTTTCACGTTTTTTCATTTTACGTAACAATGGGAAAATTAACTCTTTCTTGTCTGGCAACTGAATCATTTCGTTTACATACAAAATAACAAATAATTTCACATAATGCTTAATTGTCAAGGGTATAAAAAATGAATCATTAGTTTCCTATTCTGCCAGAACTTTTTTAATCAATTTTTCCATTAATATTTTGGTTGATGTCGAACAAATGTCTGCATTTGTACTTTGTTGTGAAGGATGCCTTGAATAATGTTGGTTTTTTTAACTAAAAAGAAGAAGATGGAGAGACATGAAATTACGAATGTTAGAGGAGCGCGCTAGTATTTAAAGCGACAAAATCGATGGGAAAATTGTGAAAATCTTTAATAAAACACGACTCATTTAAAATAGATCAAAAATCTCGCGGGGGTTGTATTTAACAGCATTTAAGATGAAGCCATACTAAATAATGCAAAATCACACAAAATCGTATGTTTTAGTTTTGAAAATTTGATCGCTTAGAAGAATTATAGAAGCCTCTATTAAATACTGCGTGTAGAACATATCTTTGCCCTTAAAAATATCGGTCAGTTTTTTTAGTCTTTTAATAAGCCTATAAAAATAATATAAAGTCTGTAAAAAACACTTTAAATTCCAAACTCTCCTATTTATAAACCCCTTTTCGGATGTGGTTTTATTGTTTAGTGTAGCAAATTCAGTTTCTTTTATAATAATCGCAAAAAAAATTATATTTACGCCCGAAGTTCACAAAATAAAATAAAATATTAATTTTCGCGTTGTTATTTTACAGTACGGCCGGCAGTCGACGAATTTGGATTTTCAAAGTGAACTCTGTGCCGTCCACCGAAGGGCTACATAGCTTGTCACGCCCGTTTTTTATCAGTTCACCCCCGAACGGAGCGGGAAACGGACGCTAGGCTCCGCGTCGCTTTGTTTCGTTAAATCAATTTTAAAATTCTGTTTTATTACAATAAACAATGCGTAAAAAAGGAGTTAATGTTTTTTACAGGCTTTTATGAAATCAACCTGTAAAAAAAATTCTAAAATACCTTTTCCAACCTTTCCAAAAGCTTTTTCTCAAGTATTTTAATTTGGGAGGCGGGAGTGGGTACCGCCGCCCCGGGAACCTTTATTGGATAACCAACACCTCTGCCATAGGTCACCCCAAGTGGTTCGCTACGCTTGGTGATTTAGCAGGGGTGCCCGGGTTCATGGGGTGAGGTTTGTCTAGGTCTTGGATGTGGATGACTGGGACATACTGAACCCCAGATTCCTACCCACCCATTAAACCCGTTTCCTTCCCAGAACTCTCCTCTCCTTCCCTTTTCCTTAAAAAAACCCTCCACACAGCATCCTCAAAGATGACATAGGCCCTGAGGGAAATTATTTTCCTCAGGGCCTCCTGTGTGGAGCTCATGTAAAAAAAAAAAAAAACTTTTTTAAACTCCTCCCATAAAAGGGCGTGAGTTCCGATTTCGATTTTTTCCTGGACTATTGGATCGCCTTAAAGAAACACTGTGAATTTTTTCACACATATAACTTGTAAAATAACTAAAACAAACGTGTTTATAATAATTTTTTGAGCATATTTTGCGATTTCTTTCTAGGGAATGTCTAGATATTATCTTCAAGAATAACAAATATTTTTAAAGAGCTTTAAAACTTAACGTGTTTAAGGGAGATATGTAAGAAATCGGTAGAAATTCGGGTAGCGGCGGCTAAATCAATTTGAAGTTGTCCTTCACGAATTATAGATAAATTATTGAAGTAACGCAGGTCATGGATAAAATATAATACAAGGAATGAAATAAACCTTTTTTAATAATTTGTTTTATGATATATCAAGGGCGTATATACGTTTTAAGGGTCTCAACCCCCACCCTCCCCTTCATTTTTTCCGCCCCCGAATAGCTTCAGTATTGCCTAAGAAAAAGAGAATAGTACTTGTAGATAGCATAGAAAGTTCGCCAATATTCTTTAAACCTTCCCTTTTATCAATGTGAAGTAAATATTTATTTTAGGTAAAGTTCCCAAAAAACTTTCTGATAAATTTTCCAACCCCTTCCCCTCTTTCCTCCCTCCTCCTAGGATCAATCCCCCGTGATTCGAACCTCCCCATGCGAATGTTATAGCTATGCTCTTGCGACATTTATACAGTCAGGATTTAGAAGAAAGTCACATGTTACTCTATATCTACATCATCAATCCAAAGCTAGTCGTTATTTTTGAGTCGTCTGCCAATTTTATCTGCGGACAACATCTTTTCTCTTTATAGGAAGTCTCACTTAAATGTGGAGATTGTGACGGTAATGACGGGCAATACTTATATTTCGCTACTAATCCACTCGTTCAAAGCGTGGTCCAATAGGCCAAAGAGGTCATCACCTAATTCGTAATCACCCTGTTCTATTTTGTAGGCAGTCGAGCCATCATTGTCGTTGTGCGTGTATCCGAAAAACGAAATGAAAAATGTAAAAAAAGTTTTTTTTTTTTAAATCTCCACGTCATCATTCTGTTGTGAAATGAAAAAAACTTTGATTAACAATCAACTGGTTTGATCGGTGTCTGTCACCCTCGCCGGCTTCGACCAATCACAGGGCTCCAGCCCGGGTCGGTTGGCACCTACCGAGAAAATGGAATTGTGAAAGCGAACAATCCGAATAAAATACTGAGTAGACACGAAGAGAAATTAATAAAGTTTTTATAATGAAATATATTTGCTTTTCTAACCTAGGTACCTACTTATTTAAAAATAATTTCATGAAATGGAAAATATCCTTCACTCGAATTACACTGAGAGAAAAGATTGATTCTCACGCTTTAATAATGTCTTCCAATTAACTTTAAAAAATATAATTCAAAACAGAAAATCGTGTGTGTCAGAAAAAAAGCTGAGACACAAGACAAATTGATTTCTTTACATAACTAGTAAATAAATAATTACATAACCAGTTAATTACAAAATACTCGTATTACAAAAAGTTTAAAAAAAAACTTTAATTAAAACAAAAACTTCATCAATCCATGTAATATTATAAATTAAAGTCCTCCGCGGCATCTGTCTGTCTCTTCGCGATAAACTCAAAGACGGCGGTGGTTATAAAGGTTGGATAACCATCCAGTAGAGTAGATAAGGTAAATGTATTATTGCGGGGCAAGAATTCCAATAATCCATGCGCTTGATAGCTGCAAGACGAGTTGTTATCTAGCCTCCTACACAGTTAAGTAAATTAAAATACGTACAAATAAAAAGATATTTTATTTGATTTATTGGGGGCTAGAATTCCAACAATCCATGCGCTTGATAGCTGCAAGACGAGTGGTTATCTAGCCCCCTTCATAGTTAAGTAAATTGAAATACGTGTATAAAAAGATATTTTATTTAATTTATCGGGCGGCTAGAATTCCAATAATCCATGCGCTTGATAGCTGCAAGACGAGTTGTTATCTAGCCTCCTAAGTTAAGTAAATTCTAATGTAAAATTCATACTAATTTGTACAGCGCTCTTGAGGTGATTTTTCGCAAAAACAGCGCTACATAAGTTGTCCAAATTTATTATTTATTATTATTATTATAATATTGATGTGCGGTCTCGTTTACTGTCAAATGTAAAACATAAAATAAAACAGCTGTGATCATCACAAAATAAACAAAAATATGTGTCCAAACTGGTCATAAATTCCAGACCAACAATTTGACAAATCTTTAAAATACACAACACGTAAAACTTCCCTAACAGGACTGTCAGCGTAAAAAGCTCGATGTGTACAGCGATGAAATGATGTGCTTTAAGCTTTGTCATTTCCTGTTGTGATACATCACGGCCAATTCTCTACCCGCTAAAATTCTTTGTCGATCCGTAAAGGCAATGTAACATTTTGTATTTAATCCCACGCACGTTTTGTCAGAGCTTTGAATGAGTCAGGCAAAAAGCTCACAAATTGAATAATTAAAATTACGCTTGAATTCTTCTTGAAATGTGCTTACATGGGAGTAAAGATCTGGTTGCTTGGTAAAGAGTTTTAATAAGTTTTAATATACCAGCAATGGCTGTGGTTAATTTACAATCCACCATAAATAAAAAGGCAAAAAAATAAGTTGTTTTTAAAATGTATTGTGATGGTCAACTTTCGATAAAACATAATTATATTACGGTTTACGTATACTCGTTTCTGTAGTAAACTTAGTGCAAAAGTTGTCATTTTTTATAAATTGATGATGCTCGATCACTTTACTTATTTCTTTTGGTAGATTGGAGCGCCCTAGCAATTTGTGCATGGTTTATGTGGACTGAACCAATCACGTTTGAATTTGATCCGCTAGCTATATCACGTGTCCATAGTTTTTATTATTTTTTTATTAATTTATTGGCTCGCCAACAGAATACATCACATAATTATTACAGTCATTTACATTTTCAATGTGGTTATAACGATGATTCTAATTATAGGTGAGCACACCATTCATCTCGACATTCTTACAATATAAATTAAAAGTACATAAAACAAGGAGGATAAAAATCAAATATGAGTAAATACAAACACACATTTTCCGAATTTATATTTATATACATATTTATACGTGTATGTGCATACGTGTGCACACTGTAAGCATATATATTCATATATGTACACACACACATGCACATACTTTATATACATATATTATAGAGTCAATCCAAGCACAAGTTCCTTCCTGATCGAATTCGAAAATATATCCAAGTTTTGAAGATCGCAGTATTAGTCATGTAATCGAGTCATTCTCGACGTTGCGTTTGTTTGAAAAAACTTGTATTCGTACGATAGGTATTGATCCAAAAGTTTTCTGTGTTTTTCGTGAATTTCAGTCCTATATTATGATTAATTTGACTGATTAAAGATGAATGATGTTGTTTATGATTTTTAACAGAAAGATTATATCTGATATACTTCTTCTTTTGGGGAGTGAGACTTCTTTAAAGTGAGTAAAAGTCTTCCAGCATAGCTATCTAGATTCCGATGTACTCCAGATTTGTCAGCTAGTATTTATGTGTATTTTTTTAACAGACTTCTCTTTACTGATAAGAGTTGCATAGTGTCGGGACCAAATCACGGAGCCGTACTCTAAGATACTTCTTATATGAGTAGTACAAGATTCTGAAGCTACTGAGGTTCTTGAACGGTTTGGTGTTTCTTGTGATAAAACAGAGCATTCTCTTGGCCAGATTGACAATTCGTTGGCAATGGTTTCTGAATGTTGGCTTCGAGACGAGTAGGGTTCCCGGATTTCTAATGGGAGTCTATTTGTTTTAGGATTTCATCACGGATCGTGTAAGGGTACTCGATATTACGGATATTTTTCGTGAACGAGATGATATTAGATTAGCTAATATTTAATTTCATGGCATTGTCTGTATGCCATTGAGACAACGTTAGTAGGTCTTTTTGCAACGTTTCGCAGTCTTGTTGTGAATTCACGAGAAGAATTTTTTTTATTCATCCGCATATAATAAACATTTACAAAAAGTTGTGCCGTGAGATCATTTAGTAATGGTCCTAAATAGAATCCTTGAGGAACGACTAGTTTGGGAGAGGTCTCGTACCTCTTTTACATTTTGATGCCTGTGCGAAATATAAGATTTAATCCATCTCAGGTGATTGTCGTGGAAAGTTAGCAACAGTGTTTCATAATCAATAGTGCTTATTTTTATTTCGTAACAAAACAGTTAGAATAGCTCTTCTAGTATGACCTATACAGAACGTCAGGTTAAGTGGTCATGTCAAAATAAAGTAAGAAAATTAATCACGCGCTTGATTAGCAACACTTTTTTAACTTCAAACATTTTTTTCAAAGTTCTTTACGAAATCCGTTAGATTTACCGGTAAAATATGTTGCCATTCTAACAGGTATCTAATTGGTTTTGTAAATAAAATACAATACCACAATATGGAAGAGCAAGAACGTGTTAGGAAGTTGCAATATTTTCTCCAAAACAAATCTTTGGACTATTCATTAACGAAAATATTTCATCTCATAAATACAAAGGTAAGTACTCCACCCAAACATGCATCAAATCAAATATATTTTCAAGATAACACGTATTAGAAATTAAATTGGAAGAATAGTAAAATGTTGTTTAGTGTCCTAAAGACGAGAAGCCCGTTGTACCCAACAAAATATTTTTTTAATATATTTTAAATTCATCTTAAAGTTTTATTTTGAAAGGCTTTTTGGGAACCTTTGTGTATTTACAGTATCGGGTATGATGAGTTGGGGATATAAATAGATTGAAAATGAGTAATCACTGGCAAAATGGCTTTGGAGGCGGTCTAGCACAGAGAAATCGATAACTTTATAATATCGGATCGATAGGCGTAACAATCCGACGATTTTATATCGATATCCCGAGCACGGTTTCACTATTGACAGCAGAACGGATATTGTCAAGGAATAAACAAGAAATCGATATGCACTGGCAACTAGAGGTGTTTCTAGGAGTTGACATTCCGAAACATCAAACGCCAAACAATTTTGAATGAAAATAATACTACCATAGAAGACGAATATAGTCATTATCGTTTTGACATATAGAAGAGGACAGAATAATAGAAGAGCATGCATGAGACGATGAATGATGTGAACGCGGCAAGGAGTGTGTTCGAAGACCGAGTTATTTGGCGGTCCGTCCTCTCTGCCTACCCCTGCTGATAATTAGTTAGTATTGATAAATGGATTCTGGAGCTTTAAACTTAAGTGTTTTGATGGCACCCCTTGTCAATGGGGATGTTTTGCAACAATTTTGTTTTATATAAATAAGCCCAGCGATGCACGTGAGGGGACGATATTATTAACTGACCGGTGCACATTATCTTAGGTAATCTTCAGTAAATGAGTATATTATTTATTTATTAAATTATACCCTAATATATATAATAGATTCTTAAGGCTCTGCAACCTGACCCGAAAAGAAGAAGATGGAGACAGCGACAAAATCGATGCGAAAATGTTTAATAAAACACGACTCGTTTAAAATAGAGCAAAGATCTCGCAAGCATTATCATAAACAGCATTTAAAGAAACGCTGTGAATTTTTTCATACATATAACTTGTAAAATAAGTGAAACAAACGTGTTAATGATAATTTTTGGAGCATACTTTGCGATCTTTTTCTATCGAGGGAATTTTATATAATTTGCGTTTCGGCGCGGGCAAAGTCTAGATATTATCTTCAAGAATAACATATATTTTTAAGTAAAGAAGCCGTGTATACAAATTGCGACTCGCAACCCGTCTATTGGACGGACCTACTGCCGAATTTGCCGTATCAAAGAAAATAAGAAGAAGAAAAATAATGTGGGAATCTTAACGACGTAAGTGAAGAAAGCGTGTAAACAAATATACACCGCGGCACGGCGCGGCGTATTGTAAGAACGTACGGTCGAATTTACCCCAGCAGGCCTGGAGATTCGGCCTTTCTGCCGCGTTCATTTTCATTAATTCTGAAGAACGTGTTACAAATATTTAAAATGCGTCTCCATGTTTTCCTCCCGAAGTATTAATTCATCGTCTAGAAAAATTAAATCTGGCGCTTACCGCTAACTTTATACTTGAAAAAATGGGTTATAAAGTTTTTAAATCGTTGAACATAAAATGTATTAATGGTAAGGTTGGTACTGTTTTTATTAATCTAATATATAAATAACCCGAATTCCTTGTGCGGCATGGAAATAAAAAAAAAAAATATAGTTAAGAAATCGCCGGAAATGATTAAAATGTGAGTTTTGAGCAAAAAAAAATTATTAGGGTTGTGTACCGCCATGTCTTCCATAGACACACTAGATCGGGGAGAGTTTAGATCATTTATTGCAATAAATGATCTAAATGTTTAGACAGATAAAGCTAGGATTTGAAAATGAAAATCATCACCTCATTTGGACAGGGTTCCAATTTCACTTTACCTTGTTCTGAGATATGAGGTGTCAAAGCTTGCAAAGACTTTTTCTCATGATCTATTTAAAAATTTCTGATTTTGAAGTTGAGTCTTGTAATTGAACCATTTTAAAGTAAAGTATTTAAATAGGATGTATACTTATCATTTTAGGACATTCCTAAACATGCAGTTAGAATCATATGCAACCAGCTATGGAATAATATTTATTACATAAGGTTCTAATTACATTTCCCCAATGCAATTCCAAGTAAGGGCCACTGGTCACATTTAAATTTTTTCCAATAAATTAATGAACTAAAATAATGATAATCTTAAATACTTTACACACGATTGAACCTCAAAATCAAAAATTGTTAAATAGATTTCGAAAATTTGTCTTTGCAAACTTTAAGATCTCAGAACATGGTAAGACGAAGTTAGAACCCTATCCAACCAAACGGAGAACTATAAAGCGCTTTGTAACAAGAGCTGTCAAATGTTAGATAAAAACAAAATGGAGAGTGTAAGTGATTTTAGAATTTGTCTATTCCACACGTAAAAAACTGAAAATGTTAACCAATTAAAAAAAATAATCTGAAAATGTAACTAATTTAAAAAAAAAACTGATAATGTAACTAACTTAAAAAAACTGTAAATGTAAATATTAAAATCAAAACTGGAAATGTAATTAATTTTTAAAATATGTAACTAACTCTAAGAAATGGCCGAGATCACCCTTAAGAGCGTTTAACCAGCCAGCGGACGAAAATCCACATTTCGTTGAAAGTTGTTCTTACGATCGTGCAGGGCGGTTACAATGAGAAAGATTAATTACTCTCCGTACCAGCTTTTTAAAATTATAACTCAATATCGAAATTATTTCAATCCAAATAAGCTTTAATTTATACCTTCATCCAAAAATGCTGAAAGGCGTGATGATAAAACTATTAAAATAATATACTTTTTGTAATTATTTTTTGATTATAAATATTTATCATTTTTCAATAATGTCTAAATTTAATAAGAATGTTAAAAAAATCTGAAATATGTTAGTTTGTAAGTGCGCAAATAAATACACAAATGGACCAATTTTCGTCAAGAAACACATGTACGTACATATTTTTTAATGATTTTAAAACTAAAATTAATATTCTAAAACATGCGTTTGCTAGATAATGTATTGATTTATTTTACTGCATAATTATATTATTTGAAATGGGTGTGGTAAAATACAAAATCTTTTTTGAAAATTTAACAAATCTGCCAACGACCTATGGAATAACCTTACTATACTAAAAATTAAAAAAAATTCTCAAAATTTATTACATGCGAATGCTAGATAAAAGAACAATCTTTCGAAATCCATTTATAATTTTTTGTGGAAAAGAGTCTATACGTCTAAAATCTGATTTGAAAATGACATATTTCTGGTTTTCTATGGTAATGCCCTCTTAATGGGTAAAAGCCAAAAAAAAAATTTAAAAAAAAAAAAACTTTGCAAAATTAATGGAAATTGATTTTAGAATTTCTTCTATAATAAGTATCTACGGAAATACAACACACACCGTTCTGTAAATTATTTTGGTTATGGAAATGAACAGAAGAAATGGTTTTGCATTCAAGGGTAATTTTTGAAAAAAAAAGTCGGTTAGAATCTTCTCTAACTAATATTTTAGAATAGATTCTACAATATGTAATAAACATAATGAGTTCAGGGATGATTACATGAAGGTTATATTATATTGACACATCCTTTTACGCAATTAATTTAGTAGATTTTTGATAGCATTTAATTTGAATCTTAAATTATATTTAGTGCGTTTTCCATTATGATGAACTCAATAATCCCTAGAAAAAAATATTGCTGGTGTTTGCAAAAGGGCTTTATTTTAATTACTTTTTATACAAAATGAGAAAACAATTATCAGTTTTTTGATTATCAGAAAATAACGTAGCGTCTACTAATCACCGACTGGTTTAAAAATGAAACTTAACAAATTAGCG
Source organism: Limnephilus rhombicus (assembly GCA_929108145.2). NCBI lineage: Eukaryota > Metazoa > Arthropoda > Insecta > Trichoptera > Limnephilidae > Limnephilus > Limnephilus rhombicus. Next base: position 15,400,523 of record OV815272.1, on the reverse strand, counting down.
CAAACTTTAAAAAGTCAACCTGTAAATTAAATTACAGAGAATAAACCCCCCCCCCACCTGAAACCACCCCTTCACTCAGCTTTAAGAAGTTGCTCATTTTCATTCTCCCTCCCGTCACAAAAGAGAATATCTTTTCTAAAATTTTAATTTTCACAAGTTCCATTATTTCTAACTTTGAGAGAATTCCATTCTTCGCGTTTGAGCTACGCTCCTGGATGCCTTTCAGCCCCGCAGAATGGCTGGGGTATACATTAAAGGCTCTTTTCAAAGAATTTTGTATAAAATATAATATTCCCCATTCTTAAGGCCATAGCCCATTGATGTGGAAGAAAGAGGAATGCTTGGAGCCAAGAAGCGAGCGCTATTCAGGCCATTTCGACTCCATTCTGTTGACTCCATAAAAGTGGTATTGTTGCCATCTAGCGGAGACCGAAATAAGCAATAGTCATTGTGTAAAGGATTGCGCGTCACTCGCCTCGAAGCAAGGAACTCCCCTTGGAGTCGTGTTGGAAAATCCACAACCAAACAACGGAATATTATGTTTCTGTACAAGGGAAATTCCTTCGGAAAATGGCAGCTCTTCAAAATTTCAACAAAAGGTTTTACTCAAAATAATCGCAAGTAAGCCGATATTTTTAGATTTACCTATTATTTTATTTTAATAAAATGTAATTCTGTAACAATAGCTCATCGTCCAAAATAATATTATTTACTAATATTTGTTTCTTAAAAAAATAGCATGTGTGACGAGTGACATCATTTTAGAATATCCTTTAATCGGGCAACTTTTTAGTAAATTGTCAACCCTGTTTTACATAAAAAATAATTATCACCACTAGAGCACAAACTTGGGGGAATAAGTTGATCAAAACAATAATTTCATTTTTAAGACTTTTAACAAAACTACAGTAGAAACGCAATGATAGAAATGTCTTTCTGATGGCACTACCATTCAAAAATAATATTCAAAAAGGGCTAAACATGTAATTTATTCATAATGATTTCCAACAGATAGTTGGCGGCGCGTTTTTTTACACGAAAAACGAAATTATTTTAAACAATTGCGTTCATATATTTGCACGCAACCTTCCGACTCAAAATCGAATGCTTCTATCATCGTGCAAAATTACCTCCCGAAGTTAGTGTACATTACCCCGGGAACTCTGTATATTAGTATGAACAATGGTCAACGGCCAGAAGCCGTCTCTATAAATAGATATATTTTCAAAGACATAACAATATATGTTTTATCCTCCCTTACCAGTTGTTGTTAAAGATTATACGTTTTATAAAAATGATGCATTATTTTAGATTGTACGGGCGCAGATTTCTTTGAAAGAATGGAAAAATTCAACAACAATTTGTTAGAGTATAATAAACCGTAACAATAAGCTTCCTGAAAATGCACTACGCCGTTAGAAGTAGAAAGCTAGAGAGAGAATGCGATAAAGAAGCCACGAATACTGAAATGAATGAAAGAGATAGAGTTATTTTTATTCGCCCTGATAACAGGCAGTGGTTGCTGAAAGGCGACGAAACTTTTGTGTCTTGGGCAATGTGGCACTATACACTTCTGCGATTGTATTTCAACCTATTATACAGGCATATTGTATCGAAATGACAACAAAAAGGAAATGGACTCCCGAACAATGATTTTTATAACTCTTATAATTAATTAATTAGTAGTCTTTTGTTACACAAATGGAATTCTTTTCCTTATATTGTGTTTTGTGTAACGTATTATTCATTCAGCTTTTGAACTAATGTATTTTATTACGGGACGTACCTACTTGACTTACTTTTAACCAGTGATTTCTGACATTATTGATTTTCATTTTTTTTTTCAAAACTAAGCCATTTTTTTTCTTCTCACTGGTCATTCTGCCGAGTAATCACCCAACCCCTTACCCCGATCCTAAGAGTCCAATACATACTGATTTTCTACGATTTTAATTGAAAAACAACAATAAAGTCACCGGAGACCTAAACTTAACATTTACATTTTTACTTCAAATAATATCAGAAATCACTGGTTAAAGTAAGTCCAATACGTCCCTTAACACCTTGTATGCAATTGCGATCAATATTGATTTGAAAGAAAACTGTTATCGCAATTTTTTAAAGATTTTTCAACTCCTAGCCTATGAAATAATTGACTTTATAAGCAAATAAATAATTTAGTAATTGTGCTGACCTTCTCTAATAATAAAGAAAACATTAATTAAAAACAATAGAAAGGTGAGGTGTTGCGGTTGTTAAAATGGAAGGAATTGTTAGGTTAAGGGGATATTTTAGTCTCGAATTTTTTTTTCATATTTCTCTCTCTCTCTGGTTTCAATCCTGAAATCGGTTTGCAGCAATTTCCTCTATTCTTTTCTTCCATTCTTCCCTGTCTTGTGCGGCTCTTTTGAAGTCTGCATACGATGAGCAGCGCACGTCCACCAGCAGGTCCTCCAGGTACTCTCGGCGTGGGCGTCACCTAGAATTTGTCCCCTCGGTCATACCCTCCATTATGGCATGCAAGAGGCCTTCTTGTCGTATCACATGGCCGATCCATCTTGCACGCCTTTCAGTCAAGGTCCTGAGCAGGTGCCTTCCTCCTTCGATTCTTTGGAGAACCTCCTCATTTGTAATGTGGTCTCTCCAGGAAATTCCTAGTAGTCTTCTATAGGACCACATCTCAAAAGCCTCTAGTCTCCGTTTATTTCTTTTGGATAGGCACCATGTTTCGCAGCCGGACATCAAGATACTCCATACATAGGTCTTGATGAGGAGTATTCTCAGTTTGACGTCTATATTATTCGATTCTATTATTTTCGACCTTTTATTGAATGCAAGCCTAGCCTGGTGTATACATACATATATACTTATATTACATATACTTCGCAAAAATATCTTTCCGGAAATGTGGAAACTAACGAAAGTAACGCCCATACACAAAAAAGGAAAAAAGTCAGAAATAGATAATTACAGACCTGTAGCTGTGTTGTCAGCACCCGCAAAACTTTTAGAAACCATAATTTATTCACAGATATATAACCAAACAAAACACGCACTCACCGAAAATCAGCACGGATTTCGTCCCACACTTTCACCTTCAACGAATCTTATGAATCTCACCACCTATATTAATAATTCATTTGAAAATTTTGTACATGTTGATGTGATTTATACAGACTTCGAGAAAGCATTTGATAAAGTCGACCATGATATTTTATTAAAAAAATTAAGTGACATCGGATTCTCTCAGAATTTCCTCGCTTTTGTGGCTAGCTACTTACGCAATCGTCGTCAGTATGTCAGTTACGGACACCATCTCTCTCACGAATACAAAACTAACTCCGGGATTCCCCAGGGATCGAACCTAGGACCCCTTCTCTTTCTCTTATTCATCAATGACATTGGCAACACCATAAACCACGCAAAATATCTCCTTTTTGCTGACGATATAAAACTTTTCAAAGCAATCAAAAGTTACATCGATTCCATTCTTCTGCAGAACGATCTTGATTCTCTTGTCAAATGGTCGGAACTGAACAACTTACCCTTCAGCATTCAGAAATGCAGTGTCGTTACATTTACAAGATCCAAAGATACATTCCTGTTCCCCTACCACATTAATAAACATGAATTAACACGTAAAAATGAGATTCGAGACCTTGGCGTAATCTTTGAAGCAAATCTCTCTTTCAAATCCCATATATCTGATATTGTCTCCCGTGCCAACAAAATGCTTGGATTTGTTCTTCGTAATTCAAGATCATTTACCAACGGAATCGCAATCCGAAGAACGTATGAAGCACTTGTTCGCAGTATCTTGGAATATAGCTCCATTATTTGGGCCCCTTCTGAGCAAAACCATATTCTCGAAATAGAAAAAGTACAAAAGAGATTCATGCGTTACCTGTACATGAGGGAATATATGTACTACCCTTTCCTGTATCCATCCTTATTCTTAGCAGGAATGCTCGATCTTAATACATTAGAAGTTCGCCGAAAAATATTTTTGGGAAAACATTTTTTTAAGATAATCTCTGGAACTATACATAATCCACCTATTTTGAAAGAGATTAACTTATATGTCCCAGACAAGTATACTCGTGGAAGGTCCCATACCCTTTTTTATGCTCCAAAAGCGAGGACTTCTGCTTATCAGAACGCGCCAGTCAACAGAGCGACTGAACTGCTCAACGAGTCTGCATTGACCATCGACATTTTTAACGTAACCTACAGGCAGTTTAACAATTATCTTTTGACGTATGTCACAAAGTAGTGAAACTGACCTTTTTATGTGTTTTGCTATACTTTTTGTCTAATTTGTAATCTTCTCCATAATGTATTGGTGAATAACCGTTTTACGGAGAACATGGAAAATAAATAAATAAATACGGCTATCGACCTCGCTCTTAGACCGACCGTCCCATGTTATTTTGCTCCCGAGGTAGACAAACACCTTGATGTTCTTTAGTGGAACTCCTGACATCTCTACTCTCATCTGATGTTGCGTTCGGCCTATAGTCAGCAGCTTTGTTTTGTCTTTATTTATCTTCATGTTGTAGTTGTTTTGAAGAATGCTTTGCATGGTTGTTAAGGCCTCTTGCAGTTCTTCTTCGCTTTCAGCAACCAAGCAATATCGTTAGCAAGCCTTATCATATCCACCTTTTGCCCGTGTATCTTTACCTTTTCTGTGACTCATTTTCTCTCTCAAGTCATCAATCGCACTCTGTATATAAGCGTTAAAAAGAACAGGTGACCGAGAGCATCCCTGTCTCACCCCTTGTCTTATACTGGCTTCTTTTGTATCATTGTCACATCTAATTATAGCTGCCTCATTCTTGTATAGCGTATTCATATTTCTACAGTTCAGATATTCAAAAATATCTCCTCAAAAGGATTTCAAAAGTTATAACCATTTTAGACATGTGTCGCGGTTTAGACGGAAGAATAGAATAGACTAGTTAGTTTAGACTAGAATCTAAATAGAACAAAACTTTTAACGCATTTTTCTCGAAACTACTTTTTTCAAGACAGTTGACACAATATCTCAAGTTCAACTGAAGCGATTAACTTGAAATTTGGTGTGATCCTTCTCTATACATTAATCTATCGCCCCTCCCAGAACCATAACAAATTTTTAATTTTTACTATTTTTAAAGAATAATTAGAAAAAGCAAAAAAAACTGGTAAAAACAATCCTTTTTATTTCAGACTGCATTTCCATATTCCATTTTGCGAAATAATTTTTTTTTTATTTGTCCGACGTTCGGGCCATAGCAGCATTTGTTTGGATTAAGAATTAGTTTGGTTTTTTTCTGATTATTACTAGGAGGGTTGCAATCGTGTCAACCAGGGCGCATTGAATAATTTCAGAAAACCTAACGACTATCGCACGTTTGACAGTTCGCGTGTTTAAGAATGATATTTTGCAATGATTGTTAAATCAGGATTCTATTTTTGAAAATCTTTAAGTTGATAAATTTATTTAAAGTAGGTACTCCCCTAATAGTTTGAATCGAATCAAGAATTTTAGATATTTTAAATAGGTACCTATGTTAGGTACCAAATTTAATATAAATGAAAAATGGACATTTCAATAAAAAATGTAAAAGGTGGCATGCGGGCTGTTTAAAAACTGAATGTACTGGGATTGAATACATGGAACGCGGGAGGAGGGTTGGCGGGACGAGGGAGCGGAAAAGGGAAGAGGGAAGGCGGGGAAGGTGGAAGGGGAGGGGGACCTGGGAGGGGAGAGGGAAACTCGGGAAGGGGGTTCGCGGGACGGGGGGAGGGGGGGGGAGTGGAGTGGGGAGAGGGAAGGTGGAGGTGACGAAGTGAGAAGAAGGGGAGGCGGAAGTGGAACGGGACGAATGGGAAAGGACACTCAGGTAGAAACAATTTCTTTATTAAATGGCATAGCAACGCATGCCGGGACCAGCTAGTCTTTAATAAATATTTGGTAAAATAATGGCAACTAAAATATTATTTGTTTTTTTTTAATTGTACGTGCAAAAATACCTACAATTCAGGCTTCCAGACTAGAATGCCACTTTAAATAAACTATTTTGAGCACGTGATAACACTTCCATCAGGACTTTAAAAGTATTGGATAGGTAAATATGAGTAAGAGAGGATGCTCATTGCTTGCACGATGATCATCAAATGTTCGGTAAAAATTTATAAAATATCGTGTGAGCTAACGTACTGATGGATCACAATATGGACCACACATCTAAGATTCTTGAATTCCGTATCCCACGGAGCACGATAAATATTGACGAATCACAATAAATATTGTGAACGTGTAGCTTACGCATCAATATTTATCACGATCCGTGGGTTCATGATACGGAAATCAGGAATCTAGATATCTGTGATCCATATTATGATCCGTCAGTATGCTATAATTTTGTCGGGTCGTAATAAATATTTAACGTCCAGGATAGCCTCTGATCTGAATTGACGGATAACAATCTATCAAAATGAGCGTTTAGCCTACGCCATAGAAAAATTATACCTCGGCCATAGACGGATAGTAAAGTTTGTAAATTTATAATAAAAAAGGTTTTCAAAAACATGATATTAAAAATAATTATTATATATGCGAGATACTTATACATAAAAGTAAATGATATAATATATGAAGTTATTCTATCCCGTGACATAAAATGGCCGCACACAATGGCCATAGAATGCTAAAAAAACTAAGTGCTTCATTGTAACTGCGCGCATTAAGAATTAATAGACGCCCATAAAACATGGCCGATGTGAAATGGCAATGTTCTGAATCTGGCAAAAAGATTCCAGCCACAGTTTTTCCGTTTCGTCCATCCGCTTTCCCACCCTTTAGTTCCGTTTGGTTTCGTGGTCCTCCATTGTGCCGGACGCTCGCCCTTTGACAGGCCATGCGTGGAATATGACCGATGTGGAGAGATCACTTAGGGCAGCTTCCGGCTCCAAACGCCGGAAGATATTCCTCAGAAAGAAAGTCAATAGACTTATGGCTTAGATTTACATAATTTGTAAATATATCCTTGGATGTAGATACGAATTATTTAAAATATATAAATACTAGAACTATGGATGATTATATTATAATGTAAATGAAATATATATTATATTATTCTAGCAGACCCGGCCACACGTTGCTGTGGCTAACGAAACACAATGCCATTACCCACGCTTGCCAGCTGCCCGCTGCCCGCTGCCTGAATTGAATATTTGAATTTATCGGCTTTTCTCTACTATAATAAGCATGTATTATACATATAAACTAATTGACTCGCCACTAATTATACAATGCTTGCAATGCAGCACTGGTTATTTGAAAAGGGAAAATCAAATACCTACTTACATACTCTAGGACATCTATTTTCCAATTTCTTCCGTAAAACGAATTTCAAAAGTGACTATAGTACGGCCCGCCAGCCGTTTTAAATCGCACAAAAATCTGTTTTCTTTGAATTTCTCGGCTTTTCTCTAATATAATTTGAATGTATTATACATAAAAACATTCCTCTTTAATCACTCTATCTATTGGTGAAAACCGTATGAAAATCCGTTACGTAGTTTAAAAGATTAACGTGCACATACATTTTGAGCGACTTCATTTTATACTATGTTATGATTATAAATACATTATAATGTACTGAATAAAACTATGCAATTCAAAAGATAAGCTCAGTTAACTAACCGTTGTTACCAACTTTTCGATCGATCAATCTGAGTCTCCGATCAGCTAAGTGGTTTTTTTAGTAACGCTCGATTCGCCTGTGGTCGGAGAGTTGCGTTGAGAAGAGCGTATTACGCATTTTAGCCGAGTTGAGCCAAAATTTCGGCTCCACAGTTGATCAGTAGGATTGGGAATAACGGCCGTTGGCCTTCTAAATTAGGTACATATTGCGATGTTCATTATAAAGTGTTTAGTATAATATATGAATTAAAAATTAGTACCTACATGAAAACGGATTGAAAATATGTTAATGTAAGAGTAGTGGAGGTGTAATTAAGATTTTTCGTCGATTGTTGTCAGTACAAACCACCTCAACAGCATAAATCTTCGATCGAATCATATTTTATAGCAATACCTGATCTTAAATGTGCCCCCCCTATTACGGAGATCCGTTGTCGTTATTTTTTTTAGTTTATTCAGAAAACATACAGTTTACAAGTTATGCAAACATACAGTTATACAAGTTGTTAAGGGACATACTTAACTTACTTTTAACCAGTGATTCCTCACATTATTTGGAGTAAACAATGTAAAGAGTCTTACCCACTGGACTACGACCTCCGTAGTCCAGTGGGTAAGACTCTTGACTCATGATCCGAAGGTCGCGGGTTCGAACCCGGCATGCGCAAATAAATTTTATTTGATTAATTTGTGTTATTTCACAATTAATTCATTAAAAATAATATATAGTATATTTGCGGCATGTTCCAGAGTGGAAGATACTATTAGTATCGCCCTGGTGTAAGACCACCATTCAGAATTGAAACGTTGCTTGAAAATGGCTTTAGCCGTGTTTGGTGACTAGATCTGAATAGCCAGGTACTTCCCAACCTTCCTCCTCCCCACCTCCTTCCCCTCACCACTACCTTCAGCCTCACAACATACCCGAATTGGGGATGCCATAGTCTCACTGGCTCCAGACGGAGCAGTTGAGATTCTTGTGCGGTATTTACTGTAAAAAAAAAAAAAAAAACAAAAAAATTTTGTTTTCTTGTGACATGTTTGATTTTTTTCATTAAAAATAATTTAAATGTTGCGTATTAACTATGTAAAAATAGTATCATCTGCAATGTTATTCTATTCTATGAATAGACACCAGATTTAAGTCCGTTGTAAAAGGATTAAGTTAAAAACATACAATAATCATAGTTATGTATAGAAGTTATTTTCTCTTCGTGTTATAAAAACTATTTTATTCTATTTTGCAAAAAACCTAAACTTTTAAATAAATAAATGAATGTTTCAACGGTGTTTTATATTTCCATATTTTGACAGCGCTAACAATTTGCACAGACAATGATGGACACGCTACTAGGCAGGTGTTCGGGGTTGAGAGGTATAAAAATTCCCAATATTTAGGCAAAATTATGTACAATACACGTGAAATGTGGTAATATTAGTAATATGAAATATTTCAATACCCCTCTAATTTTAACTTTATATTGAAAAGAAGCAGATTTTTATAGAACTTGGTAAACTTTTTGACGTTTGTAATTTTTAAGTTCCAAAATAACATAGAATGTGGTGTTAAAATCCAGTAAACATCTCCCAATTTAATTCTAAAATCATTCTTTTTGAATCTTGGATATCCGTGAGTTTTAAAAAGCTGTTCGCGTAATATTTTAAAATTATTTGAAACAAAATAGGGAATCTCAGGGGAAAATTTCCCCAAGTTAAAGGGAAAAAATCAAAATTCAGCCGACCACGAAAACGACCAACGTGTAATATTCCTTTTTCAATCCGTGTTCGGGAATGATCGCCGTAATTTCGGGTTTTTACGAGCGGATACTGGGATCAAACTCATTAGAAGTAACAATGAACATTAACTTTTGGTGAAATTGATTTAAAAACTCGATGAGGATTCAAGCGGCAAAAATTTAAACTATTTTGGCAAATTTCGACAAAATCGTTTGCCCTACTCCGCTCATTACGTTATCGTCCTTATCATAACCTCCTTAGTTCTCAGATTTATCAAATGTCCTTGTCGTCCCGGCCGCTGCAAATAAACAGCATTTATAACATACTCCAACAAATGGATAATATCAGTCTAGGTCCGCCGTAATGCCGATACGGTGTCTGATTCCACTTCATCTATTGAGGGAGTTTTGATAAATAGACGATTTGTGTCGCGGAGCGTGTCAGTAAATAGGACCATTTGTTTTGCCAGTTATAGTTTTATTATACCCGCTTCATATATTTCACCCATTGTAGCCGGTTCGGGTAAGTAATATTGCATTTGACCTCCTTAAAAGGGTATTCAGCCAAATGGGGAAGCGGAGCTTTTGGAAGCTTTTCGCAGGGGCTGTGCGTGGGAGGGATGTCTGATTAAAATATTAATATTAGATTAATGTTTAAATAAAGCAAATAACAAACGCTTTAACGTATACTGTGTAAAGATTTTCATTGCTGGATAATATTAAAACATTTTTATCAAATAATTTATTTTCGTTGATTTTCTTTTTAAAAACCATTATTAAATTTAGTTGAACAATTTCAACAATTTCAATCAATTACAACCTATAAACAATTTCATCCCTGACCTGATCAGTATGGCTATATTACTCCCCCACAACATTGCATTCCCAGTTTTCTTCTGTGGGCAAACGTGTACATAAAGTCATAATAATGGCATCAATTTGTAATCGTACTTATGCATATTATTTTTTTCTAGTGATGCAACGAATACGAATATCAAACCTACTATCCGGCGAATACGAATACGAATGTGAATAACTTGGCAGAGTAATAAAACACTCATTTATTTAACCTTGTTCTGTTTGTTTTATTATAGGTACTAATAATTAAAATTTGCAACTGTCAAATTTTTATTCAGAAAACATAACATCTGTAAATTTGCTGGTGATAGGCGATTTCTTTTTTCTTTCTTTTTTTGGCCTGTGCTATCGACTGTCAAATACTGAAACTACTAAGAGAAAGAACGCGTATGAAAAATTCGAGGTTCATAGTACAGTGCCACAAAATCCATAGACATTTTGACATTTCTGTGACAATTTAATAATTCAAGTTTTTTGTATAATATACGTATTCGTAAATATATATTCGGTAAATGTCTACTATTTTTGCATCACTAATTTTTTCGTTTTTTAGCCAATCGAGCGACAGCGCGATTCAAAACTTTTTCCTCCCATTGCTCATGATTTTTTGGAGATCGTTTTGAATTTCCACCCACATTAAAAAAATTATACCTCCAAATTTTAATATGGAAACATACAAACTGATTATAGTTCTATGTAGCCAATGAATTCACCTATCTTCCATCGATCATCACATATTCGTTGGATTTATAAAAAAAAATTATAAAATCGTAAAGTTTGGTAAAAAAAATTGGTCAAATTTTGGACAGCTGTCAATCGCAGAAAAATAAAAGCGGCCTATATTTTGACTTTTGTCACTATTAGTGTGTTTAGTTTCATATGTGTATTTAGTGTTATTTATTATTTAAGAACTAAATACTAAAAAATTGACATCTTGTATTGTGAGTGTTTAGCGTAGTTTTTTTAAAATTTTATTATTACGTAATGTACCTATTCATAGATAGGTTATTGTTATCATTACTAAATTTTGTACATATTTCCCCAAGATTACACTTACAAACATTACCTTTGGGGTAAAAGCCAATTTTTTTTTTTAAAACATAAGCTTGATATAGAAATGAATGCTAACAAATTCTTTGTAATATTATAAACGATCTCACCACAAGCAATATAGTTACATTCTGCTCCCTTTTTATATAATACCGTCCCAATACATCCTGACCTTCCTACTTTTATAGAGATGAAATTCATTCTTCAAATGAATTGAATATGTCACCTGACATACGGGACTGAGAAAAACTGTTAATTTTATCTCATTTTTCTGCCACCAAACTTTTTTACTTCTCGTAGCTCCGTCTGCTAGTACAATTTCGAACTACCGACTTCACAATTTATTTTTCTTTAGTCATTGCTTTAATGGTTACATAATTTGTGGATTTTTCGACCACCATGCTAGGCACATGCTTGCCCATGTGATGGGGGTAGTAGATGTGCATATTGTGGCGTGAGTACACCCCTCGAGCCTCGGAAGGACATTACTAGCCACAAACAACATATTCCATTAGAGATTAGAGTCTCTGAAGTACAGATCTGGCCGGCGCGTCGCAGATATGTGTGGTTTGTTGGTAGTTGGAAAGAGATACATACAATCATTCTCCTTAGTCTGTTTCAATATTTATACTTGACTCCGTTGATAAAATTCAAAATGGCCAAACTGAATGATAAAAATTGGCAGGATTTTTTAGGTGAGGGTTGAAAAATTTAAAAAAAAAACAGCAATTCACACGCTGTAGAAGTGACACCTTCAGAAAACTAATGCAGTCAAGATTGGGGAGGCTACTAAGCACCGCACAAAGAGGAGACCGACAGGTTAAGAAGCACCGCACAAATAGTAGACCAATTAGATTATCTCAATCTCTCACAGGTTAAATCCTATAGATGTATGTGTTTGTCTCTTTTTAATGTCGCTATTTTTCGTTTCATCGAGTTTCGAACACAACGGTGCTAAAGAACTTTTCATTTAAAAATATTAATAAATAAGACCAGAAATATGTAATTAATTAATATCTTTACGGAGTACCTATATCTTCATGCCACACAAGCGAAAATGGTACGCCACTGCAAAAATATTGAACAGCTTCGGTGGTGGAAGCTAATGCGAATCTTTCCACGTGTATTAACATAATGGCCGTTATTTTTGTCAAAATATTGTTATTATCGGCGCTTTGTTGGCAGACGTAATACGCCATTTCGGATATTGACTGAATTAATTGTGTTATGTATCATTAGTAGCGGGAGAGCGAGGGGCGAGGGTAATGGCGCGCGACGCGGCGGAGGAAACTAGAAGCTGTGTGATGGGCCGGTACAACAGATTTCTATGGATTTATGGCTTTTGGGGGTTATTGTTTTTTTCGTACTCAATAAATCAATCCACCCTTTTCTATAACATGTAACAACAAATAATGGTTTTAACAAAAGTATAGATATCTGATTGTAGTAAAATAAGGACAAGACATCTTAACTATTAATTACCCACCTCATAACAACCGAAAAAACATGTTTGTCTTCACAAAATTTGCAGACTTTTTTGGCAGTTTTGGACACAAGTTTCAAAGGTCGACACGATCCCTTTTTTGTTCTACATTTTCTCTTGTTCAGTAAGAAAAAAGACTGCTAGTTCGAACATAAGTTCTTCAAACATATTTGCACGTGAATCCTAAGTAAAAGTATCAACCTTAGGATACTAAATGTATTTTGTAATTCTATCAAAATTTTTACTTAAAACCCAACTTCCAACCACAAAACGAACCCAGTAGAGAATATAATGAAAAGAAAACGGAACGTTTGAGAGCTGTATGTAATGTGACGCCAGGCAATAAATAAATGGTCAAAATATGAGCATAATCTAGGTCAATTTTTTACGAAATATTCTGATATTACACATGTTTTCTAGAAATTAGTGTACAGCAACTCGTACCGGGTCAGCTGGTTACTTATATAATAATTAATTGTTCTTTCGAACAACGAAATAAATAACTAGGGTAAATGCAAAACGTGTGTTAGGGAACGTACCCATACTACGTGACCAAATTTTTGGAATAATTTTTAACCCCCCCCCCCCCCCCCCGGTGACCAAATATAACGACAAAAATTGAGTTATATAACATCTGGTATACTACGATGCAATGTTTATGTCAATTTTAAATGGACTTATTTAAACCTTTTTTAGATACTCTCTAAAAAAATGTTTCAACGTTAGAAAAAGAAAAACTTTTCCTTTAGTTTTGTCGCATAATGAAAGTCAGTCTACTAATTTTTATTCTTGAATTAAAATTCACCGTCAACATCATATCGGCAATTCTAGATTTGTTGACTTTCGTAAACCCTAACACCAAGATGACGAACCGTGAATTAATTTGACTTGTTCAAAATTAGAAAAAGTTTTTCAAAATCCATTTTTTAAAAAGAACTCAATTAATCTTACACCCCACAAAAGTAAACGCGAAGTAATGCAACTTACCGCCACCCTTAATTTGGTTGATTGGAGTGGAGGGGGATGAATTCTCCTTTTCCCCCAGCGCGTATCTGCCCTAACACCACGAAACCCAAAGAAAAATTAAAAAATAAAATAAAAATTTAATTATTCATTTCGACGGCGTCAAACAATACATTTACGAAAAGTATTAATAATTATTTCATGATGATACTTTTTTACGGAGATTACACTACATTTGAGGGTTTTTTTTATAGTAAAACTTCTTTACGCACGCTCGACTTGGGAGGTAAGCTGGTGAATGCGTTACAAAAAGTGGTGATTGTTAGGAAAAATGTCATGCGAACGGTAATCGATGCGAACGATGATCGATTGCTAGGCGAACGGTCAGGCCTTTACGCACGCTTGACTTGGGGAGTGATAATGATAAAGATAAGGATAAGGATAAGGATAAGGATGGTCACCCCAAGGTCCTAGGTCACCCCAAGGTCGTAGGTGACCCCAAGGTGGTAGGTCACCCCAAGGTCGTAGGTCACACCAAGGTCGTAGGTCACCCCAAGATCGTAGGTCATCCCAAGGTCGTAGGTCACCCCAAGGTCGTAGGTCACCCCAAGGTCGTAGATCACCCCATGGTCATATTTCACCCCAATGTCATATGTCACCCCTAGGTCATAGGTCACCCCGTTCGCTACGTTTGGTAACTTAGCAGGGATACCTGGGTTCATTGGGCGAGGTTTGTCTTGTAGTTTTACTTCAGTCGTGTGGTCTAAAGCACACTCGTTTTTTTACCTAAGCTACACACAGGAGGCCCTGAGGAAAATGATTCCCTTCAGGACCTATGTCATCTTTGAGAAAAGGAAGGTCATTTTAGTAAAAGGAAGGAGAGGAAGTTCTGGGAAGGAAAAAAAAGGTATGAAGGGTGGGTAGGAATCTGGGTCGTTGTATCCAAGGGTGACGGATGTATGAATCTATCCTCACCACTGCGGAGCAAGGCAATTTTCCGAGAGTCCTGCTGAAGAGGTCAAAAGATCTCCCTCGACCAGTCTCTCCCGATCCAGCCTGCTACACAGTTGGTTGGCAGACGCATCCGCCGCCAAGATCCGGACAAACCTCATCCCGTGAACCCGGGCACCCCTGCTAAATCACCAAACGTAGCGAACCACTTGGGGTGACCTATGGCAGAGGTGTTGGTTATCCAATAAATGGTTCCCGGTTACCCGTACCCGCCTCCTATATTGAAGTTACCAAATATTGAGTATTATAATCGCTCTACACATTTCGCACCTTCCGTCTTAAATCCGTTAAATTAAATCCGTCTATATTCCGTTAAAACAAAGAAATCTGTTAATTATGAATTAAAGTGCCACAAAATAATTTTGCTGTATTTGAATGTAAGTCTAAAGTCATGGTGTTTGGAAAGAGAGAGTACGAAAACAGTGTGCAATATAGTTGTGAATGATGAGTACTTGGAGCAGGTGGATGAGTTTTTGGATCTGGGTAGTATGTTTACGAGAGATGGGAAGGCTGATAGAGATATTGAAAGAAGGGTAAATGCTGGTAACTCCATTAATGAAGGAATGAATGCCATTGGCGCTAATAAAAAACTGTCAAAAGAAGCGAAGCAAGCAGTCCACAATGGAGTCCTGGTACCCTGATGTATGGCAGTGAGGCATGGAACTAGCAGATGAAATTAAACTGAATGCTGTTGAAATGAGATCCCTGATGTGTGGTAAAACCATGAATGATCTTGTAAGAAATGTGGATATCGCATAATGAATAAAATTAAGAAAGGAACCCTCAGATGGTTTGGGCACATATAGCGAATGAACGAAGAAAGTAGTGTAAAATGAATATATGACGCAAATGTGAATGATAGAAGAAGTCGGGGACGCCCGAGGAAGACATGGCACGATCAAGTGAATCAGATACTTGAGACGGGCCTTGTGCAAAAGTCAGAATAATAGAAGAGTATTTATTTGACGATGTATGAATGTGAGCGAGGCAAAGAGCGTGTTCCAAGACCGAGTTGTTTGGCGGTCCGTCCTCTCTGCCTACTTCTGCGGGAAACGGCGTGATGGTTAGTTAGTTAGTTAGTTTATTAATCAATATTTTTGTTTCCTTTTAAAATAATCCTTTTTATTACAAAAAGGTTTTTTACAATACAAAAAAAAAGCATTTTAAAATAGCTGCGGGATTGAACTCGTTAAGTAGGGGAGATAATAATTGTTATTTGTATTTACCAGACACTCAACACTCAACACACTGGGGGATGAACTAACTAAGAGTGGCGACATATTGTCCGCAAAGACAACAGCTGGGGAGGCTTTGAATATTTAAAAAAAAATCACCGTGAGTGAAAACCGTTTTGTTCCCCATCAAGGCAAATACGCGGGGTTCTGATTGAATATGTTTTAGTTGGCTTCTACCAGCAGTAGTAAATTGATTTTCCAATGTGTCCAGGTAAATATTGAATTAACATTGTAGTGAAAGTAGAAAGACCCTCAATCGAATTGTGGAACACCTGTCATGGTAGTGTCGATGTATAACTTAATCGTTTATGTACCACAGTTATTTTTATAATCATTTTTTTCACTGATTGCTAGGAACAGTGATAATTGCAGATTACTGTGGTGTACTGGTATTTACAATCCCTACCGCGTTTCAGTCGCTTTAAATTTTCAATATCAAAATTAAAATATTTAGAAATAAATGTATTAATTTCTAATATACACATTGAAAAGATTATTTTATCTAGATTTTAGAACAATTTTTGTTTTTGCAAAGTGATAAAAAATTATCAATATAGAGGTGTATTTACAATATATGGGAATAATATTAAAATTTAAATATTTATAAATAAAATTATTAATTTCTAATATACACATCAGAAAGATTATTTTATCTAGATTTTAGAACAATTTTTGTTTTTGCAATGTGATAAAAACCAATATAGAGGTATATTTAAAATGTAAATTGTCGTTACCGCGACTGAATCGGTATAGGTTTTGTAAATACGCTCCCCGGCATGCGTTGCAATGCCATTTCCTCTCCGCGAACCCCATTAAAAGCACCTCCCCCGTTCCCCTTCCCCCTGCCTTTCCTCCCTGCCGTTAAAATATATGAAACACACATTCATTATATATATCCTATATCAGGGGTGCTCATTCTTGAACTGCTGGTGATCTACCTCAATATTATTAGACTAGAAATCGTTTTGTTTTGTTTTTTTTTTTTATAGCGACCTCATTTAATGCCGATTTTTATATCACATGTTACTTCCAATAAAAATCATGTTCATAAATTCTACTCTAATTTGTAACTGCTCTCGGAAATCGGGAATGGTACCCAGGGCAGGCTTTAATTTAAATCGCTTCTGCGTAAGAGTCCCGAAGCAACACTTACACACGAAACAGTCAATTTCACAGAATTTGCGGCATATGGCATGCAAATCAAATACAAAGCTTCACTCGGTGTACCGTGAATCGACAACTTGTTATTTAATTTATCGTTATATTGTGAACACAAAACTCTTTCAAATTAAATCTGTATGGGGTGAATTAAAACTACCCTCAGTACATAAATAGTCTGCAACTAGAATTTTATAACTGCAATTCGAATAAGATAATGTTTTCCACCAAAATGTGTCAGCAGATGAATTCACAACTAGAATTATACATTCTGAACACAAAACTGGTTTAAATTAAATTCTGTCTGTGGTTTATGAAAACTACACTCAGAATAAAAAAAATGATTATTCTATGATTCTGGCAGAACATAAAAAGTCTGCGACTAGAATATTTTAACTGCACTTCGAATAAGAGAATGTTTTTCTTTCAAAATGTGTCAGCAGATGAATCCACAACTAGAATTTTACATTCTGAACACAAAACTGGTTTAAATTAAATCTGTATTTAAAACTATACTCAGAACATAAAAATGGTTTTTCTTTGATTCTGGCAGTACATAAATAGTTTGCAACTAAAATTTTATGACTGCACTTCAAATAAGAGAATATTTTTCGTTCGAAATGTGTCAGCAGATGAATCCACAGCTGAAATTTTACATTCTGAACACAAAACTGGTTTACATTAAATCTGTATGCGGTGAATTAAAACTACACTCAGAACAAGAAAATGTTTTTTTTTAATTCTGGCAGCACATGCATAGTCAGCAACAAAAATTTTATTACTGCACTTCGAATAAGATAATGTTTTACTTCGAAATATTTCAGCAGATGAATCCACAACAGGAATTTTACATTTTAAACACAAAACTTGTTTAAATTAAATTTGTGTTCGGCAAATTAAAGCTACACTCAGAACATAATGGCTTCTCTTTGATTCTGGCAGTACTGCAACTTGAATTTTATGACTGCACTTCGAATAATAGAATGTTTGCCTTCGAAATATTACAACAGAAATTTTGCATTATGAACTGGATTAAATTAAATCTGTGTGCGGCGAATTAAAACTACACTCAGATGAAAACGATTTTTCTTTATTCTGGCAGCACATACAGTGTGTGCAAATAGAATTTTATACGTCGAATAAGAGAATGTTTTCCTTCGAAATATGTCAGCAGAACTGAATGAATTCAGAACTGGAATTTCAATTCTGATCACATAACTGGTTTTGAATTAAGAGTGAATCTATTCACCGCCCTCATTTTGAATTATTTATTAATAAACTTCGTTTCGCCTTCAAGTTACAACTCGGACTGACTGACTCATAAATAAACCAAACTACACACTAGAAACTAGATCGATAACTTCGGGCTTTTGAAGGGGGCAATATTCAACGATATTTCACCATGAATATGCAATAATTTTACGATTTTTTTTATGACATCACACACCACAGATGAGGACAGAGTATACAATAACCAAAATGCGCGACCATTGACAATATAAGTTACAAATAAATTTTAAACAAAAAGGCGTGAAAAATGGGCGATCTTCTTAATTTAAGATCAACTAAAACAAAAACTGTGAATACATCTATTTAGTTCGGCAATTTTTTCTCGAGATCGACTCAAAAAGCACTCGCGATCGACCGGTCGATCGCGATCGACCGTTTGAGCATCCCTGACCTATATGTTATTCTGATGTATGAGCTATATTATTGTAAAGTTTCAATGAAATCCATTCAGTAGTTTTTGCGTGAAAGAGTAACAAATACACATACAAACTTTCGCGTTTATAATATTAGTAAGATACTCAGTAGCTGAATTGGTATCGCGTTTGGGTCTCACCCAAACAGGCCTCCCGTGTTCGATTCCTCGGATGGCTAAGTTCTCCATCACAACACAAGCAACATTTTTCGCTTTCTGTGATGGTGGTAGGAGATTTTAAAATATTGTCAGGTTATTCGTAACCCGGGAATATTTTTCTCTCTTAAAAAATATATATATTTACATAGGTAGGTACCTGTAAACATCAGTAGGTACCTACTCGAAATGTTGTTTCCATCTGGAGATGTAATCTGCATCCGAAGATTTCGATGTCAATTTCCAATCTGCGGAAAATATTGCTTGTGTTGTGATGGAGGACTTGCCAGATCAGACTTAGCCAGATGCTATCTGGAGATCAGATTTCCATCTAATACGTTAAAAATTGTAAAAAATATGGCAACACAGTTTTAAGATTTTCACGGCCAAAAGCATTTTCGTTATTTGTTTTTGGGGTGTTATGCCGTGTTGCGCTACCTCCTTCTTTAGCCAACGTTTCGGACAAATAACGAATAACGAACTCCAAAAACAAATAACGAATTTGTCAACACGTCTAACTTTACAATAATATTTGATTGCATTTTTGACCGCTTTGTGGTTGGGACCATAAAGAATGGAATATGGCGTTGAAGTTTTACCTTCAGCCTCACTTCATTGCATCGTGATCCCTACTCCAATAACTCCTACATCAGCCTCACAACATACACCTGTTGGGGATGCCAAAGCCCCACTGGCTCCAGACCCTTGTGAGCCGTTGGGACCTCTTGTGAGGTACTCGCCAAGGAACGCCCAAAATGCATGAACCGTCAAAGCAGCCAAATAAAAAAAATGTCGGAGGGTAAAACTCGTATTAAAAGCACAAAATCTTGTAATTAAGTACTTAAATTTAAAAAATCTTGGTAGTTAACAAAAACAAAAAAATACTTTCTTTAATTACCCGGCGATGCCCGGGCTTTACACAGAATTTTCAAAATCAAATATGGCAGTGACCTTCCTCTTGTTTTGAAGGTCACATGTGCAAAATTTCATCAACCTCGGCATAAAACTGTAGATTTGCATACAAATAATTTCACACCGCCCGTCTGCCAGCCCGCTCGTCAACCACGTACAGACATTCTCCTTTATATTTCAAACAATTTACACAAAAATCTTGACAAATTATACCTAAACCTTCCTTATGAATCACTCCATCTAATGGCGAAAACAGTAGTTTTGAGTTTATCGTAAACAGACAGACAGACGCGGCGGAGGACTTAAATTTATAATATGTAGAGATTTACGGTTACAAGGGTTTACACATTCATCTGATATACATCATTATACAATCTTGGTGTAAACCCATGAGTGCTACAGATGAATAAAATTAGATTTACTTTAGTAAATATAAGGTATGGTATTTTAGTCATTTTGTAACTGTATTCCATATTTAATTTAACAAATATAAATCAATTTTGATAAATTCTTCAACATTCACAAATTCACTTTTTGACGTCATTTTTAATTACATGAAAACAAATTACTTTGAATACACTAATACACCATTTATACAATCAAAATCATCAACATGTTTCAAAACCAATGATGTCTTGATGAAGAAACCATTGGTTATGAGACATATTGTTAATTTTGATTAAATAAGTTGTGTAAATATACAAAGTAATTTGTTTTCATATAAATTTTGATATATCTACCAGTTAATCAAAAATTCGAATGATAAAAGAATAGTATAACACTAGGTACTTAGAAAGTCTGGATATTCTACAACATGACGAAACAATTACAAGAAGAGACTCAGAATAAGCTTTCGCAATAAAGCTCGGCGCACAATCACTCGATATTCACGGCCTTTTAACGACATCCATGGACGTGATCAGCTTTCAATGTAGCGGATTAATTTCGAGTTTATTTTCTCGGCACTTGTCGTTAGGAAGACTCCAATGCTATTCACTCGGCGAAACAATCCCAGGGGAGAAGGGAAGACTTGATGGAAATAGGAGACGCCTGGAGAAAGGGGTAGTTTTATTACTTTTCCACGACGTAATGTGTACAAAATGTTGACGGGGAATGTAATAGACCTACTATTTATTATTATTTAAATCAAATAGGAAGGAAATACAGGGTGAAAACCACAGATAGTAGAAACAAGAAGACGTACCATGTACTATTGTTTGTAAGAAAAACGTCGCCAACATCTTTCACCGTAACCGTACGCGATGGGTGAATGTACGCGGCAATATTTGAGACTAATTCGTGCATGCTTCACCCGCGCAGCGCTTTGGGTCGGCTTGAAGCAGATCGTGTGTTCAGTTAGCCCTACGTCACGGATGTCTTCGTCCATCATCGTAACCGTTCGTACCTAAGACATGAACGGCGATAGATTGTACTCTTCTGATATCCTACTCAACTGCCATCTGTTGGGATACAGCAGAACTTCGTATTACAAACTAAGCTATCGACGACATCTATTGAAAAAAGCTGAAACTACATGATCTGTCAATACACTACAAGAAAGTTAGCGAGGTGTTATAATCAAAATAAAAAGTCAAAATGGAATTCCAATATAAGTTTTACAATAGGTTTGGCTTTTAACCAGGCGTTGTGGGTTTAAGTTGTGGTTCCCCTTCTGGCTAAGTCCTTCATCATTTGCACAAGCAAAATGTAAAGCTTAAAGTGAGGGCAGAAGAAGATTTTAAAATATTATCAAGTTATTGGTGACCCGCAAACCTTTGCTTAGCAAAAAAAGAAAATCACTTTTAAAATGGCAAATAATTTTTTTACAACACACACTTGCATTTTCTTATACTTTGCATGAGAAATAATAGTTTTTGATCGCTGATTATTATCTCAAACGTTTTCACTGGGCATACGTTATGTCGTTATGTGTGTTGTGTGTGCTGAGTATAGGTTGTACGGATTTAAGAGCGATTATATGGCCAACCGTCTAAGCATTCAAGATGAAGCTATTAATGGCCACGGGCATAAATAAGTCGTAAAGGGTAAATGGACCAATCGCATGAAAGCTAATCAAACGGCTCACTCTCTTACATACTCACCAAATTGAAATAAAATGCCTTAGAGTGTCATTTGATGAACCACAAATGTCACTTACGAATATTGAAAAACTTTTTTGTAGTTATTTGCAGTTTTGTAGTTATACATGACTAACTAAACAAAATACCTAAGAGAAGGACTTGCCATACCGATCCAAATACATAACTAACATTCTGACCAAACGGTTGTACAAAAATGGCGTAACATTCAGATGGTTTCCATGGTTATTATTAAGTTTATATGGTAATTAATAAATATTGGTTCCATCTTGGCCGTCATTTTTGAATAACCGTTTGGACAGATTGTTTTAGTGGTACGCTAAGCCCGAATGGTTATATAAAGATGGTGTTACATTCAAATGGTTTTCATGGTTATTATTAAGTTTATCAAGTAGGTAATAAATATTGGTTCCATCTTGGAGGCCATTTCTGTATAACCTTTTGTACAGAATGTTCTAATGGTACGTCAAGTCCTCTCTTAGCGTAATTTATTGAGTCACTCGTAGATAATAAAAACAAGGGCCATGAAAGTGCCGTCAACTTCGTTCGTTTCTACCTTCACACCAAAGGCGTAACTTTCATTGGCTCTGCCGTTTTAATACATGTACCTACCGCGTGCACTTTAATGATATAGCTCGACGACAGTCGGTACGCTTCCATGCCATATCTCCGCTTGTTTACATTATCTAGGGTTATGTGCTAATAGCAAGACATTGCCTTTTAACTTAATCTTTCATGTTTTTCTATGTCTCCCCGTACAACTTTACGAGGAAAACATAAATGTATCTAAGAATGTTAAGTACCTACTTCGGGCACATCATTACCGAAAAATTAACGGACGATGGTGATATTGAATGACAAAGGAGAAATATCAGTATATTGTCTTATATGATTGCCCAAACATTATTCCAATGCAGGAATAATGTAAAAAAAACATTGTTCAATGTGTTTTGTACTAGCCTATACATGTGAAACATGGTGTCAATACCGAATCCGCTCGATAGAACGACTCCGGATCCAATATAACAACGCCTGCAGAATTATATTTGGGTACATAAGATACAGCAGCGCATCGACAAGGTTTACGGAACTAGGACTGAATGGCTTGAATTAGGTCACTGGAGCCAGGATGCAGCTAATGGCTTCCGACAACACGGTGGCAACCGCGGCCTTCCAGCACCAAGTGCCACTCCTGAGTGAACGGTGGGCCCGAGCTCACTCAAAAGACCACCCCCAACATAATTCATAATTGTTTTTTTTTGTTTATTTGTCTGTTTTTCTCAATTTATTGGATTTATGTTTTATTATAGGTACTGTGCGTATGTATAAATATATGGGACGTGGTCCACTTGGATAAGATAATTTAATTCCACATCCTGGAATTAAAAGTCGGGTTAGTTACACCATTTATAACTCGAGAATAGCTGGACCGATTTTTATTATTTTAGATTTGTTGGATTTGTCTCCGCCCCGAATAGCAGAATAGCTATTAAAATATTAGAAAAATTCACAAAGAAAAAAAATTATGAAGAAAATTCTTTTCCTCATACATTTCGCATGGAACGAATTCTCATCTTTTGAAAGAGCTGCAGCAATATTGTTATACCTAAGTACCTACTTATAATATTGAACAGTGTGTGAATTCCAAAAATTCAAAAACGTCAAATGACAATGCGCTGATAGTTTTGCTTTTGTTCTTGAACATATAATGCTGCCCCTCTTTCTTACACACTAAATGTCAACAGTCGAAAATGAGATAAACGATGAACGTACGTCTGCACCCCTCCAAAGGAAAATACTATAATTATAATAAATCTTCCTCACATGTATAAAGATAATGAAACGTAATTCCCGTAAGTAAGTTGAAAAGTAAGAAAATCACAAAAACTATAAATCCGAACACAACGCCATCTCTGGTGCGCATCGATAATTGCTTCATTGTGTAATTTTTATCTTAATAAAAAAACTTAAGTTAACACAACAGTTATTGGTTCTGAGACGGTACAAAGTTCACCGGGTCAGCTAGTTATTAATAAATTACCCTTTCACCTTGAAATGGCTGATATATTTCTAGTGCGTTCTATGTCTGCGGTCGGGGTATTAATAGTGTAAAGGCCCTTGATTACATAGATTCCTTAATGCTTGCCGCCCAACGAGATACTTCTACTCAGATTGATTGAATTGTTAAAGTATTCAAACACTTCATTGAAGGCACTGTTGCGTTTATTACTCCCTGAACTGACAGGAGATGCTTATATTATATTGAGGGAATATTTCACCATCCTTTTGATAGCTTATTCATAGGATAATGTAAAATTTCGATTTGAGATTTAAGATTTATTTATATACAGCTGGTGGGCAGAGGCTTCCACCGCCAAGACCCGGTAAAACTCACCCCATGAACCCGGATAATATGGATTACTATCATAAGATATCAAGATAAGCTATCAAGAGGATGGTATAATACCCCCAGCACATATTTTAGTATTAGACAAAAAATAAACATCAGTATAACATTCATTAAATGGATCAAGCGACCTCCGTAGTCCAGTGGGTAATAATATATAGTATATTTGCGGCATGTTCCAGAGTGGAAGATACTATCAGTATCGCCCTGGTGTAAGACCACTATTCAGAATTGAAACGTTGCTTGAAAATGGCTTTAGCCGTGTTTGGTGACCAGATCTGAATAGCCAGGTACTTCCCAACCTTCCTCTTCCCCACCTCCTTCCCCTCCCCACTACCTTCAGCCTCACAACATACCCCAATTGGGGATGCCATAGTCTCACTGGATCCAGACGGGAGCAGTTGAGATTCTTGTGCGGTATTCACTGTAAAAAAAAAAAAAACGATTGTAAAAAAATGTTACTTTCGGAAAAGCTAAGTTACCTACGTGAATTGGCAGCTTCGAAAAGGGCAGCTAGTTTTTAACAAAAGTCCTTATGATAGAGGTTCTACCGCTCGACCTCCCCCTCGGTGTTAGAGATTTTGAATTATAAATAAATACGGACATAAGTATATTTCGAATTTGCAATGTTCTTCATATTTTTATGTGATAAAATCGGCTAGGAGGTGTGTCGAAATCGAACTATATTCCGGCAGGATAGATATTTATGTGTGCACATCGAACAATAGATGTGCTAAATGACTAGATTTTTATGTGTATAAATCGAACTATACAACTAGATGCTAGATTTTTATGTGTACAAATCGAACTTTACAACTAGATGCTAGATTTTTATGTGTACAAATCGAACTTTACACTAGGCTGGGTAACGTTTGTACGGGAAAAAATATTCTTGGTTTGATTTGTCTATTAGTAATACAAGGGTATTAAATGGAGATATAAAATCACGTTTTTTATTTGGATATCATCTTCTCCCTCCGGATTGACTTTGAGATTTCACATGATAGAGAAAAACCTAGCCTTGTTAAATCTTTAAAAAAAGTTAGTTAAACCATTAAGGGCGTTTAACCAGCCAGCGGCCGAAATCCACATTTCGTCGAAAGATGTTCTCACGACCGTACAGGCGGTTCCAATGAAAAAGATTAATTATTCTCCGTACCAGCTTTGCAAAATTATAACTCAATATCGATTTTATTTCATTCCAAATTTGTTTTAATTTATACCTACATCCAAAAATGCTGAAAGGCGTGATGATAAAACTATTAAAATTATGTACTTTTTGTAATTATTTTTTGATCATAAGTATTTATCATTTTTCAATAATGTCTAAGCCAAATAAAAATGTAAAAAAAATCTGAAATATATTAGTTTGAAGGTGCGCAAATAAATACACAAACGGACTAATTTTCGTCGAGAAACACATGTTCGTATAATATATTTTTTTATGATTTTATTTAAACTAAAATTGAAATTCTAAAACATGCGATACCCAGATAATGTATTGATTTATTTTACTGCATGATTGTATGATTTGAAAGGGGTGTTGTATAATACAAAATCTTTTTTGAAAATTTTAAAATCTGCCAACGACCTATGGTATAACCTTATTATACTAAAAACGAACATTTTTTCTCAAAATTAAAAACATGCGTTTACTAGATAAAAGAACAATCTTTCGAAATCAATTTATAATTTTTTGTGGAAACGAGTCAATACGTCTAAAATCTGATTTAAAAATGACATATTTATGGTTTTCTCTGGTTATACACTCTTAAAAATGAACTATTTTTAATGAAACACGGAATAGAGAGAATATTATGATTTATTTATTAAAAAAATATATGAATATAATTCTAATTATCTCAAGGCAGTGTATTCAAATATCAGCACAATCCTTCTTACTCTTAAATTTCGGCATTATAAAGCGAGACTCAATTTTGGGACTTTTTGTAAATGATTTTGTAAAAATATACTACCTTTGCTGTAGAAGATTACAAAATATATGGTTTGAGGGATTCATGGTAAGTTTTATATACACTAGAAATAAACCCTTAAAATGAAAAATTTTAAACACGCCATTTTGAACCCATTTGCACCTTTTTATCGCTCTTAGAATTTTAAAATATCATTTTTTTAAATGATCCACCTTACCATACACCTATATGCTAGATTTTTGTTTAATCGAATAATATACCAACTGGCTAAATCTTATGTGTAGGTACAAATCGAACCCTTATATATATATATACCTACAGGTTAGGTATTTATATGTCAAAATTCGACTGTATAGGGACCTACAATTAAATGCAACATGCAAGGTGTTTATGTGTTAAAAATCTATCTATTTAGGAAGGTACCACGGTACCTGTAGAGATTTTTTTTAAAGTAGTCATAACTGAAAACTTTCGTTTTTTGAAGATTTTTGTATTTGAATTATTAATTTCAAAATAGATTCTCAGGTTTTGCTTTCGACCACATCTAAAGAAACAATATTTGAAAGCGATAAAAAGTGTGTCGAAGAATTGTGTAAAATTCGCTACGAAATATTCTATGGTAACCTCTAAAAAGCACTTTCATAACCCAGTATCCAGATTTCGTGTGTCTAATTTCATGTGTAGGTGTAGAGATAATATCCGTCTTTGTAAATATTTAACAATAAAAAATCACAAAGCTCGCAGATCCTTTGCTGAAAATACCGTTCTTGGGATTTTCATATGCTCCCTTGTCACAAAAGGGAAAAAACCTTTTACCGCAACAGCTTTCAAAGCAAGCGAGCTTTCTCATCAGTTATTTCGAGCATTATTCTTTTGATATAAATTACTATCCGAGAATAGAACCATCGCGCGTTTGTGCTCGGTACTCATGCAAATACATCCCGTTGTAAATGTGTGTATGCAGAGACATCTATCGTTGTCTGTTGCAAACAAAGCGCCTGTGAGGGACGCTCTGAGAGTTCCCTGTTTAGCGGCACAATGTCTGTGTGCTCCGACAATACCAAGAAAGCTTTTCGCCTAACCACATACGCCATTCGCCTCCGCCATTCGTAGTACTCAGTACTTAAGTATTATACATGTATAATACGGTGAAAGCTGGCTGGATCTTTTGTGGATATTATGTATTTATTTGAAAATATCATAAGCGAAGCTCAGCTTTGTCGTGCTTGGAGTTGGAGATATATCAAAACGAGTACAAGGCACGAGCTCTGTGCTTCGTTTAACGAGTGGGGGGAGGCCATGTTTTAATCAAATCAAATATTTTAATTGTAGTACGGTTTTAGCACTGGAAATTTAGTAATTATTGGCTATATGCTATGCTAACTAGATGTTTTATTTAAGATACCTAAATATTCTTACAATATTTCTGAGAATTGTTATGATTTTTTGTGTGAATACAGCACAAGAGTCACAACCGCTTCTAACCGACTGGCGCCAGTGAGACTATTGACATTACCGATTGGGGTATGTTGAAGTTGGAGAAATACCTGACTATTTAGATCTGGTTATCAAACATGATTAAAGCCACTTGAAGCGATGTTTTAATTTTGAATAGTGGTCTTTCTTCAAGAGTCGGTATCTTCCACTGTGGAATGTGCCGCAAATGTATTATTATATGAATTATTATTGAAACAACACAATTTAATTCACCACCGGTAAATTCATGATAAAATGTTTAATAATTTTTTTTTTTTTTTTAAATAGACGACAAAATTTCCTTTCACTTTTGTGAGTATGACGCATGATTGTAACTTCTTCTTCTTTCGTATGGTGGGGGGTCAGAGGGGGACATCTAGGTCTGCGAGCCAGTCTAGGGCCTCAGGCGTTGCCCTGTGGACCTCATCAATCCCGCCGGGGAATGAATGGAGCGGGCATTCGTTGACCACATGTTCGGTGGTCTGCACCGCACCGCATTCACACGTCGCCGACTCTTTAAGGCCCCATCTATGCATCATGTGAGCACAACGGCTGTGGGAGCACCTTATCCTATTGATGGCAGTCCAGAGTTTGCGAAGCAATGAGAATCCAGGCTGTCTCTCAGTGGGGTCTTGCACGAGATGGACGTTTTTGTATTGATGATTGTAACTAGTAACGGAACACTGGAAAACGATTACATTTTTGTCAGTCTACTAGCCAATTCTTCTTCCAAACAATGGTGGGTTATGCTCATTGACCTAGTATCTTGGTCGAAGGATAGGTATGCTATTTGACATTCTAATACGGGTCACAAGGTTTTTTTAATTGGTTTCATGAGATTTTTTGACATTATGCTAATTTAATCTAATACCGTTTTATAAAAAATAAGTCCTAATTCCAAAATTTGGGGTGCATTATCCCCTTTATTTAACTATGTCAAACTCGCTGCCTTCAAATTGCGCCTTACATTTGACGTATAAACAATTTCGTATGATCGCAGATTTGGACATTTTTCACATACATACATGTCAGTAGTGACGTCGACGATCTGAGAACGCCATTATCGCCATCCCGAAATATATTTTCAAAGTAAACAAATGTTTTTATCAAATCCACATACGAGTATAAAGCACACTGGTACGCACTCAATTAATTGACGGATCAAATCAAACGTCACCGAAAGCAATTGTTTTTCTCATTCTCTTTGAGCGTGACTGTTAGCGAAGAAAATTGAATCATGCTAGGCTTCTTTAATTAACCGTTTTGAATAAAGGTGAAATTATTAAGAGCCAGCGAACACGGAAGATTTCGTTTCACAGCCCAGTAGGGGCTGCTAATTGGCTTTAACGGGTTTAACAGAACCTTCCCTTACGTAAGGTTGCAGAATGCCGCACCCGGAACACAGTGGGTGGGAAATGTGACGCGTTTCAACGGTTATGAATGAATTTTCTGTCAATTACCTCTGTTCCCCGTATACGTTCGTTTATCGTATTGTTTTGGCGCCTCCACTACCTGCTTCGGAGTTCTTTGTAATTAAAAAAATGACCTTTTACCTCAAAAACAATTAACACAGCGGATGTTGACGTTTGAACACTTTTAACGTTGTTGTTATTTTAATGTTAATCGATTTATTTATTATGAATTAACGCAAATTAACGGCTTTTACATAGGAATTTCAATAATTTTAAAGAATATACATAGTTAAGAAAAAAAAATTGATATGACAAAAAATTAAAACGCACATATTGATGTGACAGTATAAAGTAAAAATAGTAATCTATTATAAATACAAACACGAAGAAAAAGAAAACCTCATATACATGATTGTGTACAAGATATTATGAACTAAAAAATTACTACGTAAAGTACGTAGTAATAAATTTAAAAATTCCAGAAATAAACATTGATGAAGAATATAAACATTCAAAGTATATTAGATTATAATCTAACTGAGAAGCGCTGACAAACAGCTTTAATTATATAATGTTTGTATGTTGATAGTCTTTCAATATTTATCACATCATCAACAACATATTTTTTACCAAGTATATGCAGGCAATTTATTATGGCATATAATTCAGCATTAGATCCTGTATTCTTACAATGGTAAGGTAATTTGTGGCGAACTGATCTACATGAAAACATATTAACGAAGTTCAGGAGAGTTCAACAAGTTATTAACAATTTTAAATAAATAAAATAAATCAGAACAAATTTTTCTTTCTTTTAATGTATCAAGTCCCAGTAGATGTAACAGGGAGAAGTAATTAATGTATCAAGTCCCAGTAGATGTAACAGGGAGAAGTAATTAATTTATCAAGTCCCAGTAGATGTAACAGGGAGAAGTAATTACTGTTTTAACTTTATATTCCCGATTTAAAATTAATGTGACGTAAGAATTTATGTTGGTCACGCTCAAGGGAATAGTCATGTGTGTACTGTAATATGGATTCCAAATGGTGGAATTAAATTCTAGTTGGCTTCTAAAAAGAGAATTGTATAGTAGTTTGACAGTTTTAAAATTTTTTAAATCCTTCGAAATTTGCAAGATAAATCCCAACATTTGCATAGCTTTCCTGGATATATTATTAATATGTTTAACAAAAGTTAATTTTGTGTCAAAGGTAATACCAAGGTCTCTTATTTCAACAACAGATAATAAAGTGTGATCATTGAGAAAGTAAGTGAACAACAATGGGTTTTTTTCCTGTGGAATCTCAAAACTTGACATTTTTCACATTGAGAATTAATTTATTTTTAAAACACCAAACGGAAAAGCAATTAAGATTAGATTGTAGTGACAAACTGTCCTCAATATTATCAATAATTCTTTATAACATCTGCAAACATTAAAATAAGAACATGGGTGGATATGTTAGTCACGTCGTTAATAAATAAATTAAAAAGTATAGGACCGAGATGCGAACCTTGGGGTACGCCACTGGTAGCTTCAAATGTGTAAGATAAATAATCATATAAACAAACAGTTATATGTCATTTACAATATACTATTAGACAATATACCAAGATAACATTAACACTTTTAAAAATAACATGTTGTAAAGTAACATAAACATTTTTCTGCATTCTTTAATACTAAAACGCATAATGTTGAATGTTTTTGCTAAAGTAATAATTTAGAGGAGGGACTTGTATAAAGAGCAACTACATTCCAAAAATGTACGTATTTCTTAGTATGCCTTGTAACGCCACAAATATAGGTAATCTAATCGGCATAAAAATCGCTTGGAAAACGAAGTCCAATTGTGAATAATTTTATAAGAAAGAAAAAAAAGAATCAACGGAAACTGCAACATATAATTTCATCTAAAAAAATATGTTTTTTGAAAGTTGTTTCTTATGCGTGTTCATATTTTTCTAATGAAAAAAACACATTTTTTAGTACTTTAAGATGAATCCATAGTAAATAATGCAAAATCATACAAAATCATATGTTTTTGTTTTGAAAATTTGAGATGTTTTGGCTTAGAAGTATTATAAGCTTCAATTAAATACTGCGTGTAGAACACACCTTAGCCCTTAAAAATATCGGTCATTTTTTTATAAGTCTTAATAAGCCTATAAAAAAATAAAGTATAAGGTCTGAAAAAAACACTTTCAAGTCCAAACTCTCCTATTTATAAACCCCTTTTCGGATTTGGTTTTATTGTATAATGTGGCAAATTTAGTTTCTTTTATTATAATCGCAAAAAAATTGATATTTACGCCCGAACTTCACAAAATAAAATAAACTATGTATTTTCGCGTTGTTTTTTTGACATCAATCAATACGGCCCGCTCTCTACGAATTTGGATTCTTGAAGTGACCCTTACGGCATGGGCACAAGAACCATGCACTGGCCACACCTATTTCGTATCAGTCACGCCCCGGCCGGAACGGGAGACAGTCGTGTGACTCCGCGTCGCTTAGTTTCGTGTAATCAATTTTAAATTTCCGTTTTCTTACAATAAACAATGCTTAAAACCCGTCTGCTTGGTTCAATATATTCGCACCTCACAATCCGAAAGCCTCAGTTTCGCACGAAAAATCAGAAACCGTCACTTTGGATCGAGATTGTAGAATATCTACCTAAGATAGCTTTCATATTTCAAAGACAATAAGATGCATTATTTCATTCTCTTTCTGGTTAAAAGAAAAATACATATGTTTGCATGAGGGGAAGAGAGATATATGGCTTTTAAAATGTAAGGTCGCTCGGGACGATTTTGGTCTTATGAAAGTATAACGCGATTACGTGTTTTGGGATGTATTTATTCCTAAAAAAGCAGACGGGTAAAAAGGGATTAATATTTTTTACAGGCCAAGGAAATCAACCTGTAAAAAAAAATCTCAAATACATTTTCCAACCTTTCCAAAAGATTTTTCTCAAGTATTTTTAAACTCTTCCCATAAAGGGCGTGAATTCCGATTTCGATTTTTTCCTGAACTATTGGATCGACTTAAACTTTTTTTTTTAAAGTAATTTACAATTATATATTTTTTAAAGCATTTTTTAAAATGTAAACCGATTAGTAGTAAAAGTAAAAACACAGCTTTATGACTTGTCAAAAATATTTAATTGTAGTAAAAGTGTTCGTTAATCAACATTGAACGGCTCACCAACCTTACTCTTCATGGCAGAGTTCGAAACCGAAACCAATTAAAAGGGAGAAATGAAAATATCACGTTAAGCGTTTTGACTTTACGTACATGATTGGTGTTAAATATTTTACGAAATAGAGCGAGAGGATTTGTGGAATAGGCGGTTAAGTGTTCCGGATTTCTTCTGTTGAATTTAAGCACTGATTATTATTTGTGTGGCCTGACGGACTATTTGCCACATAATTTCTTCCTCGTGTATAAGCGGAAAATACAAAAATTACCTCACAGCAATATCCAAATGTCAATGAGATCATAATAAATAATTAACAATATTTCTCAAAATTCAAAAATCTCGTCAAATTTAAATGCGGGATGCATTGGCTTGAACACCTTCTTTCTTTTTTTCTGATTTCAATTGTTGACGCTTTTGAAATGTCATTAAATACGCTTTCAAATTTTACAATAAACACATATTTTTTAAATAATTTTTCTTAATGCAAATATGGCCGGTCAGTGGTTGAGTGGGCATCGCGTTTGGGTCCCACCCAGGCGTTCCGTGTACGATTCATCGGCTGGCTAAGTCCTCCATCATGACTCAAGCAACATTTTCGGCTTATTGTGGTGGTAGTAGGAGATTTTAAAATATTGTCGGGTTATTTGTAACCCGGGAATGTATATCTTTATTTAAAAAAAAAAATATATATATATATATATATATATATATATATATATATATATATATGTAAAAGGTAGAAAAAATGGTTCAACTTACGTTTTTTCCTACTAAAATTACTGATAACGAAAAAAGAACACAAGCAAATTTTATTAGGCAAATGTATTATTTTGAATGGTTTTTAAACCCTTTCGTCAACTCACTTTTTTGTCGTTTCATGAAAAAATAATTGTTAAAAAATTCCCAAAGTTTCATAATTTTTTTTTTACTTTGGTTTCGTTAACTTTTAGATTTGAATATAAAGCCTCTTTCTAACATCGTTTAGAATGTTTAGATCATATTTCTAACCTTATAGTAAGGGAGTTGTTCCGAAAAACGAACAAATTAGCCTGAGAGGTTAAAACAAGGCAGAAGCAGCTAAGCTTATTGATACATTTAACCACATTTGATAACTCGGACCGAATAACCGGGCATTTCACATGCTTCCTCTTTCATACATCATTTCTTTCGCCATTTCTTACTAGTTCCAAATATGTAGGTACCTACACGTCAAAACTGTGTTTTCAAAATGCTTCCCCATGACAGTTGATCCATCGACAGTTGGCCCCCCGGCATGCTGCTATATATATATATATACATCCCTAAACCGACTGCATTTATATATATATATATATATATATATATATATATATATATATATATATATGCAGTCGGTTTAGAGAAAATAAAGTGTACCTACTTACTCAAAATATAACTAAGTGACCCCGACGAGGTGTGCAGAGGGAATGTACCACCGAAGAACAAAAGTATAAAACGTATTTTCATTCAAATGCATCAAGGATAAAACTAAAGGTCTGTGTACTTAATTTTCATTCAAATGCATCAAGGATAAAACTAAAGGTCTGTGTACTTAATTTTCATTCAAATGCATCAAGGATAAAACTAAAGGTCTGTGTACTTAATTTTCATTCAAATTCATCAAGGATAAAACTAAAGGTCTGTGTACTTAATTTTCATTCAAATGCATCAAGGATAAAA
Source organism: Limnephilus rhombicus (assembly GCA_929108145.2). Classification (NCBI taxonomy): domain Eukaryota; kingdom Metazoa; phylum Arthropoda; class Insecta; order Trichoptera; family Limnephilidae; genus Limnephilus; species Limnephilus rhombicus. The sequence continues at coordinate 15,366,339 of OV815272.1, read as the reverse complement.
CTAAAGGTCTGTGTACTTAATTTTCATTCAAATGCATCAAGGATAAAACTAATGGTCTGTGTACTTTATTTTCATTCAAATGCATCAAGGATAAAACTAAAGGTCTGTGTACTTTATTTTCATTCAAATGCATCAAGGATAAAACTAAAGGTCTGTGTACTTTATTTTCATTCAAATGCATCAAGGATAAAACTAAAGGTCTGTGTACTTTATTTTCATTCAAATGCATCAAGGATAAAACTAAAGGTCTGTGTACTTTATTTTCATTCAAATGCATCAAGGATAAAACTAAAGGTCTGTGTACTTTATTTTCATTCAAATGCATCAAGGATAAAACTAATGGTCTGTGTACTTTATTTTCATTCAAATGCATCAAGGATAAAACTAAAGGTCTGTGTACTTTATTTTCATTCAAATGCATCAAGGATAAAACTAATGGTCTGTGTACTTTATTTTCATTCAAGTGCATCAAGGATAAAACTAATGGTCTGTGTACTTTATTTTCATTCAAATGCATCAAGGATAAAACTAAAGGTCTGTGTACTTTATTTTCATTCAAATGCATCAAGGATAAAACTAAAGGTCTGTGTACTTTATTTTCATTCAAATGCATCAAGGATAAAACTAAAGGTCTGTGTACTTTATTTTCATTCAAATGCATCAAGGATAAAACTAAAGGTCTGTGTACTTTATTTTCATTCAAATGCATCAAGGATAAAACTAATGGTCTGTGTACTTTATTTTCATTCAAATGCATCAAGGATAAAACTAAAGGTCTGTGTACTTTATTTTCATTCAAATGCATCAAGGATAAAACTAATGGTCTGTGTACTTTATTTTCATTCAAGTGCATCAAGGATAAAACTAATGGTCTGTGTACTTTATTTTCATTCAAATGCATCAAGGATAAAACTAAAGGTACAGACCTTTGGCGGTAAGGAATGGGATGATATTCCTGCCATAATACTTACGTGGGCTTCAGCTCCGTTGCCAATAAGGTGGTCGATATATTTTAATAAATAGAATGACAAACGTTGGACTTGCATTTATTTCCCAAACCGACACAGGTTATTATTACAATTTATCAGAAGGATTTTTATTATACGAAGAAGGCAGCGCACAAATGCGACTCGACAACCGGGTTCGTACTTTATAGTAAGTATATACCAGCGTATAAGTACAAAAAAATACACTATGTATAAATTTATTTTTATATTTATTGTTGTTATACGCCCGTAGGGGCTTTTACATAGATTATAAAATAATATTTAAGTTATCGAGGATTACACATACATAGAATTTATACCAAAAGTTATAAAAGTGAATTTTTTTAAAGAATATATAAGTAGTTATTGAAGAAAAAACCACTTGTATATTCTTGCGCACAAACGGGAAATATTTTAAAAATGTAATATTTGACAATAAAATAGAACAAAATATAAAATTAAACATTACAATAACACATCAAATCGTAAAATATATTATACCCACGATACAATAATTTGTAGGATTCCACAAAGTGTTGGTTTAAATTGCATTTTAGAATATAGAGGGAATCAGCGAATATATCTACAATACGACCAAATTTCTTGCCTAAATCATGCATCCTATTGGTAAGTGAGTGTGATTGATAGTTGGTTGTGTATTTGTTGCAAAAGAATGTTGTATTTTGTCTAGTATTCCTTGTCGGTACATGGAGTTTAATAATAGCAACGATGGCAGGGCTGTCAATTAGGTTGTTCATAACTCTGTATAATAAACTTAGGTCTGAAATGATTCTTCTAGCAGAGACCGTAATTAAATTAAGTCGATTCTTCAAACTTAAATAATTAATGTTTTCTATACATTCGTTTGATATTCGTACCATCTTATCATTAAAGGTATTTTTGAAGTCGATTTTACATTAGAAATTGTTTGCATGCAAAAAATTATGGTTTTAGAGTAAATATCATTTCGGGGGGCCAATTGTCGGCGGATTAACTGTCTTTTAAATATCACTTTTAATATCACCTTTCAAAACGACTGATTTAATTTAAACAAAACTACACGCCTAAGTGATTTTAGAAATTTATTCAAATCAGTCCACTTAATTTTATTCCATTTACAGAATTCACATTACACTCATATTACAATCCGTTTTATTGTACGTGTATGATTGATATGTTTACATAAAGGTTGAACCCACCCACCCGCGCCCGCTCGAGTGGCATTAGAGTCGTTAATAATAAGAAGAAGAGTGACGCTCTCGGCTCAGTGCGGTGCTCAAGACGCCGACGCCTCCCGCAGCGGTAGGTACCAGGATATACTCTGTAGTTGGCTGTAGATAGAGCGCCGCGACGCCCCCGGGAAACATAGCAAACGAGGGTTATTACGATTACTGGGATGATGGGTTTGGCATTTTAACGATTAGAAATATTTTTTAATTAAATGTGAAATTGTTTGAATACGACTATTATTAGAGCAAATATTAATGAATTTAGCATGAATGTAGTAACGCCATTATTTAGAAAGAAAATAGCCACTTGCTTTGGTTTGCTTCAATGCAATTTCTTGATACTGTTAGATATTCTACGCTTTTATAAACGCATTAAAAATCGCATTCACACCAGTGGCGGGTCGTGACTTTTGGGTGTGTTAGGGTGCTATTACTAAAAAAATGGCATTACAGATGTTGTCGTAGGCGAAAAAAATTTTTTTTTTTTTTTTCAAAAATCGGTTTTTGTATGAAGATTTTTCAGGAAATCCATGCGGCGCACGGCCAAACTGAAACTTTCTGAAATTTTTCATACAAAAAACTAATTTTCAAAAAAAAAAAAAAATTCTCTAACACACCCAAAAGTCACAAGCCGCCACTGATTCACACCCTGTTTATTAATTTATTTGTATTATATATTTATGGTTTGTAATAGATACCTTTCCTAATACAATCCAAAAATACGTATATTCAATTTTTTTTTTGTATAAACTATTGATATTTTTATATTTCTTCTAGCTGACCCACTCGCGCTTTGCTGTGGCTAACGACACACAACGCCATCTACTGGATGGTTACCCAACCTAGATAACCGAGTGTTGCGTCGATAAATTAACTCACACCGCCATCTGTTAGAAACTTATGGAACTTTAAATTATAACTAAAAATAATTTCAAAGCATTGTCCTGTAGCAAAAAATTAGTGAACATTTAATCCACAATATTAAATATTGAGGTCAATAATCGAGTTAAAAACTATTATATATTTTAAGATGGACCAAAATCGGTTTTACGGTTTCAGAGTTTATCTCGAACAAACATTTTTATATATAAAGAGAGAAATTAAGATATAATGCGATTGACCAGCTTAATACAGTAAGTTAAATCATCATTAGTCTACATTAATTAGGAGTTTATCTCGAACAAACATCGTGACACGAGATTTTTATATATAAAGATAAGAGAACTTAAGATACACTGCGATTGTCCAGCTTAATAATGTAACTTAAATCATCATTGTTCTACATTAATTTTATTAATTATAAACTTCGGAGGGAGAAACAGCTGTCACTCGCGGGTAGTAAATATTTCCACAAACAAGAAATAATATGACTTGCACTTGATATACTTCAGATATATGTTTTTATATGTAAGTACGGTAAGTACATTTAAATTGGTAATAATTAAATTTGCAACGGTCTTGGGAGAAACATGGAACCACGGTAAATAGTTATAAAAACGCTGATTTCCAAACATTTTTATCTTAATTGTTTTTTTAAAAGGAAGTGATGTTCCGAAAACCACATCACAAACAAGCAAAAATATTCCGACTGTAAACTACGAATATATTCGTACTATGCATAAAAGACATCCCTCAAAACCCCATCATCAATAATTTCTCTCGGGGTAAAATATAGCTGATGCATCTCTCCACTGAATCTATGATCCCTAGACTTATCTCTGACGTAAACACACTTCTGGTGATAGATTTTCCGCCTCTGATTTGCATACAACCACTCAACGGGGACCCGTTTTGTCGTCGGGAAATCGGAAAATGGAGTATTTTCCCTGTGTACCTATTGCCGTACCCGATAAATCCAGATAATAATACTAATAATAATGATTTCAAACCCGAGGCGGTGGGACAAATTGGTTTTCTCTTCCATGACAGATTAATGCTAGCGTTTTAACCCCCTCCTCGCGGTGAGACCACCCCTGGCTGGTACAGGGGGTGCCAACCCAACATACGCTATACAGGGGACGGAGTTATTGCGCGACTGTTTATATCGTCAATGGTTAATTAAGCGTCCAAATAAACAGCACAGATTAATACTTCGTTTTACTTTCCAATTTTAAAATACTTAATTTATTGATGACAATTAATCAAACATGTGCATTAAATAGAATTATGTGTAATCTCTAATTTTGGCTATTATACAATTCAGGGAAAAAAATATGATAGCTCCCCACACAGGAGGTCCTGAGGAAAATAATTTCACTCAGTTCCAATGTCATCTTTGAGGATGCTTCTTATCGTGTGATGGTTCTTTTAAAGGAAATGAAGGAAGGGATGTTTTGGGAAGGAAAAGGTTATGAGGCGTGGGTAGGAATCTGCGGGTCAGTGGGTTCAAGAGTGACGTAGATTTGAATCCATCCCTCCCTCTGTTGTGCAAGGCGATGGGTTGAGAGAATCCTGCCTGTTGAGAGAATGAGGCCAAATGTCCTCCATCAACCAGTCCCTCTCGATCCGGCCTGTCACGCAGTAAGTGGGTAGACCCATTCGCAAGACCTAGACAAACCTTACCCCATGAGCCCAGGCACCCCTGCTGAGTCACCAAACATAGCCAACCACTTGTGGTGACCTATGGCAGAGGTGTTGGTTATCCAATATATGGTTCCCGGGGCGGCAGTACCCATACATGTTTCTCAAATTAATAAATATTTACTACATCATATCACGTGTACATTTCACTAAAGGTTCTCCTAGAGTGTGTTCACGAAACACTATAATCTATAAAGCATTTGCTGTATATACCATTCTTACTTTAGGCTACAAAATCTATATATTATAATGAAATAATCGTTCGTATTATGACGACTTAATTTAACTGTAAAATAAATAAAAATTATTTTATAGGAAATTAATTTGTAAATTAAAGAAAAAATAATCGATTAACAAGAAACAAACCATACGGCGCAAACCTTGAAAAATCAATTATCATTATAAGATTTGAGAAGCTGAACGTTTATGTGAAGAACGCACCGAAAAAGGACTATAATTGCTGCAGAATGATATTAAAAAAATATTTATATATATATTAGGTTCTTACATATGAAATTGGCGTTTTGCCGTACTGGCAACTTTGATCTCAAATATCTTCTCTTTGGTTAAGAATTCCAAATTCAAATTGATACAGCTATTTACTCATGTATTTGTGTTTCTAAAATTATAATTAATTTGTTTTTTCCTTAATTGTTTTTTGTCTTTGCGTCACTTAGTTTACAAAATGGAAAACCTGAAATATCGCGTTATTTACGAGTATGAGTTCCACCGTGGCACCAGTGCTGCAGAAACGGCTCGAAGGATTAATGATGTGTATAGCGACGGTGCCGCAAAAGAAAACACAGTGCGTTGTTGGTACCGACGTTTTCGTTCTGGAAATTTCGACCTGCAGAACAAGCCCCGTGGACGGCCGGAGACCAAAGTTGATAATGAAGAATTGAAGGCTATTGTGGAAGCGGATCCATCGCAAACCACGTCCGAGTTAGCTGCAGGCTGCGGTGTTAGCGATAAAACTGTTTTAATCCACTTGAAGCAAATTGGGAAGGGGAAAAAGCTTAAAAGGTGGGTACCTCACGAATTGAGTGAAGCAAATCAACAAACGCGCGTTAGAACGCCAGACCACACACTGCACAACAGACGGCTACCAAATTAGAGGAGCTTCAATTGGAATGTCTAAGACATCCACCGTACTCTCCGGACCTTGGCCCAACAGATTACCATTTTTTTCGAAATTTGGATAACTTCCTGCAAGGGAAAAAATTCAACTCCGAGGGGGCAGTCCAAACAGCCTTCAAAGATTTTATTGATTCCCGTCCGAAGGGATTTTTTAGTAAAGGGATCGATGAACTACCTATGAGATGGCAAAAGTGCATAGATAGCAATGGTACATACTTTGATTAAATAAATATATTATATTTATACTTATGTTCCTCCCATACAAAACGCCAATTTCATATGTAAAGACCTAATATTAACAGTAGTAACTCTTTAAATATATTTTTCAACTCATTGGATATTTTTTCTTAGTCAGTTATATGTATAAGATATCAAATCAACCATTGCTGAGTGCTTGAAATAATAGTTCCAATAATTAAAAATGATAATGAAAAAAATCTGTAAAGTAAAATATTATGTTATGTTTAGAGTTTCAATTTTGAAAATCACACTTCAATTCAGAATAATATCCGAGTTACAATCACTCACAGACAGTTAACAAATGGTGACCAGAGGTAAGTTCTTAGTATGACATTAAGGGTCTCGCATACTATAAAATTTTAAGAAATGGTTATTTGGAAAGTTTAGAAAGGAAATTTACATTATATTTGTATATTATACTTCTGTGTCTAGGGTCTGGACGTGCCTTCACACTAGGATGGGTTGTTAGAAAAATTTGAAGAATTCATCAAAAATTTAAAGTTAATTTTCACGGTCTGTGAAAGTTCTGTTAAGTTCTATTATTATATAATGGCCATAAAACTGAAATAATTACAGAACACGTATATAACTTTCACAGAACAAGAAAATTAACTTCAAATGTGTGATGAATTACTTCTTAAAATTTAATCATCATATAATTTCATGTTAATCTCTCATCCTGACGAAGAAAACATACAGAGGTTTTTGAATTTTTTTTTTCTTTTTTAAAAGAAAGACAAACATTCCCGGGTTACGAATAACCCCACAATGTTTGAAAATCTCCTACTACCACCACAGAAAGCCGAAAATGTTGCTTGTGTTGTGATGGAGGATTTAGCCAGCCGAGGAATCGAACACGCGACGCTCGGGTGGGACCCAAGCGCTATGCCCACTCAACCACTGACCAGTCAAAACGAAAATGAAATATGTCGATAATGTTAATAATATGGTGGAAAATACAAAGTTATTTGTTTTCATTAAATTTGACGAATTGTTCAAACTTTTTTAAACAACCCATCCTAACTGTCGGTTATACAACGATTACTCTTCAGATTAAATGAAATTGAAAAAAAAAGGATTTGAATGCCTTACTTGAAAGAATTGAGTTTTTATATGGACAAAACTATTTATTTACATTCATATTGCGTATGTGCAGGTACAACCAAATAATTCAACTTTATATTTTAAAGCATAACTTTAAAAAAAACATTTTTCCTAAAATAATTAAATTGGCGCAACCTATGAAAGAGCAGATTATGAATTCTTTCAAGTATAACCTTACGCAGGTACTTGATAAATATGTAAAACGCTATCAATGTTAATTAGATTGGGATATATATTTTGGTGGCATTACTTTCGCTTTCGTCTATTTGGCGGGTATAAGAACCGGATTTCTCGGTGTTGGTGAACCAGTGTCGATGGTTGACATTAATGATGTATTTCCACTTAGCACAGCCGAACTCTAAACTTCATTCCGTTTCGGTAGCCGATTCCGGATTCGATTACAGCGGACCAAGGAATTGAAAATCTACCATTTTAATTATAATAAAGTTTTTTTATTCAGCGCAATGCTTTTGAAATTTACATCGCGTAGATGATGGTGTTTTACAAAGAGTAATAAAAACGATTAGAAAAAATCACCCGCTTTTTTATTTTATTAATGAAAGATAAACATTCCCGGGTTACGAATAAGATGACAATATTTGAAAATCTTCTACTAGTCTAGGTCCTGGCAGTGAATACATTTGCCCACTCCCTGGGTGGCGGGTCGGATCAGAAGAGATGGTTGGGGGAAACCTTTTGATTTCTCCAGCTGAACTCTCTCGACCCATCGCCTTACACCGCAATAGGAGGAATAAATTAGTATGTCCGACACTCCTGGACAAATTGACTCCCAGATTCCCACGCACCCCTCATACCGTTTTCCTTCCCAGAACTTCTTCTCCTTTCTTTCCATGAAAAGACCATCCCCACTGCATCCCCAAGATGACATCGGCTCCGAGGAAAATTGTTTTCCTCAGGGCCTCTCGCGTAGACCTATTGTAAAAGAACATTTAATGGTATTATCGTAAGCAAATAAATAGGAAAAATGAGAGATTTCTTACAATCAAACTGATTGATCAGTTTTGTAAGATTTATTGTTAAATTGAAAACTGAATAAAAATACTTATTAAAAAAAAATAATTAAAAAAATAAAAAATATAATGTTGAATAATTCTGAAGTCGCTGCTACTTACTGCATTAAAACCCAACATTATGAATGCTGCAAATTTGGTTAGGAAATTTATCTATGGATTGAATATGCAATCAGCGGCGGAAGGCGGCTATGAATTCAGTGCGCCCTCACCAGTCACCCTCGCGGTATTATGGACTCCTGGTGGCGGATCTAGCAGCTGAGGAAACCATGCAGCATCATAAAGGACCCAGAGATGAAGGAGTCGGAGGTAAAACACAGATTGAGAGTTGTTGTTAGGAATGCACACCAACAGATTTGCGAATAAAGGTAAGCATAAATTATTATCAGGTGAATAATTAGTAAGAATAGCTCTTCTACATTCCGACGTATTTTTATTCAAATCGTGTGCTCTTGTATTATATGTTTTTTTTTGGGTTTGCAAAAATTAATACTTAGATACTTATAGAAAAATTATTAAGAGCCATTAATTAATCAGCGGCCGAGAATTTAAATTCCGTCGAACGATGATCTTGCGATCGTACCTTGCATTTATACAGGGCGGTTCCGATGAGAAAGATTAATTATTCTCCATACCAGCATTTAAACGTAATAACTCAATATCTTCTTCTAACACAGCAAAATTTTGTGGCACCATTTTGATTTAAATTAATAAATTACTTCGTTTTTACCACTTTTCTTGTCTACAAAACCAACATGTTTCGTGAGCAATGCTCACTTCTACAGGGTTTTTTATTGATACTATAAAAAAACATTAATAAAATAAAAATCAATCAATAAATATCAATAAAAAAACCCTGAAGAAGTGAGCATTGCTCACGAAACATGTTGGTTTTGTAAACAAGAAAAGTGGTAAAAACAAAGTAATTTATCAATTTAACTCGATATCGATTTTATTTCATTCAAAATTTGCTTTCAATCAACATTAAAAAATGCTCAAACTCGTAATGATAAAACTATTAAAATTATGTACTTTTTGTAATTATTTTTTGATCATAAGTATTTATAATTTTTAAATACTGTCTAAGTAAAATAAGAATATATTTTTTTAATATATTAGTAAGACCGTAAATAAATAGACAGACTGAAGTATTTTCATCTTTTTTTAATGATTTTATTTGAACTAAAATTAAAATTCGGAAAAGTAGCTCCCCAAAATAATTTATTGATTTATTTTACTGCATTATTAGATAAATGATTTGAAATGTATGTTGTGTAATACAAAATTTTGTTTGAAAATTTAACAAATCTGCCAACGACCTATGGTAACACCTCATTGTACTAAGAATAAACATATTTTCACAAAATTTAAAACATAGCTTTACTAGTAATCTTGTCTTTAGTTTTTCGAAATCAATTTATAATTTTTTGGGGAAATGACTCAATACGTCTAAAATTTGATTTTAAAATGACATATTTCCGGTTTTGTCAAGTTATTCCCCCTTAAGGTGACACAATATTAATGATGGGTTGTTTAAAAAAATTCATCAAATATTTTAAGTTAATTTTCACGTTTTGCCAGTTGCTTCATAAAACTGAAATAATCACAGAACTTGAATAGATCTTTCACAGAATGTGAAAATTTTCGTTTTAAACAACCCGTCCTAAGTAATGCAAAATCGGGTGATTGCTGTTTTAAAGTTCGAAATCTCCTCCTTACGAACACCTTTTCGTTTGTGATTTTATTGTATAATGTGGAAAATAAATTCTTTAGAAAATGATAGTAAAAGTTTAAATATTTGTGCATGAATTTCTCAGTCTTTTTTTCTTGAATAAAACAAAATAGGCGGCTGGTGTTAAACGGGACTTTAAACCTTATCGCCATCCACATAATGATTTTTACTGTTAGAACTTTAATTATTGATGAGTTGAAACTCACCTAAACAAGAAAAATTACACAAATAAGCCAATATATTATGATATCTGTGGCTTCTCGGAAGGCCAATAAAAGTTTTCAAGATTTCGCCTTAAAATTCTAAAAGATACTTATGATTTCGAGAAGAACTTGTCTATTTTCGGGTTCCAATGTTACCCTAGAAAATCGCGTTTCTTCTCATCGAATAAACATAATTATTATTACAGCCATTTAATTGTCTTTACAAAAGGTAGTCCGATAAAGCTGTCACATGAGAGCTTGTCTGTAGGTTGAGCCAAAAGATTATTCTTAATATTAATAACATGCAAAATTTTAATTTCTACTACTTTAGATCTAGTTTTTTAAAATATTGATCTTAATAATACATAGGTTATAGATCACGGATATTTAACTTATAAGAATAAGTGCATTTAGCAAATTTGTACAAATGGAGACATATTTAATTTAAGTAGGTAGTATAGGGATGCACTTGACGGTTCCATGCCAACTCAGAATGAAACCAACTCAGAATCACCTCAGAAAGGTAATTAATTAAAAGCTATGAAAAAATAATTTTAAAATAGCCGGTAACCCTAACCTAACTCAACCTATTTAACCAAATTTTTATATTTTTTATTATCACTCTTAATGACCTTTCTGAGGTGGTTCTGAGTTGGATTTATTCAGAGTTGGCCGGTAACCGCACTTGACTTAGTTTAAGCAGTTATTCCTGATATATATTTTTTAATCAATTTAATTTAATCTGTTCAATAGGTATTGAACAGATAGAGTCGGGGCTAGGGATTTGGAGGTTACTCATCTGAGTGACCAGGGACGATATGATGAAAAAAAAGGTTTTTAGAAATAATATTAAAAAAAAATAATTACTCTAAAAAAATCACCGGAGACCGAAATTGCATATACATTTTTTTTATTTCAAATAATGTCAGGAATGATTGGTTAAAGTAAGTCAAGCACGTCCTTTAACAACCAGTAATGGATTGTTCATGTATTATACACAGCTCTCTCATTTTAGCGCATGGCTTCTCCTTTTAAAATTATTCATCTACATAGGCCTAGTGAAATTTAATAACTGAAATCGGTGCTTTTAGAAGCACACCCCAGACGTATTCGAATATTCAAAAGAAGGATAAAAACTGTTCTTTTCTTTACCTGAGAAATCAAGATACGGATTTATTCAGGAATTAAAGAAAAACCGTAGAAATAATTGTACAGAAAGCTGTTAAAATTGGTGGTAGATTAGTGCTGGAGAAATGTGTGATATTAGTTGTTTATTCAATAACCCGGCATGCGTTGCTACGCCATTTAATAAAGAAATTGTTTCTCCCTGCGTGTCCTTTCCCTTTTGTCCCCTTCCCCTTCCGCCTCTCCTTGCTCTCCCGCGTCCCCTTCCACTCTCGCGTTCCCACTCCGCCTCCTCCACCTTACCACTCCCCACTCCACTCCTCCCCTTCCCCTATCCCGTGAACTCCCCTCCCGAGTTCTCCTCCCCCCCATAGTTCCCCTCCCCCCCTCCCGTGAATCCCCTACCCGTGATCCCCTCCCCCTCCCCCCCCACATTCCATACATTCAGTCCAGGTACATTTTGTTTTCAAACAGCTCGCGTGCAACCTATTGCAAATTTCATAATGCCAGAGCTCACAAGTAGTTTTATACAAACCTTGTCCTGACAAAAACGAACACGGAAAAGATTAAATATCCAATTTGATGCAGTTGTTCAGAAGTTTTGCGCGTACCTACATACATTTCGACGATTCATTTTTAATTATATAGATTAAAAATATTTGGATTAAATAGTAGCAATTCAAGTGAGATTTAGAAAAAATTCATTCGGCAAAGTGAGGTATCAAAGTGTCAGTTTTTCAGTACCCTCGGGAATGTTAATTGACGGATTGGGTTGTCAGTGATGACTGTAGCCTAAATAGTAACTGAAATACCGGCCCCAAGACTAGCACAACAAAATGTAGCTATGGGTACGTGATAACAACGTAAAAAACCTTCATTTTCCGAGGGCAGGTCAACTAACAAAGAAGAAAATAGATTAGCAATAATGATTAAACCGATCCCCTCATTACGGAAAACCAAGCAAATAATCCATTGTGTCCCATTCCCATAGAGAATTATCGGCAGCTTACACAGGCGGCCACACCATAAAGCCAATCGGAATTATCCCGCGACAATGGCGAACGTTTCTCATTTATTTATCCGTTTATTATTATTAAATGCATTGAAATCAATTTGTGTCGAGTTTTGTTGGCGATCTCCATTCATCCGGGGACAATGGACATACGTGTATCCAGGACAGATAGATACAGTACGGACCAGTGTGCTGAACAGAATACGGCGGAGTACACAACGTGAACACGCTGAATGCTAGTCCATTGTCAGTCATTGCGATTATTTCAGATGACATCGATTTATATAAAATACATTGAATGAAGTGACAGTGGTCACGACAGGTGTAGGGTCATCGCAACTAAGGTATGCAAAAATAATTTAAAACCATTTGCTGATTGACCCACGCTAAAATTCAGATAATATCTGTTTTTAGAAAGTCTTCGCAGATAGTTGTTGCAAGCGTCAGTTTTCCTCATCGATATATAAATTCATCTATATAAAATATTTTCGTTCGAGAAATGAGAAAAATGGTTATTTTCTAAAATTTTGTTGTAGATATTTTTGAAGTGAATAATTCTTTAGCACCGTTGTAAATTGGAATTCGATGAAACGAAAAATAGCGGCACTAAAAAGAGACAAACACATGCATCTATAGGATTTAGCTTGCGAGAGAATGAAATAGTATAATCGGTCTCCTCTTTGTGTGGTGCTTCATAGCCTATCTGTCACCTCTTTTTGGGGTGTTCATAGCCTCCCCGCTCTCGTCTACTTTAGTTTTCTGAAGGTTTCACATTTACCGCGTCTGAATTGCGCACTTCGTTTTTATTTTGAATATAAAGCTTACGTTTTATCGTATTGGATTGATAGCTTGGTAACATTATAATGGGGTATTTCCACAAACGAGGAATTCTGTGGAAAATGTACGGAATATTTAAAGATTATTTTTCTGATTTTAATAATCCTACTAAAAATGTTTGATTTTTATGTTTTCATTCAATATTATTGATTTTAAAAACGATCTAAAACTGACCAAATCAAAACGGCCCATGGTTGGGGAATGGGTTTGTGACGTCACAAGTGTCGCTAAACTGAACTAGCATAAATAAACACTGTCAGTGAGCGTCCTCACTGATGACGTCACACGATAGCCACGCCCCAAATTATCGTTTTAGCGGTAATTCAAAAATGGTAAACTAACTCGCCGTAGAAAATTTATTCGTCAACATAAAAATAAAATAAAAATGCTATAATCATCGTAATTTTTTGCTTAATTTTTTTAAGCAATAAAAAAAACACGTGGAAATACCCCATTATATTGAATATGTAACTACATAATGAGTATATCAACTACATAACTGACAATGCCACCAAATTAGATTCAATTGAGAAAATAATCAATTGGAACATTTAATTTGGGAGGCGGGTATGCGTACCGCCGCTCCGGGAACCATTTATTGGTTAACCAACACCCCTGTAATAGGTCACCCAAAGTGGAAACGAAAAGTTTTGGAAACTTAGCAGGGTGCCCGAGTTCATGGGGTGAGATTTGTCCTGATCTTGACAGAGGATGTGTCTATCCATCAATTGCGTGGTAGGCCGGATCGGGAGAGACTGTTTGAGTGTGACCTCTCCAACAGGGCTCTCACGATCTATCGCCTTGCACCCCAATTAGAAAAATGAATCATACGTCCGTCACTCCTGGACCCAATGACCCCCAGATTCCTGCCCACCCTTCGTACCTTTTCCTTCCCAGAATTTCCTCTCATTCCTTTCCATAAAACGACCCTCCATACAGCATCCCCTAAAATGACAAGCTCTTATGTTCCTCATAACCTCTTGTGTGAAATAAGAATAGATAACAATGTAAATACTTTAATGTACAGTGAATCAACAACCGTCGCGTCGACACCAATAAACACATTTCAATCTCAGGCCTCAATTTCAATCTCAGTGAGGCCAATATTATTGGTTTGTACTATGAAATTAAAAATGTTGTATCAAAATAAAAAATAAAAATAAATTCTTTTGAGTTCAAGATCTATCTTCAATCTTCTATCTTCTATACCCCTGGGTGTCCAGCTGTCCAGGGTTAAATAACTTCGGGAGGTGATTCTACACGATAATAACTTTTTTCTAAATTCCAACTTTTAGGGGTAGTTTTGTAGCAAAAAGATAAAATTAGACCAGCGTGTGCGGCCAGCTTTATTATTTTCCGCTGTTACGATACGGGCCAATCACAACCATGCAATGTTGCCACAATCGTGCCCGGCAGGCTCTCAGCGAGTAATATCGTACCTCACACTACGATTTTTAGTATGTACCTAAGTCTTTTTGTATGGGAAAAAAAATGTTTGGAATTTCGGAAAAAGTTGTTAATCTTTTTTACTCCTACCATCATTTAGAATCACATCGACACCCTGTATAAATAAAAATTAATCGCCGAAAAGTATGTACCTACGGGCAACTTCCGAACGACCGCGCCAAATGGGATAATTTTTTTTTTGTGTTCGTTATTGTCGGGACAAGGTTTGTATAAAACTACTGGTGAGCTCTGGCATTACGAATTATGTATAAAAAAATTGCAGTAGGTGGCACTCGAGCTGTTTGAAAACTGAATGTAACGAGACTGAATGCATGGAATGCGGGAGGGGAACTCGGGTAGGGGTTTGCAGGAGGGGGTGGGCAGGAGAACCCGGGAGGGGGGAGGGGAACCTGAGAGGGGGGAGGGGTACTCGGGAGGGTGGTTAGCGGGATGGAGGAAGAAGGGGAGTGGTGGGGGGAGAGAGAAGGTGGAGGAGGCAGAGTGGGAACGCGAAAGGGGAAGGAGACGCGGGAAAGGAAGGGGAGACGGAAGGGGAACAGGACGAATTGGAAAGGACAAGCAGGGATAGCAACGCATGCCGGGAACCAGCTAGTATGTTACAAAATAATACATTTGGATATTTTATTCTTTCGTTTTGGGACTCCGATTCCTCCACACGCAGAACCCTATACTTCTGTTATATTTTATGCACCTCCATACTATTTGCCACATAAGAAGGGCTGTTTGGCTGTTCGTTCGGTCGCCAAATAATAAAGCGAGTACAAATAGCTTCTGCGTTACCCAATCAAGAGGACGTTCGCTGTGAGGCTATTCTGCGCCGCATCGGCGGTCCAGCGCCCACAATGGCAGATGTCCCAGCGTCATGACCGCACACCAAATCATTGTGGCGTTGCAAGCAATTTCGGCAATCATTCTCTATGCAAAATAGACAAATTCATTACCAGAGTGCCTAGAATGGTGGATAAATTATAGAGAAAGCGTAAAATGGTCCCTTGATATATTTTTTTTAATTCTTCGGGCAAGGAAAACTGGATGCGAAACAAAGCATTAGGTACACGCCACACTTTGGAACTCGCGTTGGCGTGTGATTTTGCACTTTATGCAGGCACATTTTTAAAATACATATTTGAAAAACAAATTTAAATGGTAAATATATTTGATATGAGATTCGGAAGGCAAAAAGCATAATTATTATTTCATTTATGTTAATATACACCTATTCAAGCTTTTATGAACGAGTGACATACATAAAAATACGGTAGAAGTGAAACCTCCAGAAAACTAAAGTAGACAAGAGTGGGGAGGCTACGGAGCACCACAACAAGAGGAGACGTATTAGTATTATACTATCTCATTTTCTCGCAGGCTAAATCCTATTAATGTGTGTGTTTGTCTATTTTTAGTGTCGCGTTTTTTTCGTTTCGTCGAGTTTCAAATCACAACCGTGCCAAAAAAGTTTTCACTTCATTAATTTTTTGTAACAGTACTCACGAAGTAAGTAGTGCTAATTAAATTATATAAAATCCATGCTGAAGAATAGTAAGTATTATTTATTTATTTATTGTTGTTATACGCCAGTAGGGTCTTTTACAGAGATTATAAAATAATATTTAAGTTATCGAGGATTACACGTACATAGAATTTATACCAAAAGTTATAAAAGTGAAAATTTTTTAAGAATATACAAGTAGTTTTTGAAGAAAAAACCACTTGTATATTCTTGCGTAAAACTGTGAAATATTTTAAACAAAGTAATATTTGACAATTGTATAGAACAAAATATAATATTAAACATTACAATAACACATCAAATCGTAAAATATATTATACCCACGTTACAATAATTTGTAGGATTCCACAAAGTGTTGGTTTAAATTTCATTTTAGAATATAAAGGGAATCAGCGAATATATCTACAATACCACGAAATTTGTTTCTTAAATCATGCATCCTATTGGTAAGTGAGTGTGATTGATAGTTGGTTGTGTATGTGTTGCAAAAGAACGTTGTATTTTGTCTAGTATTCCTTGTCGGTACATGGAGTTTAATAGTAGCAACGATGGCAAGGCTGTCAATTAGGTTGTTCATAACTCTGTATAATAAAATTAGGTCTGAAATGATTCTTCTGTCAGACAGCGTAATTAAATTAAGACGATTCATCAAACTTAAATAATTAATGTTTTCTATTGGAATTTTGAGTTTGAAATTTAAGTACCTAAGAAATTTGTGTTGAACACGTTTTATTTTGTTAGAGTGTACTTTATATAAAGGGGACCAAATAGGTGAATTATATTCCACTTGACTTCTAACTAATGAAATGTGGAGTATTTTCATGCAATCCAAGGACTTAAAATCAGTTAGGGTTCTACAAAGGAAGCCAAGAATCTTTAAAGCCTTATTAGTTATATCATCTATATGTACTGTGAATGTTAAGTTTGAATCGAATATAACTTCCAAGTCGCGAATTTGTAATACTGGTGTTAATTTAACATTGTTTAAATTATATTCATGTAAAATATGAGAATGAGTTCTGGAAAATCGTATTACTTGACATTTCTCAATGTTCAAAAATAACATATTTTGTTCGCATCATTTAAAAAATTCATGTAAATTAGCTTGTAAAATTAGGCAATCACATATATTTCGTATATATCCTATTATTATTGAGATATGTTATAATAGTCTGTTTATTACTACATTCCGTGCAGTTGAACACATCTACTACTTCTGAGAAAGTATTGCCAACTGCATGCAATCTAGGTACAAGCGAGTATCATAATAACTTAGTCCTATTATTGTTTTAATTTTAGATCGAGTAGTTCGTATTGGTATATGGAAGGTAATTAAGCTTAATAAATCAGGGCTGTCTTTAATATCTACCATAAACAATAAAAATAAGTCGAAAATAAGTATTTTATCTGAGTGTTTTATTAATTTTATTTCTTTCATCAAGAGGTTATAAATTATTGTTTTTATAGGTAGACCTTAATAATTACATTTTAATGTACTTACTTAGGGGACCAAATGGGATTAACGTGATTTATTTTTTTAGTATAATGCCGCGTTGTGCCTCCTCCTTTTTAGCCCACGTTTTATATACCCTCTCAGAGCCCATCATCTTCGTGAAAAATGTGTTTATTTGTTTAGAACGATAAAATTAATTTTTTCTTCGTTGAATTGCGTTATTTTGGGAAATATAAATAAAAAGAAGATAACTCTTATAACTTGGTAACATTACGATGTGATTGTAAATAATTTAAATTACAGGAGAAATTAATGGAAAACGTAATAGAGGAATTTATTTATTTATTTATTTTTATTTCATAAAATTTTATTAATTACAGATTTTTTTGGTTTTTTTGGCTACCACACTAGGCTAATGCCCGTGTTGTGGTAGTCATTCATTTAATATTTTAAATAGGAATTAATAAATAATACAATTTTTTTGAAACAGATAATTAAACATACTAAATAAAAATTAAGAAATACTTAAAAGTAAGTGAAAAATAAATAGAGAAAAAAATCGTATTTAAAGAAAAATTGAAATATAAATAAAAATTCAAATTTCAAAACGTACACTATTAATAAAGATTAAGTGTTAAGTGTTGTATACAAATATATAAATTAAAACATATAGGTATATAAATTAAAATTAAAACATAAACACCTACCTTCTTTACAAGATAATTATTTATTTAACTTTAACTGCTACTACTAATCTTAAATTTACCTAAACGATACTACCGCCATGGGTCGAACCATCAAATTTCATCCTTGAAAATATCAAGGAGGATACGGTGTTTTTACTTATGACGACAGAATAAAACTTTATCTAAAACATGCGAACACCTCAGCATGGTTCCCCTAGTGAAGTGTTCACAAACACTACTAATAACCTATTTACATGGAGTTACTGATTATTATTACATATTAACATAATTGAGAGTTAATTATTATTTTTAATTGTTAAAGTAACGTTTAAGACAAGATTTTTATGCATAGCACAAAGGGTAACAATTATTATAAGCAATAATTATCAGCCTGAAACACTCATCCACATTGAAAAATCTTCCGAGAAAAGATACATGACGCCAACGGGACTTGAACCCGTGCCCTTCTGATTGCCGGTCAGCTGCTCTCCCAATTGAGCTATGGCGGCTTATCTTATACCCGCTAAATGATTCAATATACACTAGTGTTTCATTCAACAATTACTGCTTATTATATTTTTCCACCTGAAAACAACCAACTTTATTTATGCGAGAGAGACACTGTTAGTTAAAAAAAATAATAAGCAGTAATTTTTTAATGAAACACTAGTATATATTGAATCATTTGGCGGGTATAAGATAAGCCGCCATAGCTCAATTGGGAGAGCAGCTGACCGGCAATCAGAAGGGCACGGGTTCAAGTCCCGTTGGCGTCATGTATCTTTTCTCGGAAGATTTTTCAATGTGGATGAGTGTTTCAGGCTGATAATTATTGCTTATAATTATTATTAATTGAGAGTTATTTTGACATAGAAATTCTAGACACAGAACAGTTTTGAGTTTCCTTCTGATTTCTTTTACCTTCTCGTGTAATAATTTATGAAAAACACGATGAATGCGTGTCTACTTTTTGAGAAATAATTATCCGTTAGAAGGGTACCTAGGTAGTTCAGATAATATTTTTAAATACTAAAAAAAGAAATAAGTGAGAAAAGTTAATAGTCCTGCTGCATCCCTTGATTTATACAACTATACGATCAGAGGATAGACTTGTTCGAAGTATGCAATAATGATGTCATGCCTTGTGAAAGCTCGGACGGCTGGATAACATGGCAATTATTAGGTCTGGTCCACCTATGGGTTCTGGGCAGGGGGCAGACAACTGAGCTCTGGGTGGCAACAATAGATTTCTGTGACAGATCGTGGAGGCTGCGGATCCGGACCTATCAGATGTGACAGTAGCTTGCAGTTATTGGTAATCAGAAGTCTAAACAGAACCTAACAAGCTGCTGATTTCATGCACCTGTATATGGTATTTCGCCATTGTTTACAAGCGAATCATATTTTTTTATTTGAATAAGAGTCCAAACTGTCTGGATCCAGTGGGCATGGCTTCCCCAATTGGGATATTATGTTGTACGGCTGAAGAAAGTGGAAAAGAGATTGAAATGGGGAAGAGGACTAAGAGACTACATCTGGCCACCAAACACGGCTAAAGCCACTTCAAGCAATGTTCGACATTCTAAATTGTTTTCTTCCACCAGGGCGATTCTTCTAGTTCTCAGTTCTAGCATCCTCTGCCACTCTTGGCCCCATTGACCCTCGGATTCTTGTTCACCCCTCATACCGTGTTTTTCTTTCCAGAACTTCATCTCCTTCTATTCCTGTGAAGACCCTCTACACAGCAACCCGTAGGTCCCGAGGGAAAATTATTTTCCTTAGGCCTACTGTGTGGAGCTATTGTAAAAAAATTGTAAAAAAAATCGGAGAAAATGATAATGATGTTGAGCTATTGTTTCTCATTGGTTCTCAACATTGCGATTGATTTTAATTCATTTTTTTAGAGTCCAATAGGTGATTTAAAAAACATATATATATTCTATTGTTTATAGATTTGGAGAATGGCATTTTGATTGTATAATTTTGTAAAACTGAAGAGACATGAAATTGTCTAAAAGTTTCTAGGGTGGGGAAGTCGTATGGTTTTTTTAGGATGATTTTAATAGTATTTTTTTATAGTAATTAATGGTTGCAGGGAGGTTTTTTAAGACCGATGATTCAGTACTGTATGAGCGATTGTACTAAAGCACACCTACCTTCTATATAAAGTATAACCATGCACCTACCGCAAATATAAAGATACTATGTATGTTTATATTAATTATACCTATTTGAAAGAGCACGTAAGAGATTAATAAAAAACTATTTGAACCCGTGACCTCTGGATTCGAAGCGGATGATATGAACTGCTCTGCCACGGAAGATCGATAAAAAAAATATTATCTCAAGGAAAGTTGTATAACGTCTACCAAACTAAATAGATTATAAATTTTACTTAATAATGGTGGTTTTGTTTCCGACGGCAGCACATCATATTAAAAAAAATTAGATCCGTCATCAATCAATATCCCTTTCGATAACATAACTTTTTGATTCTTAAAAACATCCTTTCATAACAAACACAGAAAAATAGTCATTAAGTCCTCTAAAATATTATTTTATTAGTAGATAAATTTGAAAGAAAATAGATAAATTTCATTTTTTTCTTATTGGCTTTCCCGTGTAAATTACACGTCGTTATTTTCTTACATTATTCACCTATTGAAAGATGTATCGATTCAATTTCAAGAGCAAAACAAAACTGATGAAAAACTCATTAGAATTAAATGGTGTTGTACCTCGGATAAGGTACCAATGCTATACTCAATAATACTTCCGATCTCGAACAATGGCGTCACAGCGGTCAAAGCGCATTCTCCCCCCCATTCAATTCTTTATTGATGAGAATGATGAGCCAAAGCTAACACAATGATCACGTAACACTTTTATTCATTTTACAGAGCAAGCACAACGGCCATTGATCAAGGCAGGTAAATATCATATTATTATAAACGATTGTCATCACACGGAGCAATTCTGCTCCGGTGTGAACAGACTCCATGTGCTGGGGTCAGTTCATCGCAGCGGGTCCTAGGATCATGTGCTTTCAGTTGCCGTTTCGAATCCAACAGTGACGACAGTTCAACCTGAACAATAATATACCTAACCAAAGTGAATATAAATTTTTTACTTAATATTAATCAACATCTTCAACAAATTCTTCAAACCGTTCGAAATCTTTATTCGGAGTTGCCTCAATATTAGAATAATATTTTATAATGCTGGAAGGCCCATCCCCTTTAGTATTGGACTCCTGGCAGCAAGAATCACCACAGTCCACTGTTCCGATGTCTTCTAGCCACATAAAGCGACCGATGAATGCTTTCATGGTCTGGTCACGCCTTCAACGACGCAAGAAAGCAGCAGAACATCCCAAGATGCACAATTCTGAAATTTCAAAGCGACTAGGTATGGAGTGGAAACTTCTAACTGATTACGAAAAAAGACCTTTCATTGACGAAGCGAAAAGATTACGGTCACAGCATATGATTGATTATCCGGACTATAAATACAGACCGCGAAGGAAGCCTAAACCTTCTGAAGTTTTATCTTCAACTCCTGCGACAATTGTGAATTCTTCTGCTCCAAGTCAACAATTGTTACCAGAGTTTTCAAGTGCTTCTTTGCCGCATGCCAGTCAGGGGTTTTCTTCATTTTCTTACATGGATCCTATGGACTCGTTTGCAAGGAGTTTCTTATCTTCAGTGCCGTCGAATGGTGGTATGTTGTCTACTCTTCCTACAACGCTGTTTCCAGCTTCAAGAATAAGTGTGTCCATAGTTCCAGAGAAACCTCAAATGCCTCTTCCTCCGTATGCAAGCCTGACTCCGACTCATTCTCCTCAGTCAATTCAACTTCAGTCTGCAGTCCAGCAGCACCAAGCCATGATGAGAGCTTACCAGGACTTCCACATAGTTTCCCAGCAGCAGGCGTCTGAAACATCAAGGTTTCATAGTTATCCGGGTGTTTATTATTCGTGAGAACAATTCATTTAGTCGATGGTAGAACATCACTTTGTAAATAGATATATTATGTAGTAGAACAGATATTATTAATATTTTGGTCGGAAGCAGTCACCTCGTTGTATTTCATATATCTATATCAATTTAATGAAATAAAAAATTTACTTTTGTTTATAACCACGATTTACTTATTTTTTTATACCGACCGGTTTCGCTTAACACAACCATCATCAGAGTATAAATTAAACTCAAATAAAAAAGTATAAATTGAAAAGTTTCATTTATACCCCGATGATGTTTATGTTAATCAAAACCGGTAAATATAAAAATAATCGTAGTTTTAAATTAATTTAAATTAAAAGTAATGTAAAATATTTTTGTTTTCACTCTTTTCATTTCAATTATTTTATTTCATCAGACATTTGAAGTTTAATTTTGTTTTTCAATTACCATTTTTTACCCTCTGATAATCTTTGAAATATTTACCTAATGACTTGGAATATTGATTCAATATAACACGAGTGTAGATTGAAATTATATAAATAGTGATGCACCTGTAAATACCTGTTATTTAATTTTAAAATCTTATTCAAAATCCATCTTTTTCAAATAGAACTTCACACACATCTTTTGCAAATCTTTGCTAGGAGCTACCAGAAAGGCTCTTTGTCTTCAGGACATAAATCGACGGTCCCGAAGAACAATGTCGGATCTGGCATAAATTTAGAAAAAACTCGTGTTATTGGCTAATTTATTGACTTATTTTGTCAATGTGTCTTTTTTTAGGAATTTATAAAAAATTACTTTATTTCTTGATGATAAAACAGTAATAATGCAGTCACGAAACTATAAATAAGTAGCTCTATGTACTACAAAACGCGTATTTGAATTTGTTCTTCGGGACCGTCGAAATATAAAAGGCGTCATCTAAAAATAAATTTATATGAATTTGGGCCAAGTCGAATACTGCTTTTTATTCTACATGTAATCATGTGGAGATATTTTTTTTCCTAGGAATGCTCAGAATAACTTATTTCGTTATTCTACTATTTTACATCTTCATAAAATTAGTGAAAAACTGATAAATTCACTCACAAGAGAATGACATTATGAATGATAATAGAGAATTGAGCATTTCACACAAACTCCCCCAAATATTGACGCATAAACACTTTTGTGCCACCTTTTCATTCAATAGAATCTGTCCGCATATTATCCAGCGTAATGAGTTGACGCGATGGCAATTTACCGGTGTCATTTCTATCATTTATTTAGTATCCATCATTGTTCGGCAGTGTGTTTAATGACACAGGATGCCTTGTAATAACAATAATAGCTGGAGCAACAATAAAAATAGAATGATAATAATATCTCTACAATAAACTCGCTCTAAAACTTATTCACATTTATCAGAAGCGCGGAATATTATGTGGAGTTTGTCGGTTATAGGTGATTACCGCGCCGTGTCATTGTGAATAGAGAATACTATCGACAATTCACACTAGTTAATTGCGATGATTTTAGAAAAAATTGTGCTTTCCGTGAATTGTGATAAAGCGACCGGATATTTTATTGTCATACATACATTAAAAAACAACACCAGGTACGACAATTGGCAAAAGAAAAAATGAAAAAATATACAAAAGTAAATCTTATCGTGTTTGATACAGTGTTGGATTTCATCCTCCTTAGTTAATGTTCATTGTTAATAACATGAACAGTTTAGAGGCTTTTGAAATGTGGCTTCACCGGAGAATGCTCAAAGTCCCATGGACCTACAAGATCACCAACACAGACATTCTCAGGCGGGCTAGAGCAGATAGAGAACTGCTCACGTTAGTAAAAATCAGGAAAATTTCATATCTGGGTCACATACTTCGAGAGGAGAAATATCACTTGCTCCAATTAATATTAAAAGGCAAGATAGAGGGTCGCCGAGGGCCTTGTAGGCAAATGTCTTGGCTGATGCGAATGTACGAGAATGGACCGGTATTAGAAGTGTGGAGGAGCTCTTCCGTGCAGCGCAAGATAGATATACATTTACCAGAGTGATTGCCATTGTCGAGGGGATCTGATAGGGCACACGAAGAAAAAGAAGTTAATGTTTCAGAAAACCTTGCAATGACCATCATCAGGGCAGATGTGTAAACTGTGGGGAAAAGTGGGTACGTTTATTACATGACCCATCCCTCCATAGATCTTTTGAAGAAAGTCTAACTGTTCGAACAATCGCCATAGTACGGTGTAAATTTCCCTCAAAACAGATAGAGGTATGTCGGGATATCTAGCACAGTCGTTAGGTAAAGGATTTATGGATTATATCGATAACTTGTAGTAGTTCCCGAGGCACGACTGTAGATCGCTAGCGTAGAAACAACAGTTGACGTCGAATAAATTAAGAACACTTAGTCGTTTTGAATAGCTGTTTGTTCGTTGTCGATTTGCAGTGATGTTCAGGAACGATGACAAGTTACCGACGTTATCGATAAAGATAATGATTTGAGATACACATAGGCAATACTTTTGGCCGTGAGAAATTTATTATTATTCCCATTCCTTATACTTATCTATTTTTTTTATTATAGAACATAGGTTTTTTTTTTCTTGTTTACATTATACCTGCAAAGCTACTGCAAGTAGCTTGTCGGCAGAAAAATAGTGTGGACAAAAACATGGTACAATATAAAATGTCTTACAATAGAAGAAAAAAAAATTGCAATTTAATAAAATACATAATAAAACATAAATAGGTATAAAAATAATTAGAACATGTCTAAAAAAAATAAAAATGCAAGAAGAGTCAGTCAATACAGAAAATCTGATTTCATCTCGATTGAAAGCAATGTTTTTAACAATAGTGCAAATTTAGGTGTCGAGCAATATTTTTTCAAATCATATGGCAGCATATTAAATATAAGTGGTACAATATATTCAAAAGTTCGCTGGCCATGTTTATTAGAAAATCTAGGTACTATCGTCCCTTCATTTTGTGTGAGCCTAGACGTGATACACCATTGTTTTGTATGGGCTATCTAGGCAATATTTAGGCTAACGTCTTATAATATATCATAGATAATGGAAACAATTGGATACATGGCATGAAGCGGGCTGACAGTCGCCGAGCTACGACAAAATTGCAGTGTGGAGGAGTTTTCCGTTTAGTTTTCTTAAGTAGAAACAACCGAGGGGCGGGCGCTGTGCTTCGTTGTTCGTAGATGCGAGTTGCGAAGATAGTTTATGGGTGGACGATGTTGTCGACAGGCGTTTTCATACTAATACCGGTTCAAGAATGAAGGCCCATCTCTTTTGTTTTTATCTTATCAGAAATTTGGCGTATTTTTCAGACGTTAAAAATATTTCCGCTTTACAATAAAATGCAAATAAATTAAATATTTCTGAACATATCCGAAAATTAAAAATGTTTTTAAAGGGTGATGAAATACGCTTTCATATAATTCGGAATAAATATATAATTTATGAAATATTAAAATTTAGCATGCAAACATAAAAAAGTTTTAAAAATGGCTCAACTTACGTTTTTTCTAACTAAAATTACTGATGTAAAAAAAATAAAAATACATAGGTACATATTTCATTAGACGTATTATTAACGTTATGGTCACCTAACTTTTTGCCGTTCCATGTGAAAATAATTAATAAAAAATTCCCTCAAATTGCGATTCAAAACTTTGGTTTCATAAAGGTGTACATTTTACTTGTTTGTATTTATTTTTTTAGATTTGAATGTAAAGCGTGGTGTTTTGCCTTTCTAACATCATTACATCATTACATTACGTTTAGAACATATTTCTCACTATGACAGTAAGGGAGTTAAAGCGATTTATATGAGATCTACGTGAGTTGGGACTTTGTTTTTTCGACACGGTCGCGGTCGCTTGGTTTTTTGTGAACACCGCACATCAGTTTGAAGAGAAGCTATTCAAACCTTGTTACCTAAAACGGTTCATGCCATTACAAATAATTTAAATATTCAGCAGCCTTTACATTCAATGTAACAGTTACGATGATTGCGTTTTTTTAAATACAGTCATAAATTTTGTGACGTTATATATTGTTATGAAAAGCACAGTATTGGTGACTTATTATTTGAGCACAACAGGATGCAGTCGGAAGGAATGTCAGTGTTCGTTATCTATAAAATTAATAATAATGCACATTATAACAATAAACTGCATAAATCTATTATAGTTCGACAGGTAACATAATATAACACGCAGTGTATAAACAATAATGTAATAATACAAATGGGAGTTCACAAAAATAATAAAAATAAATGTTTAAAATGTAATATTATATTGCACGACATGTTTGTTTTATTTTTTTACAATGAATCTCTCTCCATACCATAAGCCGGTCACGGGATTTGCGAACAAAGTCACGCACTCCTTGCGCTGGTGGCGATACAGTCGAAATTGCCACTGGACGCCATTACGAAGAATTTTTTTATTGTTATTTTTTTTTTACATTAACTCCATTGAGAGATGTATTTTTTTATTGTTATTTTTTTTTACATTAAGTCCATTGAGAGATGTATTTTTTTTATTGTTATTTTTTTTTACATCAACTCCATTGAGAGATGTATTTTTTTATTGTTATTTTTTTTACATTAACTCCATTGAGAGATGTATTTTTTTATTGTTATTTTTTTTTACATTAACTCCATTGAGAGATGTATTTTTTTTATTGTTATTTTTTTTACATTAACTCCATTGAGAGATGTATTTTTTTTTATTGTATTTTTTTTTTACATTAACTCCATTGAGAGATGTATTTTTTTATTGTAATTTTTTTTTACATTAACTCCATTGAGAGATGTATTTTTTTTATTGTTATTTTTTTTTTACATTAACTCCATTGAGAGATGTATTTTTTTATTGTTATTTTTTTTTACATTAACTCCATTGACAGATGTATTTTTTTATTGTTATTTTTTTTCATCAACTCCACTCAGGAGTGAGGAAAATAATTTCCCTCGGGGCCTATGTCATCTATGAAGATGCTGTTTGGAAAGTCTTTTTGAGGAGAGGAAGGAGTGCACATGGATCTTTAAGAGACCCGTGTTGTGGGAGGAAGGAAACGCAGAGACCGCAAATCTGCACCGCCGAGCTGTTGAACTCAAGAACGAGTCGTAGATATAATACAAACGACCCGTCCTCAAGTGACAAATGTCAACCGTGTACATGTTTGGAAACACGCCAAACGCATGGCGCGTTTCCCGATTATGCACCGGGGCCGAAGGGATCAATGAAAAAGCTAGTTAAACGCTAATTTTCCATTTCAATACCGGTAGAACAATGACATCATACCCACCTGACGCCTGTGCTCTAAAAATTCGCTTGCTAGTATTCTTATACGGTTTACCCAGGTATTTTGGGGATTCAGACCAGAGGTGGCTGCTAAATTCAACAGTGGGGGGGGGGGCACTTGCAATTTGTACAGGGTCACCAGTTGTGTACTATTAGAGCAACGATACTCAACCTTTTTTCTCTTCGGGCCACATACATGTATTTGTAAAGTTACGCGGGCCGCAACACTATACTGGTATGACGAAAAAAAATCATCAACCCCCCCCCCAACATTTTTTCGATTTAATTTTGAAGACACTCCGCCATTAATAATAATAATATTTGGATAATTTGTAGAGCGCTGTTTTTGTGAAAAATTACCTAATTATGCGTATTTATATTATAAGTAAAAAGTACTTTATACGACAGCAAGAAATGCTTTTAAAATTAGTAGGTACCTGACTAACCATTGACATTAACCAGTTTTTATGTATTATAATTGATGCGGTTGTTTCTAGAAGTGGCACTTTTATTTATAAATTACTAGCTGGTACACGGCATGCGTTGCTATGCCGTTTAATAAGGAAATAGTTTCTCACTGCGTGTCCTTTACCATTCGTCTCTTTCCCCTTCCGCCTCCCCTTTCTCTCCCGCGTCCCCTTCCCCTCTCGCGTTCCCACTCTGCCTCCTCCACCTTCCCTCTCCCCACTCCACTCCCTCCCTTCCCCGTCCCGCGACTCCCACTCCCAAGTTCACCTCCCCCCTCCCAGATTCCCCTCCCCTTTCCCTGGTTTCACTCCAACCCTCCCGCACTCCATACATTCAGTCCCGGTACATTCAGTTTTCAAATAGCTCGTGTGCCACCTATTCAATTTTTTTTATACAAATTTCATAACGTCAGAGCTCACCAGTGGTTTTATACAAACCTTGGTCCTGACAATAACGAACACAAAAAAAATTAATTATCCAATTTGGTGCAGTCGTTAGGAAGTTATGCGCTTAGCAACACATTGAGAGATTCATATTTATATTATAGATTTGCCCGCGTACTTGTGTGTCAAATATTTGTTTTTTGGGATTAAATCTAGCGTGTGTAAATAGCAACACTCTTACACATCTGCCCTGATGATGGACACTGTAACGCTGTCCGAAACGTTGGCTAAAGACGGAGGTAGCGCAACACGGCATAACACCCCAAAAACAAATAACAAAAAAAAACCTTTTGACCGTGAATATCTAAACAAGTATCTTACTCTTGTACCAGATCGTGTGGGCCATAATGACAATCCTTTTCGGGTGTCACTATCTGTGGCCTGTGCGTCAAAGTCGAAACGAATCTCAAGATTATAAATCGAATCGAATCGAATATTCGAAATTTAGAATGATAGTTTTTTTAAAAATCAAGTTCCTGATGGTAAAGTGGTTAGGGCCGCACACAAAAGCTTGGCGGGCCGCATGCGGCCCGCGGGCCGCAGGTTGAGTATCGTTGTATTAGAGTATCAGGCCCTGTAGAGTACGCCCGATAGGTCGGCTCAAACTCTTGCTTCGATGTGGCGCCTGTACCCGAGCCACTCCTTAAACACCAAGCACATCGAGCCTGTTCGGAAGATTGCTTCCTTTGAAGAATACTAGATTTTCATTTCGATCCCTTTCAGACCTTATCAGCCATGATTGTGACTTTGAAACATTAAATTCGACGAGGTTATTCTTACCTCAAGGTAACCGGCCATTCTCTGCTTCAAAGCCCACCAAGCCATTGGAGTTTGTGTACCTTTGGCGGCTTGTCTTGAGCAAACAAAAAGCTGTCATGAACTGTGCTGTCAAATGTCAAAAAGTCATTGATGTGAAACAAAAACAAAATCGGAGACATAACCTATCCCCGTGGAATGCCAGCATTTATTGAATGTGAAGAAGAAGAAAATCAGTAATCGTCTTAATCGATCTCCCCTTCAAAAAGTAGGCAATTCACATACACAAGGTAGCGGGAAGTCCGTAAGAAGGCAGTTTGTTGACAAGTCCTCGGTGCCAAACCCGGTCAAAGACCTACGAAATGTCCAGTGCAACCGTGTGGGTCTCACCGAAACACTCCAGGCATCGCACCCAAACATGCGTCACATACGAGAAGATCACCGCACGAGCGGTTCCGCCGGAATCCCTATTGAAGGTCGTAATAATTTTGGCCTGGTTGAGGTATGTGAGCAGTTTGGGTGGTGGTTGGCCGGTTTGGAGCGGTCACCCTTTTTTAGAATACGATGGATAACCCCTTTTTTCCAACCAGAGGGTACCGAGCCAGACTTCTGAGACATTTTAAAAAGCTTCGTCAAAATTGGAGCAATTTCTGCAGCGCACCTCTGCAAAACCAAGGCAGGCCCGTTAGCTTTATTTATATCAGGACTTCGTAAGACTTGGAGTACATCCCAATGCCGGATCCTCGGCATTTTCACATAAAAACAGCAGACCGACGCCGATGGCGGGATAGTACCTTGATCATCGGGGTCAAGTTTTGTGCAAACATTTTGGCAAATAGGTTAAACACCGATACAGTACTTTGTCATTCCTTCCTCTACTGCTCCTCCCTTCCATAATTTACCACATTATACAATAAAACCAAATGCGAAATGAGGTTTGTGAGTAAAAGTTTTGACTCCTCAAAGAATTTTGTAGGCCTTGTTTTACTTTATTTTTTCTGGGCTTCAAAAAACTTAGGCATTGTGTGTTCTAGATAAATGAAACAATGTTACTTTGTTTGAACCACTTATATATTTGAGTAAAGCCGACCGGTTTCGGAACGACCGTTCCTTCTTCAGGGCAAACGTATACTGATTTGATAGTTACAAAATAGTGGAATGGAACCATGTATGATTATGCTGGGGGTGGAGCCGTTGCTAGGTATTAATGAAGGGTGGAGAACAAATCCATGATTGGGCTGTAAGACAACATTCAAATAATATTCAATATTCAGACAATTTTGTCTACCCTCTGGAATCACACTCAGTATCTTTCTTACTCAGAATTCTATCATCAGACATTCTTAGTACATATCCAAGCCACCTCAGTTGCGATTTTTCTATGAAGAGTAGCAGTGGTTCAATGTTTAGATCATCTCGGATCGTCGAGTTTCTTATATGATCCCATTTCGTAACCTCTGCCACTCCACTCAAGTACCTCATTTCGGCAGCTTGAACTCTAGAGCGTGTTCGTTCATTTAGCATCCATGTCTGGTGGCCGTTAAGTGAGCGTCGGGCGGTATACCGTTTTAAACACTGCCATCTTTGCCTAATGATTAATTAATATTAATAATTCGGATTGGGAACTGGGAATTTAATAACACCCCTCAAATGCACAAATACGCTTTTCCCAACAGGCAGGATAGCGAAAACCTAAAATAGTGTCACAAATCTGTGTGTCTGGCACAATCGATTGCTAAAAGTTTTATCGATAATTTCGGTAACTTGACATCATCCCCGAGCATGACTGCAGATCACCAATGAACAAACAACGGTTAACAACGACTAAATGATCTTAATTTATTCGAAGTCAAATTTTGTTTGTACGTTACGCACGATCTGCAGTCGTGCTCGGAACGATAATAAGTTAGGGGGCATCCATTAATTAAGTGAGCTGTTTTTTTTAATTTAGACTCCTTCCCCACCCTTGGTGAGTTTGAGAGATTTGGTTGGACTCCCCCTCCCCCTTACGTGAGATTTACACCACAGTTGTTAAAGGACTACAATAATGTTCATAAAGAAAACAAATATTACAGTTTTCATGTATACCAGAGCAATTGTATTTAAATTTAATAAAATTAAAAGTAAAAACAGACAACAGCACCACCGTTCTTTAATTTTTTACTCACTCCATGGATGTTATTTTAAAGTTGACGTGAAATTTCCCCTTATCGACATTATTGATAAAGCCTTTATCGATCGACCGTGCTAGACACCCTGGTCGTACCGACGCATGTGAATGAATGCGCGACTTATCAGAAAATTTAGGAACTTACAACATAGGAAAATCCAGAACTACATAACCCTTTGCAAGGTAAAAATGTACCTGGCCACTGGTAAGTACAAGTGGGAAACTGGTGATTATTATTATTAGAGATGCCACGAATAGTGATTTTGCCGAATACCGAATACTTTGTACATTTCGCAAACAGTTTTCATGAATTACATATAATAATAATCAATTACGTTAAATTTCGCAAATGAAATTGATTTTTACACGAAAACTGTTCGCCTAGATCGGACAGCAGACCCTTTCAAGTGGTGATCAGCAAATGCAAAACAGTGTCCAAGCCCAGCAGAATTGGCTAAGATTTATTGTTCAGGATCTCAACTTCCGCTTTCCTGACAGAGCAATCCGGCGTGGTAACACCAGATTCCAACGGGAAGTGTGGCTGGAGTAACTCTTCAATAATAACTCCAGCTCTTGAATAATTGGTCTTTATTCACACAATAAAAAGACCCGTAGGGTAGCTCATGTACGGTGAGCCCAATGATGCTATCTCTCTCCGCGGTTTTATAACCCACATGAAGTGAAAACCTGGCAGCAGACGTTTTGCCAAAAACGACCCGCCCAAGACGGATGGTAACAAGAGAAGAAGGAATTAAAATCCGTGGCAATACGAACTCGCCCTGGCAATTGCCAACACAAAAAAATGTTGCCACAACCATTAGGGTGACAATCACAAATATTAATATTTCAGTACCTGAAATCTTAACATTATCATCTCCCGGTAGAAGTATATAGTGAGCGACTGCTTTCGGGAGCAGGTATAATTTATTAGTAAAACAGCAATCGTTTGCTATCAACAAATACTGAAAAAATGGTTTTCATTCGACCAAACTTACCATGATATAAACATACCATGATAGATAGATTTAAAGTATTAAATGTTCTGATTTTTTGTTAAATTGGAAATATTTGTGAGTAATATGTTATTTATCATGTATTTTTTTCATGATTTGCTATTCGATATTCGGCCGAATAGTTGGAAATATTCGGCTGAATACCGAATAGTAAAAAAAGTAGCCGAATAGGCCGAATACCGAATAGTAGCCGAATATTCGTGGCATCTCTAAATTACACAAGTCTACAAAAAAAAATTGAGAGCTGTTTTGATTGGTTTTTGGGTGTGCTGAATTCGAAAATCAATTTCATTTTGTCACAGAACGTCACGTTTTCTGACAATGTGGGTATCTATGTTAAACAAGATATCATCTTAAAATAAAAAATAAAAGACTAAAGAATTTTTTTTTACTTAATTTCGTAACAAAACTTATTTTTTTATCTAAAATACATTGATTAGTTAGCACTAAACCCATTTTTTTTTCTCAGTGAGACTCCTTTTGGTACATTTTCGCTTGTAGGAAGCATCTGGAAGGTCTCTCAGAAACGTCCAACAGTTAAGTAGTCTGCAATCATTGAGATGCTCCATCTTCCCTGGTATCTTTTTTCCATCTCCTTAATATCTTGGTGAAATCGTTCACCTTGGTCTTTACTCACATATCCTAAATTTTCTGGAAAGTAGTCGAGGTGGGAATGAAGAAAATGTACCTACCTACTTTTAAACTTATTAGGCAACCTGAAGCTTGAAATGCTTTTAACGATTTGTTTGTAGTTAGGGTCTTTCTTATTGCCTAAAAATTTAGGTTACCCTCCCCAATCCCTAGTTCCCCTCCCCCCCTCCCTCGAACCCCCTACCCGAGTTCCCCTCCCCTCTCCCGCATTCCATACATTCAGTCCCAGTACATTCAGTCTTCACGGGTCGCGTGCCACCTATTGAATTTTTTTTATTCAAATTTCATAATGCCAGAGCTCACCAGTAGTTATATACAAACCTTGTCTTGACAATAACGAACACAAAAAAAAGAATTACCTAATTCGAGTCGTTCAAAAGTTATGCGCGTACAATCATTTCTGCGATTCATTTTTATTTAATTAATTAATTTTTCGTAAATTCATGATGCCAGAGCTTACTATTGTATACAAGAACCAGCGCGGGCATGCACACATCAAATCCCCAAAGTTCCATCGCAATTGTATGAACGGGTTAACAATGAAATGATTATTGGCAGAGCTCACTATTGTATATACTCTCTAAATCTATATATATATATGTATACCGTTTTGCAAAATAACCTGACGTTCTGTAATTTTTTGAGTATTTTTCTAGTTTTCAGAACACCTAAGTACATAAAAATCAGTTGAAAACATCCAAACAGCATTTTTATTGTAGACCTGTGTTATTATTCCTACCCAACAGAAATCGTTATGCTACTTCCATAGGCAAAAGCTAGTAAATAAATAAATTTAGCCTGCAAGGGCTGCAAGACCTTTTTAAATTTCGCCTGAAGAACATTTTTAAAATTCGCTATACCAAAGCGAACCTTCCAATGGCCGATCGTATGGTGGCTGCGGTCAACCCTCCAACTCCGAATTCCGAACAGCTGATTCGAACAGCTGATTCGGCGCTGTATCTTAAGAGTTGCCTACAATAAATTGTACAGGCGATGCTTCGGTTTCCATAATATTGATTTCGATTCGTAAAGCCAAAAAAATAATAGTTTCAAACCATTTTTATTCCACTCTGCCGTAATAATATTGGGCAGACTGAAATGTTGGGCCAACTTGCACGAATCTGCCATCGCCGATCGCCTCGAAGGCGATCCCGGGCCAACTCGAACTCCAACCTTCCAACTCTAACTTCCAAATCGGCCAGACGTTTGAAGTTGGAAGTTGGCCGAAGTGTGGCCGTACCATTACACAGATTAGTTTTCCCAAACGAAATAATATTAATAACTACCTATTATTATTTTTTTAAACAAAATACCTACATGTTTTCCACGTGTAAGAAAAATATACCGCCTAACCTTTATTAACCCAATTTTTTTTCATATTTTAGTTCAGATAATTTCATTATATTTTATCATAAAAATAATATAATAATATAATTTTCTTTGGCACTGCAAAAATGCAAAAGGATCCCCTATTGATTAAAGTTAACACTTTTATTATCTAAGTTTCAATCCAAATTTATCTCAACCCTGACGGTATTCACGTTTGATGTGTGGAATGCAGATGGCACTGTCGAAATGATTTAAAATTAAATTAATTTGATTTAAAATTAAAATTAAAATTAAATTTATACCAAAGAAAATTAGCGAATAATTTAAATAACACAAATATTTCTAGTGAAACATATTTAAAAAAGAAAAAACCATCACAAAATAACGCAAGCTCCGTTCTAATAATAATATAATAATATATTTTATTCAGTAATCTTTTGGGGATATCAACAGATGGCAGTAAGTCTTACAAATTGTTTGCTTCAATCCCATTCAAAACAATCTGAAACATTAATTAGGTTCGATGTTTGAAACACAGATGACACTGCATATAAAAGTAAACATAAAATTATTAATATTAACTTTTTTTCAATCACAGCACTTGTTTTCATGACATCATTGTTATTAATTTAATTAACATTTTCAACACACAATGTTGTAAATGTTGGTACAAGAAAATGGCATGTCACGATGTTGACCCTGAATTTGTCTTATTGGATTGATGCAACTGCAATAATACGAGCGAAAGACAAGGTTCCGCGACTTTTCATCCCGCGTCAAAATATCCCCGACAAAATATCCTACGGACAAAACATCTCCCAACAAAATTTCTACTAAAACCTAACCTAACCTAACAAATAAAAAAGGGACTAAAATAATACAGACATCCTGTAAGGACAATAAATTGTTGTTATCTGTATAATTTTCGTCCCATCTTACTATTTTTGAACAACAATTTATTGTGTCTACAGTATGTCTGTATTTTTTTGTTAAGTTAAAGTTTTTTAAAGTATAATAAATACAAGATAATACAAGAACAACATGTCAACCTACCAGAGACCAAATGGGAAAATAATTCACCGACTCCAGATATTTTCATATCAGAGGTATCGCCTCGGTGGAACTCCTAATTGGACCTATAAATCCTACTGATCCCTCAATATAAAAATTTAAAAAATCTTTTGTAATCCTACATGTATTTAAAATGACTGATTTTTGCATTTTTGTATAATAAATTCTTTGACAAATCTAATATGCCTAAATTTTGAATGTATAATGCCAGTAGCAGAAATAACAAATGGTAATATTTTTATAGTCTGAGAATTCATTTCCTATATCTGTATATTTACTTATTTTTTCCGAAACAGATTTTTGAATTGTATAAATGAATAACTTAAATTATTAATTTCATTTTGAATTGTATAATAGAATTACTATTATTGTCAAGCATATTATTTATAATTCCTGTCTGTTAACTTCACCTGCCATAACACAGGGGCATCCCAAGCATGGAAGGTGAAATAATAAAAAAAAACATTTTTTTTCGTGAAATAAACAATTAAAATAAATCATTTTAAATTATTTATTAGAAAGCCTAGTTTAACAAATCATAATGATAGCATTTTGTCACAATTGTTTTTATTATGCTGGTAGTTATTAGAATGGCATCCTGAAAGAGACGATAAAGGTTAAACCCCTATTCAACGTGAGATGAAAACAATTTGTGATTAAAAAATAGTCGCGTCGTCTATCACCGCTCAGCGCCGGACTTCCTCTAGAGGCCCGAGTTGCCCGAGCCTAGGGCCCCAACGTGGGGGGCACTAACAACACATTCTCACAATTTGAAGCGGGCTTCGTCTAGTACCCAAAATAGTAGGTACCTACATATTGAAGACCCAGGACTTCATAGATATATATGTATATATATAGAAAGATATATTTCAACACATTTCCTAGGGTCCCACTTCGGAGTAGGCCCCGGATAGGTGCAAAAATGTAAAACATTGAGGGCACAGGATTCGGAAAAAATATTTCACATTTTTATATTATCGGAAAATGTTGCTTGGGCAATACTAGCGGATTGAACTCGTAACGCATGGGTGGGTATCCGGCGCATTTTTTTTCACTAGGCTAATAGCCAGTTATACGGACGTGTTTGAAAAAATTCGTTTTAAACAAAACTAAAAGATTTCCATTAAATAATAAATTCTAAATAAGATATCCATCTGTATATTGTTATATTATTGGGATACGTACTGACTTTCCGAAAAATGAAAATCGAAAGCATTTATTGGTTTGTCCTATTACAGCTATAATTTAGAAAGCAAATAATCGTCATTTTTTTCGTCAAGTGGAAACGATTTTCCAGATCGTTTCCATCGTTGTTTTGTTGTGTGATTATCGATATCGCCTTTTTCAATTAAATCACAAATTTTCTAGATAAAATGAGTCACGTAGGTACACCAATTTTCTATTGTAATATTCTAATATTCTATTCAACAGCATACCTAACCAAAAAGATAAGAACAGTCGAAGGCGATAAATGTGCATAATTTTATAAAAACGAAAAAAGTTAGAACATACAAAAGCTCATAAATAGTCTTAGCCATACAGGGGTATTTTTTAAAAATTGTTTCTTGTAATTACTTAATAGTTAAGTCATGAAAAAACTTTTTTTTTGGTGGTTTACGCTTATATTTTTTGTTACGTAAATAATAATTGTATTGTTATTCCAATACATAGAAAAGCTAGTAAAAGCTTCGATTTATCCATAGCATGTTTTTTATGTTCATACTGTAGATAGATTTTTTTGTGTTCATACATAAGATTAATCAAAATAGTATCTAAATAGGATTTCACGTATAACTTCATCTTAACTAACTAACAATCACGCCGTTTCCCGCAGGGGTAAGCAGAGAGGACGGACCGCCAAATTACTCGATCTTGGCACACACTCCTTGCCTTGTTCACATGCATACAGCAACTCAATGTAAAAATAACAAAATGATGAAATTATCTTCATAATTAATATAACTTATCAATTTGTCTATTTTTTACAGTTCGTACATTCTTAAATCATAATTAATTATAGATACAAAACATCTATCATTTCGATACTCGCTCCTCTTTTAACACAAGCGCCCGCAAGAGAAACATAAAAAAATCTGGGAAAACTTATTTTGTAATTTATTATTGTAATCAACATTATCATACTTTGCTAACTAATTATTTATTTTTAAAAACAACAACAATAATAACAAAATGGCTTACAGTCTTACTCATCATCGCAAAATAAGATACAACCTCGGAGTAAGACCGGGTTAGGTGAAATTGTTACTCAACATGGTGGGTTAATCGCGCGCATGCGCGTGTTCTTACATCGCCGCTGTACGGAAGATGTAGTAGCTGTCAGAATTTAAACCACCCGATCACCAGGGTTAACTCAGTACCCCGTGCGTTGTAACTGACGACTTGACGTTTTGAACGGAGCTTTGGCAAATATTGACCGTATTCGCGGCATTCGTGCACCACGGCCACGGAAAAGGTTAAAAAAGGTACGATCCATTTGCGGCATTTACGGAAGGAGATTTTAGGTCTAAATATAGATTTACCAAAGTCAACATGAGACGTTTGATTGATTAATGTAATCTAAGGTTATGAAATGTAAAAGCTATGTAATGTAAAAACTATGTATAATGTAAAAAGTACATAATTCAATATTCTAGTTAAGTAAGTGAAAATGTAATTTTCTTTTTTACTGGAATAAAAACTTATGAAAAAAAAAAAAAATTGTACGGCCGTATTTGGATGTGAATAATAAACGGGGTGGCAAAGAATCTACCGATCTCCAAGTTCTTTGTGCCATACGATACTGGGGTAGAAACGAGGTGAGATAGTGTTTATAATTGCGTTAGAAACGGTAAACAAACACAGATCAATCTCGCTGAAGCTCCTCAAATTATATGTTGTATTGACTGATGTTGACGTATGAATAAACGTGAAGTTGGCAACACGTCGCGAAATGCTAAATTGACCGCGTTTTTCAGCTTTGGAGCTGTGTTGCTACCGTAAAAAAATCATAACAGCTGTCGAGAAACATTATGATGATGAGTAAAGATTTTTACCCTGAGCAGTGTAGGTTTACTCCACTGTGTAGCTACCGCGACGCTACAGAGCCGTGGTACGGTTTCATGATGAGTAAGGCTGTTAGAGTTTAGAGAAATAATAATCAGAATGGATTTTCAAACAGAAATGCTTTTCATTTTCTGCTGTCAAAATGAATAAATCCGGCCTCAGCGCCTCTACAGACAATGATCGAATTCTTGAGGTATTTAATTTTTTCATGAAACACACTTCACATAATGTACATTACACAATTGTGTTAAGAAATTAATGAAGAGGGAACATGCTACTATCATATGCACAATGATGGTTGAAAGTAAAAATAATGTCATTTTAAAAAGCATTTGGTCCAGCTGAATATTTTTCACGACCTGTAGACTTTCACGACCAGATCTGTATTTAGAAATTAAGGGTTCCTTTTGAAAGGAGAAAATTCTACACATTTAAAAGATCGCGTAAATTGTTACCGTTTTGAAAATAAGGTTAAAAAGTTTAAAAAAAAATTCAATGTATAATGCTTCGATTGCTACCTATACATTTGAGAGTTGGTTCGATCCATTCCGTTCGGTTCGGTCAATTTTTGTTTTGCTTTATGTGCTAGAGTCCCATCTGCTCCCGTCTGTAGCCAGTGAGATTACGGCATCCCCAATTGAGGTACGACGTGAGACTGAAGGTAGCGGTGAGGGAAAGGAGGAGTGGCGGTCAGTGAGTTTTCAGTGAGCTAGAGTGCTAAGATTGAAAAATACGACTTTATTGATGTTGTAGCTGAAAATTAATTTAATTTTATTTTTTTTATTTTAACTTTTTTCATGTAGATTTTCAGAATTCTTTCAGTCAAGGGATGCGCCGCATCCACATTTCAGTATAGCTTCAAACAAAAAGTTGAAATTTTGAAAAAAAAAACATTTTCAGGTGCAACAACATCCATAACGTCGTATTTTTCAATCTTAGCAATTTAGGTCACAGAAAACTCACGGAGATGAGGAATGGGAAGGTGGCGAAGTACCTGGCTATTCAGATCTGGCCATTTCAAGCAACGTTTCAATTCTGAAAGGTCGTATTACGCAAGGGCGATTATGAGATTATTTTCCACTCTGGAAGGTGGCGCAAAAATACAATAATTATCATTAATTATTTGTGAAATAACACAATTTATTTGCGCACGCCATCTTTTGAACCCGTGACCTTTGCATTATGCTTTGAACCAGTTATGTAACATGTAACCCGAACCAGCTATTATGCTATGCGAGAGCATTACGCCTTACCCCACGACCACGGAGGCCATTGAGAATTAGAAATCGAAAGCGACCCGTAATAGTGTTTTGTACATATTAGATATAACTCTGATGCGGCGATACTACCACGTGTAAAACCGTGTGAATCCGAATATAGAACAATATATGAATCCGTAGAGTCCGTATCTTTCCATTATTTTTTATCAGCGATTGTCATTAAAAGTGAATAATTGTCCGTGTTCCGCTTGTTATCTAAAGTCAGGTCAATACATAAAGTACCGGTACCCGGTACCGATCTACGACAGTTTAGCGACGACATCAGAACGATGAGGTCGTTAGTTTTACTCGTGTTGGCGGTTTTGGCAACGGCCCGAGCCGTGATTGTGACAGTTCCTGGTTTGGGAGATGTTTTGGGGACAGAGATCGAATCGTCATGGACCAAGAGGACAATTCACGCTTTCTATGGAATACGATTTGCCTTCGCACCTTCAGGCAGCAGAAGATTTGCGGTAAGTTAAACCGGTTCCGCCACTAAATATAACAGTAACAAAACAGAATAATGGCGAAAAATGGCATTGAAGACAAGTAAAGAAAGCGAACAAGAGAACTAACCTTACCTAACCCGTTATTTCAATTTTTACGGTGTTTTTACTGTTATGTGTATTATATTTGTAAGAGATCAAAAAATTTAAAATCATACAAGTTTAAAAACAAACGAAATACAAATTGAAAGAGATTTACTGTCCATCAAGCAAATTGCCTTTTTGTTTGTTTTTAAACTGAAATAAATTTTTTTTGATCTGTAAAAATTAAAATACATATTGAGCACAACATTGATTATTGCAGGAAAGAAATTAAATGAAAAAATAGTTCAAATCTGAACAGCCAGGTACTAAACTTCTCCACCTTCCTCTTCCCCATCTCCTTCCCCTCCCCAATACCTTCAGCCTCACAACATATCCCGATTGAGGTTGCCGTAGTCTCACTGGCTCCAGACGGGAGCAGCTGAGACCCTTGTGAGGTATTCACATTATTCACATTAAAAGTTGTAAGTACCTACGTAATACAATTTTAGATTTTTCTTATCAGCGTCTGAATGAATATTAGGGTTTTTCTTGGGAAAAGAACACTACTTAGTGCCAATCGTTTCACAGAATTTGAACGATTCATCAAATTACAACGTTAATTTTCAAGTTCTGTGAATTTTTTATTCAAATTATATTATTATTACGGTTCTGTCAAGCAATAGACCCATAATGATATAATAACAAAACTCTCAGAGAACTTAATAATTAACCTTGAAATTTGATGAATGGTTCAAATTCTGTAAACCGGTCTTTAATGAATGATTTCTAAGATATTAAAATTAATTTTAGGCACTTTTCAGGTAAAATGTTGAAATTGTTCAAATATTTTGTAAAGTTCAAAACTTACGTTGTTTATTTTATTTTATTGGTTTAGCTAATTTTATTATACCTATGTTTATTTGATAGTTACGGGCTTTACTTAGAAATCAAATCTAGATAGTTACCTTTCTCTTGTTTTGAAGGTCACATGTCCAAAATTTCATCAACCTCGGCATAAAACTGTAGATTTGTATACAATTCAAATCCACGCCGCTGGCTTACCAGACCGCTCGTTATTATATATATTTTATCACTGGTTGAAGTGCCCTGAAAGGATCCAGTATAAGTTATGCTGGATGGTGTTTAAAGCTATCAATGAAATGGCTCCACCCTATATCTCTGAACTATGCATTCCGGAAAATATAGGTCCAAGGCAGTCATCTCTTAGATCAGCGACATCGTCTGCAATTGGAAGGTTGAAAGAACCCAAGCGAAATCCGAACACTAATTTTGGTGATCGTGCATTTGGAGTATCCGGCCCTGAGGCTTGGAATAAACTTCCCATGGAATTGAGATGCATAACCAACACAGCGGAATTTAGATCCAAACTAAAAACTCACTTTTTCAAATACTCATTTCCATAAATTCCTCATTTGATTTAACTTGATTTAAACTTCGTAATTTTTTTTATTTTTATTTCTGTTTATTTATACTCATTATATCCACGAATATATACTATTTTATTTGCTATTCCCTACAACTACTCATAAAAAAGTCAAAATGCTATTGATCTACCTACCAATAGACTGTCAGTGATAATCTAACACCTCAATCTGTTTAATGTTGTGCGGTGAATCATCTTAATACGGTAAAGATTGGCGATTAATTTCAATAATTTATTTAAGATATCCATACGTTTTCGTAAATCCGATAATTTTTGCGTCCATGTCCTTAAAAAGTAATATTATGTAAAAACTTCCTTCTTCTGGCGCTGTGGATGATTCTGGCGAAAGTATAACATGTATAAGATGTGTAGAAGTATTTTTAATTGTAAATATTTATATGTTAGTTGTGAATCTCTAACTTTAAGTCATGATTGTAAACATGTATGTCATTGAGTTCAGTTTAGGTTAGCGTTTATATGTCTTAGTCATAAGCCACTAGCTATAAGTCTTAGATGTAAGTCACTAGTAATAATTGTAAATCTTAGTTGTAAGCCAGTAATTTTATTATTTTATGTATTTATTTGTACAGCGCCCTTGAGGTGATTTTTCGCGAAAACGGCGCTATATAAATTAGCCAAATATTATTATTATTATTATTATTAATTAACACAAAACCTTTACAAATTATACACCTAAACCTTCCTCATGAATCACTCTACCTATTGGGGAAAACCGCATGAATATCTCTTCAGTAGTTTTTGAGTTTATCGCGAACAGGCAGACAGACAGACGCGGTGGAGGACTTAAATTTGTAATACGTGGAGATGTAGAGATTGTTTGAATGCAGTTTCGGATCTCTTCGACCTTACACTGGGGAAAAAACAAACGAACTTCGAAAAAGAGTTGTTAGACTTTCAGACATTTAGGATGGGTTGTTTATAAAAATTTTGAACAATTCATCAAATGATACGTTTTAAGAGTTTCATGGCCAAAAGTATTTTCGTTATTTTTTTTCGGGTTTTTATGCCATGTTGCGCTACCTCCTTCTTTAGACAACGTTTCGGACAGCTTTGCAGTGTTGCAGCGTTGCAGTGTCCGAAACGTTGGCTGCAGATCCGGCAGATCCGATAGATGTGTACGCTCGGATCTGCCCTGGTGATGGAAGTTAATTTCCACGTTCTGTGAAAATTCAAGGTCTGTGATTATTTCTGCTTTATGAAGCAACTGTCCCATAATGATATAATAACTAGTATCATTGTGACATCAGATTTCACTTTATCTCATAGTAAATTGAACAAACTGGATAATATTTCTTGGAATGCCTACTTCCTATTCTTATGTGTCATGTATTATTATCTAAGTGGTATTATTTTTAATCACGATTAGATATATTCTCACGTCACGAATTCAAGTTCAGTGGAATAAGTTAGACGAGTTTCTACGTCATAATGAATTATTAATAGAATCGACCATTCATTCAGTGCCAACACATTCGTTGAAGAACAAGTTATTACATAAATGTACGTATTCAACAGTTATATGTTTTTGAGATGCACTGGAGCGCATCACTAGATAAAAAAGGTATGTTTATGAAACGAAGTTCTCAATAGTTCTCTTCAATAATAATAAAGTTATATCTATATAGCGCAGTTTTGTGACACTTCACTTCAAGTGCGCTTAACTATGATAAATTTAAAAATAATCCTACAGTGCTCCTTATAATATTGAGAAAATAATAAAAGAATATACAGAATTTACAAAACAATGACAAAAAATAACAAAATTAACAAAGACTGTGTTGTTATAGCACACACGGGACAATAATAATAATAGACAATAACGGTGCTATTGTAACAGGACAAAACAAGAACTTAAACAAAACAAAAACTAAAATATAATATACTAACAGAAAGGCAGTTTGCGTTCAGAAATGACAAATATTCTGACATAAATTCGGATATTAAAAATAAAAATAAATGTACAATTATGAGGAAACCGAAACCAAACAATTACGGGAAACTTGAGAACATGGCTTATTATTATTACGTATATTGAAAAGATGTTAGGATTCATGAATGGTATGATTTTTTAAATAGTTTTATTTTTAAAGCCCGTTTAAATTCAGCCAAATTCTGGATATTAGTAAGAGCTGAGGGAAGTTTATTCCAAATGAGAGGGCCCGTTACATGAAAAGAGCGATCATGGTAAACAGTTTATTAACATATTCCGCACAAGAGTACTGACTTCCAACTGAAGTCAGCAGAACTATGGTAACACCAATTGGGTTAGGTATGTTGTGGAGCTGAAGGATAAAGTAAGGAAGTAGCGAAGGTGGAGGTTGGGAAGTAGCTAACTAATAAAACTTGATGGTAACAAAGCAGGACTAAAGCCTAAAGATAGATTTTGGATTTTCACTCCAAAAGTATTGTCATGATAATTTTTTGAGTTATAATTTATTTATTTATTTATTTACGGACTTACGTCCAATTTAAAACAAAGTATCACGAAGTATAGAAATGAACAATGTAAGGATTCGGATGGTACATAAAAG
This sequence comes from Limnephilus rhombicus, assembly GCA_929108145.2. NCBI lineage: Eukaryota > Metazoa > Arthropoda > Insecta > Trichoptera > Limnephilidae > Limnephilus > Limnephilus rhombicus. The sequence goes on along the minus strand of OV815272.1, from coordinate 15,321,969 downwards.
CAAAGACAAACAGTGAAAATAGAAGAAAAAATAAGTGTCAAGTCACGTCAAGACCTTGCAAAAATTAGGGTGAATATTACATATCTTCATTTGTTTAAAGAGCGACAGAAATCATTTAAGCTAATACTAAAAAAATCAAGGTCTTGACGTGACGTCGGTAATGTCGTGTTACGCTTCTTTCTTCTTTATCCAACGTTTCGGACAGCCTTAAAGTGTTCGTCTTCATGGCAGATATCACAATCACGTTAAGGGTTAAAGCTACTGGTACGAAAAATAGTAAAATTATTTTTTTAAATATTTTTCATTTAATCACAAATAATTGCCTAAGTTGCCTCTAAAATGAAACATCAAAATCTTTAATGGCCTATATCTTATAATTTAATAATACGCCACAAAGTTGGAACGCTGCCAGAGCCGTGGAGAGAATTTTGACAGGAATAAGGAAACAGGACAGAGTGAGATGTGGCATAATAAGGGAGAAAACTAAAGTTGCCGATATAGTTACCCGAATAGACCAACAAAAGTGGAGATGGACAGTAACGTGTGTCAATTATTTCAACTTTTGAATTCAGAAACGCCCGAGGTCTCAAAAGTTGCGTCTTGCAAAGAAAATGAGAACTGCATTTAATTTTTTTTTAAATGGTTATTAGCCCGCTAAAATGCATTGAAAATCAGAAAACAAACCTAAAACCATTTTTTTTAAATTTTTAATATTATTTTTTCAGTAATCTAACCTTTTAACGTTTGTTTATTATTAAAAAATGCGTATAACTGACAAAAATGAAAAAAAAAATTCAACTTTATGAATACAAGTAAGTCAACCAGAATTCTGATTTTATCCAGAAAAAGTGTTATTTTCCCCTTTTATTTTTTTAACCACCACATCACAAATGTTTAAAAAAACATTGTTTTTTGGTTCTTTGTACTACAGTTATGTAATGAAAAATAAGTTTGGTACAACATATAAAATATGAACATTTTGTTTTATTTTTTTTCCAAATCACGAAATCTATTTTTTTTCAAAACTTCCGGCCATTTTAGCGGGCTTATAGTGAACAATAATTTAATTTTTTTTTACGTTTTAGAACAGCTACAGATCATACGAAACTTTTGAGACCCCGGGCATTTAAATATAAGACCATTTGTTTTCTCTCTATGGAGAGCGACACACGCTAATGGACAGGTCACATGATCCGCAATTCACAAGAAAAATGGTGCAAGAATGTCACTGAATGGTATCCCAGAGATGGCAAGAGAAGTAGAGGACGTCAACAAATAAGATGGGAAGACGACCTAAAGCTCACGGCTGGACATCATTGGAGAAGGATAGCGCATGACAGTTCCCAGTGCAAAGTGTTAGGGGAGGCCTATGCCAAGAGGCAAACTGAGCTTCGGGATATATTATAACAAACAAGAAGATGTCTTTTATTCAAACCCAACAGAAGTTCAGAATGAAAAGGGCTTATTATTATTATCTTATAATTTAAAGCAAAAATAAATAAAGCAGCTCATATCCGTACGACCGTACTAGATATTTGATATACCTTTTGATTACAAAAAAAATATTTCAGTTTGGTTGGGTACTTTGATCTCAAATCCAAAAAAGATTTGTATGGAACTTATTGAAACGAGCCGAGCAAACGTTCCTCTTAAATAAATATGTACCTACTTATGTTGCAAAATAATAAAAAAAAAATTGTTTGATTTCAATACATATAGGTACTATACACATCGATATACGATCTAGATATACACGTATATACGAAATACACACATATACAAATACAATTGAAGTATTAGTATAGGTCTCGCAAGTTAAGTTGACTTCATCACAGTACTCACACAGATGCAAAACTTTCATACAGCGTGTTTCGTTTTAGGCTTTTAACTTGTAACAAAAAAGCAATTAATAATTAGGTATTTCACAATTGAGAATTCGAATCCAAATCGTGTTTAAATCGGAAACATAAAACTAATGTTGTTTTACAACATTTTTATAGAAATACTGAAGATTTAGGAAGAAAAATAAGTTTATTAACTAAATGTGATAATCTTCAGGATTGAATTCAAATGGGTATTCATAACTAACAACAAGGTTAAAAAAATATTGTTTTGTTTAAAAAGATTAATTTATTATAATATTCATACTTACATACCTAGATAATATTTTATGAAGTAAATAATCTACAAGCCGCCACATGCCGCTACACGTTTAATAGGCATAGATTTTAAAAAGTAAACGACTGTTAAACTTAATTACCAAAAGAAACATCGGTTTCGGTCGGGATAGATGGAAAAACATGCATTAAAATTCGGTTTTCAAAGTTATAAATTTCCCATATAAAACATCTCCTTTGCCGCCATTTTTTTGTATGGATTTGACATTTGTAAAGTTTCGTTTAAAACTCAATACGCATGAATTACGTGGTTTACCTAAACCAAGAACCTAATGTTGAAATGAAGTGTGATTTCCAAAATCTGTGCTTAAAAATTTTGCTGCTTATGGATTATTTATTTTTTATAATAATGTGTTAGCAATCATCAGCAACAGTAATTATTTAATTATGTATCAGTCATCATCAGCAACTATCTATACGTATATTATCTAAAATATAACAGATTACTAACAAAAAGGTACAAAAGATTAACTGTTGAATAGGTACTAGTCTGTGATAGGTACTCCAGTTGCCTTAGACCTCAAATCATACAAGTCATTTATGCTTAAAAATTGACCACCGTTTTTTATAAGTAAAATAATTAAACATACGGAATAAAATTTCACGAGTTGGTCCATTCAGTGATTTGCCACGTTCCGTTTCATAAAGGACTCCATGATATTGTAATAAATATTACAAACACTTTACAAACACTCTGTAAATCTACTAATAAAGATTTGAATTAAAAATAATGAAAACTATTTATTATTTCAAATTTAAAAATTTGATTTTGTCACTTGCGAAATGTAGGTGCACGTATGTTTAAATCAAATTACGAACCGAATGAAGATAATAGAACACCCTGTAAGTACAGCCTCAAAAGGGTGTCGTAAAACTTGCCTCTCTTCTAACTAGTTGCAATAAGTGGGCGTAAGCAAGACAGAGAGCCTTATCGGTTTTGTGGGCGTCGCTTGACGTTCACACAGGTAGACCAATACATCAATACTAAGCATTTGTATTGCTTCCAACTTAAGATGTTTTACCTATACATAGGTAATAGTTTTCACGAAAATGATTTCGCAGCAGTGTCCGACATTGCCCATGTAGATTGTTTTTAATATTTGCATTTCGTCGGTATTTGAACTAGCGCTCACCATTTAACACCCTTACAACTTTGCCATGATGTTTGCTTCTTTATGACACGAAATAATTGACAGGTAATTAGATATAAGTAGCCGTAAATATGGCAAATAATTTCTCCTGGCTTAAAGGTTTCGTCTAGACAAGTTACTGTATTATGTAATAAATATATAGCTATATAGCTCTGAATTTACCGAATTTCCGAAATAATTGACAGATAATTAGGTAAAAGTAGCCGTGCATATGACAAATAATTTTTCCTGGCTTAAAGGTTTTGTGTATACAAGTTATTTAATAAGGCTTATTGTATTAGGTATATAATCTATTAAAATCTATTAATCTATTAAATAACTATTGAGCCTCTGAATTACCCTGATTATCAGTATTTTATCATCCAATCATAAATTCATTCAACTTTGTTAATCCTGTTTGATCACGTATTACGTGCACAATTTTTATAATGCAATACTTCTTTAAGAAGGAAGTTTTGCTGGTTTTTTTAAAATTATTTTTGGCATCTGTACCTATTATGAAGTTGCTCAACAAATACATCACCAAATTCGCAAAATAGCACCGCATAAAGAGGAGAACCATTAGTCCATCTCATTCTATCGCAGACTAAATCCTATAGATCTATGTGTTTGTCTATTTTTGGTGTCGCTTTTTCGTTTCATCGAGTTTCAAATCACAACAGACCTAAAGAAGTTTTCACTTAAAAAATATGGCATTTCAATATGACACGACTATGGGAATATGTGAACAATGTGCACTGGAAGGAAATCAGACTCACCTAGATATCCCAGAGCACGTTCTTGTGAATCACTTGGCTGATCAATAAAAGTCTCCGCACGAATCGATATTATAGAATCTGGAGATCAATAAAGAGATGATAATTGCACTTGTTACTTTACAAGACACCAATTAGACAAAATTGGACATAGTAGTCTGAAGCCTCGGAGAATACGAAAGATAACATACAGGAATACAAAGAACTATAATAAGGATAAATTTGTGTACGGCATTACAAAACAAAAAGTAGATCGGCGATAACCAAGGAAATTTAGACGAAAATGCCGATGAACTAGTGGGATATCTGAATACTGTAGTAAATGAGCTAATGCCTGTAACTGATATTATATTAAAAGATACAAATAAAGTGTATACGAAATCCCTACATCTTCTACAAAAACAAAGAGATTCAACTTGAAGCCTGTAAAAATACAATTCACAGAAGAAAGTTGGTTAACCTATAAGAAACTTAGGCAAAAAATAATTACCTCTCACAGTGATTCAAGAAAAATGTAGACTACACTTAAAGAAATTATAAGCGGTAAACAGAAGGAAAACATTAAGAAAGTGTGGTTCCCCGATGGAGGTGAAGATAATAAACCTAAAATAACCCAAAAATTTAATTCAAATTTTGTACATAGTCTCGAAAACATTAATAAGAGCATTCCATTAGACGCATACACGTTTTCTCAATCAACGGAAAGAAGAGAGACCAATAATATTTTCAGTTTTAATAAAATTAAGAGTGATTTAATAAAAAAATTAGAATTTTTTTGCAATGAAACTAAAATCGAAAAAATAAAAGCAAAAAAATTTCGAAGATTTTAGACAAATAAGTGGATCACCTAAATATGAACAATTACTAGAATCCATAGTTAAAGAACGGATAAGTAATTTTATTGGAAAAAATAACATTCTTGTAAAACAACTATCTGGATTTAGAAACAAACAATCATTTGAAACAGCAATAAATTATGAGATAAATGAATAAAAATAAGCAAGGATCAGAAGAAAATCACAATAACAGTGTTCTTGGACTTTAGACGTGCTCTTGAAACGAGAGATAGACAAAGACTAATAATGAAATTGAAGGACGTGGGAATTCGTGGTAATGAAATGCAGTGGTTTATTGATTACTTAAAAAGCAGAAAACAAAGAACCAAAATTGGAGATGCTATCTAGGAAGAGCAACAAGTAAACCTTGGAGTTCCTTAAGGATCGGTTTTGGAACCGCTACTTTTTAGTGAAGTGCCTACAGTACGGTTCCATCACACTGTTTGCAGATGACACAATTTTATATATTATAGCAAATAATATTAAAGATGCATAGTCAAAAATATAAAGTGAACTTCATGAAATATCTAAATGGTTAAACATAAATAAACTCTAATTTAATGTAACTAAAGGTAAATTCATGGTATTAGGGAAAAAACCAAACGAACTTATAGACAATTAAAATACATATTGAAGAGGTGGAAGAAATTAAATACTTGGATTCATAATCGATAAATAAATTTAAACTTAACACTGACTTTGAAATGTTAAGTTAAAAAATTGCAAAAAGTTAATTTCTAAGTAGGATAAAGGGAAAATCAGACATTAAAACAAGTAAAATGGTCTACAACACCACTGTAGCATCCCACCTGAATTACCACACAAGTGTATAATCTTTCTGAGCAATAAAACACAAGTTAAACGAATGGAAATAATAATAATTCAGAACAGAGGCATGATAAATACTAGGATAAAACCATGTACCGCCAACTCATTATCTCAAATGTGTGACAACGATTAGTCAATACGCTAGTATTTATTTATAAGTTAAAAAATAAAATGTTACCAGAGTATATGTTAAATAATGTTAGAATTAATAGTACAGTTCCTTGTTATCATACGAGAAACTGCAACGATTTAAGGCTTCCTAAAACAAATTTACCGGGAACACAAAACAATATTTATCATAAAGGTTCAATGAACTCCCTGTGAATTTTAAGGAGGCTAAAAGTCTTGCAGTTTTTCGTAGATTATGTCTCAATTTTATGAAGTACAAATTTCAGTAAGTAGGTAAATAATATTATAGTAGTTTAAAAAAGAAAATATCAGATATAAGATGTTAAATTTTATAACTAAATAAAATACACGTAAAAAAATTACACACACACTGAGAGATCACTAGAGTGGTAATCATTGCACAGAGTCTTCTTCAGCATGGTCGACCGGTCAGTGGCTGAGTGGGCATCACGTTTGGGTCCCACCCCGGCGTCGCGTGTTCCATTCCTCGGCTGGCTAAGACCTCCATCACAATTTTCGGCTTTCTGTAGTGGTAGTAGGAGATTATCAAACATTGTTGGGTTATTCGTAACCCGGGAATGTTAGTCTTTCTTTTGAAAAAAAAATAAAAAAAATTAAGAACTAAGAGATCAGCTGATCATGGCACTTTTTTATTAAGTTTACATTTTACCTTTTAGGAGTTATTGTTCCACAATGCCACAGTTGGGTAATATTGGCACATATTGCTAGGGTAGGTTTTTCGGAAAGTAGGTAGGATGAAGGAAGGCATGTGCGGTATACATAGTTGCGTTAACTGCAGTGTTGCTCTGGCTACCTTACTAGAAGTTGGGGCGATTTTATGCTTCCGAAAACAAATTAATAGGAAAAACAATAAATAAAAACAATTAAACCAACGCTCTAAAAGCCTTATTAACATTTTCGAGGGACCTGTCTCAATGTTGTGAAATCCAAGTACCCAGGTAACAGTGGCGGTAATAGCGATGTTGTTGTAGCTGAATATTATTATTTTTTTTTTTTCAAAATTTCAACTTTTTCTATGAAGATCTTTCAGTGTGTGGATGCGGCGCATCCCTTGACTGAAAGAATCCAGAATATCTTCAAACAAAAAGTTGAAATTTTGAAAAAAAAAATTTTTTTTCAGCTTCACCAACATCGCTCTAGCTCGCTGAAAATTCACGGACCACCACTGCTAGGTAAACATAATGCATTGTTAATGACATACACAGTACATTATAGTACGAGTTATAAGGTACCTATGTTAAATTAAGTTATAACATGGTCATGTACCTATTACGTAAGTCCATAGAATGTCATTAGGTAGTTTCGTCTGACGTATGAACGGGTCTGAAGACTTAATTAGTGAATGAATGAATAATAATAATAAAAAGGAAGAAAGGGGAGGGGGGGGGGGGGGGGGCGGGGTGATAAAGAGACATTTTTAAATCAAGAATTGTATGCTTACTAATTTTAATTGACTGATTAAAATTTAATGAAAAGTGAAGTGAAAGTAGTTACCTAATAATAGGTACGAGTATATACTGTTACAGTCGGTTTAAAAAATGTTTTTTATTTTTATTTTTTTATTATAGCGACTATATAAAATTCTTTTACATACAAAATGCAATGTGAAATTAATGTATAAGATGTACATAGGTATAAGATTTATTTTATAATTTTTTTAACTAAATAAAAAAGATAATAGACAGTTTTAAGCACACATCATGGATAATTTTTTTCTGATAAAATGTTAAATATTACCGTGGTAGTGTCATCATAAAATGTTGAATATTTATTATCGTGACAAATACAAACAAAAAAATTTATGTCGACACAGTATGAAATAATATTGAAATATTTAGACCGGCATTATATTATGAACACCAAGTATATATGACAATAGAAATTTCGCATATCGTTGTTGCTTGAAAGTACCTATTGCAAAATTGGAGGACTTGGCCAGGCAGAGGATCGAACTCACAACCATTGAATTGGAATCCGACACTTTGGACTCATGGCCAATTAAAAAAAATCTTAAAATGCTAACTTATGAAAATGAATTACTTTGATAACGTATTAAGACATGCTCGATAATGGGGTTAATTTTTATTTTCAGACGGGCTTAGATAAAAAGGTAAAGATTTTTGATTTTCGTGTTTCGAGAGACAACATCTTCACAAAATAACTGAACCCTAGAAAGATAATCTACGTCTTTGCGACGTAAGCGATAAACACACTTGCTGTCTTTTTTATTTCGCAACGTAGCTTGCTGTCTATCTCAGTTAGCTCAGTGGCCGAGCAAAGAGGTTCATAGAATTTAGTTATTTTTTTAATTTCAAAATATTTTTTATAATTATTTCGGATTTATTTAAACTACAGCAACTATTAGCATTTAAACTTTGATAGCATATATTTAGACGTAAAATGAAACATTATTTTTCATTTAAAAAAAAGACTTAACATTTTGTAGTTGATTTGTAAGAGGTTCACAGAATTTTTGTTATTTTTTTAATTTCAAAATATTTTTTATAATTATTTTGGTTTTATTTAAAGTACATAAACTAATTACTCAAGTATCTTTTAACTGTGTAAGTATGTATGTCAAATATACACTAAACTTCACTACGTCTCTAAGACGTATCATTATCTTTAACGTAGGTAAAAAGAGTATCTTTCTAGGGTTAATTAGAAGAGATGTGTGGCGACACATCATTATCAACTTCGCCATCAAAAGAAGGTACGAGAATTATCTAATATTCGCGCGATACGGGCAAGCTACTTACCTGAGTACATACCTACCTATTGCTGCTGCCGCCGATAAATAATAATTTCGCCACCGCCTAGAAAGGTCTAGAGTTTATAAGCCGCCTGAATATTCAGCACCGGATATGTTCGAGCACCTTCTAGTGTACACATTGCCGGCGAATGGAACATTACTCCACCGGTCGCGCTGGTATATATAAAGCGACTAAACTCGGCGCTCGCTCAGTCAGTATCAGACCGCCAGTGGGTCAACATCTCAGCATGTAACAGATCTCCGCACAAGTGCTCCTGCATGGCATCTCTACACATCCAGGGCAGCTTCCGCGAGGTCCATCACCACGTCTCAGCTCTAAGGCCCACCGTGTCTTCAGCTCCGCAGAACAGCTACATCCCGTGACTTACAAGGCTTGCGTCACCTTCAGTCCAGGGATCAGCTTACCATTTCATGGCACCCCGAAGCGCACCGTGCTTCGCTGCCATGGAAACACGCTCCGCCTCGTCAGGCCTACCTGCTGGTGGCTCAGCTCACCGAGCCACTCACCGTTCGTCGAGCAACGGCCTGGAAGATAGGTCATCTCCACCACCAAGGTGTTGAGCAACTCGCTGACCTTCACCACACCATCCCCATCTCCTCCGAGCGCCTGCAGCATCTCAACTACGGCACCCTGCATACATCTTGTTACTGCTTCACCGACCTCGCTACGTAGCCAATAAACGACTGACTCATACATCGACTGACGCCTTTCATTTATCTCCCGTCTCTACCTCTCCCCCACATCCCTCTCCCTCAGATGATATCGGTACCTCAATGTCTTATAAATGTAGACATGTAAGATATCATTTTTTAATATTTTAGCCTCCTGTACCAGTAGAACCATGGGTTGGCCTTTACGACGCCACATCACCAGGAAGGAAATGTCCAGAGTTGCTGAAATACCAAAATATGACGACTCCTGATGAAGACCTCGAAGACTGCCTATTCTTGAACGTTTTCACCCACATCGTATGTTCTACATTTTTTTCTATGAATTACATGAAAATATTTTGAAAATTTTATTAATCAACCATCTAAATTGAGCTCTTTAATGGGACTACAAATTAATTATAAGAAAAGGAATTATTCCAAACTTCTTGGCAAAGAAACAACAAATAAATAATAGTCATTCTACTTGGCGGCTGATCTTAATTTGAATAAACGCTGAAGCGATGATTATTCGAAGTGGTATCTCTTAAAACCGTCAATTTGTGATAAATTTTGCAACCTTACACGTTTTGACCTGAGTATGCTTACCAAAATTTCTGTAATAACGCCTTTGACCAAAACACAATCAAAGTTCAAATATTATATGACCAAGACTTCATTTCCATGCTACGATTTCCCTTTAAAACGTGCACACTGTTGGCGTAGGCCATCGTTAGATGAAATTCTGGATTTGGCAATAGCCATTTTATGATATCCGTCTTTTTGAGAGATTCTAAAAATAAAACGTCTTTTCGTTGTAGGAATTTGGTAATCAGTAATTTACTGTACTGAATTTGGTAGTTCGTAATTTACTGTACCCATTGCATTGGCAATATTTACATAATATAATTAGTAGTCTGAATTTGGTAGTTAGTACCTAATTTACTGTACCCATTGCATTGGCAATATTTACATAATATACATGTCGCATGCAAATCGTAAAATCAGGCCGATCATGATGCGCCTGAGGCACTTCACGATCTACCGCCATGCACTTCACGAAGTAGCTAGGCGCATCATAATCTGCCTGATTTTACGATCGGCCGCCAACATATATCATCATTATCATACATGTACTGGAGCATTCTGTAATATGATCTATTTCAGCCTTGAACGCTAGGAAATTTTTAAGCGTTCGGTTTGTAAAATTCCCACCCTCATTAAAAAAATCACAACCACGAATTTTAATATGGAGAAATATAAACTGCTTTTAGTGTTAGAGGCTCATTAAATGCACCTATATTTAATCGTTTATAACATATTTTTAGGATTCGTAAAAAATCTTTAAATTTATAAACATACGAATTCTGCGTTTTATGAGAATTGCCTGCAGTAAGTGGGAATTAACATTAAAACTTTGATTATATAAATTTATATAATCAAAGCATTAAAATTATGATTTTTGTATGTTTTCTATGACCTAATTCAGTAGCATCAAAGATATTGAAATACAAAGAGATATGCTATGATGGCCGCCCGATTGTCTTTGGACTACGGTCTAATGGGCATGGTTTGAATAAGGAAATTAGTTGATTTTTTTAATGTGGGCAGTAGTATTGGTTAACAATGTAATTTAAATATGAAAAGCATTCGTTCATTTAGTTGATTTTTTGAAGGTGTGCACTAGTATTGGCTAACAATATCGGCGAAACCAGGAAACACAGTCCCACCCAGTAAAAGCTGCCAATACAACATCTCTTATATTTAAATATCTTCGATTAGCACAGATATAAATTTAAATTAGAGAAAATAACTTAGTTTACATCACTTTATTTTTTATATTTTATAATATCAACATGTTTCGTGAACCAAGTTCACTTCTTCAGGAATAAAAGTATACTAAAGTTAAAAAATTAATTATAGATTACATATGGAGAGAAGAAATTGAAGGAGGGGGAAGGGTTGACAATGGTGGGAGTTTCGAAGAATTGGGGATTACCAAGCTATTAGAAGTAAAAGGCCGGTTAAGTGGGAAGATATTTAAAACAGGGTTAACAAAATTTTTTTGCTTATTAATTATGTCAGCTTTGGAATTTACATTTTTTCTTATTTCTAAAATTTCTAAATTATTGATTAGCGATGTTTTATATCCTGTATGTAATATTTGAAGACCTGAATTTATGTCAAAGCTATGATCATATTTTAATATCTTCATATTTATGATCATATTTTAATTTCTTCTCTCCATATGTAATCTATAATTAATTTTTTAACTTTAGTATACTTTTATTCCCGAAGAAGTGAACTTGGTTCACGAAACATGTTGATATTATAAAATATAAAAAATAAAGTGATGTAAACTAAGTTATTTTCTTTTAATAAATAAATAATGACATCACAAAGTAACAACCTTTTAGAAGAAGTTTTCTTCGAAAAATTAAATTAGAGCATGCATTTTTTAACATAAATATCTCTTAAGAATAGCCAGATATTGGCCAGTGGGTGCTCCAGGGTGTTTGCAAATTGCTCCAGTGGCTACTGTGAGTAAGAGGCATTTACTTGGATAATTTTAAGATTTCAGAGTCAGTCGATAAAGCTTCTCTTCTCCCCGTCATGGTTTATATTCACGGAGGAGGTTTCTACGAAGGATCAGCCACTTATTTTCCTCCAAATTATCTTATGGAAAAGGATATTGTACTTGTCGTAATACAATATCGTCTGGGACCCCTTGGTTTGTAACATTAATTATTTGATAATTTAATTTCAAAGCATCATTTTCAAGGTGTAGAGAAACACCTCGGAAACTTCATAATAAATGTGACGATTCACTACCATCAGACTGAAGCATTAAAAAAGTCGTCACTTCTTCCTAACCCACATTTGTCACTGTCGCTTTCCGTTTTCTTTATTTATTTTATACTATTCACTGACCCTACATACGAGTACCCTTTCAAACGTACACAATTTTGAGAAACTGTTTGTTTAGTAGTTAAATTAACAAATTCATCTAACCATTGAAATATAAATTCATCTAACCGGAGAGAGCATAAATGAGTAACATCTGTAATAATCAGTTCTTGGAACTTACATAGGCAATGGTTTGATTGAGTTTTGAATATGTACCTATATAAATAGACATGGTTTTTGCTAAGGTGTTCTACTCTAATAATAACCGAAAACACAACAGTTCCGTCATTCTTTTGCGGATTAAGTGACCCGATCTTAAAAGCCCAGATTACGACAACATACTTCAGCAATTTTTATTCCGCTTATCATCTTTTTTCTCCCTCATTATCGGGGTTGTCATAAATTCACTGATTTGGGGAGTTTCGACCCTCTTATGGTAATACATACTAAAATAATGCGCTACTCGTGTAATTTTGATAATTATTTGTTATTAACATAATTTATCATATTGATTACAGGTTTTCTATCCTTGGAGACTGATAGCATTGCCGGAAATATGGGATTTATGGACCAAGTTTTGGCACTCAAATGGGTGAAACAGAATATTGGGAGCTTTGGCGGTGATAGTAATCAAATTACAGTATTTGGTCAAAGTGCCGGAGGGGCGTCCATTTCTCTCCTGCTTATGAGTCCCATGGTAATAATTAATAGATGGCTGCAAACTACTTTAACAGCAACAACAAAATCCTCTTTTTTCACTCTACAAACTTCCAAGCTATCCAAAGTAATCTTTCTTATTACACCTTCATAGAAATATTGGAACACCCTGTACTAAATTATTCAAAATGTTTTTTAAAGCTTAGGAACCTTGGGTTATTTAAAAATGAAGAAAAGGCCACAAGGAACAAGACAGTATATTGGAAATGTGGATATATAATAATTTGAAAAGTACTGTAAAATGCCGATTTCACCAGCAAAAAAACTTTGAATCATATAATTTAAAAAAAAAAATTCGAAGAAAGAGATCTTGTATAAGAGTTGCACTAATATCATTGACTTGTAAATATATTTAAACAACATTAGGAAAATGTTTAGAAATCAAAGAAGTTAAAACGATTTTCGTGGATGTTTTTAAAAAAAGATAAAAGCAATGCTACCATTTTGATTTGTTTATTAATTTTATAGGTAGAAGAAGGACTGATCCAAAAGGTGATCATGCAGTCTGGCACAGCCTTTAGCAATTGGATAATTGATGAAAAACCGACAGATTTTGCTAGAGCCTTGTATCAGGAGTTAACGAATATAACAGAGGAAGTTGACACCAGTATTCTTGAGAATCGTTTCAGAAATGCTTCTGTTCAAGAATATCACTTTGCAATTCAATCTCTACTTGTAAGTATCTACACCATTCAAAAAAATTAGAACTGAGTGGATATTTTAAAACTCACACGATGTTGATAAGTTTTTAATTTCTAGAATGATTAATGTGCTAATATTTATTTCTCCTTCTTAATAAGCCTTCTGGTGTACAGATTTTGGCACAGGCCCCCCCCGAAATTGTTCCCAGTTTTGTCGATTCTTGGCGCTTTTACCCGTCCGATACGATGTCGGCAGTAATTGGTATGTATTCAGTAAGCCATCCACTCTTTAGGTGGGAAGCCCATCATATGAACGACAATTGACATCTTCAACGAATTAATGAATTAACGAATTATGATATCCAGTCATGCGTAGCCATCATAGACATTTGAATATTACTCATATATCTATGGGAGCCATGTTATTTGACCAAAATTGTCACTCGTACTTATTATTATTAAGATATAGTAAATGTTATTAAAAATTAATCAACGTTTAGTTTTAACCTCTTTTATTGTTTAAAAACCCACATGTTTCGAAACGTTAAAAAAGCTTACGAAACATATTGGTTTTTAAAACAATAAAAGTGGTTAAAACGAAGTTTTCAAATTATTTTTAATGAAAATTGTGTCACAAAATAAGTTTGCTGTGTTTGAAGATGTGTTATTTGTAATGATTTACAAAACTCTACAATTTTAAGGCACCCATCTGAATTCAATTGAATGATTAAATTAGTATTAAGTAATTTTGTGTTTTAACTTTTAGTCAAAAAATCCGTCACAACTTTCTAAGCTTGGGCGGGCAGTTGTTCAAAAAGCTGGAAACGTGAAGTTCCTTGAGAGATTACCAAGTGATCTTGCGAAGGAGGGGAAGATCCAGACAGTTCCTATGATGGTTGGAAACACAAAACACGATGGTTCCTACCTCGTTACATGTAAGAAACAATTATGACTAAATATACTTTCAATTCCTGTATAAATTAGTAAACAATAATATTCAATGCCCAGAGTTGCTAAATAAAATTCAATTTAATGTACCTGCGCGTACAACACGCTCTTCTGTCCTGTTCAGGGTGGATCAATGCAAGACAAACTGTAAGCAAAATTCTTGTCTGAACAGATTATGCAATTGCAATAGTTACAATAGCATATTATCCAAGGTAGACATTTTCAATTCCGAACTTACCAAATATAAGGGGTACATAAAAGAGTATTTCTCTGATGTTTCATGAATATGTTGTGTCTATGTTTCTATCGTTTATACTTTAATTCTGTTATGATTTGATTTATATGTACAAACTGGCTTCTTATGGTTGCCAATGTATTGATATTTCTATGTTTTAATTAAATTTTAGTTTTATATACTTACAGCCTTACTAAAAAAAACCACAGCACGCCAGATAACCCGTGTTATTGCAGCAACATGAATAAAAAAAAATACACTAAAACACGATAACATTACTAATAAGATTTGGTCTTAAAACGTATTGTAGATCCGGCAAAAATGCATATTTAAGTAGTAAATTGTTTGTTTTCCTTCATAACCGCTAGGTGGCGCGGCGGCGCGGCTCCTGCGCATTCGTTGTTCGCGCTTGAAAAAGACGCTGGAAGCGCGAAATGATTATTGTGTGTGCAATATTACTTATGTGATGGTTAATTTCTATTAATATGAATAATTTACTCTTATATTTATATCGTTGATATATTTACCGTGTTTTTTGTGGTTTTTCATAAGTTTTAGTCAAGTTATAAAACAACAATCGTACTTTGAAAATTGAAGTGTCAAAAACTATTTTATATGATACATGAGAATTCAAATTTACATTAAAGGTTTTATTTTACGATAATTTTATGAAAGTGGTGTTTTTTTAAATAATAATATCTAATACATGTGTGCCTAAATGCATCAAAGAAATTAACGTCTTTAGAGATGCAAGAAATCTGATATAAAAGACGGTATAATTTTTAGGTTAGTTTTTTAGCAATAAAAAAAACTTTGAAATTTTTTATTATTTTTTTATTGTATGCACGAGGAAAAAGTGAGGTGATAGTTTCCTTCCAAATTTATTACATAAAAGGACTGTGTTTTTGAAATTTTGTTTTTTTTTTAATTTCTCTAGATTTTAGTCAAAAAAATTTTGGTAAGAAATTTTTTTCCATTTATTTCCGAGTTTGAATCTTAAAATATGTCAGTTTTTGAAAACTAAACTGTATTTCAAATATACACATCTAAAAGGTAATTTTATCTAGTTTTCATAAATGGTATTTGTTTTTACAACACCTTCAAAAATAAGAAATATATAGAACATTCAAAATACTATGGAAAAATTACAAATATCGTTCGGACATCAATGGTTAAAACAGAGATAAAGTACCCTCTCAGGCCGTGGAAACCATGTGTATTTCTTTCAATGAACAAATTTTTAATTAGTAATGTTTTCACATCCGCGGCCGTTTGTCAATTGAATAAAATTTTCACTGGGTTTTTTAGTAAGGCTGTTTTATGTGTAAAAACGTTTAATGTTTTATGAAATTTTTGATCTCATCCTCCTTTATTATAAATTTTATTATTTAATTTTTTTTATTATGCTGTTTAATCAGAGATAAAGTCACAAGGAGGAAATCCATAATTGGTTTTATTTTGGCTATACAAACATGTACGCACTGGAAAAGTGTAAACTGTCGCTTTCCCGAAAATAAATAAATAAATTATTAGAGGCGTATACGAGAGCATATATACGCCTTTGTGTATCCCTATATATTTGTTTTTACTGTCTTGTAAAATACTGTGAACATTTTTATGCAGCTTGAAGTTAATATTATAATCATTATGTATGATTGTGGATTTCAAACGTAGGAAACTACGAATTTCACCCTTTACTATTTCTATTTTTTTTAAATTAGTACCCTAAAGGGTTAATTAAATAAAATCTACAATTTTTACGGTAAACACAAGTAGTCTTTATTTTTGGGTACAATCAATTTGCAAGTATGACACGGTTCATTAATAGAAAGCCAGTACTAACAATAACGGAATGGGTTCCCTCACAAAGGAAATCTACTTATTCTCTCAAGCGCTCGTTAAACCTTGTAAAAGATTTCTACTAATCTATAATCACTCTAGGTTAGCTGAAATCACAAGCGGACGGTTTACCAACGCGTCTCTTCGATTCAGTCCTACCAGAGATTTTTCCTAAAGGTGGGCGGTTAGAACCGGGAGGCAAATTTAACTTTATAGAGTTATAACATGACCTCATATCGGTCAGAGCAAAGCCTGAGCTGCGGGTGAAAAATTTAACCAATACCATCCCTCGCCTTTAATAAGTAAGAGATGAAGCGATGCGGGAATGGGAAAATATTCGAGATTGATTTACTATCAATACATGCTCGGAAATATGCATAACAATTAGAATGGTTTGCTAAAGTAATGTTTCTAATTTTTTTTAGTTCTGGTTTATATTGGAAATTGTACTTTAAATATGCATACACTTGCTGACCCGACAAACGTTGTTCTCCCATAAAAATTATTTCTAGTGAATATTTTGGTTGTTAAATAAAAAATAACGAATGTATTGTAAGTGTGTGGGGATGGGATCTATGACAGAAAGAGGAATGGAGTGCTGTAGACGGTGACCGCCAATAATAAAAAAAAAACTAAAGTAGGAAAATGAAATAAAGAAAATCAATATGAATTTCGAAGAGCAATTGAGTGAACGATATTTTTTGTCAGTCCGCATTTAGCCAACACAAATAAGCTCGATGGTTTGGACATGTATCTAAATATCAAAATGACACGACGCTTCTCGTGAATGTCTTGCCCATGTGTGTATGAAAGTTCGATGAGGCGGACGTAGCGCCATCTGTCATTCAACAACATAAATAATTTCGTTCTGTTTGAAATACGAAAGACGGTTAAATTTGCTCATACAAAAATACTAAAATCGCTATTAACAAATGGGAGGGTGGGAATAGGCGGGTTAAAATTAGGGGTTATAGGTATTTTTTGATGCCAAATTAAAAAAAATGCAAACAAAACTTCGTTAAAAAAAATATTTTTTTTCTGGATAGACACCCTAATCATCTGGCGGTATGAAATATACTTTAAAAACTATTCTCATACCTACAAAATATACATTAAAAATTTCATAAAAATCGGTCAAGCCGGTTCGGAGGAGAGCGACCACAAACACCGTAATACGAGATTATTTTATATAACGTTCCGCCCTTCCCCCTCTATACCTAAAATATTTGCCACTCAAATTAATTATAAATTTACCTTTTTTCAGTAATATATGACAGCTTGGAAGTTTATGGATTGGTAAATGATTCTAATTACCTAAGAAACAATCTTACCAGTGATGTGTCGAAACTGATAGGTAAGATTTAGTACCACTTTTAAAGATTTTGGAGCTATTTATGAGAAATGTTTCATCTTTGCTGAAATAAAAACATAATCTAAAATCAAATAGTAAAACATGAAACCATTTACAGGATATCAGGATGTCACTGATGCGTTCTACGATATCCTTGAAAATAAGTTCTTCAAGAAAATCTTTGACGAAGAGAGGGATCTAAATTTCGCGGATGTAGCACCAGGACTTACTGATGTAAGTTTTTTTAATAACCTTGTTCACAAATTTATAAATTACAGGAAAAAAGTGATTTCCTTAACTAGGTGCTATCAATAAATTCAGCTCGATTTTTTTTTTTTTTTTACATGAGCTCCACACAGGAGGCCCTGAGGAAAATAATTTCCCTCAGGGCCTATGCCATCTTTGAGGATGCTGTGTGGAAGGGTTTTTTTTAAGGAAAGGAAGGAGAGGAGAGTTCTGGGAAGGAAAAGGGTTTAAGGGGTGGGTAGGAATCTGGGGTTCAGTATGTCGTGGTCATCCACCTCCAAGACCTAGACAAACCTCACCCCATGAACCCGGGCACCCCTGCTAAATCACCAAACGTAGCGAACCACTTGGGGTGACCTATGGCAGAGATTACATGTTTCTTACCATTGTACACATAAATGTTATATCCTATTAATATTATAAAGGCGAAAGTTTGTATGGATGTATGGTTGTCTGGATGTATGTATGTTTGTTACTCTTTCACGCAAAATCTACTGAATGGTTTTTAAAAATTCTTTTACTAATAGAAAGCTACATTATTTGCGAGTACTATAGGTTATATATATTGGTAAGCCCTGGCGTTATGAAATTATTTATTATACGTTTATTGTCCAAACGAAAAGCAAAGCGTTGCTAATTGTTTGACGTGCGCTGTCATTTTGTTATTTATTTAGGTTTCTATGGAGATCCCTTTGATAGTTAAAATTTATTGCGTGTGTTTGATTCTTACGTTTTAATAGGTTGCACGCGAGCTGTTTTCATATAGAGTATATATTATATAAAAGGTCTTTAGTTTACACAAAAAATCAGCTTGTAGCTGTGTGGTTATGAATGCCGTCTAAGCCAGGCATGACCAACCTGCGGCCCAAATGAAAATTTTTTGTGGTCCAAAATTAAGTTTTCTGCTTTCTACGTTTTAGATTTTGTTATTTATACAAAAAAAGAAAAAAGGTTCTCATGAATATGTTATATTTTGTGAAATTACAACTTTCTTGTTATAGGACCTCGGGCTCTTGATGATGGGGGTTTTGTTTTATTGCTTGGAAAGTGCCAGGTCATGGTCGCACTACGAATTTATTTTAGCAACCAAACGATCTGAGTTGGTACCCCTGGTCTATACAATAGGTTCATTACGTTATGCAAATCTTAAGTTTTTTTTGGCCTGTCAAAGGCGTGTGATCTGAGCAAGTAAAGTTTAAAGTTCAAAAATAATAATAAAATACTGTCACAATTTACCAAACATCTCCTATCTCCTATTAAATATCACAATAATTATTCAGTGATAACAATAAACCAATTCCAGACTCAAAATAAATTCCGTAAACTCAATATTTTACATCAGCTGGAAATTAATAAAAATTCTTATAATCCGAAAGCTACTCGTAGTTTGTTGATAAATGAACAAAACTATACAATTCGCTCGCCACTCTTAGACATGTATAAACCGAATTCAATTATTAGAGTCGAAAATACTTAATTTTGCAGGGAAACAGAAACCCCTTAGTCAACATTTCAAAATACGCCACTTAACGACCTTTAGTCAAATTTAAACAATGGAGTAGTTGAGGAAACTTAGGAAAGTATAATTAATAAATCATCAATAATTTTCAACCGTTTACTCGGAAATCAATAAGGGGAAAGGTAATAAAAATAAACGCAATTAGTTTTTCAACTACCATAATATGGGAATTTGCCTAGTTTGGTAGTCGAAACACCAAGTAAAACAATCCTGTAATTAACAAAATGAATAAAGAAAATAAATAAAAAAACTCTAGAGTGGCCTAACCAAGGTTTAATAATGCGTCCAGAAGGTTAAACAGCTAACAATAAAACTTGTTTATAGAATGAACAACAATGTTATTGTAAAAATTGGAGGTCTTCACTCAGGAGAATTTCTTTGGGTAGACTGGTTTTTTATAAATGAAGCACCTTTTGGTTTTAACTTTAAGTTCTTGATTTTTTATTGTTATGATTTGAATATTTACAAACTGACGACAATAACTTTCCTCACCCAACGGACAAGGGTTCAGTAGTATTTTAAATTCTTAGTGCAAGTTTTCGTAAAGAAGTAAGTTAATATTACCGATGCAAGCCTTTTTATAAAGGTTTCGTACATCTATATTTACCTTGTTTGTTGTGTGAGAAAGGGACAAAAATAAAATGATTCTATCGACATCTAACGAAAAATCAGACAACTCTTGGATCGCAATCCAACCTTTGATGGTAACTCAACTCCATAATTGGTTTGAGTCCTGGGTTTAAATCTAAACAGTTATTAAAAATGAAAAATAAATAAAATGGAGTTCTGAGCATTAAATTTGATAACAATAATTAAGTTAAACCGACTTAACCTGCCGGTTTTTTTTTCAGATCGCTGGAATGCCGGTTTTCAAAGCCCCATCATTGAAACACGCAAAGTTTAACTCTCAGTACAATAAGCCAACCTTCTTGTACACTTTTGACTACGTAGGACAGTACACTTTGTTTGGATATGGAGCGGACACATCCAAATATCCCTTCGCCGGAGGTGTTCACCATTCTAATGATCTCCTTTATCTTTTTCCTTATCACTATCCTATACCGTTGAATGACAATGACACAAGGATAGCCCAAATGATGGTAATCAAAGCTTCTTTTAATTTGTTTTTCAATCTGTATAATATCTAATCCACAAAACTCAATAATAACAAAATTGAATAATACATCGCTTGCACAGTTTAGATAGTGAATATTCTAATATCGATCAAGCCAGTAGTCTGCACCTAACAAAATTTGTCTGCAGTGCCATGTAAGGGAACGTACCCATACTACGTGACCTGTTCAGGGGGAGGGGGGGCGTCATCAAAATACCACGCTTGGTCACAACGGGGGGGGGGGGGGGGGGGCTTAGGTTTTTATCACGTAGTCAATCTAGAAATCTCGCGTTTTTTTTCGAGCTACGAGGGGAGGTTTTTAAGTTCGCGGAATGGGAAGTTAAGTGATTAATGGGGGTACCGCTGAATTAGGTACTAATTGAACAACTCATTTTTAGGATAAATCCGGGTTTTATCGTAATTATGTCATTAGTCTTTGAGCTATCGTCGATCAAACACTTTAATCGGGAAGAAATTGTGAAATGTGGAGAAAATTGAGTTCCGCGCTGTTATAAAGTTCCTTTAAGTTAATTTAAAGATCGGAAAAATGTATAAGGGTAGTATCTAGGTGAATATGTTGAAAAGGAAAAATAATTTTGGTTTTTATTTCCACTCCTTACCCAATCCGCTAACTTAAAAACCCACCCTTGTACATTCAAATAAGTGAAAAAGTTCAGGGAACGTGTTTGTTGAAGATGATTGAGATGAAAAATGTTTATAAAAATAACAAGAGTTTCGTTTCCATAAATAACGTTCCAGTTTCAATATATTTTGACATAAGTTTTATCTTGATAATATTTTTTGCACTTGTAATGCATGCACTCTTGCTGTCAGCTGTCACGCAGCAAGCGCAGTATTCATAAAGACAAATACCTATAAGCCAAATAATGCATTTTTTATTTTTGTTAGCAAAAAATGATTCGAAACCATATTATGAAATACTACGTGAAAACTGTAGGGTCTTGGAATATACTACACGTGGTCACCGGGTGGCGGGGGGGGGGGGGGGTAAAAAATTGCTAAAAGTGTGTCACGTAGTATGGGTACGTTCCCTAACCATAATGTAATGTAACCATTATATAATCTATCAATACTTCATAGGTACATTTTAATCATTATGTATATTATATTTCTGCATTATAAATACATCATAGAGACAATGTTAAATTTATCATATCGCACTGTCGTAATCCCGTCATATCTTTACATATGATTTTTCCGGTGGTTTAACTAAATTATTTGTTTTGACTCCTACGAAGAGCATTACTTACTTTTTTATACCTTTTATAGTCTGTCAAAAAAGAGTAGAAAATATAAAAACTGGGACTACTAAATTTGTAGACTGGCAACACCAATTTAACTGTCAAATATTTTTTTGAAGTGCAATGACACTGAATGTATAGAACACAGTAAACCACATTTTAAAAAAACATTTTTTCTTCATGACATAAATTTGATTAAAAGGTGATTTATAAAGCGATTTGCTTTAATTTAATTTAACATAAATTTGAATTTAACAATAGATAGAAAGGAAGAATCACTAATGGTGAGTTTAGTTATACTACTTTTAGATCTGAATGAGTTAAATATATTCAGATCTAAAATTAGAGACAGATGATCTAAAGCCCAGGCAACGCTAGGTACTTTATCTAGTATTAAACAAATATGAGCTATTTCTAAACTGTGCTATATATTTGATTACATTATAGTTATTCTTCATTATGTTAACACAAAATTTCAAAGGTATAATAATAATATACCTATATGCAATTTTGAGATCGGCGAGTACCTATACTGCAATGAAAAAATATTTTTTCCACTATTATGCCTTTTTAATTTTTTATGAAAATATAGGTTACACAGACTTTAACACCATGAGTTATGTGTTTAGTATTGCCATTTGATCAACAGTGGCGCCCTCATATATTTTCTACTCTTATTTGACAAACTGTATATATATATTTTTTGTACTTTTTTTGATATTTCACTTTTAATTTATTATTTTTATGTAACTATTTTATTTCTTACCTCTTTACTGTTATTTTTACTTTATAATTTTTACTGAGTACCTACTACTTATTATTTTACCTTATTCTTTTTACTTCACTTTTAAATTAACATTTTTACAGTCATATTCTTTATGTTGTACTATTCATATGTTATTTAATTATGTTAATGGCATTTTATGTCCATGTACATAAAATGCCAGTAACGTGTCTATGTACATGGACATAAATAAATAAAAATAATATTTTATAACATTTCAAAATAATTAGGTGGACTTCTGGACCAGTTTTGCCATCGACGGGAAGCCAAGTTCTCCAGGATCTGAAGCATGGGACCCATTAAAGACAGGTAATTTTAATTTTAGTTTTTGGGACAGTAATCGTGTACCAGTGTTTTTCACTGCGGGTTTATTGTGGAAGAGTTGCCCTTAGCCTGATCAAATACTTTTGACAATATTATGGACATTTGTTTAGTCCATTCGTGCAGCAAATCTGCCGACTTAAAAAGAGTATTTGAGAATATTTTAGAATTTTTACAATATTTTGCAGCAATTTAATAAAAATATTCACATAATATATTAAAAAATATCATATTCTTTATAAATGGGTTATTCTATATAGTTATCCACTGAATGTTTATATTGATAAAAGCCCACTTTTTAGGAAGGAATGGACCCTACTACCATATTAATACGAATGGATACTTGGACCAAGATTTCGTCGAAAATGAATATTCTGCTGCCACAAACGAAATATCTTCTTAATCATCGATAACTTATTTTCTGGTGCTGCCAACGATACTAACGTGCGATGATATCGTACATTTAATATTATTACCAAATTTGTGACAATCGTACTAAAAAAGCAAAATTTTATATAGCGATAATCACTTTTTTTTCAAAGAAGTTCTCTTTTTGTTAAACCAAACGGTTTTTTGTTCCTTCTGAAAGTCAATGTAAAATGAAGGCTAGCGACGACGCGACGTGGAAATTAATGCAATGGAATTAAGTGCCTAAAATTAAATTATTTGCATTTGATTCAGACAGCATCTGCCAATGGTTCATAAAAAACATTGATTTGCATTGTTGCATTTTTTTCAAACTATGATAATATTTATTATTGCAGGTACCTAAATTAATTTTCGAGTTGGGTGTTATTGACTCGCCCTCCATAATTACCACTCTGATTAACTATTTTTATTGAGAAGCTTTCAAATAAATAAATAAAACATCCAAGCGATTAAAAAGGAAAAATTAAGAAAGGCAACTAATGTTTTTAATTTAATATCTTCATCTTTTCATATCGCCCAATCTTTGTCAACCAAATTATGTAGATTATTAACTGACCCTATACATACATGACACAATGTTTATTTAAGTATTATTTACATTGTTATTTATAATATATTATGATTTTGTATTATTTGTATATCGTAAGTTATTAAAAGAGGTCTTTATAATATGTTTTTTTTTGGCTATACGAGTAAAGTAAATGTATTATAAAGCTGTTGGGTGATGCACCAGATTGGCGATTCCGGTTCTACCGTTAATAATTTTAAGGTTATGGACAATCTGCTGTCATCCGAGAGAACTGGATCGAGTTAACGTAAAAGTCGTTAATAATTTTAAGGTTAATGACAATCCCTTATCCTTCTCATCATAGATTTTTGGAACGTAGATAACAAAGGTACGTATCTTTAATTTCCATCCATTTTCAGATTTGGAGAAGGCTTGTAAAACGATGGAGGGAAATGAGAAATGGTTTTATAATTATGGGAGAGGCCGACTGCCTTCAGATAAGTATGTATGCTACGAGTTAAAACTAAAACAGGTTTTCGATGAAAGTTTCAAATTTAATATAATAAATCAATTAAATTAATTTATAAACTGTTCTGTGAAAATAAATAATAAATAATTTTAAAAATGACTAACTTAATAGCATCAATTAGATCAATTCATGTTTCAAAATTTATTTTTACATTGATTATAAATGTCTCTCCATGGCTCCCAGGGGCGTCGCAGACGCATGTGGAATTCCCTACCTGTAATTAAATACATATTTTTTTCTTATAAAGGTGGGTATTCTGTTTTTGCACACGGGCGGCAGCACCTATCGCGGCGCCCTCCATAGCGCTATTTTATGTTGACATCCTTAATCTTGGTATTTACAACACTATCTACTTTCTTATTTCGTCTTTATTCTAGATTCCTTAGTCTTTCTTCAATCTCATGCGTAGCAACCACGTATTCAATATCTACGAAGTCTCTACGATCCAAATATCCCGTCGAGTTGTCGATGCGGTAGTATGGACTGTTTCTCCCTGTTGATTTACAAAAAAATTTCATTAAGTTTCTCTAAAACATATTTTATGCTGTGCAATTGAGCTGTTCTCAAATTGCTGTTACCTGGTTTTAATGGTTCCCATTTATCAGTTCCTGGAGAGCTTGGAGTGTCGTTAATAGCAAAAGTAGTCCAAAGATCCACCTAAAAAATAATAAAATTATTCAATGCATCATGTGTTAAAGACATACTCGTATTACAGTGCTCACGAATAAATTGACAGTGTGGTGTAAACATGAAATAAAGCTATATCTTTATATTTTTATCTGGCAACCACACCTACCATCCTTGTGTCATAGACGACAGCGTCCTACTGGGATTTAAAATGTTTTCACATTTGAAAATTACTGTGCGATGCCTATTTATTTCCTGAATAATACTTTCTAATTCCCGTAACAATTCATTTTCAATCCACAAAACTTATCTGCCCTTCAATAGACAAACATTGTTAACCAAAAAAGTGTCTTTGTATGATTTATGCTGGGAGCCAATATTGAAAAAATATAAAAGGTTTTGGTCCTGGTAAACGGTCTCGGTAGGGTGCAGTAAGTAAATCAAAGATTTGAAAAAGGGTTATTAAAAATACACTTTATTGTTATTTGTTTGAAATCGTAATATTTTAATGAAAATTGTTCGGGGAATTAAACTCTGTATCGCTGTTATTACCAACTACAAAACCAAATAAAATCCAGACTGCTGTCCAGAAACACCAAGATATTAGTGTACAAAACACTTATCAGACCAGTACTCGCATACGCAGCAGAGACTTGGGTACTAACTAAGAGGAATCAGCGAGCACTCGATGGTTTTGAAAGGAAAATTTTGAGGCGTATCTTCGGACCGGTTTCAGAAAATTAATTTTGGCACAGACGTTATAACAATGTTATAACGTTATAACAATATACTCTGTTTAACGATCTAAACGTCACAAAATTTCGGAAGAAGAAAACTTCGGTGGCTGGGTCATGTAGAGAGAATGACCGAGCATCAAGCACCAAAATCCCTGCTGAAATCAAGACCGACAGGAGTCTGGGAAGACCAAGTTTAAGATGGAGCGACAATGTCCTCAAAGATATATCCACCTTGGAGATTGTAATCTGGAGAGAGCTGGCGCAAAACCGTGATGAGTGGAGGAAGACTCTTGAGGAGGCCAAGCCCCACCAGGGGTTGTAGAGCGAAGAGTGATAATGATGATGATGATTGATCTTAATGCTTGGTTGCATATAATTGTTTTTATTTATAAAAACAAGGTAATGTAATGGAATTAACGGCCGTTGATACAAACTTTTCGATCGATCAGCCTGATTTTCTTTGGGACTGAGTGATTTGTTTTGTTGATTATGCAACGTTTATTAAATTAAGTATGGAGGTTTAATATTTACCATGACTTTAACAACTTTAACATCCTCTTCACTCAAGGGATTAGTGTAGTGATAGGGAAACAGATAGAGGAGGTCGTCGGAGTGATGGACTCCTTTGAATGCATATTTCGTCACATCCTCTCCATAACCAAATCTGGTGTTCTCTCCCGCGTAGTCAAACGTGTACAGGTAGGATGGCTTCTGGTACAGCGAGTTGATCTTTGCGTGTTTTAAAGTAGGCGCTTTGAAAAATAGTACTCCTGCGATCTGGAAAAGTTTTATATTTTTTATTTATTTTAATTTTATAGGGACAAGGATTGGTCACAGTGACGAGACAATTTACGCATATTAAATAATACTTTCAATTTGGGAGGTGGATATGGGTACCGCCGCCCCGGGAACCATTTATTGGATTACCAACACCTCTGCCATAGGTCATCCCAAGTGATTCGCTGCGTTTGGTGACTTAGCAGGGGTGCCCGGGTTCATGGGGTGAGGTTTGTCCGGATCTTGGCGGCGGATGCGTCTGCCCACCAACTACGTTGCAGGCCGGATCGGGAGAGACTGGTTTAGGAAGACCTGTAGACCTCTCCAGCAGGACTCTCGATACATCGCCTTACCCGCAGTGGGAGGGATTGATTCAAACGTCCGTCACTCCTGGACACACTGACCCCCAGATTCTAACCCACCCCTCATACCCTTTTCCTTTGCAGAACTTCCTCTCCTTCCTTTCCCTAAGTATAACCTTTACGCAGCATCCCCAAAGATGACATAGGCCCTGCGGATAATTGTTTTCCTCATGGCTTCCTGTGTGGAGCTACTGTAAAAAAAAATCATGGTTGGTACGAAATGGGATCAAATAAGAAACTCGACGATCCGAGACGATCTAAACATTGAACCACTGTTACTCTTCATAGAAAAATCGCAACTGCGCCTGCGGTGGCTTGGGCACGTACTAAGAATGTCTGATGACCAAATTCCTAGGAAAATGCTGAGTGCTATTCCAGAGGGTAGACGTCCAGTGGGCCGTCCCAGTCCCAGACACAGTTGGGTGAGACAACTCCAGAAACTGTGTGAGGAGAGGATGGGACTGCCATGGACGGCGGCCCCACAATCAGCGCAAGACAGGGACGAATGGAGGCGCCTTGTCGATGCAGTGGGTCCCCCACCGGAATAGAACAAGGGGAAGAAGATGAGATGAGGGTACCTATTTATAGTTAGGCACGTCAGGATATTCATTATTTACCTACTCTCTTCTGTAGATTGAGAGCAAGTTGGTTGTTTAACCTACTGTCACATTTGAAATAGTCCAAATTTGATGACCTGTGACAATTTTTTGGAATATTTGACATTGACCTGGGATGAAATTGGAATATTATTTTTTTTTGAATTTGGGATCTTTGAAAATGATTGAAATGAAACATTGAAAATGTCAACAAATTTAATATGGCATAGATTCACTTGGAAAATTTCGACATAAGAGCACAATCTTTCTTAGGAGTATTACCTATTGTAGATTAGATCTGCATCCCGGAACAAGGTAATATCTAATTTTCATGTGTCAAATGTGATGATCGGTAAAACAACTTGCCTAACTGAAAATTTTCAGGGGACTTACGTCTGTTATCCTTGGGAAAACGTCGGCAAAACACAAAGCCCTCTCCTCGTCAAACAGTTTTTTGAAATACTTATTTTGAAGGATATCAGCAATGGCTCCGGAGTCGTCGTGAACTCCTGTAAAAAATACGTGATTCTTACCAAAAAAATGCTTTGTAATATTATTCACTCCTACAAGCGTTAAGAATAAGATTAAAAGTTCACGCATTCGTGGAAGCTTGGGTGTCACAGACATAAACAAACAGTAAGCTAGAGGAACGACAGTTGAGATGGTATAGGCACATAAAACGGAAACCATCAGACCACACAGTGAAGCAGGCAAAGTCTATGGAGCTTCTTCGATAGTCATCCAGAGGAAGACCGAAGAACTCCTGGATGACTCAATGCTCCAAAATACTTCAGAGAAACGGCCTGGATGAAGGCGATACTCAGAACAGAAAAACTACAACCTGGGAACGAGAAGAGCCTACCTAGGCAATAAGTTGGGACAAGCGCAAGGAAGAAGAAGACAAGCTTTCAGAATCAATTAGATTTTTAATTATTATTTTGTACTCTACTGACCTAACATTTTTAGTGCATCGGCCGTAACATTGTTTCTCAAATAAGGTGAATAATTGAGTAACCCAAAGTGTTCCAGTCTGTCATAAAGAGCTGAAAATAAAAATTCACATAGTTGCCACACGTTAATTCACAGATATTATATAGTAAGAATATTGATTTAATAAATATTGTACACGTTTTTCAAAACGTTGCAAATCTCCATATTTCTCACACGATCACACATGATTTTACGCGCTCCTCAGGGATCTCATTTCTACAGGCCTCCGTGGTCGAGTGAAATGGCTCTTGACTAGCAACCCGGAGTTCGCCGGTTCAAATTCCGACGTGCATAAATAAATTTTATTTGATTAATTTGTATTATTTCACCATTTTATCATTTAGAATAAAATAAGGTATACATTTGCGACAACTCAAAAAATGGCATTTTAATACCCCTTTGAAAAGTTAGTAAAAGTGATGAAAAAATATATAAAAAATAGCTCATAACCAAACCTAACTTAACCTATGTAAACAAGATTTTTTTCATAACTTTTAATGACTTTTCAAAGGAGTGATGTAGTTGCACATTGTTGAGTTGTCCGGTCATCAGTTGCGGCACGTTCCAGAGTGGAAGATACTTCCAGTTTCGCCCTGGTGTAAGACGACCATTCCGAATTGAAACGTTGCTTTTAATGGTTTTAGCCGTGTTTGGTGGCCAGATCTGAATAGCCCGATACTTTCCAACCTTCCTCTTCCTCATCTCCTTCCTCTACCCAATACCTCAAGCCTCGCAACATCCCTCCTATTGGGAATGCCATAGCCTCACTGGCTCCAGACGGTTGAGAGCAGTTGAGACTCTTGTGCGGTATTCACATTTGAAAAAAAACCAATATTCTTTCATCTTTCCTTTGCCGATACCATGACTCACTTTCACTACTGGGTATTAGGAAGCGCTCACATTTGGGTCGTTACCAACACTCCATTGTGGACTGCTAACCTCGTTAGTACACCATTAACGGATCAATATCTGTAGATTGAGAGATTGAGATCCCATCAGCCTTTCCATCTCTCATAAATCATAAACATCCTCCCCAAACACACAAACTCATCCATCTAATCCAAGTAATCAACATTCAAAACTATCTATATTTAGAAGTCATTTAAACTACCATACTAATAATAGTGTTTTCAATTTTACACAACAACACAAAATAAGCATTTACCGTACATTAACCATTGTTTATCAATTATGTAAAATTTAAAAACACGTTTATTAGTAAGGTGCACTAAAACACTATTATTAGTATGGTAGTAAACAATTTAAGACACGGTCGCAGAAAATGTCCAAAATATTTCGTAATCTTTTACATGTAACGAGGTAGGAGCCATCGTGTTTTGTGATTCCGGCCATCATTGGAACTGATCTGATCTTTCCCTGTTTGACGAGGTCTTTTGGATGGCCGTCGAGGAATTTTACTCTCCCTGCTTGTTGGACAATGGCTCGTCCTATTTTAGAACTACCATATGGGTTGTTTTCCTGAAATTTACCGATTAAAAAATGATTAGCAAATAAACATCGCAATTCCGCCAACTCGAAGAAAGGAAGATGGTAAGATGATGTTTGTGAAGCAACTGGGAGTACAACACAAAACATAATGGGCTTTTGAGAGGACTCACAAATAAAGATCGCAGTGCTGACCCAATCTCAAGGACTGTTGCATTTTTAAAATATTCCTCCATCACGCCATCATCTGCATCCATCCTTGTACCAGCAAATTCCTTAAATAAGGATTTCGCAAAATCTCTTGGGTGGTTATCTATCATCCAAGTATTGAGAGCCGAGCTGGATTGTAATATGACTTTTTGAAATAATTTGTCTTCCACCTAAAATTGGAAAAGTATTACACAAATAAGAATTTATTGCTAGGTTAGATATAAAATAAATTTTCAGTTTAAATTTATAGTTTTGCTTTGAGAGGAAAGTATTATTTACCATTGGGCTCATTAGCATGAGCGAAACAGAAGCAGCTCCAGCGCTCTGTCCGAATAAAGTGACCTGGTTTTTGTCCCCTCCGAAACTGTCTATGTTTTTATTAACCCATCTTAGTGCCATCACTTGGTCCATGAAGCCAACGTTACCAGGAATGCCATCAGTTTGCATTGACATGAAACCTACAAAAATGATTTTACGAATGAAAAAAAAAAGTATAATTTTCTACGGAGAGCTAAAGATAATAACCAAAAAGGACATTTGTATCCGGGTCACATTAAAAGCAGACAGAAATACTGGAAACCTAAAAAGGAGAAAAATTGAACAGTCTTGAAAAAGTTTGCTAATATGTTTTAATCTAATTAAACCAGTTCAAGTACAAGGTACATAGTACCTTTGTAATATATATATATTGGCGAACCTAAGAACTCTTCATTAACTCATTCGGCATCGGTGTGTAATCAAATGACGTTGACGTACATGTGTCTTATTAGACTTGTTCTATACAATGACTTCCAGCTTCTGTGTTTTCTTTCTCCCCTTATAGGTTTTCAATCTAACAAAATACACAACTCTGTTTCAGATTTTTCGGGGAGAATGGATTGTAATTGCATATTTTGTTTAATATATTTTGAGATGTAAGCGAAATTAAAAAAAAAAGATTACAAACCTAGTGGTCCTAGACGGTATTGCATTACGACTAGTAAGACGTCCCTTTCTAGTAAATAATTTGGGGGATGATGTTTGGCTGTTCCCTCGTAGAAAGCACCTCCGTGAATAAACACCATAACGGGAAGTAAAGCGCCGTTATTTTTGGTGGAGTCTGGAATCTTAAAATATAAAAGGAGAATAATTGAAGACCTTGTCGAATGTTGGCCGGTTGTTTAATTATTGATCCTAAGGCAACTAGCAAAGACCGCACACATATGATAGGATAAACAACAACAACTTCACCAAACTATCTATCTATATATATCTATATATATATCTATCTATATATATATATATAGCATATATATATATATATATATATATCCCGCTATATATATATATATATAGCATCCCGCTATATATATATATATATATAGCGGGACTTATATATATATATATATATATATATATATATATATATATATATATATATATATATATATATATATATATATATATATATGTAGAACAATTTTCTCGGTTTACCCGCGTAACGTAGTCCTTAAAAGGACTTTTTAACTCCTGACGTTTCGGACAGATCACACTGTCCATCACGTTGTCCAAAAATGTATGGTCTTCCAAAGATTCACAAACCCAACGCGCCTCTCAGGCCTATTGTTAGCTCGTGTGGTTCGCCCACCCAGATATTAGCAAAATTTCTTGCCCAACGCTTTCAGCCTTTTGTTGAGAAAGCAGATTCTTACGTGCGTAATGCTGAGCATTTTATTTCAACAATTTCTAATATAACTTTAAACAAGGGTGACATTTTAGTGAGCTTCGATGTAGTCTCTTTGTTCACAAAAATACCAATAAATGAAGCATTAGAGTTAATTAAATCGAAACTAGACGTTCCGACTGATTTTATCACTCTGACGGAACATTGCCTTAAAAATACCTATTTTCAATTTGAGGGACAAATATATAAACAAATTCAAGGGGCCCCGATGGGCTCACCCCTCAGCCCGGTAATCGCTAATATTTACATGATGTACTTTGAAATAAAGGCATTAGAGAGCGCCCCTCTGAAACCTTCACTATGGCGTCGCTATGTGGATGATACCTTCATTATTTGGCAACACGGAATTGAAGAATTAAATAACTTTCTTATACATTTGAATAGTATCCATGAAGATATTAAATTTACCATGGAAATCGAAGGAAACGATTGTCTCCCATTTCTCGATATTCTAGTTAAAAAGAAAAAGAACGGCAGCCTTGGCCATACCGTATATCGTAAACCGACACATACAAATAGATACTTAAACGCCAACTCAAATCATAACCCATCTCAGTTGTCATCAGTTATAAATACCCTAGTTACCCGGTCAAAACGACTAGCGGACAAAGATCATATTCATGAAGAACTGGGTCTTCTTAGTAGTGCTCTTCAAGCAAACGGTTTCTCCAAATATTTAATAGACAAATCCATAAATAAACGCAAAAAAACTATTTCTGAAACGAAAGAAGAACCCCTTTCTATAGCAATTCTCCCATTCATCAAAGGCTCGACAGATAAAATCAGTCGAATCCTCAAAAGAAATAAAATCAAAACTATTTATAAATCAGAAAATAAAATCTCGTCTCTATTAAGAAGTCCAAAGGACCACATTCCACTTGAGTCACATGGTATTTATAAAATACCTTGTGGGGCATGTGAAAAGGTGTATATTGGACGTTGCAATAGAAAAATATCATGTAGAATTGCAGAACATAAAGTAGATGTCACTAATAAACGCTTAACTTCATCCATAGTGCAACACGTCCTTAATGAAGGTCATAAAATAGACTTTAATAATACAAAAACAATAGCTAGCATATACAATGAACCAAAAAGAATTTACCGCGAAGCAATAGAAATTTATAAACATAAAAATAATATGAATACTAGAAATGACTCAATCAGAATTCCCAACACCTGGAAAGTCTTAATCGATGAAAATACCCCAAAAACGGCATTTCCAAAATTACCAGTAGTGTCTCCAATTAGCTTTACCAATCAGGTATCTACTGTCAGCCCCGCCCCCCACCCCCTCCACCATCAATCACCTGCAACCCGGGTACTTCGTTCTAGACATAAGAAGTGACTTGCACTCACTTAAGTTTTGGCTTTTGGACCGAACAGACATGCGAAAGCTATCAGTTTGAGAAAAAAACTCAAGACATAAGGCCTCTGAAGATGGACAGTGTGATCTGTCCGAAACGTCAGGAGTTAAAAAGTCCTTTTAAGGATTACGTTACGCGGGTAAACCGAGAAAATTGTTCTACATCTTACACCCGTGAAAACCTTAATCATAACATATATATATATATATATATATAGATATACATCCCGCTATCATTTCTGCGTCCTTTCATCAGATCGACATTACTGCGTCTATCGGAAGGACTTGATTTTACATAGTTCTAATTAAAGTATATACTATCTTTTCAATGTTTGATTGTAGCTAGGTATTTACATTTTTGAAAAACATTAATTTAAAAATATACAAAACGAAAAAAACGCCCTTTAACGTTCCACCAATCTGAACTCCTTTCATATTCAATGCAGAGAGGCATCCTGCGTATATTTACTTTTATTTGGTCCACAATGAAGCGTCCAATTATATATTCATTTTCATGTGTACGACAAACCGACGTCTTGCGACGTTGCCGCTTATTTGTTCAAGTTTTTGGTTGGACGACTGTATAGGTATTTATAGAATATGAAGGCGCCAAGATGACTGGCCAATACGTCGCGGACTCTAATCAACCCGGCGGCAATGCCCACGTAAAATTTATTAAATTATTATGAGATTTTTTTGAGACTTATCATTCAGAATTAAAACGTTGCTTGAAGTGTGATTTGTTATTTTTAGTGACTACATCTATATTGCTGGGTTCTTTCTATGCTTCCTCTTCTCTCCATTTTGATTTCGCATCACGACAGTTATTACCATATTATGACTATATCAGTGGACTTCTGTATGGTTTTCTCATCAAAAACAGTTTTTTCATGTTAATTTTAAAGAATGCATTCTAGATATAAGTGGCTTATTATTACTACAACACGATTATCAGTAGAAATATTATGTGACCTATTTATTATAAAGAAACCGCAGACTTCGGAAAGAGTCAATTTGGGAGGCGGTATGGGTACCGCTGTCCCGGGAACCATTTATTGGATAACTAACACCTCTGCCATAGGTCACCCCAAGTGGTTCGCTACGTTTGGTGAATTAGCGAGGGTGCCTTATAATATGTTATGCTCATGTGGTGAGGTTTGTCTGGGTCTTGGCTGCGGATGCGTCTGCCCACCAGCTGCATAGATGGCCGGTTCGGGACGGAATGGTTGAGGGAGTTCCTTTGATTCTTCAGCCGTACTCATGCCGAAACCGAAACCGAACCTTCGGTCGGTCAGTAATTATAAATATATTATTATTTTGAATTATATTATAGACCGGTCAGTGGTTGAGTGGGCATCGCATTTGAGTCCCACCCAGGCGTTTCGTGTTCGATTCCTCGGTTGACTAAGTCCTCCATCGCGACTCAAGCAACATTTTCGGCTTACTGTGGTGGTAGTGGGAGATTTTCAAATATTGTCGGGTTATTCGTTAATTCGGAAATGTTTGTCTTTCTTTTAAAAAAAAATGCTTATCATGCTTGACGATGCATTTTCGTTCACGGGAGAAACAATTTCAGGGGTTTTAGGGTTTTAGGTTTTAGGTTTTTAACAACTAAATTATATGATAAATCCTTTTGAAAGGAAAAGGGGAAAATAGAAAAGCGAAAGCATAAAACTGTCTAAACAAATAATATCATATGAGGATAATAAGTAAATATTATTTAACAATATCTAACAATGACACTGTTCTTTGCAGAGAGGACCGCGAAAGAACTCGATCTTGGCACACACTCCTTGCCTCAATCACGTTAAGTTTTAAAGCTCTTTAAAAAATATATGTTATTCTTGAAGATAATATCTAGACATTCCCCGTGCCGAAAAGCAAATTATATAAAATTCCCTCCATGGGAAAAAATAGGAATGTATGCTCCAAAAATTATTATAAACACATTTGTTTTTATAAGTTATTTTACAAGTTATATGTATGAAAAAAATCAGTGTTTTTTTAAATGCTGTTTAAGACAGTCGTGTTTTATTAAACATTTTCACAATTTTTGCATCGACTTCGTCGCTTTAAATACAAGCGCGCTCCTCTAGCACTCGTAATTTCATGTCTCTCCATCTTCTTCTTTTTGAGCCCGGTTGCGGCTTCTTACGTGCTAACTTGTATTGTAGCCAGTCTATTTATGCCAGTTCTGAAGAATAAATTCTAAACATAACAGGATTGAAAAACATTTAGTTTATTGATATCAGATGATAATTAAAAGGGTTAATTATTACTTCAACATTGTATCGGATGTACCATCAAGACTTGTACGGTGTACACTTAGTGTACTGGTTCACGAACTTGACCTAATAATGAAAAATTTGTTTGTATTATAAATATTATAAACAAATACATCACATCCAAACACTTGAAATGTGGTTCCTAGAACCCGATAATGGATTAGGAGGCCCGTTAAGTAACAAGAGATTCATTCATTAATTTTGTCTTCTGGAATATTGCCGATTACTCCAATGAACGGTTCATACAATTAAAAAGATAACGATTTTAATCGACATTTTGACAGCAGTACAGTATCTCTCAACGACAGCGGATACCTACATATCGAGGACATCAACCGCATCTGCTTTGAAATTCATCGTGTTCTACCTTGCCGGTATCCGTGGTCGAGGTGTAAGGCTCTCGAATTGCAATCAGGAGGTCACGGATTCAAATCGCAAAGTGAGCTAATATTTTTTATTTATTTGATTAATCTGTATTATTTCACAATTTAATCACTTAAAATAAAATAAGGTATATTTGCGGCTCGTTTCAAAGTGTAAGATACTCTCAGAATCGCCCTGGCGTAAGATCACCATTCAGAATTGAACGGTCAGTGACTGAGAGGGCATAGCGTTTGGGTCCCAACCGGGGGACGCTTGTTCGATTCCTCGGCTGGCTAAGTCCTCCATCACGACACAAGCAACATTTTCTGCTTAGTGTGGTGGTAGTAGGAGATTTTCAAACATTGTTGGGTTATTCATAGACCGGGAATGTTTGTCTTTCTTTAAAAAAAAATAAAAAAGGAAAAATAGAATTGAAATCCCCGGTGTAAGACCGCCATTCAGAATTGAAACGTTGCTTGAAATGGCTTTAGCCGTGTTTGGTGACCAGATTTATATAACCAGGTTCTTCCCCACCTACCTCTTTCCCATATCCTTCTCGTCCCACTACCTTCAATCCCGCAACATGGGTACCCCAATTGGAGATGCCATAGACTCACTGGCTCCATTGGTTGAATGGTGGTCTTACACCAGGACAAAACTGAAATTATCATCTTCTCTAGAAGGAGTCACAAATAAAGCTACTAATACAATTATTTTTAATTAATACATTTTGAAGTAATACACGTATTAATCAAATAAAATTTTATTTTTGGATTTGAATCCGAGACCTCCGGATTGCTAATAGAGAGCTTTGCCCTCGACCACGGAGGTCGTTATTTCCTGTCCTTGGGTTTTCTTGCACGTCTAAATTAAATAGAACCGGGTCTTTTCCCTATGATTACACACTTCACGTTAAAAAATGTATTAATATTTTTCAGTTGGTTAAAATCGCCAATAGCCAATTCTTAGTAGTTTTTCTCGATTAGTCTCTGAAGTTCGCCTGAACGTTTTCAGTTTAGTAGGAGAACTTGGAAAATACTATTTCTCTCATTAGAAATAAGCCGGAATACACATCACAATAAGCATCACTTGCCTTGATTTGACGTTTTGCGAGTAAGAAGAAAAGTCATAGTTTTCAAATTACTTGCAGCTTTGGCAGATTGGGTAATTATTACTACAACACGATTATCGATAGAAATATTACGTCTTTTGCGAATCTTACAACAAAATTATAATTAATTCAATTTGGGAGGAGGGTGTGGGTACAGC
This sequence comes from Limnephilus rhombicus, assembly GCA_929108145.2. Lineage (NCBI taxonomy): Eukaryota > Metazoa > Arthropoda > Insecta > Trichoptera > Limnephilidae > Limnephilus > Limnephilus rhombicus. The sequence goes on along the minus strand of OV815272.1, from coordinate 15,284,550 downwards.
CGCCGCAGGAACCATTTATAGGATAACCAACACCTCTGCCATAGGTCATCCCAAGTGGTTCGCTACGTTTGGTGACTTAGCAGGGGTTCCCGGGTTAATGGGGTGAAATTTGGTAGCGGATGCGTCTGCCCACCAGCTGCATGGCAGGTCAAGTCGGGAGAGATCGGTTGAGAGAACCTCCTTGACTGTCACTCCTGGACACAATGACCCCCCAGATTCCTATCCACCCCCAATACCATTTTCCTTCCCAGAACTTCCTCTCCTTCTTCTCCTAAAATGACCCTATATTTTCCTCCCAGGGCCTCCTGGGAGGAAAATATATGTTAAATCTCTTAAAAGGAAAATCGAAAGCTTAAAACTGTGTAAACAAATAAAATAACATGCCTTTAATAATAAATAAACATTATCTCATAATAACTAATCATCCCGCTGTTTCTTCGCAGGGGTTCGCAGAGAGGACCGCCAAACAACTCGGTCTGTGCATATACTCCTTGCCTCATTCACATCCATATATCGCTCTTTTCTTCTGTCTTTCGACACGACTCAAGAATTCGGTTTACTCAATCATGCCACGTCTTTCTCGGGCATCCCCGACTTTTTCTACCATTCAAGTTCACGTCATATATTCTTCTTACAACCTTTCTTTAGATAATTGGATCTACATGGCAAACCATCTAAGAGTCCTATTCTTATCTCATTACACTCATCAGTCTTGTTTTCTCCGTGAATCACATATATTTTTTACTGTCAAATCTGTCATAATTTGAAGAGAAAATTGTTTTATTTTCTAGTAAGTTTTCAAATTTTTTTTTTTTTTTTTTTAATTTTTTTATTAGTTAATTAGTTAGTTAATTAGTTAGTTTTATTAGTTAATTAGTTAGTTAATTACTAATACATTAAGCACATTGATTTTATCTTGTTTAGGAATTTATAATCGTGTATATATATATATATATGATGATAGATAAAGACATATAGACAAAATCTAAAGATGTTTGTATGTATGTCCGCTAAGTGTTGCTAAACCATTCATCCGATTGCGATGAAACTTTAGGGATTTGATGTGTGCATGCCCGCGATGGTTTCTGTATACAATGGTATCATAAAATTATTCATTGCTAAACCGTTCATCCGATTTCGATGAAACTTTGGTGAGTTGTTGTGAGCACGTCAACGAAGGTTTCTATATATATATTCTGGTGAGATCTGACATTATGTAATTTGTATTAAAAAAATTGCAATGGGTAGCACGCGAGCTCTATATATATAAGACATTATTGCAATGGGTGGCACGCGAGCTGTTTGAAAACTGAATGTACAGGGACTGAATGTGTGGAATGCGATCGGAAATCGGGAATCGGGAGGGGGGTTTGTGGGACGGGGGAAGCGGGAGAGTGGACTGGGGAGAGGGAAAGCGGAGAAGGCAGAGTGGGAACGCGTGAGGGGAAGGGGATGCGGAAGAAGAATGGGACGAAGGAAAGGACACGCAGGGAGAAACAATATCTTTATTAAGTGCCATAGCAATTTGGGAGGTGGGAATGGGTACCGCCGCCCCGGCAACCTTTGTTGGATAACCAACACCTCTGCCATAGGTCACCCCAAGTGGTTCGCTATGTTTGGTGATTTAGGTGCCCGGGTTCATGGGGTGAGGTTTGTCTAGCTCTTGGAGGCGGATGATCAGGACATACTGAACCCTATATTCCTACCCACCCTTTAAACCCCTTTCCTTCCCAGAACTCTCCTCTCCATTTCCTTCCTTAAAAAAACCCTCCACACAGCATCCCCAAAGATGACATAGGTCCCGAGGGAAATTATTTTCCTCAGGGCCTCCTGTGTGGAGCTCATGTAAAAAAAAATAGCAAAGCACACCGGGAACTACAAACCAGAAACTAGCATATTTTGATATATATATATAGAGGAAAATCTATATATATATATATATATATAAAACCATGCGAGCCAAGCCGCGGGTAAACCTTTTTTTTTTTTAAAAGCAAACAAATTAATATATATGTTTCACGAACCTACACAACGTTTAATATTGATTTATAAATTACCAGCACGACGGCAAGGCAAGCCTCTGTCTATTCACTTCTTAATTTGGTGCTTCAAACGCGTGTTTCAAAGTGTTTCAAAATAAAAAAAAACTAAAGAGCCACAGTAACGACAAAGCCATTCAACTATTTGTATATACAGACAACACAGACACTATTGTTAGCCAGAATGGAACTTAGCCTAAAAAAGCTTTAGTTATGATTGAGAAAAACGAAATGATGTGCCTGGTAATGAATAAGGGCAATATATATTAAATAAAGATAATTATCGAAAGAAAATAAATGATTACGCATAATATGTAATAACTAGATTATACAGTTCATTTTCCTCTTACTTTAAAAATATGCTGCTATATATGTGGGAGGATATTATTTAGTTATTAGTTATTACTTACATATGGAGTGAAAACGTTGAGGTATAGGCAATCTTCCAGATCTTCTCCAGGATAGCTAAGATTCACGTCTTTCAGGAAATTAGGGCAATCTCTTCCTGGAGATGTAGCGTTGTAGAAGTTGTCATTCCAAGATTCTACTGGTTCCGGGGGCTGAAATGGACAGTGCATTAGAACATATTGTAGTATTCAAATAAAGCCACCGACACCTTAAACGCTCTCAATAGCAAAGATATCACTGTAGACTTTACATCGAACCACAACACAATTGTCAATTACATAAACCAGTACTTTACAAACATAGGTCCAGAACTAGCAAAAAAAATCCAAATAAATAACGATACGCTTGGTCCAAGTGACCACGCGACCAATGATGATTTCAGAACCCGCTTTGTTCTTAAAACGATTACAGAGAAAGAAGTTTATATAGTAATAAACTCGCTCAAAAATTCTTCATCAACCGGCATTGATGAAATATCTAACAATGTTCTTAAAAAAATTGCCCCTGGTATACTTCAACCATTAACGCATCTACTTAATATTAGCATCCGCCAAGGGCTATTTCCCGCCATTCTAAAACAAGGTCTCATTATCCCTATTTTTAAAACTGGCTCCAAACTTGATATTAGTAATTATCGTCCTATTACGTTGCTAAATTCCCTCTCAAAAGTATTCGAAAAGATCGTCAATAATAGTCTCATGGAATATCTGGAAACCAATAACTTAATATCGCCGCGGCAATTTGGATTCAGAAAACATAAAAGCACCAATGATGCTATAGCCACGGTCACTGACCATATTTCTGGCCACCTGGATAAGGGCTTAAAATGTCTATCGGTATTTCTCGACCTATGTAAAGCATTTGATACAATCTCACACAGCAAACTAAAACGCAATATGTTTAATATAGGTATTAGGAACAAAGAATTAGGCCTCCTCTCCAGCTTCTTATCTGCGTTAAACTCAATGCGTTAAACTCAATACCACAAAGAGCCAGACTTTGCCCATTAGTTACGGGGTCCCTCAAGGCAGTGTTATAGGTCCAACGCTCTTCCTAATATGTATTAACGAGTTATGCAACCTAGATATCGATGCCACTATTGTCAGTTTCGCCGATGACACTGTCCTACTCTTCCAAGCAAAAGATTGGCTTACCGCATATTCCAAAGCGGAGGAAGGAATTCAACAGGTAAAATATTGGCTTGACTCGAACATATTAACTCTAAATGTACAGAAAACCAAATACTTACTGTCTAGTCTCACCAATATCCCAAAGTCAAACCTAACCCCGCCATTAAAAATACACAAATGTAAAAATTCATCTCTAAACCGGAACTGTGACTGCCCATGCCTAGAGCAAGTAAAAATTATCAAATATTTAGGTGTAACCTTCGATACACACCTGAATTGGAAGCAACATATACATAATACTACAAACAAAATCCGAAAATCTATATACTTTTTTAAACAAACACGCAATTTCCTTAACCTAAAACTTTTAAAAACAGTATATTACTCATTGTGCCAATCTCACATCGAATACGGAATTCTAGCCTGGGGTAATGCATATTCCAATGCCCTTGATCCCATCATGAAAGCACAAAAACTAATCATAAAAATAATTCTTAAAATGCCGCTTACTACCAGCACTGATACTATCTTCAATTCCTTCAACGTTATGGACATAAAACAGCTCTACTCAAGATCCATATTCCTTAATTTACACAAAAACAACAAAACACCATACAAAGCTACACAAACAATACACAATACCCGAGCCAAAAACAACGAACTTCTCCAAACTCCTTTTTTCAAAACCACCTTCGGGCAAAGACACTCTAAATACATAGTTTGCAAACTATACAATACACTACCAACTACGATCAGACAAAGTGACTCCTTTACAAAATTCAAACAAGATATTAAAAAATGGATTATAAGTATTGGACGCCACACTATCACAAATATCTGTAAAATAAATCACACATAGACAGAAATAACTATTCACATACAACCTAACCCATATAAAACAAATGAAAATAATGGAATCCTGTCAAATTTAACCTATAAATAGACTAGGCAGAATTTATTTCATTACTCCATCTCCAACATTTATAAAATAACTCTCTTTAAAAGATTTACCACCCTTCCAATCACCCTTTTGTTTTAATTCTATTCATAATATGTATTTTACCTGAAATATCCTTGTAACTACTATATTCATTTATATACCTGTACGCCTGTCTCGACACAGGTATACCCTAGTGAGACAGGCTTACAAATAAAACCATTGTAAATATATTTTATTATAGATAAATAAATAAAAAAAAATAAAAAATTAGAAGGTAACGTACTCGTATAATTAATATTTTTAATCAATTTTTGCAATCTAGTCTGTAATATATTTTTTAAATATTATGCATATCAAAACCATCTCGCGTTAAAAAAAAAAAGAAATCGATTCAAACTTTAACCTAGATGCAAAGTAGGATATTATCGACACGAAATATAATTTCGATGTTTATTTTTTTATTATTATTATTTTTTATTCTCAATACGATATATAAATTACGATACATTTTATACAATAATTAATTACAAAATATATGTTATTGATTTACCCCCATAAATAAGCAGGACATGTGTGTATGGGGGGGTGTTATTATATTGGTTTCATTTTTTTTTTATTCAGTTCAAATTTTCGGTATAATTTTTAAGCTGAGTTTCAAATTTCTTTATGTTTCTGTTCATGTTTCTGATTTTTTCAGGTAGTGAATTAAAAAAAATTAACTCCGAGGTATTTATGATTTAACTGTCCTATTGTTTTTTTACAGTTTGGAGTAGGAAGTATTGATGTTTGTCTAAGATTTCTGTTATTTTTAAAAGGTGCAAGTTTATTTTGAATATTATCCTTATAAATTTGTAATGTTGCATGATTAAAGTATAATGCACTTAATTTTCTGACCTTAAATTGTTTGAATAACAGTTCTGATGAATATGAGTAGGGTTTTTTAATATTGTTTTTATTATTAGTTTTTGTGATATGTAATATGTTTGTGTTTGATTTGTATATGTACCGCCCCATCTTATAATACCGTATTGCATAATTGATTGACAGAAAGCGAAGTATGTGGTTCTAAGTAATTTTTCGTTTAAAATATCTCAAGCATCTAAATATATATGATAGTTTCCTTATTCTGTTGTTCAGAATATTTGATGTTATGAAAGCGAAGAAAGGAGACGATCCCAGATAATAAATAATGACTTGTATCAATTTGTAGAATATTTTATAAGCAAATTTTTGCAAATGGTGTTTTTGCAACAAATACAACTACGAAGAAGGTTGGTAGTTCATGTGAGTAATTCTGTCTCAAGGTTTAAGGTTTCGATTGCTAGCGTTTATGAAGCCCACTAAAAAATCAATTCCTGATAATTTTTACCCGCCTGCACGAGAAGATTTATTTTTAAACGATTTGACAGTAAGTAAACAATATAAATATTTTCATTACTCCGATTATCTCTAAAGCCCTAAACACGAGTGTCGGATACTTTGCTGTTGTTACGCGGAGAGTTTGTAGAAGACAAATAAATATATTATAGGCCTTGAAGTGATTGACACGAACGTTCGCGTGGCCCGTTTCGGCCCGTTTCATACAAAACTCAATTTTGGATTTGAGATCAAAATACTCCAATGAAAAATTATTTTTGTAATCAAACCATATATCAAATATCTAGTACGGATGTGAGCTACTTTAGTTATTTTTGTTTTAATTATAACATATATGCCATTAAAGATTTAAATGTTATATGATTTTAGAGTCAACTTGGGCAATTATTTGCGAGTGATTGCAGAATGTGATTTGCAGAAATTGTAATATTATTGAATTTGATTTGGGCACTTTAAATTTTAAAAAGTGACAGGATTATACACATACAAAATCAACACTGTTTTAATAAACAGAATACTGCGACACATTTTTTTCAAAGTTAATTTAATTCTTACCTCACAGTGAAAAAAGTTTAAATTGATGTTTCATGAATTTATTTATAAAAAAACCACACTCACATATATTAAGTAGTTTGTTTACACGCAGTGTATCTAATTAGACTGGCGTATTCGTAGATTTTCTTCTACTTTTAAAAATTATTTAAAAACTTTCCCTCTTTTTTGCATTTCCTCTCTGATTTAATAATTGAGAACACCATCGAAGGTTGAAAGTCTTCAACCAAAAACATAATAAAAGACGTATTAATATCGACCAATATAACACGGCCATTGTCGAAAAATCCAATACTTATGTAACCATCAAAACACTAAATAAAGAAAAAATTTAAAAATAAAATAAAAAGGGAAGCTTTTTAACAAAGCCTTAAAAATGCGAACAGAGATGCATAAATTAATTTAAAAAAAAAACAATTTATTGAGGTTTACTTCCAAATTTTCTTGAAAATTTTTGATTTTTTTAAATATAAAGATCTTACCGCAAATCTCCTGCTTCCTGAAGGTGCGAGTGCATATCTGATTCCATAGAAAGCGTGGATCGGCCTTTTGGTCCAACAGGACTCAGTCTCCGTACCCTGGACGTATCCCAGACCTGGCACAGTAACCCCCGCAGCCTGGACTGAATCCACTGCCACCACTGCCAATACTGCCAAAAGCACCAACAGCCTCATTGCCCCACGGTCAATTCTACACTGAAGCGAAAAGGATCAAGCAGTCAATTTTTAAAGCCTTTGAAAAAGTATTGATTGGTTATGGTGGATGCGATTGTCGTAAATAAAGCCAGTTTCGAAAATATCTCAATAGGCTTGGACCAGATTTTTGCGTACCTACGACAGCGCAAACAAAATAGGACAATGAATTTATAATTTCACCAAAAGATTTTGGAGTGATCGAACGAAATTGGTTTAAATATAAATAAAATAGGCGGCAAAGATAATATCGATCGTCCAGTTAATTAGGAAGATATCTCCCAATACTAAATTTTGCGATAATGAGGGAAACAACATTCATAAATCAAATATTATTTACCCGTGTCTGTGTTTTACAGATTAAATTTGCTGTAAAATAGCATCATAACGGCCATGTACATTATTATGACATTTTGAAATATCCTACTAGTGACCAAGAAAAATGTACAAGTTTTTCTGCATTATAGTTGATTTGGTGGTGTTTATGAGTAATCAGAATATTGCACCAGAGTGTGGGTACACTTTTACGTATAACTGTATACTTAACTTAAATTTCGATTTTTCGGAGATGTCTGACTAATCAACTGGACGATCGATATCGTCTGTTTGGAGTAGATGTTTCACTAGGTACCAATACAATTTTTATTGACAGATCGCTGGTTACGAATAACCTTTACAATATTTGCTTCTTCAAACTTTGCCCGCTGGCAGATTTTACACTTTGACCTGTACTCACAGCACGTAGGAAGGCGGCAGCGGGGGGAGCGGGGTATCACTCAACGCGCCACTATTGCGGGTTGTTTAGTAGCCATGAGTCCGTGGACTTTTGCAGTTGGGGCGTATTTTACGAACAATTATTCGATCAATGTGGCGAGGCATCGGCTTTTTTCTCACTTTGGTATCCGACGATTGAAGGATGGCCCGTCGAACCAATTGATGGGTACAGAAATTTAAAGTGTGTACAGAAATTTAGAGAAACTCGATCAGTCGGAAATGAACCTCGTCCTGGACCTTCAACGACTGTAACTACTCCTGAAAACGCAGAACTAGTGAGAAGGGAAATTTTACAAAATCCTTTTTTTTGGTAGACGTGAAACCGTTAACGCATAACGGTACCGCGCGATGCTGGTCAATTTTTTTATACCGGAGCTACTTTGTCATGTTGGTTACAATAACAGAACCCATTTTCAGCAGGATGGGGCCACGGGCGCCACGACACGCACCACTAGGGACTCAATGACTAAAGTAAGAGAGCTTTTTCCTGGAAAATTGATTAGTCGCTTCGGCGACATAGCCTGGACCCCTCGATTACCCCATCTGACCCCTTGCGACTTTTTCTTGTGAGGATACTCAAATCTCGCGTATACAACAATTCGCCATCAAGAATAGAGGAACTACAAGAAAATATCCGACGAGAGATTGCCGCTATCAGTTCAGAACTTTGCAAGCCAGTTTTCGCCAACATGAAGGAAAGTTTGCAAGAATGTTTGCGGCTAGAAGGACGCCATTTGAGTGGAGATATTTTTAAAAACTAAAATCCGCATTATTCTTATGTGAGATAAAAAATAAATAACTTTTATTGTATTTATTTTATTTTATTTTTTGAAGTGTAAATGCATCATTTTTAATTAAATATTAATCTTATCCTGACGAAGAAAACAGAGTAATCGAAATATCTTGATAATAGTGATAATACTTGATAATATTAATTATACAGTGGTTTTTACAAAGTTATATGTTTTTATTTAGTTACAATACTTGAACTATTCCTGATCCAACCATGAAAAAACTTATATAAAATGTAGCGGTTGTGGATTGAAACCGCGAGGCCTATGTGTGAGCCCGACGCTGTAAGCTATATGCTATAAGCTATAGGCTATAAGATATAGGCTATAAGCTATAGGCTATAAGCTATAGGCTATGAGCTATAGCTATAAACTATAGGTTCCCTTCCCTCCCCACGACCTTCAGCCTCACAACATACCCCATTTTGGGGATGCCATAGTCTCACTGGCTCCAGACAGGAGCAGTTGGGACTCTTATGCGGTATTCATGTAAAAAAAAAAAACAATCGGGTGCACTTGCCTAAATTTTATTGACCTCTAAATCATATCTGCAAAACTGTGTATTTTGGCAAAAAAATAATGAAGCATTTTTTTGTTTACTGGGTCACCTAAAAGTGGTGCTAAAAATTCAAGTTCATCAACCCAATCATACTAATGGATAAAATAAATATGCTAAGACCATAAGTGTTCGAAAAAATCTAAAAACTATATACCTATGCATAATTGCGTAATCACTTAACCCCCCAGGTCTCTACCATATTCCGTCAGTATGTCAGAATATTTCCGCTTAGGATTAAAATCCTGACAAATGGAATATTTGCAAACGTATCCGGAAATTAAAAACTGTTTTTGAAAAGTGATGAAATAAGCTTTTTCAAATTGTATCAATCGAAATAACGAAGTAATTTTTTAAATACAAAAATTTTTAAAGTAACTTTAAAAAGTTTTAAAAATATCTCACCCTACATTTTTTTCTAACTAAAACCACTGATAATGAAAAAAAAAATAAACACACATTTTATTATACAAACGTATTATAAACGTTATTATAATCTCATTTTTTGTCGTTTCATGTAAAAGTAATTATCTACTTTTAAAATTGCATTCGGAAACTTTGGTTTAATAAAAGTGTACATTTTAGTTATTCCGTGGTTAACTTTTGGATTTGAACATAAATATTTCCAATACCGTTTAAATCATATTTCTCACTCTTATAGTAAGGGAGACACAACGATTTCTATGAGCTATACGAGTTATTCCGAAAAGCGAACAATTTAGCCTGAGGGGTTAAGACTAATCGGACTAAAGATGTTATAAAAGTGCTGAAACCGTAAATGGTCGATAATCAAACAATTAACACAGAAAATCAGCAGAGCGAAAATCACATTAATGTCTCTAAGATTTTGCAAAACTTTTTCCTTATTTTAGATATTCATATACAGGCTGTTATGTACATTAAATGTTGATCTCCGGTGACTTTTAATATGTCTGTTTTTTTTCAAATTATTTTTCTTCATAATCAAACAATTTTTTTCCTACATATTTCGTCACTGTTCACTCAGCCGAGTAACCAACTATGCCCTCATCCCGCTCCTAACTGTCCAATACCTACTGATTTTTACGTTTTTAGTTGAAAAAAAAAAGCATAAAAAATGTCACCGAATAGCAAAATTTCATTTACTTTTTGACTCCAAATAATGCCTAATCACTGGTAGTAAGTCAAAAAAGTATATACAGGGTGTTTTATGGGACGTCCTTGGCTTACTTTAACCAGTGATTCCTGACATTATTTGAAGTAAAAAATGCTGATGAAATTTTTGTCTCCGGTGACTTTTTCGATGACTTTTATTTTTCATTTTTTTTCTTCAAAATCAAACAAAAATTCTTGCGAATGTTGTCACTGGTCACTTAGCGAAGTAACCGCCCAACCTCTTACCCTGCCCCCAATTGTCCAACACCTACTTTTTTTTAAGCAGCCGCATTCCGAATTTCTATCGATTTCTTTTCTCCCTTTAACCTTTAATATTTAATTTTTTTTGATTTTTAAGATCTCCAAAAATATATGTTATTTTTGAAGATAACCAAATAAAATTCCCCCGATAAAAAAAATTATAAACACGTTTCGATATTATAAACACGTTTTTTCACTTATTTTAGTACTTATGTGTACGAAAAATTCACAGTGTTTCCTTAAATGCTATTTTAGATGTTCCCCACGGTATGTTTGCTCTATTTTAAAAGAGTCGTATTTTATAAAACATATTCACAATTTTCGCTTAAATTTTATCGTTTTAATTATTAGCGCACTAACTTTCGTATTTACATATCTCTCCGTCTTCTTCTTTTTGAGCGGGTATACGGCGCCTTAATGTTTTTGTAGAAAAAAAACTAAAAATATTACCGGAGCCCAAAATTTCATTTACATTTTTTAATCCAAAAAACGTCAGGAATCACCGATTGGTTAAAGTCAGACATGTACGTCCCTTAACACCCTGTATATAGTTATATAAAATGACATAAAAACCCATCTATAGAACAATATAAATTAATTTTTGGGGATCGCTGGCAAGGGTTAATATGCACTTTAAAAAAAAAAACCTTTTGATTCACCTTAATTACATTAAAAGGCAACTATTTGCATTGGGGGAAGTGGAAAATATTTCATTCAAAAATTTCATTACGTTAAATTAAAATTAGCTTTCGTCTTGTGAGATTGTACGCCAGAATCACAAACCATGTTACACAAACCTAGCGTAGCCGCTAAACTACTTGAAAACTGGGATGTTTTTCTTGCCTTGACGCGAGTAGGGGGTTTAGGTATAGGTTTGACTTTCGATGGAATGTGAAGGCTATGCGATGGTCGTCGCTTACGAGATGGGAGTGCAATAGAAACATGGCTAGTATTAGAATCATTAATAATTAATAAAGGGGCACTTTCTTTTGTATCACAAACCATGTTACACAAAAATATTTTCCACTTCCTCCAATGCAAATAGTTGTCTTTTAATGTAATTAAGGTGAATCAAAAGATTTTTTCAAAAAAAGTGCGTATTAACCGTTGCCAGCGATCCCCAAAATTTACCCAATATAAATATTGGTAATTATCGGTTCGGACTGGCCACGCTTATTACGAATAATTTTTAGAAAAAAACTTTAGATTCGCTTTAATTACTATAAAAGGAAACTTTTTGGCTTTGGGGCGGCGGAAAATAATGCATTTTAATTTTCAATTGCATAAAACCAAAATTTTCTTCGCGAACCGACGCAGCGAAAATCCGCGGCCGTAGCTGTCACTGTTATGGACTGTAGCCGACTTCATGGGATACCTACATGAAATTCCGCGAAACACAAACCATGTTACACAAACCTAGCGTAGCCGCTGAACTAATTGAAAACTGGGATGTTTTTCTTGCCTTGACGCGAGTAGGCGTTATAAAGGGGCACATTCTTTTGTATCACAAACCATGTTACACAAACAAGCCCGCTAGACAAATTTCATAATTACGCGCCTTATCCCACGAAGTCGGCTTCAGTCGTCTGAGCTCTTGCTAATTTATCAAGGATACCAACATAACAGTGACAGTTACGGCCGCGGAATTTCGCTGGGTCGGTTCGCGAAGTGAATTTTGGTTTTATGCAATTGAAAATTAAAATGCATTATTTTCCGCCGCCCCAAAGCCAAAAAGTTTCCTTTAATAGTAATTAAGGCGAATCTTAAGTTTTTTTCTAAAAATTATTCGTAATAAGCGTGGCCAATCCGAACCTATATTTACCTAAATATTTGAATAGATGACACTCAGTCATGTCATATGAATATATATTTTTTGTCCTGAAAAATATTTTGTTTTTGTTCATCGGAACTACCATTTTTCTGATATTCTTGTTCATTTCTCGTAGGAAATATTGATAAAGTATTAGGTGCCAAAATTTTAATTTTTCACTGCTTGTGTTACTCGTGGATTAAATTAATGACTTCCAAACTTACACATATTATACTGAACGCACATTTAAAGAATTTGGAAATACTTGCTGATTAACTGTTAATTTTGCCAACAAAAATTTCTTGCTTTGACAATTCCATTTTTACATGAAAAAAACAGTGGGTCATCTGTCAGTGAAAGTTTTCGTAAACAAAGGAGTGCCAATATTTTGTCTTTAAATTTTCAACGTTGAATTCTAGGATGCATGAAGTGTAGGTACAGGAAACATTCTTTTAAAATTTAATCTAATTTTTTTCATTAGGTACTTATTAACACTGATTTTAGAACAAAAAATTTAAAATTTACTCAAATATTTCCTTCGAGGTTATGTTATATTTGACTTCCAAATCTGACAGATGGGCTGGACGGGGAAAATGACTTTTATTTTTAAAAAATTTGAAGGTACCTACTCTTTTCTCGTACTCGTAGGTACTCTCTTATCCTAATAAACGACTTAATCGATACGTGCATTTCAAAAATTTAAAAAAATTTCTTGTAATTATCTGGCTTAGGATGGGTATACGATATTAACCAAAACCGTCATCTTTAGCCAGTTATCAATATTTGCGAGCACGGTCAACGATTGTTAACCGGTATTCCGAACGGACGCGTCGGTCGGAATGGCGACTGTTTTCCAAGGTACCAACGAAATCTACGGAAATTCACCTCGAATTTTTTTTTGCTCACTGTTCGGCATATATTTGGAAAAACCTGGCAACCCTGCTCACAACTTGGGTTGCCAGGTGTTCGGTATTCTACCGAACAGTTCGGTATTTTAGCACCGTGTTCGGTATGACAAAAATACCGAAGTATGGGCGATTAATTTCTCTCCCTAATAAACGATTCAACTTTTCAATTCAAATTCACCTCGAAATTCACCTCAAATTGTTTTTGCTCACTGTTCGGTATATATTTGGAAAAAAACCTAGCAACCCTGCTCACAACTCTCTCCAACCAGCTGGCAACATAGTAGGTACCACTACCTTTACAATTTACAATAGAGGCGTAAAAAAATATAAAGAAAATACCTACCTATGATATTACTTATATTTTTACATTATTCACCAATGAACCTGAACATTAAATGTCATGGTCAAAATAATGATTTTAAGTGGCGGTCAATAAAGATATAATTTTATTGTATGAAGTTGACGTTACATAATATTATATTCTTATCTCTTATCGCATCACATAACACGGAAGCATTTTTCTTCGAAGTTTGTAATCGATATCCTTGGTTTGAATAGATTCATTTTGCAAAGGGCCTCCGTGACCGTGTGGCCTAATGGATAAGGCGTCGGACTTCGGATCCGAAGATTGCAGGTTCGAGTCCTGTCACGGTCGAAGCCTGTTTTTGATATTTTTTACGTGAAAATGTTTATTGTATGGCGGTTTCTTTACATTACTGTATTTTTGCTTATTTTGAAAGGAATAAGAAACTATTTATAGTGTTCTTGAAGAAAACGATATTATTGCTAGTATTTTTACATTATTCACCAGAAACAAATCTATGGGGTCTGTGCCGGAGAACAAAAATATAAATGTATATATTTTTAATCATTTTTAAATAATAATCAGAGGTAGATACATAATTTGGTTGCCGACACGAACGTGGCTGCATTCATTGGATAGGTTTTTTGTCGGTCTGAGTTTTAATATTTTATTTGCTTTTGACATCTATGAAACTTTGCTAGAAGCTTTTTAGTGAACATATATTTATTTTACAAGCGCAATGCGCGTAAACTTTCATTATCATTGCTTTCATTTTAGAACAAGAGATGGCGGTCGTGAAATCAGCAACAAATAATCATCAGAAAAGTGAAAATTTCATTCGTGGATGTTGAATAATATTATAATTATATTTGGGTGAATTCAATGTTATTATGGTAATAATATACAGAATAATAAAAATCAAAAATATATGTTTGATTTTTATGATTTTTGGGAGCTTTGATCATGTGTGACATCTATGTGGGCGACATGTAAAGTAAATAGTTCCAACTTCTTTCCAGAGTTGTTTTCTTCGCGGAAAAGCTAACTACTACTGATAAATTCATATTTATTTCCAACTAGAAAGTGAAAATAAAGATTAGTGGCCATTGGAACCGTTTGTAAGGTTGGAAAAGGTATTTGAGAGTTGGTTTTTACAGGTCGATTTCGGCCTTTTTTGTTGAAAGGCCTGCAAAAAACATTAACTCCTTTCTAAATAACAAGTAAATTTAAAATTGATTTCACGGAACCAAGCGAGACAAGGAACGTCTATTCCCCATTGCAGGCGGGGCGGAACTGATACAAAATGGGTGTGGTAAGTGTGTAGTTACCATTTATGAGGAGAATAGGGGCTGTTAATATTACAAATGCGGTTTTTCGAGACTTCAGTTGATTGAAGTCTCGAATAACCGCATTTGTCACAACTCATCATTAAAATATACTAGCTGAAGTCCCCGGCGATGCCCGGGCTTTACACAGAGTTTTCGAAATCAGATATAGACAGTGACCTTCCTCTTGTTTTGAAGGTCACGTGTGCAAAATTTCATCAACCTCGGCATAAAACTGTAGATTAAAAGTAGATGTAGATACAAATCAAATCCACACCACCCGCTTGCCAGCCCGCTCGTCCACTACCACTACATATAGACATTCTCCTTTATATTTCAACCAATTTACACAAAACCTTGATAAATTATACACCTAAACCTTCCTCATGAATCACTCTATCTATTGGTGAAAACCGGGTGAAAATCTGTTCAGTAGTTTTTGAGTTTATCGCGAACAGACCGACAGATAGACGTGGTGGAGGACTTTAATTTATAATATTATGTAGAGATTTTGATTTATTTATTTATTTGTTTGTTTGTTTACTTATTTATTTATTTATTTATATATATATATATATATTTATTTATTTATTTATGTATTTATGTATTTATTTCTTTATTTATTTATTTATTTATTTATTTATTTATTTATTTATTTATTTATTTATTTATTTATTTATTTATTTATTTATTTATTTATTTATTTATTTATTTATTTATTTATTTATTTATTTATTTATTTATTTATTTATTTATTTATTTATTTATTTATTTATTTATTTATTTATTTATTTATTTATTTATTTATTTATTTATTTATTTATTTATTTATTTATTTATTTATTTATTTATTTATTTATTTATTTATTTATTTATTTATTTATTAATGCCGATTTTAGCGACTTTTACAAAAGAATTAAAATTATTTTACATATGAATACAGAATACAGATAGATAAAAAAAAGAAAAATATAAATATAAAATTCATAAAAGAGAACAATAGAACTTGTAGTATCAACATAAAAAAGTACAATGAGTAGGTTATTATAAATACAATACAACATATTATAAATCCCGGATATTATGTTTTAACAAATTAATACTTTAAAACTGTATTTGATTATAGTCAAACTGAGAAGCGCTGACAGACAGTTTTAATTAAGTAGTGTTTGTATTGTACTAGCAATGTTTATAGATTCAACCAAAACATATTTATTTCCAAGTACATGCAGGCGATTCATTATGGAATTGAGTTCAGCGTTAGATCCTGTATTGTTGCAATGATAAGGTAATTTGAAACGAACTGATCGACTAGGTACATGGAAACATATTAGCGAAAGAAGTTCAGGGGAGTTCAACAGGTTGGTAACGATTTTAAATAAATAAAATAGGTCTGAACAAATTCTTCTTTCTTTTAATGTATCGAGTCCCAATAATTGTAACAGAGAGGGGTAATCAATGTTTTCGATGAATATTCCCAATTTAAAATTAATATAACGTAAAAATTTATGTTGGACTCGCTCAAGGGAATTCTCATGTACACTGTAGTAAGGATTCCAAATGGCGGAGTTAAATTCTAGTTGGCTTCTAACAATGAAGCGTAAAGTAATTTGACAGTTTTTAAATTTTTAAAATCCTTTGAAATCCGTTAGACAAATCCTAACATTTGCATTGCTTTACTGGTTATATTATTAATATGTTTAATGAATGTTAATTTAGTGTCAAAGGTTATACAAAGGTCTCTTATTTCATCAACAGATAATAAGATGTGATTATTGAGAAAGTAAGTGAACAACAATGGGTTTTTTTTTCTGTGGAATCTCATAAGTTGACATTTTTTACATTAAGAGTTAATTTGTTGATAAGACACCAATCATAAAAGCTATTAATATTAGATTGAAGTGTCAGACAGTCCTTGATACTATCAATAATTCTAAATATCTTCGTATTATCAGCGAACATTAAAATGAGAACACGGGTGAATATGTTTGTTACGTCGTTAATAAATAAATTAAAAAGTAAAGGACCAAGATGCGAACCCTGGGGTACGCCACTGGTAGCTTCGAACATGTAGGATAAGTGATCATTAATACAGACAGTTAGCTGACGCCTAAGTAAACCAAGATAAAAGGTTTCCATTAATGCCGAGTTTCAAAAGTTTATTAATGAGGATTTTAAGACAGACCTTATCAAACGCCTTACTGAAGTCGGTGTACATAGAATCAACTTGTTGTTTGTTGTCAAGTGCGTTAGAAATGAAATTTTCATATAATGTAAGGTTAGTCAAAGTTGATCTGCCGGAGATAAAGCCGTGTTGACAAGTTGCGATACAAGAGTTTACAAAGAAGCTGATTTTCTTAAGAATCAATTTCTAAAAAAGTTTAGGTATAGACTATTGAATACAGATAGGCCGATAATTTTCAACAAAGGATTTATCACAACTTTTAAATACAGGAGTTAGGTAGCTAAGTTTCCATATTTGTGGAAAGTGTCCTGTAGAGAGTGACTTATTAAACAGTATATTAAGCGGAACAGATAAACTTTGGACACAATTCTTAAGTAAGATGGAAGGAATCTTATCAGGTCCCGAGCTTGTTTTGGGTTCAAGTGATTTAATACAGACTATAATGTCTTCAATATCGATGTGTATTTGCGATAAGTGTAAATTTATATCCGAGTTGAAGTACGGAATTAAATCATCTGGAATATCAGGTTTATACACGTCCTTAAAGTAATCAGCAAACATGTTAACAATTTCATAAATTTTACTGGAGCTGTTTTGTCTGTAACGTATATTACCGGAAATACCAGCTTCATTGTTTTTCATTGATTTTGTGGATTTCCAAAAGTATTTTACATCATGAAGTATCGTGTTCTCAACCGAATTAATGTAATTATTATAACATCTTTTTGTCATTTTTTTGCACTCTCTTCTAATATTGTTCAATGCTATATAGTTGGGAATTGTTCTGTGTTCTCTGTTCTTTATATTTTTTATGTGTTTCTTTTTTAATAACAATTAACTGAATTAATTCTTTGCTGAACCATATCGGATACTTTCGTACTTTATGATGAATTAGAGGAATAGTGTCGGAAATGATACTATTCAGTTGAGAGTAAAATAGTTCTACGCTATAGTTGAGATCACCTTCCTTGAGAACAGACCAATTTACTTTGTTAAGTGCATGATTAATGTCCTGGTATTTAGCATTAATGAAATTACGACTACAATTTTTAATTAGGGGGTCACACTCTATTGTATTAGGTACTAGTATTGTAAGTGGAGGGTGGTGATTGTCAATTGGGTCAAAGGATTCGGCTGACTCATAGACTTTTATATCCTCATCAGTAGAAAAAATTAAATCAAGTATCCGATTACTGCAATTCGGCACATTGTTACAATGAAATAGACCTAAATAGTTCGATATGTCTAAGATTTCTCTCTCGCATGCCGTTAATGGTAAGTGGTTTAACAGAAAATGGCAGTTAACCTCGTCCAAATGAGGTGACGATAGTATTCCGCTCCGGACTCAATTTTTTTTTGAGTTTTTAATGTGCTCAATAATCTGTGTTCGGAATGGTCGTGTGCGGAATAATCCAATCGCCAATTTTCAATTTTAGTTTTCGACAACAAAACCTAAGCATGTACTTTCGAGATTAGGAAATAACTCTTGTTTATTATGTATCTAACTACTATAAGAAAATGTATGAATTTTACTGAATTGGAACACATCTCACGGTCATCAAGTGTGGGTAGGGATGTTGGAATAAGAGTGAGGAATTTCACAAATTGACGCATATTTTCCTTAAGAATTGTCACCATCCGGTAGGTACAAACAATTGAGATAACAACTTTACTCACGGCATCTACAAGTCCAGCCGTCAACATGTTGGGATCAACTCGTTCCGAGAAGCCCGACCAACAAATGATATTATTATCCAGTTAAATCTCATTGTAACAGACATTAAACTGTATATAATAGTACTCTCCAGCGAAACTTCAACTTAGTGGTCCGCACATTTTTTGAAATAATTTTCAAATGAAAACTTTGTGAATTTTTCCACAGTTAGAAACGTCTTTTTCTTAATCAGGAATCTCCTGGCTTCCTCCTTTGGGCAAAGGACTCCATATTTTTTAGATCTGCTGATCTTTGGCTCTAACCCTTCCCCGAATCTCCGAATGTGAAATAAAATTTTTGGAAAGATTTCTAAACACTTTTCTTCAGAAACAAAAAAATGTTAAAATGAAGTGGTAAAACTATTTTCAGAGCTATCCCTGGTAGGTAGGAAAGCGTATACAATTAAAATTGAACCCCACAACAACAGTGAATTTGTAAAATTCAAAAATTATAAAGACTCATTTAAACTAAGTAAACGAGCTTTTGTTTTTAAGGTAGGTACCTAATTTGAATAGAGGATTTAGAACTTTATATCTTTATAAAGTTAGGTTCGTGCTTATTGTAGTATTTCACGAAAATAGCGCTACATCTAGGTAACTATAAGCTAGCCAAGAAATATTGTTAGTGTAATTATTATTACAGCTAAGCTTTTCAAGCAAAAGTTTTAAACATGAAACATTTTGAGAAGAAACTGAGAAATTTAGGTTGGTAAATTTGAATTTTTCACGTGAACAAAATCCACTCACCCTATTACCCTCACCTTGGGCAAAGAAAGTAGTGTTGCAACAGAACTCTGATTCCGCTTCCGCTTCTGCAGAAGTTCCCCAAGTTTTTTTCACTTCCGTTTCCGTTTCTGGTTCCGCAAACTTTATAACAGAACTCTAAACGAAGAATAATTTGTGATTGAAGATATCGAAGTGCAGCCTTCTACTTCAAAATCATCATCATTATTACAAATATTGGAATCAATGTTAAGTGTAAATGAAGACCAGGAGGGGAACTCTTCTACAACTGACGATGGTGACAATTTATTTTTAGAGATACAGTCAAACCTTCGGGAGTACAAGAAAGAGAAGAGATTATTTATTTGTTTATTTATTTATTAACGCCAATTATAGCGGCTTTTACAAAAGAATTACAATTATTTGACATATGAATACAGATATACATAGATAAAGAAAAAGAAAAATATAAATATAAAATGCATAAAGGAGAACAATAAAAATTGTAGTATCGACATAAAAAAGTACAAAGAGTAGGTTATTATAAATACAAAACAACATATTATATATCCGGGATATTATGTATTAGGAAATTAATACTTTTAATCTGTATTTGATTATAGTCAAACTGAGAAGCGCTGACAGACAGTTTTAATTAAGTAGTGTTTGTATGAGGTTAGACTAGCAATGTTTATAGATTCATCCAAAACATATTTATTTCCAAGTTCATGCAGGCGATTCATTATGGAATTGAGTTCAGCGTTAGATCCTGTATTGTTGCAATGATAAGGTAATTTGAAACGAACTGATCGACTAGGTACATGGAAACTTATTAGCGAAAGAAGTTCAGGGGAGTTCAACAGGTTGGTGACGATTTTAAATAAATAAAATAGGTCTGAACAAATTCTTCTTTCTTTTAATGTATCGAGTCCCAATAATTGTAACAGAGAGGGATAATTAATGTGTTCAATGAAAATTCCCAATTTAAAATTAGTATAACGTAAAAATTTATGTTGGACTCGCTCAAGAGAATTCTCATGTACACTGTAGTAAGGATTCCAAATGGTGGAGTTAAATTCTAGTTGGCTTCTAACAAGTGAAGTGTTACCTCTCCATGAGGATCCCCTCATGTGGTGGAAAATAAATGCGCACAAATACCCCCATCTGTTGCCAATAGTTCGCCAATACTTATCAGCTCCCTCCAGTAGTGTACAATTGCAAGTGAGCAATTATTTAGTGGAGCTGGTTTAACATATGAAGAACACCAAAACAGACCCAATGGTGTAAAAGCAGCCAAATTACATTTTATTAAGTACAATTTACCTGTGTTTAATTTCGAGTACTAAAAGTACAAAATACAAATTTAATTAAACAAATCTTAAAAAATTAAATTGTGCTTTTTATTCATAGTATTAAAACTTCCGCTTCCGGTTCCGCTTCTGTTTCCGCTTCCGCTAAGATTTCCTTTTGACATCTGTTTCCGCTTCTGCTTCCGTTAGGACACTTCCGTTGCATCACTAAAAGAAAGGTTCACCATACACGTCCGACTGCTGCGGTCATTTTATTGTAAACGTCCTGGTACCTAATAATAAAACAAAGTATTTTCGACAGGCATTGAGTTAGGATACGAATAAGAGGGAATAATCAGACAAAACCGGAAATATGTCATTTTTAAAGCAAATTCTGGACGTGTCGACTCTTTTTCCAAAAAATATATATTGATTTCGTCTAGTTATTTTACCTAGTAAAGTTATATTTCAAATTTAAAAAAAACTTTATTTTATTTATAGTATTCTTGGTCGTCGGCAGATTATTAAATTTTCAAACAAAATGTTGTATTATACAACACACATTATAAATCTCGTAATCATACAGTAAAATAAATCAACAAATTATCTAGATACTAATTTTCAGAATTTTATTTTTAGTACAAATTCGCGCACGTTTTGCGACGAAAATAATCCAGTTTGTCTATTTATTTATGGTCTGACAAACTAATATATTTCAGATTTTTCCAAAAACCTTATTTTGCTTAGATAGTAAGTACTAAAAAAATATAAATACTTGTTATCAAAAAATAATTACAAGTGTTCATAATTTCAATAATTTTTTCATAAGCGTTTGAGCATTTTTTATTGCTAACGTGGATGTTGTTTTACATTAAAGCTAATTTTCATTTAAATAAATCGATATTGAGTTATTAGTTAAAAATGCTGGTTCGGAGATCAATCTTTCTCATCGGAACCGCCCTGTTCAGTTGCAAGGGTACGATCGCAAGACCATATTTCGACGGAATTTGAGTTCTCGACCTCTGGTAAGTAGGCCTTATTACCAGTATCTATTTGACCAGTCAGTAATCAATGATCTTAAAAATTTTGTTAAAATGGACTATTTGCTTATTACTATCAGCTTCGCTATCCCGAAATGTACAGTTTGTCAAATAAGAGTAGAAAATGAAGGAAGGCGCCACTGTTGTTCAAATGGCAATACTAAAAATATAATCATGGTGATAATCTAAAGCTGTGTAACCTACATTTTTATTAAAAATTAAAAAGGCATAAAAGTGAAAAAAAAATTTTTTTTCGTTCCACAGAACTATGTATAATATTATTATATCTTTGCAATTTTATGTTAACGAATTAAGAATAACGATATTGTAATAAAATATATAGCGTATTTAATATTAGCTTAAGTACCTACTAGCATTATCTAGGCTTTGGATCATGTCTCTAATTTTAGATCTGAATATATTTAACTCATTCAGATCTAAAAGTAGTGTAACTAAACTCACCATTAATGATTCTTCCCTTCTACCTACTATTAATTTCAAATTTCTGTTAAATTAAATGAAAGCCAATCACTTTGTAAAACACAATTTAATCAAATTTATGCCATTAAGCAGAAAACTTAACAGTGTTTTTTAAGAACAAAAAATTTATTTTTAAATGCGTATATACTGTTCTGTATTTGTATTGTCTTTGCACTTAAAAATAATATTTGACAGGTAAATTGGTGTTGCCAGATACAAAATTACTTGTTCCATTTTTTATATTTTATACTCTTATTTGACAGAATACGAGTTTCTGATGTTTTTGGCAAAAGTTTTTAATACAAAGGAAATAAAATAATTTATCATATTTTATTATACTGGCACATTTTGAGAATTCGCGATCAATTGAAATTAATAAAAGAACAGATTGCGACGAACGAAAATCAGATCTTATTGAGTCCCCGTCTCGTTAAATCGTGCCAACTGCCGGAGTCAACATGTTTCTTAAGGTAGGAAAAGAATCATTATTTCTAGATATTGCATAGGTGTGTCTATCATTATGAATAAAACGTTGAAAGTTCTACTTTACTAACTCTAACAGAACTTATGTTTTTTTTTTCTTCTAAATTTCTTCTATGCGATTCTCGGTATATTCGAATTAACTAATTAATATGTTTTTTAACAGTCCACCACCGCGTTCGTAGTGCTGGTTGCCCTGTGTGCCATCTGCAACGCAGATGACACTTACAATGAGCAAGCCAACAAAGAAAGCGAAGACGTCGAAGACAATATTAGTGATGCCCTCTCCGAAGCCAAGAAGGAGTTAGAACACCAAACAGACAATATCAAGGAACAAGCCATCAAAGTAAAAGAAAACATTTCCAAAGGCATCGAACAACTTGAAGATGTGTCCGAAGACGTTAAGGAAGATATTGAAGAGCAGAAGGATGACAGTGAAACCTTCATGGAAACAATGGAGAGACAGGCCAAGAACGCAGGGCAGAAGATCAAGGATGCCGCCCAACACGTTGGAGACTCCTTCAAGGATGCGGGGGAATATATCGGAGAAAAGATCGGTATCGTTAAACCCAAAAGCGACGCTGAAAAGGCCGTCCTTGCAGTTGGAGACACAGTAAAGGACGCTTTCGGTCGTTTTGACGAGGAAATGTCTTCAATGTACAACTCTAAATTCATGAAGCGATCAGTGTAATGATATATTTAAAAAAAGTTTTTTTTAAGGAAAATAATTTGTAGATAATCGATGGTGATTCAGAGTTTCGAAGAAATGTATGTACATCTGATGACAATATGTTTTATTTTTAAATGAACCTGTGAGTTTTTTTTATTACACGAGTATGGTTATTTTATTTGACTTTTTATTTATTTTGTAAGTTTCAAAGATGTGTATCAGTTTTAACCCATTGGAATATCTATTCTAAAACTTCTGTTGTGATTAGAGTTGAGTTGATTAGAGTACAGCTGTTGAAAATGTGTATCTAAACTTTACATAGGCATAAGAAATTCTATTCTTGGCGAGGTGTTTAAATTTCCATCGTGATTTGAGGAATAAAAAAACACCACACACGACATTCTCATGATTTTGGTACCTACTAAACATTCAATGTTTTATTATGATTTCACAATAAAACTTAAAGTTAAAGAAAACCCGTCGGAAATAGAAATTACCTTTGACGTGGAATTGTAATGGAAATGTCCTTTCTAAACTTAATTAAGATCGAAATAAAAGTTGGTTCAACTCTCTCAACTAATTGACAATGCGGGTTCATTAGGATGTTAAAAATTAAATTAATGTTTTGCAAACGAATTAAGGTAACCCAGAAAGGGAATGAAATCAGCATTTGAATTTCAGGGCCTACTTATTTTATTAAGGTGCTTTTTTGAAAAGTCTTAATAAGACTATTATGGACGTAATTTCGTTGTGGCAATGTCATATTAAATTAACGGTTATTGGGAAACTGACAAATTTATTTGTTACAATTTTTCACAAAATTTGCAGTAAGATAATATAAACAGACTACACTCAATCAATCTAACATATTGACAATGATTTTTTTCTTGAAATCATCCCTTTATTGGGAATAGTAAATTAGACTTTAAAACATTCAACAGAATTCCAAGAATTATATTTACGAGAATTAGACTGAATATAATAATTATATTAGCTGAATATTTCCCGGAACATTGTAAAATAAATATGATTGAGCAATCAAGATGAATGAGGACACGCTTTTGAGATGATCTGTTCAAATGGGTACTGTTCTCTGCCAGAGGAAGTCGAATTAGGCTGAATCAATTCCACCTTGGCAGACAGCAGCTATTCTGCTAATATGTTCAACAAATACATTGCACTTTTTGGGAAAGATTTCTTCTATTGAACTGATTTCGTTGGATGTATCTGTATACTGTATAGTCTCATTCTTCTGGTAAACTTGCTGGTTATCATCCAAGCAATCTTCACCCTGTATTCTGCAGTCCAGAATTTGCACTTAATATGTATGGTTTACATCAATCTTCCTACAGACTATCGGTTTCATGGGCTAGTTTCCCTTGTCCTTAGTTATATGGTCAAGATAAGCATTTTTCTTTTTTTCGTAATAATTAAGCGAATTTATTGATTCCGTGATTGAGTGGTTACGATCCTTGGCTACGAGTCGGTCGTGGGTCTAAATCCCGACGTGCGCAAGTAAACTTTATTTGATTAATTTGTGTTATAATCATTTAAAAGGTAAATATGCATATAGAGTCCACCTCACGGATAATACGGGACGTTCGTGCATCGTTCATGTGTCGAAGTTCGATACACGGATATGCACGGATAATACGGAATATATATTCCTTTTTTAACCAGTAGACAATTAAATATGACATTTATCGGAGGTACCAACCTTATAAAATAAATTCTCGTCAAAATAAAAACAAAAAAGGTTCTACTTCAAATTAATCCTAATATTAATGGGTTGAGGTTCAAGCTGCAAAAGCTATACGTCATCATCGTTTAGATATACATCCCAGGCTTTGAATGGTTTGTTTGGCAAAGCAGGGTTTGTCTAACGGGTATGTGTAATTGATTATTCTAATACCTTTCTTTCCATGTAAGAACATAGACATTATTGTTTTATATGGCAACAATATTTTTTTCTATGATTGGCAGCATTGATTGATTGTCTATGAAATATTAAATAAAAATGATAAATATAAAAATGGCGTTACCGCGTAAGTGAATTAATTTTAACAAAATTAAAATGTTAAATACATATTTTTTTAATGTTTTTTTTCTCCTCCGACATAAATACTCACTTTGCGTAAATAATAAAGCTAAATCTAACTGTTTGAATAAAAATATTCCGTATTAACGAGTAAGCGGTTCAATACAAATAATACAGAGATTTGGAGAAAAAATGTAAACGAATCGAGTGCTGCTCAGTGCTGCTCCGGCCGTAAGTTTGCTATTGGTAATTAAATTTCATGCATTTTATTGGGTACTAGCGCAGACCTGTGAATAATCACGGGATAATTGTTGTCATATTTCTGGGATATTTCATTTGCCTTTCAAAACCAAACACTGTCAATATTGGAGACGATCAGATATTTACCTAACACCCGTTATTGAAAAAATCACGACACGTAGATATATTACGTCAAAAATTTTAACAAAAGACTTCCACGTTTGAAATATGTAAATATTAATTAATTGATTAAAATAAAATAATTTTGGTGCCTACTTTACCGCTTTTCTGAATTGTTCCCACATCAATTTTGAAAATGAATTCATTGAATCGGACAACCGGGCAACCGTTCAACAGACAACCGAAATTATGTACAGTTTGTCAAATAAGAGTAGAAAATATATGAGGGCGCCACTGTTGATCAAATGGCAATACTAAACACATAACTCATGGTGTTAAAGTAAAGCTGTGTAACCTACATTTTTACAAAAAATTAAAAAGGCATAATAGTGGAAAAAATATTTTTTCATTGCAGTATAGATACTCGCCGATCTCAAAATTAGAATTGCATATAGGTATATTATTATTATACCTTTGAAATTTTGTGTTAAAATAATGAAGAATAACTATAATGTAATTAAATATAAAGCACAGTTTAGAAATTGCTTATATTTATTTAATACTAGATAAAGTACCTGGCGTTGCCTGGGCTTTAGATCATGTGTCTAATTTTAGATCTGAATATATTTAAATCATTCAGATCTAAAAGTAGTATAACTAAACTCACCATTTTTGATTCTTCTTTCTATCTATTGTTAAATTAAATTTTATGTTAAATTAAATTAAAGCAAATCGCTTTATAAATCACCTTTTAATCAAATTTATGTCATGAAGAAAAAATGTTTTTTTAAATGTGGTTTACTGTGTTCTATACATTCAGTGTCATTGCACTTCAAAAAAATATTTGACAGTTAAATTGGTGTTGCCGGTCTACAAATTTAGTAGTTCCAGTTTTTATACAGTTGGGGACAAAAAAAAATCAAACTTCAATTTCATTCCTGTACCTAAATATTAGAAGCCTGAAAGGAAAAGTCGACGAGATCCTGTGCCTATTAAAATCAATTGACTATAAGATCAACATCATACTTATGTCAGAAACTTGGCTCAAAGAAACGGATATACCATTCATCAATATTGAAGGCTATAAACACGAAGCATCCTGCCGACCTGAGGGCATCGGTGGTGGAGTATCCATATTTATTCAAGAAAACTTAGAATATAACTTAATTGATAATATAGTAGATCCAGATAACAACTTCCTTTGGATACACTTAAACAAACTTAGCTTAAAAATCGGAGTGATATATAAAAAACCGAACACCAATTTTCAAGATTTTCTAGATAAGTTAAACATACAACTGAAAACTCACAAAAGGTCCATAATACTGGGGGATTTCAATATCAACTTACTTGATTCCACAAACACACATACTTGTAAATACACAGAAATCATTAAGTCAAACGATTTCACTACAATGAACAAAATAAACAAATTACACGCAACACGTATTACAGAAAACACCAACACCATTATTGATCACATCATCTCAGACGTAAACCTTTCGTATACTATAACAAACTGTGACACCTCAATATCTGATCACAACCTACTGATTCTTGACATACTTC
Source organism: Limnephilus rhombicus (assembly GCA_929108145.2). Lineage (NCBI taxonomy): Eukaryota > Metazoa > Arthropoda > Insecta > Trichoptera > Limnephilidae > Limnephilus > Limnephilus rhombicus. Next base: position 15,257,002 of record OV815272.1, on the reverse strand, counting down.
ATACGTACACTAAAAAAAACTCACAAAAATCCTCTTACAAATATACAAAAATTGATTATGATAAACTAGAGGAGGATATCCGACAAAACCCCTTTTCTATAAACAATAATGAGGACTCGGAACTGAACTACAATAACTTTGTAAACTATCTGATAAACAAAATTAATTGCAACAGTTCAATAACAATAAAAACAAATAAAACCTCTCTTCCTGATTGGATAACAAAGGACTTATTAAAAATGATTAAAAAAAGAAATAAACTGCACCTAAAAATTAAAAAACATAACTAACTTATTACTAACTTATTACTTATTAGTAACTTATTACTAAAAACAGAATTTACTAAAATACGTAACGACATAACTATAAAAAAAACGGAACTTAAAAAAACAATACTACAGCAGCCTATTTAAAAAATGTGAAAATAATACCAAAAAGACTTGGAACGTAATAAACAGCATCATCAAGAACCAAACAAACGCGCAAAGTAAACCATGTACAAAATTAAAGAACGGTAATGAAATCATCACAGAAGACATCAAGATATGCGAATACTTTAATAACTACTTTTGTAATATTGGCGCTTCTTTGGCTGATAATATAATCAACAAATACAGACATAAACTGGATGACAAAATTACATTAAAGTATGAAAGTGCGGAATCAATATACTTGCAACCCACAACTGAACCCGAAATATTAGCTATCATAAAATCCCTAAAATCAAACGCGAGTGCTGGACATGATCAACTAAAATGTACAACAGTACAAAAACTTGCCCCACTACTAACTCCTACACTAACTAAACTGATTAACCTGAGCCTGAAAGAAGGTCAATTTCCAGACAGTTGTAAAATTGCAAGGGTTATTCCAATATATAAAGGGAGCTTGAAAACTCAAACATCTAACTATAGGTCCATTTCTGTCCTACCGATTCTATCAAAAATATATGAAAGAGTAATATACGATAGGCTAGACAACTTTCTGAAAAAAAAATCATTTCTATATGCCAAACAATACGGTTTCAGAAAAAAATGTAATACTCTCTCTGCAACTAATGATCTCATAAATAAACTTAGAACTAGCATAGATAATAAAAACTATGTCATAGCAATTCTCGTAGACCTTCAAAAAGCCTTGGACACCGTAAGTCATGAAATACTGATTAAAAAAATAGAAAAAACAGGTGTAACCGGTCCAGCTATCAAACTAATAAAATCCTATCTCTCCAACAGAAAACAATGTGTTAACATAGGAGATAAAAACAGTCAACTCGAGAGTATAAACTACGGAGTTCCACAAGGATCAATACTGGGGCCACTTTTATTCCAAATATACATAAATGACATCTGTCAGCTAAAACTACATGGTGAAATTTTCTTATACGCATATGACACGGCAATTTTTTACTTCGGCAAAAACTTAGAAAGTCTATTAGAACAATCTCAAACGGATCTTAATGTACTAAACGATTGGCTAATACAAAATATATTAACAATAAATATTAATAAAACCGGTTACATGATCTTAAGCTCACCTAAAAGAATAATACCATCGCATAAACCATTACAAATAGAAGAAAGAGACCTACATATCCTAGATAGCGAAAAATACCTGGGCTTATATATTGATAAACATTTAACATTTAAACAACACGTAGAAAAACTAAAAACAAAAATCATCCCATTAATTGGTGTATTTGGTAGAATTGCTCATCTTCTACCAACAGAGGTAAAGAGGGGCTTATACTTTAGCTTAATCCAGTCCCACCTAAATTATTTAATAGAAATATGGGGAAACACATACATTACGTACTTAAACGACTTACAAATAATACAGAACAAAGTTATTAAAAAACTCTTCAACTATAACCCAGACACTCCCACAAAAAAACTATACCAGGAAATGAACCTTTTGAAAATAAGAACATTGTACGAATATAACATATGTCTTTTAATCTACAAAATACAAAATGGACTTATACACACAAACACAACATTTATAAAAACATCACAAGTACACGAACATTATACTAGACAACACAATAAATTGTACACAAATACTGTCAAGACTGAAAGTGGCAAGAGAAGTATTGGTCACGAGGGAGTTCATATATATAATCTCCTTCCAGATAGCCTAAAAACGGAAAATAACATAAAAACCTTTAAAAAAAAACTATTTAAACTCAAAATGTTGGAACAAAATTAAAAATATTATTCTTATTACTGTACTATATGTATATGCTCTGTATTTAAGTTAAGAAAGCGAAATACTATGTTTCTTTTAACTTAATAATAATAAAAATTAAAAAAAAATATTTTCTACTCTTTTTTGACAGACTACATATAATATTTTTAATCTTGTTAAAAAAATCACAAAGGTAAGTACTGAAGTTAACCATTAACGTCATTTCCATTTCTTTAAGCTTAGTAGGTAAGTACCTACCGACTTTTCCCGTAGTTGATAAAACCGAAAGCGTCGGGATAATACCTTTTGGCGGCAATTTATTAGCGACGTTGCCGATACCGCCATTGGCAGCCGAGGTCGCAAACTTGGCAACCCCGCCGCGGCTGATAACGCCATGTTAACTTTTTCCCTCCATTTTCTTGCGGTCGATCGCCATTTTAGATAAGGCAAACGGCTCAAGCCCCTTCCCTGGCCCAACTCTTTAATTGTGGAGGGGGATAAGTCTGTCTGCTGGAACCTGGAACCAGCGGGAGGCCACGAAAGTGTTATTAGATGGTGTTCAGTAGGTACATGTATTACTGGTACTAGCGCAGACCCGTTAAAAATCACGGGATATTGTGAATTCTTAACGCATCAATTCTAATTTAAAAAAAAAATCCCATATAAATGTTGTGTTATAGGTAGGTACTTTATGGGTTGTCTGAATTCTTTTGTTTCTATTTTGAAAATGATACTTAAATATATTATGATGCTTACTTTAATTTCATCAGTTTCTATTTTGAAAATGATACTTAAATTTAAAGAAAAATCCAATCTCATTGAACCAGACTTGATTCGTAGACAAGCAACCGAAATAAGTATTTTTTACTATGACCGTTGTCATAGTAAAAAATACTTATTCCGTCGTCTTCTCTTTAAATTGTTTTTTATTAAAGCGAAATAAATATCTTGAATCATCAACCCATTAATTGAGATCCCTTTATAAAAATGTTTTTAATTATTTTTTATGGCGAGTGAAACGAGCAATTAATTTTTTGTCAATTTTCACCATCTTACTTACAATCCTCATTTTTTTTTTAAATTTTACCTATTTACTTGAAGTAGTTAGTCCAAGATAAATTTTAACGACCTATAAAAAACGTTGTGAATATTTTATACAATTGATAAACAACCGTGCATATGAAAATATTACCTACCAGATTGCAGAAACCGTAAAAAAATAGTTCATAAAAGATATATATTTTGCTTATCCAGCCTAAGTGGTTGTTTATCTGTTGTATATATATACTGTTATTCTTATATATAAAAATGAATCGCTAAATGTGTTGCTAAGCGCAAATCTCGTGATCAGCTGAACCGATTTCGCTAATTCTTTTGTTAGAATACTCCTTGAAGTACGAGGATAGTTCTTACGGAGAGAAAAATTAAGAAAATTGCGCAGAAAATTGGATAATTTCAGAAAACCTAACGACTATCGCACGTTTGACAGTTCGCGTGTTTGAGAATGACATTTTGCAAAACAATGATTGTTAAATCAGGATTCTATTTTTGAAAATCTTTAATTTGATAAATTTATTTAAAGTAGGTACTCCCCTAATAGTTTGAATCGAATAAAGAATTTTAGGTATTTTAAATAGGTACCTATGTTAGGTACCAAATTTAATATACATGAAACATGGAAATTTAAATTGTAAAAGATGGCTCGCGGGCGGATGTACTGGGATTGAATATATGGAACGCGGGAGGAGGGTTGGCGGGACGAGGAAGCGGGAAAGGAAAGAGGGAAGGCGGGGAAGGTGGAAGGGGAACCAGGGAGGGAGAGGGGAACCTGGGAGGGGGGAGGGGGACCTGGGAGGGAGGAGGGGAACTCGCGAGTGGGGAGTGGGTTCGCGGGATGGGGGAATGGGGGGGGGGGTGGAGTGGGGAGAGGGAAGGTGGAGGTGACGGAGTGGGGACGCGAGAGTGGAAGAGGACGCAGGAGAAGAAGGGGAGGCGGAAGGGGAACGGGACGAATGGGAAAGGACACCCACGGAGAAACAATTTCTTTATTAAATAGCATAGCAACGCATGCCGGGACCAGCTGGTCTATAATATAAAAATGATTCGCTGAATGTATTGCTAAGCGCATAACTTTCGAACGACTGCACCAAATTGGATAATAAATTTTTTTGTGTTCGTTATTATCAGGACAAGGTTTCCATAAAACTTCAGGTGAGCTCTGGCATTATGAAATTTGTATAAAAAAATTGCTATTGGTGGCAAGCGAGGTTTGAAAACTGAATGTATGGAGAGCGGGAGGGAGGGAGAGATGGGAGCGGGGAACCAGGGAGGGGAGGGGAATCTGGGAGGGGGGAGTGGGACCTGGGAGGGGAGAGGGGAACTCGGGAGAAGGATTCGCGAAACGGGGGAAGGGGGGGGGGGGGGGGGGCAGTGGACTGGGGAGACGGAAGGTGGAGGTGACGGAGTGGGAAAGGACACGCAGGGAGAAACAATTTATTTATTAAATGGCATAGCAACGCATGCCGGGAACCAGCTAGTTTTATAATAATTTCTCATCGAATTTCGGAATTTTTCCATTGTATTTTAAGTCTAATATATTTCTCATTTTTAAAGATGTCGTAAAAATACGATTTTATAAATAATATGTAGTTACTTGAATATTTGGAGAAAACCCGTTTACAATTAATTGTTTTTTTTTTATTAGACAATTCACCCTAAAAAGAGTGCTTTGTGAATTAATTGGTTCTTACTGTTTTATTTCATTTGCCGGATTTTAACGCAATCACAAACAAGAACAGTCTGGTGTCTATAAATAATGTTCTCTTCACCATGACCATTCCACAAAGTGATTTCCTCTCAAATTTCCCTCAAAATGAGGTAAGCTGAAAAACAATATTGGTAACTGTAGATCTCCCCCGCCGCTCTACGAATGAATCTCTCCAGCCTTCATTGGCTCGGACTGTAATTCAGGAATCGTTTCGGCAATGAACAATTAACCTGGTTGCCATCGGGCGTAATAGAATCTCCTCGCGGCCACAAAACCAATTGGCTTTCAGATGAACAACGGAATTTCAGAAAATTGAAAATACGATTCGGCTACTTACCTGGAAGTGTAGTTTTGTGATTAGCGTTTTAGAACAAAACACAATGATTCTCCCCTATCTACATCTTTTCATCACTCTTCTAATAGTTTTATTACAATACTAGCTGGTCCCGGCATGCGTTGCTATGCCATTTAATAAAGAAATTGTTTCTCCCTGAGTGTCCTTTCCCATTCGTCCCGTTCCCCTTCCGCCTCCCCTACTTCTCCTGCGTCCTCTTCCCCTCTCGCGTTCCCACTCTGTCACCTCCACCTTCCCTCTTCCCACTCCACTCCTTCCTCCCCCCTTCCCCCATCCCGTGAACCCCCCTCCCGAGTTCCCCTTCCCCATCACACGTCCCCTTCCCCTCCCGCGTTCCCCTTCCACCTTCCCCGCCTTCCCTCTTCCCTTTCCCGCTCCCTCGTCCCGCCACCCCACCTCCCGCGTTCCATATATTCAATCCCAGTACATTCAGTTTTTAAACAGCCCGCGTGCCACCTTTTACAATTTTTATTCAAATTTCCAGTTTTCATTTATATTAAATTTGGTACCTAACATAGGTACTTATTTAAAATATCTAAATTTCTTGATTCGATTCAAACTATTACTCTAAAAAAATTTATAGTCTTAAAGATTTTCCAAAATAGAATCCTGATTTGCAAAATGTCATTCTCAAACACGCGAACTGTCAAACGTGCGATAGTCGTTAGGTTTTCTGAAATTATCCAATTTTCTGGGCAATTTTCTTATTTTTTCTCTCCGTAAGAACTATCCTCGTACTTCAAGGAATATTTAAAAAAAGAATTAGCGAAATCGGTTCAGCTGCTCTCGAGATTTGCGCTTAGCAACACATTCAGCGATTCATTTTTATATATAAGAAGATAAATCTGTTCAAAATAGTCTTGGCAACTTCTTCAACAAACAAACAAACTATTAATTTTCTTCCACTATTTAGAAGTGGAACCGAAAAAAACTGCTTGAAAATTGGAAATCAATCGTGATCAATGCTTGAGAAAATATTACCTTATTTGTTTATTAGAAAATAAAGCGTGTATTTGAAATAGGTGTTGTCATAATTGTTGGACCGTACTCATACCGACAAAAATTTGGGAGGCGGGAATGGGTACCGCCGCCCCGGGAACCTTTATTGGATAACCAACACCTCTGCCATAGGTCACCACAAGTGGTTCGCTACGTTTGGTGATTTAGCAGGGGTGCCCAGGTTCATGGGGCGAGGTTTGTCAAGGTCTTGGAGGCGGATGACCAGGACACACTAAGCCCCAGATTCCTACCCACCCCTTAAACCCTTTTCCTTCCCAGAACTCTCCTCTCCTTCCTTTCCTCCCTCCACACAACATCCCAAAAGATGACATAGCCCCTGAGGGAATTTTTTTTCCTCAGGGCCTCCTGTGTCGAGCTCATGTAAAAAAAAACGAAAAAATCGCTAATCAAATCATATTTTAAATTATTTACAAACAACAATAATTTTATTTTATTTAATCTCAATATATGTTAAAGAAGAGTGACCCAGTGTAGGTTTGTGGGGTTGTTTTTAAAAAATCAAAATTTATATTCCAAGATTGATGAAATTTTGTACATTTTCTTTTTTTCTTTCTTATAGAAAGAAATATGAAATTTTGTACACTTAACCTACAAAACCAGAGCAAGTTCACTACTACATGGGATACTATTAGAAACCACCTCATCCAATTTTCTCACCCTTAAATAAGAATTTTAATACTTCTTGAAGAAATTTTGAACACATTTAAAATAATAGGAAAATTACTCTCCTCATCTGATCTTGAAAATCTCCATTTAAATATCGGGCAACTAGTAGTTAAATATCGGGCAATCGTGGGCTAGTGATTAATAATTTATGCAACCTAAAGTTTTCCACTCATGTCATTCCTCATGTGTGTCAATAATAATAATCGATAAACTTATAATTTATTACTGTTTCAATATTTACTGTTGTTCAATTTATTAATATGTATCTACTCTTGTATTTCCATTGTTATTGAACATTCGGTTGACAAATTGCTTAATTACGGTTTAATACGTTTGAGTAACAATACAAAAAATCCGCACAATAGTCTGAACTAACCGGAACAATGGCATTAGTTAGTTTAGGAATTGTTTTGAGGTTGAAAGATGCGAGGAAAGGTAATACATATCCAATATTGTAAAGATGCCATAATATAAGAACTGTACTATAAATCTTTCAATCAGTAACCTTTTCATTGAAGTACAAACTTACGATAACATTTAAAACCTCTCTTCAATATTGAGCTTTCAAAACAGAAACGTTATTCTAAAAACAAGGTCAGTTTTCCTGACCGCAGTAAAACGTATTGAAACAATTGTAAAATGGGGTTAGTTCTGCTCTCGGGTTCGACAAAACTCTGATGTTCAATTACTGAATTCGGATATAACGCGGTTACTGTCGATCACGGCTGCCGGAGCCAGTAACGTTCCAATCACTACCCCGAACAACTACAACTGCTTTACCCAAAAACCTTCAGCTGCAGGAGCTATTAGCGGCATTCAAATTATGTAGTGGCTGTGCGGAATAGGTTAGATTTCATTATACACGATTAAATTAACTATGTATATGTTGATTCCTAGAAATAGTTTTTAAATGGTAAAATGATGAGGGCATTAATAGGAATGCAGTTTAGTGTATTTTGCGCATCTCACTATTTCTCAGAATATTGAGACCACCTGCAAATTACTATTAAAGTATCTACCATTGATGCCTTGTCCAAAAATGGTTCCCATGTTTCAGGAATAAAAAAACAAGTTTCACCATGTTTGAAGGATAAAAAACCATGTTATACGTGAACATAGGTAAGAAAATAACGATACCTAAATAAATAATGGTTAATGCTTTATTAAAAAAAGTCATTTCATAATTTTCTTTTGAATAATCGAAATATAAAAAGAGTTTTTTATAGTTATCAAGTTTAATTTCTAGTAGGTATCTACTTATAAGAAAATAAATAATTTAAAAAAATTAGTTATCCTACCTACCCATTTAAAGGTATATTAATTTATTTTTATTAATGTATTGACAAAGTTAAATTAGATAAAGGGACACTGTAAAACCATGCTGAAGTTCAAGAATTACATTTCTAATTTCAGATTTTCTCAACGCAACCCATGATTAAAAAAAGTTTCCCACTCAAAAGTACACACTTTTGTTGACCGGTAAAAAAACATGTCTAGTTCGACATGGTTTTAAAAAAAATTATGGAGGTAGAAATAACCCAAACAACCATGAAAACATGGTAAAAACCATAGACATATGAATATTAATAGACCAGAACATAGAGGTGAGGGGAAGAAACCAACTACAGCGGGGCGCAGAGCGGAAAGATGAATTCGGTGATATGTGATTCGTCAATAACTCAATCTGAGAGTATATGGGCATCTCGCATTATAATATCACCATTTAGTTCTTAAAAGTAAACTTTGCTCTTTAATGAATAGACCTTTTTACATGGGAGCGCGAATGCTCGCCGCGAAATGAACAAATTTACAAATTCCAAATACAGCAAAGTAAAGTTCGCCTATTTTCAAAGTCCAATATTTTGTTGACGTATTTTGTTAAGACACTTTTACAAATTTTCATAATTTACTTACCCCACAAAACAGCGACGAGCACACGCCATGTGTCTCGAGTGATAGTGTGTGTTACAAAAACGACCATATTATGTGATCTGAGCTTATAATAAAGTAAAATAATGCTTGCCCATGGAATGTAATACGACAATTGGGTTTATTCTCTTTTTTACTTCTATTTTTACACGTTTTCAAAACATAAGCCACTATTTTTGCCGTGTTATTTCGTAAAATGCACCGATGAGTGCTCGACGCTGGCTCGCAGAAGAATGATGACGTCCCTTTTTTTAGATTCACGCGAAGCCATACTCGATCCCAGCCGGTTCCAATGGAACCGGTATAGGGAGGGGGAAATAATACGTTTTTATCGCTTAGGGCAGGTCTATTAATATTCATATGTCTGTGGTAAATACCATACTCTTGGATCTCTCAGCGGCTTTGAAATTAGTGGCTATGCGGAATAGGTTAGATTGCATTGTGCGCGATTAAACGGGCTGTGTTGATTGCTAGCAATGTTTTTTTAATGGTACGAGTGTCAATATGGAATACAATTTAACTTATTTTGCGCATCTGACTCACTGTTAGTCAGAATTTTGGGTCCACCCTACATATTACTATTTTATTATCTCCAATATTCCTGCACGAGCTATTGGCGGTTTTGAAATTGGTGGCTGTGCGGAATAGGTTAGATTGCGTTGCACACAAGTGTACGTACTATGTTGTTGATTGCCAGCAATGTATTTTTAAATTATTGTTGGGAATAGTGCAATGTATAATAACATCAAATGGAAAAGTCAAATAAATTCCACAGTAGACAGAATGAGAAAACTGATCTATATATTTTTTAGATTAAGAAATACTGTATCATTAAAAATACTAAAAGATATTTATTATGCACTTGCGCACTCTGTACTACAATATGGAATCGTGGCTTGGGGGGGTGCATACAAAGCAACCCTTCTCCCATTGGAAACAATTCAAAAGATATTAATAAAAATCATCCTAAAAAAGCCCTATTACTATCCAACTATAAATGTTTTTCAAGATTTCCCGGTTCCCCCACTTGCAAAAATTTATGACAAAATTGCACTATTACAGATACATAAAGATTTCTTTAGTAAAAATAATTTACCACAATTAAATATAAGCAAAAGAATAATATCTGTTGGAGGATTTTCCGTGCCACTTGTGCGAACCACAACAGCACAGCATCACTATACATTCAAGGGTATAAAATTATTTAATAAATTACCCCTTGATATACGATCGGAAGACAGCTACGAAAAATATAAAAAAAATTAAATTAAAATATTCTAGTACCACCTCATAACTTAACTTATTGTATATTGTATTTAGAAATATGTATTGAATATGTAGAAATATTTTTTGCCTTATCAATACTTCAAATCATTTATTAACTAACCTTTAATTTATTACTTTTATCTGTATCTCCCATGGAACTATGATTCTAAGGTATCTTCTCATAAAATCACTAATGTTATTTGTTGAATAACTAATATTTTTTGTTTTCATTTAAACAAATGAAATTTTTTTTTTTTAGTTGTCCTCTCCTAAACACAAGCAGCTGCTTTATTAGGAGAGTGATTGAAATGTTGTTGTATATTATGTTGTAAATTTGTATCAATTTGTTTTTTTACTTTTTATAACTCTGTAATATACCTATTTGTATTTTTCACATCTCACCCATTTCTCAGAATGTTGAATCCATCGTGCGTCATACCAATGCACATCCTAAAAATAATTCTAAAATAAATCTTCAACAGTGAAGGCGCTAATGGGATAAGAAGTGTATTGTGGGTGTAGATCTGCACCAAAGTAAACCAATTTTTCTATATTATTTCTAGTGAAATTGAAAAAATATTTTCAATTTTCAAAATTCTTGCTTGAATATAAATCAGTTTCTTCGGCCTGTTTGGTGCTTATAAGTTATTAGTCGAAATGTATTTTGAAAATTGGCGACCTAAGTTTTCTTTCAGTTTGGTACATGTTATGTGTATTGTTGGGGAAGTTTACATACTGGGTAGTTCGAGGTTACCTTAACTTCAGACGCGCCTGGTCGAGTTATATTACTGCTTTATTGCACAACGAGAATATCACAATAGGTGTCGCTATCTGAGAGCTGGCTAATGAGAGAGCGAGCTTGACTATAACATCTCAAAATATACTACGACATCTTCTGTCTCGCTCATGAATTGTCAAACTAGCCACTAACCATACCAGTATAGATCAGCCTTTTAAGGATTATCTATTCAGTGATTGAACACTTCGATACCGATTTTCTCAGTGAGACCTTTACGCAACACATTAATAGACATTTTCGGTCATTTTAACTGCAAGGTGTCCTTAAACTCCATCATAATATTCAATTTTTTATCAGAAAAACTCTCTTTTTATAACTTTTGTAGGTTATTTCGACCAATGTCATAGATCACTGAAGAAGAAGATAACAATAATAATCTAAACGAAAATATGAAAGAGAACAATACACATAAAAAGATAATGGTTGCAACTGGGACTCGAACCCAGAACCTCTCGTCTAACTTGGACGAGCGCGTTTACCAATTCCGCCATTGCCACCTTTGTCAAACCGTCATATTAATCAATCTCATATTTCAAATTTTAGAATTTTTCAACTATTTTTTTTACATATTATAGACAGCTACCCTTTTTTATTGGAAACAATTAGTCAATTTTTTATAAGAAAAACTCTCTTTTTATAAATTTTGAAGGTTATTCCCATCAATGAAAAAAATCATTGAAGAATATGTAAGATTATTATTGTTATCTTCTTCTTCAATGACATATCACAAAAAGTCGATAGTTCCATATAAATAAAATCGGATATATTTATCTGTGACGCCATCTAGGTTACAAACAAATTCTTAGAATGATTGTTTCCAATAAAAAAGGCAGTTGCCTATAATATGGAAAAAAAATTAGTTCAACATAATATTTTTTCAGATTATTACTGTTATTCTTACCATGTTCATAGTAATAAAAAAATAATGACACACCCTATTAATAAAAACACCAGCTGTAGGTTTTTGTTTTAGTTTTGTTTTAGTTTGTTTTGTTTTAGTTTTGGTTTTTGTTTTAGTTGTTTTTATTAAGTACCGACGAAGCTTAAGGTGATACTTAAAAGAATTCATAATCTACTCTTTCAAAGTTACCGCAAGTTTACTTACTTTAGGAAAAAACACATTGTAAAAATTATGCTTTAAAATACTTAGGCGAATTAATTGTTCGTGCCCGTACATACGCAAGAATATGGAAAAAAATAGTTAGGTATGTCCATAAACAAACTCAAATCTTTGAAGAAAGGCTAAAAAATACCTTTTTTTTTTTTTTTTTTGAAATATATTGGCATTTTTTTTGAAAAACGGAAGATGAAATGGTACTACCTTGGAAGCAAGTTGTTGTTGTTTTTTGTGTATATCAACTCGCCTTTGAACTAAAAAGAAGGCATTTGATTGTCTCGAAAGTAAACAACATCGTTTTAAATTTATATACGTATTATTGTGTCGATAACTACCTAGAGTTATCGCAGTGGAACTATATTGTGATTATGTGTGCTCCTTCGCAGACGTATAGTGGTAAGTGATTGGTAATTCTTTTTCCTTGAATCCGTTGTTTTTCCTAAACAATACATATTATCACTTAATTCTAGCAAACACCATTTCGTTTCGTTTCATTTTTATTACCTACAGTCCATTTCAAAGTACATCTGAAGCTGTAATTAATTAGCAGTTTAGGATGCAACAATGGGAAAATTTGGTTTAAGATGATATTGTTAATAGGCCACTTGCATGGATTTCATAATGACTTGGAAAAAATCGTGTGGATAGATTTTTTACTAAGATTAACTTGTGACGACACCAAATAAAAATGTTCCGTTTCCGAAAACATTCCATTAATTTTGTAAAATTCCACATCGATTTTTTTTTTACATGGCAACACTTCGATTTTCGACGAATTTTTGAATTTGACATTCAACATTCACTAGATTTATTGTTTGTTCTCTGTTTATTTATCGTTTTGACAGATGTTACGAAGTGAACCCCGTACATTTTATGCATTCTGTACCTGTTTTAGAAGCGAAATGGTAGTGGTGCTGATTTCAACAAAATCAAATTTTATAATAATAATAATAATAATAATAATGTAGTATTTATATAGCGCAGTTTTGTGATATTTCACTTCAAGTGCGCTTAATTATAATAAACTTAAAGTTAATCCTATAGTGTTCCTTACGAGTCCTTATAAAATACAAAATTGATTAAATTATGTGAAACAAAGAATATACAGTATACACAAAACTAAATTATAATAAAGAATAAGAGGCAGTTTACGTTTAGAAATAATAATAACAGAGTGCACATAAAACTATAGTTAGGAGGTAATCGAAACCAAACAATTACCAGAAACTTGAGGAACATGGCTTATTATAGTAGATTGAAAACGAGTTAAAATTCATGAAAGGTACGATTTTTTAAATAAGTTTGTTTTAAAAGCTCTTTTGAATTCAGCCAAGTTCTGGATATTAGTAAGAGCTGAGGGAAGTTTGTTCCAAATGAGCGGGCCAGTTACACGAAAAGATCGATCATAATAAACGGCTCGATTTGACCTAGAAAGTTCGATTAAACGATTAGTAACATCTAGATCTGCTGACCTTAGAGTAAGCTGCCTATCGCTTAAGTTTTGTCGGACACATAGTTCCGATATATAGGCTGGCGCCATTCCTTGCAATGCTTTAAAGGTCATTAAGCAGATCTTTAAATCTATTCTTTCAGGGCATCGAAGCCAATGAAGGCGATCCCTTAGAAGCGGGGTAATACGGCAATACTTAGATTCACCAAAAATCATTCTCGCTGCAGCATTGAAAACGGACTGGATTCTATTGAATTGTTTTTTAGGTAAGCCAGCATACGCACTATTACAATAGTCCATACGCGAGACAACGAACGAATTTATGAGTGACTTTGCTCCATCAGAGGGAAGGCAACGCCTGATTGATTTTATCTGCCTTAGATGGAAAAAGCCTGAACTTAAAGATTTGGAAATTTGTGATTCAAGGGAAAGACTATTGTCTATAGAGAAACCTAGAAATTTTATTTCTGTAGAAGGGATTATATCTGTGCCCTGAATATGGATTGGATTAGAGTCGATGAGGGCTTGCCTTCCAGGAGTAGCTATCCAAATAAATTCCAAATATATTATAATTATAATTTACAAGTAAAAGTTTATTACTTTGGATTTAGTGATATATAGACGTTGAACAATTATAATGAATAAGATGGATCAAAGAAAGAAATATTTATGAGATGTAATATTTTTTGAATGCCTCGTTATTCTCCTGTACCATTCGTGTGTAAAACGTCGTTTTTTAAAATGATTTTCGGCTATGTAATTTTCGTTTTTTCGCACCCATAAAATTATGTCCCGTCTTTCCGGTTTATAAAAAATGGTTCGATTTTTCGGATAGAAATTTTCAAATAAATCGCCAGGGTTTCAAAAATACGATTAAAAAAATAATACGGAATGTCTTAGGTTGGGGTTAGACTCGTAATTAAAATTTACGTATTACATAAGATTTTGACAGGTCACTCACAGGAGCGTTTGCATACGCATCCGACTTGTGGTAACTAATGATCACGGAAGTTGTTCGGAAGTTCGACCTGTGTAAATGCCCATGCGACAGTTTACATCTGTAAATTTATTTGCGGTAAGATGGCTTCCTGTCAACAACGACCTGCTACTGTCAAATTTACGCGATTTTGTCAATAAAGACGAAAAGGCCCCAATAGCGTTGAAATAGATTTTGGTTTTAATTAAACAATTTCCATTTCCAGAAAACATAAATGGGTGGAAATAAATACTAGTTTTGTGGGAAAAAAATCCTATGAAAACAAATTGTCTTTTAATTTTTGACATTTCGCAACAGTGCGCGGCGCATTTCGGAACTATTTCTTACAGTAAGTCTCTTAGCTTATCAAACTAATTTTATAAGCTGTAAGAAGGCTGGAAATTTGCGCCGGCGCGATTGGACCTGTGAAAAAACTTCCAAAAGAATAAGTTCTGTAACGTGCTATAAATTACGTTAAGTGACTTTTGGTGTCGTTTACATTGATAATTTGGCCACAAATCGCTTACAAGAGCGATTTACAGGAAAAAACTTACGAGGAAAATAATTTCCCTCAGGGCCTCTGGGATGCTGTGTGGAGGGTTTTTTTAAGGAGAGGAAGGAATGAACATTGGTCTTGAAGAGACCCATGTTGTAGGAAGGAAGAAAACACAGAGGCCGGCAAATCATTCCACAGCCGAGCTGTTGAACACAAGAACGAGTCGAAGAAACGACCCATTCTCATGTGACAAATGTCAACCGTGTACAAATTTTGGGCACGCGTTTGGCGTGTTTCCCGACTATGCACCGGTGCCGAAGGGATCAATGATGCTAGTTCCTCGGAGCATCTTCCATTGTAATACCGGTAGAACAAGGATAGCATTCCCACCCATCGCCTGTGCTCTAAAGATTGCAATCCGTCTGTTAAGATGGGAGAATCTATCAAACGGACCGCCCGTTTCTGCACAGAGTCGAGGGTATTTTTCAGGTATTTTGGAGCTCCAGACCAGAGATGGCTGCCAAATTCAACTGTGGGGCGTACTTGTGATTTGTACAAGTCTAATCCCAGCCTTAGAATATATTCGTAAATTGTGATGCAAGTGGCCTATTCTGAATTTGATATATGAGATCGACGAAAATAATGTAAACTATGACAACAGCCGAAGGGTTGTCCCGTTAATACAGAGATCTTGGGTTCGACTTCCTGTTACTTTTTATTATTATTTCTGTTTTATGTTTCGTTAAGATTTATTAGTATTATCTTCTTCTTCAATAAAATAGTGAAATATTTACTTTACGTCAAAGGAAATTTAACCTTTTAATCACAGGTCTTAAAATGTCTTTTGGCGCAGGATGTTTTTTTCTGCGGCAGCCTGACATGAACATTAACCTTATTAAGGCGAACACAAACAACTAGTTTGAAGTGGATCTTGTTATCTAGTGGCGGTACACAATTTAGTTAGCTGCTTTTGACATTGATTAATACGCTCGTATGTGGAAGCCACTCACTGGAGTGCACTTGACGGCGGAGAAGTTACTATTACGAGAATTATAGTTCAGTGTGATGCTGTAGACTGTTAGCTGATAGGAGCATGAATGTTTAACCACCATACGTTGTGCGCTTTTTGGAGGTCAGTTTTGATGTGAATCGTAAATATTTGTAATAAATTGGCTGTAGTTATCTTGTAATGCTTGTCAGTACTGAGAATTAAAATTTTGTCATCCCTTTTTTGTTATTTTCATTTTAAGCACCCGTTAAACTGCCAAAGCAGTTTGTCAGCAGGTCAATTTCACAATATTAATATAATACTAAAGCACACATATAGCAAGAAACCACAACAAATAAAATACAGAAGTACAACTTTTAAGTAAAAAGGCATAAAATACACAGACAGACAGATATAACAAAGGCAAATTACTCATAGTCATATTTATACGTAAGATTACAAACAATATCAATACAAAAAGTCTTGATCTATAAGTCATTTAATAATTTCGGTCGATTTTATTTTTTTATTAAATACTAGCTTTTCCCGCGGCTTCGCTCGCATGGTATTAGGGGTTTCCCACTCCGTCACCTCCACCTTCCCTCTCCCCACTGCACTCCCCCTCCCGCGAACCCCCCTCCCGAGTTCCCTTCCCCCCTCCGAGGTCCCCCTTCCACCTCCCAGGTTTCCCTCCTCCTCCCTGGTTCCCCTCCCTCATCTCTTTCTCCCTCCCGCTTTCCATAGCAATAGCCGCATCCTCGCGTGCCACCAATAGCATTTTTTTAATACAAATTTCATAATGCCAGAGCTCATCGGAAGTTTGATAAAAACCTTGTCCTGATAATAACGAACACACAAAAAAAGAATTATCCAATTTGGTGCAGTCGTTCGAAAGTTAAGCGCTTAGCAACACATTCGGCGATTCATTTTTATATTATAGATGTTGGAACGAGATAAGTATATAATATTTAGATAATATTTATTTATAATTTTCGGAATGAACTAACCCTCATATTTACTAAATCCAGTGCCATGTGCATGATCAACTTTTTCTTTATATATTGAATCCCATAGGTTTTGATATAGGTTCCTACAATTTTAAACCAAAATATACCTGCCTTATTAATTTATTAACTGACTCATATAATAAGTTTATATCTATTTTTAGTGCATAAATAGTTTTGCTTGCCAAGAGCTTTGAATGCAACCTATATTTGTCATGCATGAGTTTCCCCAAGACGTTATTCCGTATCTGATAGAAAATTCCGCTAGGGACAAATAGATTATTTTTAACGTGTACTTTTGGTCATAAAATATTAAATTTTGTAAATTCGCCCCGCAATAGCTCCCAGGCTTTTGCAAATGTTGTTTATAGAGTTTAAAAGAGTTACTTATAGGATTCGTAAATACAATAATTTAATAGTTACACGCCTTAAATAACGTTATTAAATTGTCCTATTTTAATTGGGCTAATTCCATCATTTTTTTAAACTTTAGATATTTTTAAAGTCCTCCTCGTCTGCAACCTCCACATAACATAGTTTAAACTATGTTAGGCGGAGGTTGCATTAGGAGGTTGAGGTTGTATCGTTCACGTGCGATCGATCTGTAAATCCAGTATAATAAAGTTGGGTAAAACCTTTTTTTAAATTTAATTCCACCATCTTTGGTGTAGGTGTAGATACATAAAAAAGACCCAAAACACAAATGATATATAAACATTTTCTAATACCACTTAAAAATCTATTTAAGTAAAGACAAACAGAATGCGGCCACGTTTGGTGAAACATGTAAGATGGCACTTCGCAATAGGTGTACAGTACAGGTTTCTCTCGTGTTCCTAGTATGTAATATGTACTAATTGCGACTTCCCACCTATGGTAATGACTTCGCTTCGGGCGAAGGTCCTTGTCAGGACGATTGATTAACTGGAGACCTGTGGCAGACATCATGCGGAGACCACGAGACCTCACCATCTCTGCTTACGCTTCCCACTCCTGCTGAGGATTTGAATTAACCGCACAGTTCAAGGTTTTCCTCAAACGTAGTGAAACAAACTTGTGTGCTGTTGGGATTTTTTTTTTAATAATTAAGAATAGTGTGATTTTGTTTGATTGTAAAATCCAAGTTTATGTATAATAATTACTTATTCAAACTTAGCAAAAATACTTTGTGGTAATATTATTAACATGTTGATATTGTTAATTATAAAGTGGTGTAAACGAAGTTATTTGATTTTCATTATATTATGTCTAATGCTTCTGTTGTTAGCAAATAAAAAAGAGAATATTCATTAAAACCTTTTGGTTTTTAATTCCAAATTTATATTGGAGTATTTTTTTATTTTATTTTTTTATTATTATTTATTGAAACATTTATTATAATTACAATTTTACAACTAAATATTTTTTTACAGGTTTTTTTTACTACCCTTCCATTAAAAGCATTTGCTTGTGTATGGAAGGGGAGTGTACATAAATGCTATTAGTTATTAGTTAGGTATAAGTTAGTACTTAAATAATTAATTGTACATAAATATATGTGAGCTGCAGTATTGATTTGATAATGGTGTGTTTTTTTTTTAAAGAATAGTATATTAAAATATAAGTGGAAAAACAGGTCTTTAAAACACGCGCGATTTTTCGAGCACGACGGCGTAGCCGTCGTGCTCGAAATAAAGCAAGTGTTTTAAAGACCAGTTATCCACGAATACTTTACGCTATTTTTTTTTATTGGTACACTTTGAAAACATAAATATTGATATTATTATTAAAAATTTGGAAAAAAGAACTATTAATGAATCCGTGATGTGACATCACAATATCTTGTTGTCATGGAAATGAAAAACACGAACATTAATTTGCAATCTGTCACATAAGATTAATAGTTGACATCACAGTTTTTACTAGTTATTGTGTGTTGTAAAATGAGTTCTAACATTGATAATTTAAATACCAAAGCAGAATTGCGGTTAATACCTAAAAAATTCAAAGACGTTTATAAAAAAGAATATGAAAGGTTCATAACATGGATGGAGGAGCAAAACGTAGTAGATATAGATGAACGAGTTGTGCTTGCTTACCTTCAGAAAATGTCGGAACAGTACAAAGCATCGACTATGTGGGCCATACATTCGAAATTGCAATGTCTGTTGAGGATAAATAAAGGGGTTGATTTAAAATCATTTGTGAAAGTGCATGCATTCATGAAGGCAATTAGCAAGGACGACGTTGCTAAGAAGGCGTATGTATTCAAAGAAGATGATTTGCGGAAGTTTTTCACGGAAGCACCGGACATTACGTACTTATTTTTGAAGGTGGTAGCCATTTGCGGAATCTTTGGCTCTTGCAGAAGATGTGAATTGTGCGATTTACGCTTATATTATATCTTATATTTGACGTTTAAAATATTCCTGTCAGATTTATAGTTAAAAGTTGACATTTAGACTTCACATTTTGTTGATTTGTTGATGTTGCCATGGTAACTTTAAAAAACGCGCGTTCCATAAAGTGCGATTTAAACACGCTAGAGCGTACTTTAAATGAGTAAAAAAGGGCACCAATAAAAAAAGAATGTTATGGAGAACTAAGATATTTGTAAGATTAGTTGACAGTAGTTTTTTTCTTAAGAATATTTTTAAAATGTCTCTCGACAGAGAGCAGTATTCGGGTTTTATCATTGATGCTTCTGATTTCTTCTGGTAGACGATTGAAAAAAGTTCTTCCCTGATAAGTATAATGATGTTGTGCAAAAGACGTATTTAGTTTTGGGCATAGAAAAACATGTTTAAGTCGAGTTCTGTTTTCATTTAAAAATGGATATTTATCTTTTCCTTTTATTATTTGAATTACTGAATTTTTAATATATAAATCTTTAAATGTGGGTACTTGAAATTCTTCAAACAGGCGTTCTGTTGGGTAGTCTAAGGATTTTTTTAATATAACTTTAATAATTGTTCTTTGTTAATTTTTTTAATATAATTTTAATAAATGTTATTGGAAGAAGGTTACATTTATACGCGGATCCCCAACTAATAATAGGGTATTGTAGAGTGGATTGAACTAAGGCATAGTAGATTAAATATAGATTTTTTATCGACAGAAAATTTCTAATTCTTAAAAATATATATATTAATTTTCCGATTTTGTTTACAACTTGACATATTTGTTCCTTCCATTTCAGATTTTTATCGATAATTACGCCGAGATATTTAATTTTATTTGTTGTTTTTAATATTGTACAGTTTGATTTGCAATAATGTTGGCTGTGAATTTTAGTGTTATCGTATAGGACAATGTTAAAATTTTTGGGAGCGTCGTTTGGATGGATTGAAAATGGAATTACAAATGTCTTTTCACTATTTAGTGATAGTAAATTAGTGTCGAAAAAATTCTTAAGCGTATTGATGTCTTATGTGGCCTGTAATTCTACATTTTGCCAAGTATTTTCACTTATTATTAAAACTGTATCGTCGGCGTATGATGTAATTTGAAATAAATAAATTATGTTTTTGTAATATCTTTCCAGGTATATATACAGGGTGTTAAGGGACGTACTTGACTTACTTTAACCAGTGATTCCTGACATTATTTGGAGTAAAAAATGTAAATAAAATTTTGGCCTCCGGTGACATTTTTGATGTTTTTTTTTTTTTCTACAAAAACGTAAAAAAAATGGTAGTTGTTGAACAGTTCGAGGCGGGGTCAGGGGTTCTTCGGAAATCCGGCTGAGTGACCAGTGACGACATGCGGAAGAATTTTTTTTTTGTTTGATTTTGAAGAAAAAAAATTTGAAAAAAAAAAAAAAAGTCGTCAATAAAAGTCACCGGGGACAAAAATTTCATTTACATTTTTTACTCCAAATAATGGCAGGAATCACTGGTTAAAGTAAGTCAAGTACGCCCATTAACACCCTGTATATATATATTTCTTATTTTTTTTATTTAATATAGATATATAAGTGTACAGTGGAGTTATATAAATTACATATCGGTACAGAAATTATTTAAAAATTGCAATCTAACCAAAGAAGAAGCTAGTTCTTGTGCTTGATGAGCGAGTTACACTAATTATAACTGAAATAGAATAACATTATGCAATAGGTAAGTATATATTAGGATCGATTGAGACTTCTGGATCATCTATATGTGTAGGTGTACATACATAGGATACGGTTACATACTAAAATATTGTGCACCTAGGAGAAATTAGAAAAATCTAAATAGAATAGAGATGAATATAGATTAATAATAATTAGAAATAAAAAGAAAAACAGTTAATTATTTAGTTAATTATTCCTGATGAAGTGTAGCTTCAGTTTGAGTTTCAGTTTATTGATATCTTTGGTTTTTTTTTATTTCGATGGGAAGGTTGTTGAAAAACTTTATTCCTAAATAGATATAATTGTTTTGCATTAGTTTGGTATTAAATTTTGGTATTTTGATGTTGTCTTGATATCTTTTTGATTGGTGAGTTTCAAATTTTTTGATGATATTATCTTTGTAAATTTGGATAATTGCATTTTTCTTGAAGATATTCTCTACTCGAAGCACCGTGAAATCTGCGAAAAGCGTTTCTTTTGGATAAGTGGAGGGTTTCTTTAGGATTACTTTGATGATTAGCTTCTGGATCACTTTGATCGGGGTTAGAATATTGTCGTATGACCCCCCCATCCAATAATTCCATATTGAATTAATGACTGGATTAGCGCATAATATAGATACTCTTTTTTGATTGTTGAGTTTTAAAATATTTCTTAATCTTATGAATATATATATATACACTTTCTGATACGCTTAACCAATTCCCAGATATGGCTCTTACATTATGAACCTTTAATTATTGTAGATCGGTTTTAAGTTTTTCACGGTTAAAAGATTATCGTTATTTATTTTTGGGGTGTTACGCCATGTTCCATTATCTCCTTCTTTAGCTAACTTTTGGAATGGCGTTACAGTGTCCATCATCAGGGCAGATACGTTACCATACATCGTCACACATATGCCCTGATGATGGACACTGTAACGCTGTCCGAAATGTCCGCTAAAAAGGAGGTAGGGCAACACGGCATACCACCCTAAAAATAAATAACGATAAATTAATTATTGCAGTTTAATATTTGAAGGATTCCGATAAAAAAAAACATACATAGAATTATGTACCAATTAAGCTGTATAATGTCACATAGACAAAGTATGTCAAAATCCGTGAATAGCGAAGCGGTCGTCACGTATGAAATAAATAAATTCAGTTTTTTAATAATGATATTTGTGCATGAATAATTCTTTATAAAAAAAATAATTATCAGAGTGTCTGATACCTAAAAAAGTAAGTAACACAAAATACAAAAATAAATTTATTAAGTATTTTATTTTGCTAATTAAACTAAAATGAAAAGCAAATATTCTTTTAGATGTCTAGTGATTAAATCAATCAACCTGCATTATTTCCTACAGAAGAAAGTAAAGAAAAGAGGGGATATATAAATTAAACGAAATTCGATTTTTTCAATAAAGATTTATTAAAATATTGTTTGTTGAACCAAGAAGTTTACCCTCCAAAGAATTGAAAAAGCATTACCGAACCTTACCTAATTAAAAAAATTTCTTCGAGGCAAATTTCCACGGCCTGTTTAGCCTGTGTACTCCGTTGGTAGAAAGAAAATGTATAATTTATCAAAAGGTTAGTGAGAACGCTCGAATCAAGAAAAAATAACGATTTTGGCTCGCCTGACAAAAAGCCTGTCCGATGATCCGGGCGATACATCCCAACAACAAAAAGGTACGAAAAACATAACAAATTTGCCGGTTTTTGCCATTTTTCGTATCCTTTGTTTGGGAATTAGAATTATTCATTCAACTTTAGGCATTTTATTTGCCGACGCGCGACTTACGGTCCGCCAAGAAATAGAGGCGAAGATTAATGTATAATCACTATTTTAGATCAATCTTTACTACAAATCGGTTTACTTTATAAATAAAAAAATATGCTTTTGTTAAATTGAAGCTTTTCTTATCGTTTCCACTAAGTAGAATTAAAATAAAATTGTTAATTACTTTATAAAAAAATATAAGCATAAACTACTAAAACGTGTATTTTTGTAATTAGAAATGTCTGTGCGCCTATAAGAAACAACTTTAATGGAATTCCACGATTTGTCAGTATCAAAAATGGAAATATTAAGAACCTAAAATTGTCCCTACTATACCAACACCGAGGATATAAAACTGATTTTATAGAAAAACTGATTTTAGAGAACAAATTGTAGGAAAATCGAATGTGAGGTTTTAATTATTTATTTTCGATAATGGATCGTTTCTTCCCCCGGTCACGGTCACACAAAAATTATGTGGAAATAATATTTATATTTGTCTATAATATAAAAATGAATCGCTGAATGTGTTCAAGATAAGGTTTTTATAAAACTTCCGGTGAGCTCTGGCATTATAAAATTTGTAAAAAAATTGCTATTGGTGGCACGTGAGGAAGCGGCTATTGCTATGGAAAGCGGGAGGGAGGGAGAGATGGGGGGAGGGGAACCAGGGAGGGGGAGGGGAACCTGGGAGGGGGGAGGGGGACCTGGGAGGGGGAGGGGAACACGGGAGGGAGGTTCGTGGGACGGGGGAAAGGGGGGGAGTGGAGTGGGGTAAGGAAGGTGGAGGTGACGGAGTGGGAACGGGAGAAAAAAAGAGGAGGCGGAAGGGGAACGGGACGAATGGGAAAGGACACGCAGGGAGAAACAATTTCTTTATTAAATGGCATAGCAACGCATGCCGGGAACTATTAATTTTAGTTCCATTTTACAAATTTTATACACTTTCTTGACGGACTGTACCAATGGTAATATTTTCCTTGTTAGTCATCTTATTTATCATCCTTTTGATGTTCATGTTTTGATAAAGAAGTGCGACTGTCAATGGTAATTTTTTATGTTTTCACAGAATAAAAATGAGACAAAGATAATTTTTTTCCATGTTTATTTGGTAACGGGCAAGGTCTTGGTTTTTTTATGTTCAAAAACTTGACTCAAAATATCTCAACGTCGACAGATTTTTTTAACACGTTAAACATGGAGACTATTATGCGCTTAGCAGGGACCCGTGAAAAATCACGGGATATTATAATTGTAAGATTGGTTCACAAGGGCATCATCACAAGTGCAATTGCTGCAGAATAATCAGGATAAATATTTAGGTACAGCCGTGACTCTTTAATAAAAAAAAAATCGTGGTTTTTGATTTTTCTTCATCAAATTATGCCTGAATTCTTGGCACATGAGTTCCAATTTTAAAAATGACGGTTAAAATAATTTTAATACTAAAGAAGTTTTCATTTCAAAAACAACATGTGTGCAGTTCACGCACGGTAGAAGTGAAACCTTCAGAAAACTAAAGTAGACGAGAGTGGGGGGCTACGAAGCACCGCACAAAGAGGATTCCTATTATTCTATTCATTCTCTGGGAGGCTAACTCCTATAGATGTATGTGTTTGTCTATTTTTAGTGGCGCTTTTTCGTTTCATCGAGTTTCGAATCACAATGGTAAAGAAGTTATTAGTTTTTTTTAGAAGTTTTCACTTAAAAAGATAACGGTCATAACTGGGACTCGAACCCAAAACCGGTCTTACCGGGATGTAAAGAGTGAGGTTAAAAAAATCTTAAACTTAAGACAAGACATTCTGGGTTCGAGACCCAGTTGTGACTGGGACTCGAACCCAGAATATCTTTTATTGTCTTTTTAATTTTCTATGTCTTGTTCTCTTTCATATTTTAGTTTAGATTATTATAGGTGAGAATGGTTTTGGTGGTACTCCTGGTTTTCAAATATCCAAGGGCGAGACGGCAGATACAGGGTATAAAAGGTGATGTTTGGTACTGCTCGCTCTCGTTTAGCTCCGACAGCTCTATTAGCTAGCACTTAGCTTTACAACACATACGTGTCAATATTGTGCAAATAAATAATCAACTCATCCACGTGCGTTTCATTAAGATCAGTAAAGATCTCATATTACGCCTACGCCAATAAGTAACAGTCTATATAACAAATATTATCTTCTTCTTCAATGGAATATTATATTGCTGGGAATAACCTTAAAAATGTCATAAAGAGAGCGTTCTTCTAATAAAAATTGAATATGTATTTGCCAATCATATTGCTAAATTGATAAATCTTACGAAGCGATACAACTCGTGACCAGAATGTCGGATCACTATAAAATGATCTTTACTCGCGAACAAATTATAATAGTATTATTTGACATAAACAGTGAAGACATATCGTATATAAGTTATTTGGCCTCTAATATTCCAGTTACATTGTTAAACTTGCCCGAGTCTGGCAGTAGCAATGGAAAATGTACTCTGCAATATATAATTTAATTCCAAGTTTTCCAATAAATCAAGACACATATCCCATTAATTATTCATAAGAGTGAACAAAGCTATTTTATACTTTGAATTATTTTCAAAACATAAATCTGTTAACTAAATTTACACATGACACAACCAAGTATTTAAACCATTAATTAATTTAAAAAATGCGGTATAAAAAAGTGTTCAAGTGTTCTTTGAATTTAATTCTATCTTTCCAAATAAACAAAGACAAACATCCCTCTCATTATTTTAAGACTGACTAAAGCCATTTTATGGTTTGCCTTATTTTTTAAACGTAAATCCAACAACTTAATTTACACAAGACATAACTAAGTATTCAAACCATTAATTGATTTTTAAAAATAATGCACTAGAATAGTATTTTCTCATTTATCGCAGATATTAAACAGTGAAAGTAAAATGATGACGAAAAGGCCCTCAGTAAATTTTTAAACAATTTTGTTACTGCCAAAAAAAATCACAAAAAATGCGCTACACTAAAATGGGAGCTCTTCTTATAAAGCTTATTAAAGCTTATCACAATATATGGTTTCAAATAAAGTAGGTAGGTATTTATTACGCACCAGATTTATATGTCCGGGTTAAATTTTCCCCACAGGAAAAACTAAACCCTTTCACACACTTCCCCAAATGATCATCAAGTCAAACCACGCTATGCAATTGCACTATATAAGTATTATAAATACAAAACAATACAAGAACAACATGTCAACCTACCAGAGACCAAATGGAAAAATAATTCACCGACTCCAGATATTTTCATATCAGAGGGTTCGGCTCTGTGGAATTCCTAATTTGACCTATAAGTCCTACTGATTCCTCAATAAAAATCTTTTGTAATCCTACATGTATTTAAAATTACTGATTTTTGCATTTTTATATATAAATTCTTTGACAAATCTAATGTGCCTAAATTTTGAATAAGAGACCTAGGTATAATGCCAGTAGCCGAAATGACAAATGGTAATATTTTTATGGTCTCAGAATGCCAAATTCTTTTAATCTCATATCCTAAAACGGTATATTTTCTTATTTTTTCAAAAACAAATTTTTTAAGTACAAATTATTATTACTATTACAATTACTATTGAAGAATCTTTTGATTTTTTTATAGAAAATTAGATATATTTGACGTGAGGTCTATTGTTCAAAGAACTAATATATATATATATTTTTTTATTGAAGTGAAACTTCTTTACCCTCGTTGTGATTTGGATTTCGGGTGAAACGGAAATGACGCATTACAGCACCTGCGAAGCGTCAAACTGCGCTCATTGACCGCTTTGATTATATTGGTTGAGATATGAAACGGAAATGACGCTAGGTCTGCTCTCACTGGCCGCTTGATTATGACCACACTTTTAAAGGCTCATCTTGGTTGAGATTGTTTTTGGTAAAGTTTCGCTTCTACCGCGTGTGAACCGCACACACATATGTTTTATTTATTTTAGCCACTATACGAGTATAAAATAATTTATATTACAAAATATTATAATGTTGAACTTAAAAGTGTAGATATTGTATTTTTTAGTCCTCCTCACTATGGGTCCTGTGCTATGACTAAAGTTTATATTTAATTATATGTAATTTATTTGTCTCCCATGTCGTTTTAGTGTCTTCATTAGGGTTTTTTCATTGACCTCTTTCAGCCATATTTTTATTCTTGGTTTGTACTCATAATTTTTTTTTTTAGTTTTATGTCTCGGAGAAGGATGTTATTGAGTTTTGTTGCAAGAAAGATCTTCTTTGTCCGAATGCTGTTTTATAACTAGGAATGTTTTTTATGTCATTTTTATTCGATGGATACACAGTCTGGTAGATGATTCAATATCTTTGAATAGCTATAGTGTACAGCTATTCAAAAATATTATATACGTCAAAGCTATTGAAAACTTTAATCGAAGACGTTCTAATGGGTACTTTCAGTATGGTCTTTAAGATTCCTTTTTATAGTTTTTTCTAGTGTTGGTTACCCTTCTCACTAACAAATTGAAGTGAAAAGGTGTCTACTTATTTTATTACGTACATATTATATGGGAACTTGTGTGTTAACGGTACGTTTTGTTGGTTTATAAATAAAATATATGTTAAAGCAGAGTTAGGGGTAGGTCGCACTGACTCGGTGTTAGGTCGTGCGGCGTCTCGCTACGCAGCGCGCGGCCTGTCGTCTGCCTTCTGAGGGTGGTGCCGCGACTGGGCGTGACGGGCGTCGCATCGCCTAGAAGGGTGGAAAATTAAACCCGTGCATTGTGTGTGCAACGGATAGGGTAGAGCGTAGGAGTTCTAAGGAATAAAGGATGGAAATATTATTATTTAAATATTCGTTTTTAAAATGCGATTTATTAAAACAGAGGCAGTTTTTAATTAAACCATCAAGATTAAAGTGATATTGTAGTATTAATTTTCCTGGTTTAGTTTTGTTTGTTTTATAAAGAACTAGCAGACCCGGCCACACGTTACTGTGGCTAATGAAACACAATGCCATTACTCAACCTTTATAAAATCCACACCACCCGCTTGCCAGCTGCCCGCTGCCTGAATTGAATATTTGAATTTCTCGGCTTTTCTCCACTATAATAAGGATGTATTGTACATATAAACCTTCCCCTTAAATCACCATCTATTGGTGAAAATCTGTTTCATGAAAATCTGTTTCTATGTAATGTAATGCAATTCGAGCGATCGCCACTAATTATACAATGCTTGCAATGCAACACTGAATATTTGAACAGGGAAAATCAAATACCTACTTACTCTAGGACATCTATTCTCCAATTTCTTCCGTAGAACGAATTTCAAAAGTGACTATAGTACGGCCCGCCAGCCGTTTTAAATCGAACAAAAATATATTTTCTTTGAATTTCTCGGTTTTTCTCTAATATAATTTGAATACATACAAACATTCCTCTTTAATCACACTCTATCTATTGGTAAAAACCGTATGAAAATCCGTTGCGTAGTTTAAAAGATTAACGCGCACATACATTTTGAGCGACTTAATTTTATACTACGTAATGATTTGGAGTTTTATAAAAAAAAATTGAATTACAATATTCTAAATTGGAACTATCATTCAAGAATTAAAACAAGTACGGAAAATGCCGGTCCGAGACAATTAACCCTTAGATCAGCAACTTCATCTGCTAAAGGCAGACTAATAGAACCTAAACGAAAGCCAAATACTATGTTTGGAGATCGTGCTTTCGGAGTATCTGGGCCTAAGGCTTGGAATAGACTCCCTCCGGAATTAAGATGCATAACAAGCCCAACAGAGTTTTGGTCCAAACTAAAAACCTTCCTTTTTGGGCTCTCATACCCGTAATTTAAATATACCTATTTGAGAGTATCATACTTGTATTGTCTATGATATGTCTTAATCACACTTTCCTTACTGAATTAAAATTACTCGATTCCTTACACATCAATCTGTCTCTTGACGAATCACATTTAGAAAGATCAAATCCTTATAGGTACTACTGCACCACCCACCTTTACATGTTGCTTTTACTTTCCAAAATACACTCGTCAAAGAATACATTACATATTAATATTAAAATATTTTTCAGGATTAAATAACATGTGTTCACAATAATGTCCTCTGCGTGCGAACTCTATCTAAATTTCTTTAAATGGACAATATACAGTGTTAATTTCAAGCGACCTCCCAGGTAAGTATGGTCCTGTTTTCATTAAATTTTAGGCAGCATCGCGTTCATTGGTCAAAATATTGTACACATATTTTCGTATCGGTGATCAATGAACCGATGTATGCAATTTTTAGCCATAAGTTGTTTATAATTGTTTGCCTAGCTTGTAGTTTTTAGATTTTAGAAATGTATTATAAGTTTGTACAGCGCCCTTGAGGTGATTTTTCACAAAAACGGCGCTATATAAATCATCCAAATATTATTATTATTATTATCAAGTGGTAATGTACCTATCTACAAATTAAAAAGTAAATTTCCGTGATTTTAAAAATTTCCCTTTTAAGGAAAATTGCTGTGAAATGCTTTAATTTTGCTGCAATTTTTCTGACGACATGCGCAATTCTGATAATATGTGTTCTTTACATAAACTTTCTACAATTATAATAATGTCGTAATTTTTTACGGGTCTGCGCTACTACATAATATAAGGGTATTATTATTAGTTTTCAATTATTATAACTTCAGCATAATGGACTTAAAGTGGGTTTCAACTTTGTTATCTGAAAAGCTCTCTCTATTATGAAAATGCACAACAACACGTCAATAATTAGTCGAGTTAAAAATAACTGTCCTTTCTTTTCCTTGTTATTATAACATATATATATCTTAATATATGAAACAAAGTCGGGTTAGTTACACTATTTATAACTCGAGATCGGCTGGACCGATTTTTATGATCTTTGATGTGTTGGATTTGTCTCCGCCCCGGATAACAGAATAACTATTAAAACATCGCAAAAATTCACAAAAAAGAAATTTATGAAGAAAATTAATTTTTCATACATTTTGTATGGAACGAATTCTCATATTTTGAAAGAACTGCAGCAATGTTGTGTTAGGTATAATATAACTGTGCGTGAATTCCAAAAATTCGAAAACGTCAAATGTCAATGCACTGATTGTTTTGCTTTTGTTCTTAATCATATAATGCTGCACCTCTTTCTTAATGTCAATAGTCGAAGATTAGACAAACGGTAAATATATGTCTCTGCACCCCTCTAAAGGAAAAATACAAAAATAATAAATCTCTGAAATGAAACGCATTTTTTTACGTAAGCTCCACTCAGGACCATGTCATGTCATTTAGGGGATGCTGTGTGGAGGTTCTTTTTAAGGAGGGGTAGGATAGGAAGTTCTGGGAAGGAAAAAGGCATGAGGGGTGAGCAGGAATCTGGAGGTCAGGGTATCCGGAAGTGAATCCATCCCTCCAACTGCGGTGAGAGGCCATTGCCCTTGACCGCAATTGACCTTTTACCTTGACCTTTCCAGCCGGACTCTTTCGACCTATTGATCGATAGAATCAGGCTGGAAAGGTCAAAAGGCCTTCCTCTACCAGTCTCTCTCGATCCGGACCGCCACGAAGCAGGTGGGCAGACGCATCCGCCACCAAGATCCGCACAAAAGTCACCCCATGAACCCGGGTAACTCTGCTAAATCACCAAACGTAGCGAAACACTTAAGGTGACCTATGACAAAGGTGTTGGTTATCCAATAAATGGTTCCCGGGGCGGCGGTACCCGTACCCGCTTCCTTTCAAAAATTCCCTTCAAAAGTAAGTAAGGAGAAAAGTAGGAAAATCACAAATTTATAAAACCGTACACAACGCCAACTCTGATACTGACAAAAACAAAACACGGACAGTTGGGCATCGATAATGGCTTCATTGTGTAATTTTTCACTTAATAAAAAAACTTAATTTTATTCAACATTAAACAGTTATTGATTCTGAGGCGGTACGAAGTTCGTCGGGTCATCAATATATATATATATATATATGATAACCCTATATATATATATATATATGATAACCCTATATATATATATATATATGATAACCCTTGCAATACCTCTTGCATTGAAAAGGGGTTTGTTAAATCAGCTCTAAGAGTCATACAGACTTTACTTATACCCTGTGAAATTTGAACAATCTACCTACATTTTGTACCTACTCACCCATTTACAGCACCTAAGCCAATATGAGACCTAATACTTTCACTCTAACAAAATAGAATTATCTATCCAACACCTTAGTTGGAGAAGGTTCTAACTGATATTTTTTTTAATCAAAAATGACCTTTGAATACAAAACCATTTCTTTTGCTCATTTCTGGAACCTATATAATTTTCGGAGCCATCAGGGTTTTTTTTCCGTAATTACTTGTATGACGAAGTTCTAACATAAAGTTTTTAAAGCATCTTTTTATTTCATAAGACATAACATCTCGAACCTTTTGAAATTGCCATTTGTATCTGACAGTTTATCAATTTTACTAGGCGCAATCTAGTTCATCACTTTAGTTGGATAGTGTCCTAACTTCGCGTTCCGCATTCTGAGATGTTAATGTTTGCAAGGACGAATTCTCATAATCTATTTAATAATTTATGATTTTGAGGTTTAAGCTTGTTTATACTAAGTATTTTAGTTTAGCATATATTAAAGGCAAATATTTAATTAGAAAATAGACCTATATTGGAAAAATATGTTCTAAAATGTTAAGTAAACGTAACATTTTCTTTTAAAATGTGTTAAACTGAAATACTAAGATTCATCTTGAAATTCAGGATTACAGATATTACAGATTATGAGAAATCGTCTTTGCAAACTTTGACACCACATATATCAGAACTAGGTAAAGCAAGGCTAGTTCCCTGTCCAACCAAAGTGACGACATTCGAATTAATTTACATATAATTACTAAGCCGCCCTCTGTATTTCAATCATTGAAGTTAATGTTTATTTTGCCAAAAATACATTTTAAAAATATAACAGAAACTGTTTACGTGTGAATGGTCAATTTCTCTTGAACCTCCCGTGACAAATTGTAACAAATAAATAAATAAACAAACAAACGCAACAAAAGTTTGTTAAAAATACACA
Source organism: Limnephilus rhombicus (assembly GCA_929108145.2). Classification (NCBI taxonomy): domain Eukaryota; kingdom Metazoa; phylum Arthropoda; class Insecta; order Trichoptera; family Limnephilidae; genus Limnephilus; species Limnephilus rhombicus. Next base: position 15,225,011 of record OV815272.1, on the reverse strand, counting down.
TACTTATTTTACGTTTTTTCGATTTATACATTATTAACCTTTAAGTACCGAGGTGCTGTTTTAGTTACATTAGTACCGACGTGAGGTCTGCTAGACTGCTAAAGTTTTAATATAAAAAATTGATGAATTTTTTTTGTATTTTTCTAAAAACATTGCTTCTAAATATTGTTTATATATCTATAACTGTTTACGCAGTTACTTAAGTTTTAGAATAATTTATTTTAGAGAAAAAAATAACAATTTACTTAAAATATATTAAGATTAAGGTAAAATCTTTAGTTATAATTTTCTAGTCTTAGTTATAATTTTTATAAATAATCATTAGCATTTAAAACACAGATGTCAATTTATTAAAATAAAAAATGGACTTTTACCTTAATCTTAATATATTTTAAGTAAATTGTTATTTTTTTCTCTGAAATAAATTATTCTTAAACTTAAATAACTGGTTAAAGCATTAAAACAAAGAAAAGATAAATAATCAGCTGTTTATGAAAACCACAAGCCATCCAGTTGTAGGAACTATTAAATAACTGGTTAAAGCATGAAAACAAAGAAAAGAAAAATAATCATCATTTTATGAAAACCACAAGCCATCCAGTTGTAGGAACTATAAAATATTACAAACAATCATTGCACACAGACTCTCTGCATTGATATCACACATATTTCGTGCAAGTGTCACATTTGTAAGCTTGCGTTTTGAGGGACAGATATGATTTTTCTAGGTTGGTTACCCTCCATTAAATTTTTTCCCTTACATTTTCCGGCGCATCTGACCCAAGTACTCTTTTTATCAACGAGCACAATTCCCTTGGAATGAGGTCGTGTTTCATATTTCTTTCTAGTGATAGGAACACTGTTATTTTCAATTGAGGTTGCCCGTTTCATGTCCGAATAGCCTGGCTGATTCATTATAACATTTTACTGAACATAAAAGAGGAAGCCCGTGTAATCTGAAAAAATTACCTAAGTATAGACTAGTGGTCTGATAGGCCACTCGTGATCTTTTAACAGCCACAACTTACCGAAATCGCACGCGCCGACACTGCCACTCTCCACGAACGCTGTTTGACCACTAGTCGAGAGGTAGAGAGAAGTGCAGGGTAATACTACACGCTAACATAGATAACTAGACTTTTCGAATGCCCGAAGTGTCTGTCAGACCACACGTCGGTACTTAAAAGTTAAGACTTATGCCCTGGGTCCTGGGGTATGAGCTAGAGTAGAATATCATGAAGCTTGAAACATATTTTCATTTTTGATTCTGGCAATTCGTGGTGGAATTCCATATTATAATTTTCCGTAATTCCGTAATTTGTTTTATAATTTTTCTTACAGAAGGTGTTTTTATAAATCTTGCTTGCCTTTTAACCACGCTTAAATGCCACAAATTCAGTAAAATCAGTATATCAGCTTACATAAAATTATTTTACTGATGTTTAGAAACACTGATTCATAGCACTAACGATATTTTCGCGAATTAAAACGATAAATGGTGTTTTTAGCGAAAAATACGTTTTTTTACTTTAGAAAAATTGAGTGATGGTGTTTTCCCTGCCAAATCATTAAAGGCAGTACAGGAGGTAAAGAACCAGGTTGTCTTAACCCAAATAAGAGACAGTTGTTAGAAGAGTTCTGTGAAACTGGCATCTCATATGCTGAACTGTCAAGATAATAGCACTGATCTATTTCTTGTGCACGCAGATAAAATGTTCAATCCTGCGATTGTAGGTCAGAATGTCCAGCGATCAGACGCTATTCTTTTAGCAAGTAAAAGTAGGCTAGCACCAACATTCAAATCTGTTGATGACAGTAAATTCCTGGAAGGTAACAGCTATTTTCAAAGACAGCTTGTAGAGCAAGTGAGGGATGGATTCATTGTAAACAAAATTCAGCTACTCTTAGGTGTAAAAATTGTGCACAGAGATTTTGCTGAGGCAGCTCTGATGACTGTATGGGCCCCTGTGAATAGTGTTGACGTAGAATTTTTTTTTAGTAGCTATAATCTTGTATTGACAGATCGTAGAACGAACATGACACATTCTACTGTAGAAACATGTGCCACGTTAAGTTTCAATTAATAATACAATAAATATGTTTCAAGTGATTTTGCAAATTTAATTGTTTTTCCCCTATTGCCGACTCCCATTCCTTGACGTTATCCTATTTAGCTATAAACGCTATGAAAACGCAAAATTAAAGCTATACAAGCTATTTTTTCATTAATTAATGCTACATTTCTTAAAAATTAAAGCTACGAATCAGTGTCTCTAGTTAAATTTAAAAAATCAAGTAAAATGGGACCTTAGGATTAGGACGCGTTATCAAAGTAAACACACTTTTTCTAATTGCAAAAAAAACTTCGTATTTAGGTAAATATAACCATATAAAATATAACCTTCATATACAACAAATCACAAATAAAGCTGCTAAAATGTTAGGTTTTATCATAAGAAACACAAAACTTTTTAATAGTATCAACGTCATTAAGCAACTCTACTTTGCCTACGTACGAAGTCATTTGGAGTTTGCGTCAGTTGTTTGGTCTCCATTTTATAAAATCCATACAAACAAAATTGAAGCAATTCAAAACAAATTCCTCAAATATCTTTGTTACAAGTCATATGTAAGATTTAATAATTATGCAGAGGCAGCTTCATACTTTAAAATTGATTCATTGAGTGTACGAAGGCATCATATGGATGCAATATTCCTGTATAAATTAGTTAACAATAATATTCAATGCCCAGAGTTGCTAAATAAAATTCAATTTAATGTACCTGCGCGTACAACACGCTCTTCTGTCCTATTCAGGGTTGATCAATGCAAACAAACTGTAAGCAAAATTCTTGTCTGAACAGACTATGCAATAGTTACAATAGCATATTATCCAAGGTGGACATTTTCAATTCTGAACTTTCCAAATATAAGGGGTACATAAAAGAGTATTTCTCTGATGTTTCATCAAAACTCAACATGTAAACTGTTGATTTCCCGAAAATAAATAAATAAATGAAATGTTTAGGAATTAGAGTTAGCACGTGTAAACTAATGTCGGATAGTAAATACCGTTTATTGTTCTACACTTTCTATGGCTGGTGCAAGCAAAGTACAGGTGGTGACAGCTGGCAATTGCAGCAAAACTCCAACTAGAGAGGTGTGAAGTGCGTCATTTTCTCTAATTAAAAGTCGCTTTGCCTTGGAACCACCGGCAGCTCACGGCGCTAACTACCGAACAAAGGATTCATTTGCTAAAACTTCCATACTGTGCTTTGGATGCTAATAAAAATGTTAAACTGAGCGGTAAGTTCTGGCTTTTTAATTTAAAACAAATATATGAACACGTCATAAGCACTGAACAGAAAATAATTCTAGAAGTGCTACCTTAACGATTCTAAAGAAAACTGAAATGATCCCACCTTCATCGGTTTATATCTTCATTTCTCACTAGAGTTGCTATTGCTCAGAGTCAATAGGTCAGTGAGGAGAGAACGGTTTGGGGAAAAATACGGCTTAAAAGTTGGTAGGTACCTGGTTATTCGAATCTCGTAGATAAACACGGCTAAAGTCATTTCACACAACGTTTGATTTGAGATGGTTATCTTTCACCAAGGCGATATTGAGAGTATCTGTCACTTATGTTATCTGTCAAAAACAGAAATGTACTTCTTTACAGAAAATGAAAAATGTTTTTAATTAGAGGCGGGTATGGGTACCGTCGCCTCCCTGGGAACCATTAATTGGGTAACGAACACCTCTACTGTAGGTATTTCACCCTAACTGGTTCGCTACTTTTGGCGACTTAGCAGGAGGAGTATCCGCAATAGTGGGAGGAGATTTGTCCAGGTCTAGGTGATGGATGCGTCTCCCCTCCAGCTGTGTGGAAGGTCGGATCGGGAGGGAGACCTTCAGACCTCTCCAGCCAGATTCACTCCTGGGCACACTGACCCTCAGACTCCTGCCCACACCTCATACCTTTTTCCTTATCACAGCTTCCACATGTTGCTTCAATTAAATGCATCCTCCACCCGGCATTCCCAAAGATGACAGGCCCTAAGGGAAATTAATTTCCTTAGGGTTCTTGGCACCACCTTTGTGATGGATTCTTTGTTTTAAACAACATACATTATAACACTACAGCAACAAAAAAAATCCACGGCTTTAAAAATACATTTATATTATATCACTCGCATTTAACTCAGCAAGGGAAAACTTTTTTTCCCCTCTATTGATACGTAGACAATGTTTTTGATTTTTTTAGGACGGTCTGTCGTGTTTATTTCATCATACTTGAACCAATGTTTCGGATTGCCCAGCAATGCCCATTTGTTCCGATGAAGGGCGCTGCTATGTTTCAGAAGTATTGATAATTTAACAGGGGCTTCAAGCCATTTTCTAGCTTTGTGGTGATTATTATTTTACTTTAAAGTGCTCTTGAGTTCAAGCGAATTGATTATTGCTTCGCATAATACCTTTACCATTTTAAAACAGGGGATTAAAACGCTTTGAATAATGAAAATAGTTTCTCCAGTACGAAGAATCTTTCAAAATAGTCTACAAGATAGTCTGGCACTATTTGATATTATTCCATGCTTTGTCTATGTTTGCAAACAATATTAAAATTCTGGCATTATAATTCAAAGCAGATGATCCTCTGTTATCCGAATAAACCAAACAACCACAAAGCATTTGTGCACATATTATTTCATTTACCTCCAATGCAAAATGTCGGGGATTAATTAACATTCTCTTGGTGTTGGGATTATTGTTTAGGGTTTTTTTCGTCATTTTAAATTGTTTGTTCTTTTTAGTTCATTTCCTTTTTGTGTTTCGTGTGATTTATTAAATTTCAGGGGCTTTTTCGTGTCATCTCGTCTGGTTTATAAACACATAAATTGTCCTCATATTTACATGAGTTTTAGTGGATGAAAGGGACAATGCGATAAATAAAATATGATAATCTATTTTGCCTGGAAAAAGAACTGTTGTGATAAAGATTTACAATGCAAATTTTTCCATGCATAAAATTTAACAGAAATAGCCAAATAACATTTAAAATATGTACGTTTTTTTGTGAAAAATGTTTCAAATTTGAATTCAAATGCCTTATTCTTTTATGAAAATGATATTATTTAGTTATACTGCCTACACATGTTCGTTTTCCAGAATTTTTTGGTAATTTGCGGGAAATGTTGTGTATGTTTATGACTCCATTATTTGATGCATCAAAACGTAATTACACAAAAATTATAATTACTCATAACAATAGAACCAAAACATAATTTTGGTTGTTACGTGATAAAATTTTTTTATAGGTTAAATATTTTAAAGGGTTGCCGTGAAACTTTTGCTATCATTATTAATGATGTTGAGATGTTGGGTCTTACTAATAAACGTGTTTAAAATTTTACACAATAGGTTAACAACCATTTTCCCCACGTCCGACATTCAAGGTGGTTTTTAAAGTGAAACTTCCTTAGCACCGTTAGAGTGATTTGAAATTCGGATGAAACGGAATTGACGCACTACGGCACCTGCGAAGCATCAACCTGTGCTCAAGGCTGCTTTTGAGATATAAAACGGAATCGACGATAGGTCTGCGCTCATTGGCCGCTTTGTTTTTTTACGGGTCGTCGGAAGTAAAAAAGGATTGTCTCAACCACTCTCTGCCGATCCGGCCTGCCATGCAGCTTGTGGGCAGACGCATCCGCCACCAAGACCCGGACAAACCTCACCCCATGAACCCGGGCACCCCTTCTCATTCACTGAACGCAGTGAACTATTTGAGGTGACCTTTGGCAGAGGTGTTGGTTATCCAATAAATGGTTCCCGGGGCGGCGGTACCCATACCCGCCTCCCAAATTGATATAAATCGTTTATCATTTGTGTACAATTTGAAACACGTTTTCAGTAAGGGGATAATGTTTAATCATTTTATAAATATTATAATAGTAATTATTTATCAATTGTTGGTTTGTTTTGACTGCTATCATGATACTTGCAAAACGTATTTCAAGGATGAACCTATGTAGAGGTTTGTACATTTCACATCTCGATCACAAGAAGAGGATTTTTAATTTGGGAGGCGGGAATGGGTACCGCCGCCCCGGGAACCTTTATTGGATAACCAACACCTCTGCCATAGGTCACCCCAAGTGGTTCGCTACGTTTGGTGATTTAGCAGGGGTGCCCGGGTTCATGGGGTGAGGTTTGTCCGGGTCTTGGCGCCGGATGCGTCTGCCAACAAGCTGCATGGCAGGCCTTGGAGGCGGTTGACCAGGACATACTGAACCCCTGAAACCCTTTTCCTTCCCAGAAATCTTCTCTCCTTCCTTTCCTTAAAAAATCCCTCCACACAGCATCATCAGGGCCTCCTGTGGGGAGCTCATGTAAAAAAAAGAAAAAAAAAGAGGGGTAGCAAATTCAAGTTTGCCAAAGTGATAATATTGGTGAAGATAAATGCTAAGAAAGTTATCGCAACTCGTGGTTTCTAAACTAGCTTGACTGGTATGAGTTCTTTTTTTTTTTTTTTTTAATTTTTTTTAAATATTTATTTACATTTAAACCCGCTAAACTACTTATGTAGTTTGTCAGCAGGTACATAATGACAACATTGGTACATTTTCAAACATTGTATACATATAATTTTATAATTTTGATGCTAAATATCAATAAAATAGATTATTTAAATTACCGAAATAGTATATACATGTAAGTAGCACTAGAAGCCTTAAATAATAAAAAAAGTACAAATGGATTTAGTATGATATGATATAATAAAAAATTTGTATGTTATGATATAATAAAAAAGTACAGATGGATTTAGTATGAACAAATGAAATATAATCACAAGTAAATTAAAAGTTTCATATACATTAGATATTACAAAAATTGTAATGAATTTACCAATTCCTTCAATGTGAGTTTCAGTAAAGAATACAAGGACTTCGGTAGGGCATCAATATAAATCATCCCTATCTAATAGCCATTTCCTTAGTTTATATTTGACTTTACCATTAAAAACGTTATTATTTTTGGTTGTCATTGGTAGTTTATTGAATATTTTGGGTACAATATAGTTTAGGGTCCTTTCACCGTATTTATTGGTACATTTCGGAACCAACAATCCCATTTTGAGTGAATCTTGTATTATGTTTATGGTAAACTCTTTCCCTGTTCAAGGAATCGGACAACATAACATGTTGACTTATAATATTATAAAACAATAATCCTCTGACAGGTAAAACATTTAGAGACTTGTATATTAATTTAATGTCACTTCTGTGTTCATTAGTGTACTTAGGGATTAATAATTTTGTCGGGGAGTTTTGCAATGTTTGGATATAATTTATATTAGTTTTACAAGAAAGTCCCCAAGAAGTAAGTCCATAACGGATAGTTGATTCTGCCAGAGATACGTATATTAATTTTAAAGTACTTAAAGGCACAAAATATTTTATTTTATAAATCCTACCCACAATAGACCGCAGACGTTTACAAACATTAGTAATGTGTACGTCCCATTTCATGTAGCAGTCAATAGTAACACCCAAATATACATAATTTTTGACATAATCAATGGTTTCACATGAACAGGGCTGTGCAACATTTTTATGTAAGCAGTCAAATGTATGTGTGTATAACGAAGGAATTACACTATATCTGGCATGTGGAGATCTTATGTGCATTATTTTAGTTTTTTTGGCATTTATTATGAGACCTGCGTTATGAGACCAGTTCAAGAGGGCAATAAAATCAAGCTGCATAAGGTTAATTGCAGTAATCAGGTCTTTGTGCGATATTATGAGCGCCGTATCGTCTGCGTATACAAAATGTTTAACGAATGAAAACAGTTTACTCATAATTGAGACATATATAATATAAAGGGTTGGCCCTAAAATTGACCCCTGCGGAACACCTGTTGAGATATATTTTTTTTGCAAAATTTTTTACTTATTTTTACTGCTATTTGTCGATCAGTTAGTAAATTTTTTAACAATACTAGTAGCTTACCTCTAATTCCTATTGCCTCCATTGTTTCTAATAGTTTATTTGTATCAATGGTATCAAACGCCTTTGAGTTATCTATGAACAAAACCAACACATGTTTTTTTAAATTTAATTCGTAATTTATGTGATTTGAAAATTCCTGAAGCAACATTTCCGTACTCTTTTTCTTTTGAAATACATACTGGTTGGGATCTAGCAAGGAGAAAGATTCTAAATATTTGTTAAGTTTTATGGAAATGTATTTTTCAAGGATTTTTTCTAGGGCTGGCAAAATGCTGATTGGCCTATAATTTTGTATATCTGAATGTTTGCCACCTTTGTAAATTGGTCTAATGATGCTACTTTTAAGTTCATCTGGTATTACTGCTAGCTTTAAAATTACATTGATAAAATGGGTTATAACAGGCCCTAAAATATTAATATATGTCTTTATGTCAACCATTCGAATGTTGTCAATCCCTGGTGGAACATATACTTTGTGATTATTTCGTCACAACTACTTTTTGACGTGCGTCCTAATATTTTATTTATTTCTACCCAAGTTTTTTTTGCGTCTCCGAAATAATTTTTGAATTTATTGTTAAAAAAGGTGGACTTACATTTAATAATTTCTTTTGTAACCTTATTTCTGAATGTTTTATATTCTGATTCAAAGAATTGATTGGTAGGGGAATTCTTCCACCTTCTGTAAAGTGAATCTTTTTTTTATGTATTCTAAGATATCAGAAGTTATCCAAGATTTTATTGCGAGAGGTCTTTTTTTGGGTTTATGGTACATAACGATTTTACTTTGTTCATACAAATCATTAAAATTATTTTTAATTTTACTGTATAATATATTGCAATCTTGTTCCTCAAGCAAGGTGTGCCACTTAAAATGATGTATATTTTTGTCGATTTTGTTTCGAGATAAAATTGAAATTTTTTCCCCGTGTTCTGTGACTTTTTTACTTGCACCGTATTTAATGTTGACTGCAGTTAAAAAATGATCCGCTATAGTTATATTACTGCATACACATGAAGAAAGAGTTTCGTTTTGTTGACATCCGTTGTTAAATCTAACAAATATGTGGTCCAAACAGGAGCGAGTAACTTTTCCTGCTAGAATCGCTTCCCTAATTACGTCACAAATGCATTTGATTAAATAATTATCGGACATTATATTTTTATATGCCATAATAAGCGGGTTTTGACAATTTAATAAATCCAGGTTAACATCTCCTATAAGTAAAACATTTTCTTTGGGGATTATAGTAGTCAAAATGTCAGATATTTCACTTAAAAATAAGGGTTTGCTTGAGTTTGGAGGGCGGTATACTGCTATGATGTTTAATATACTCTTATTTGGAAGCGTCATAGAGCCAAGCACACATTCAAAACTATTTGTTTCTATTGATTTCTGTTGAAACGTGAGTTCATCTAGAACATACAGCAATATACCTCCTCCCGATTTCTTAGTACGGCAATAATTGTAACATTTAAATCTAGGAATATTATACAGACAGACAAGATCCGGTGTTATAGCCGTTTCACATAACATTAACACATGAATATGGTTCCAACAAGTTTTTAAATAGACATTTAGAGTATTCCAGTGTTTATAAATTGATCTAATATTCAACTGAACAATGTTGATATTTTCCACACTGTACTTACTATGAACATTTAGCCAATCAGAGAATTTTTTTGTATTTTCGTAATCTACCTCCTCATCTTCTTCAACGTGATTAGACGCCATAGTTGATTGTAGAAAAGTCTCTCGATAGGGCAGCTCGATAAGCAGGGCAGTGGGTCCTGTCTCCGGTGGAATGGTCAGCGGCCTTTCCAAACCTGGTGCAGGTAGCGCAGACTGGCTTGGCGGCAGCACCGGGGCAGTTTGTCTTCTCGTGACCTTCAATGGCGCAGTGACTACACCTCTGCTGTTCCTTGCAGAATTTAAATACGTGACCGAGCATTTGGCACTTAGAGCAAACTGTGATTCCAATGAAATCAATTCCACTAATTTGTTACAGGCTGCTGTTGACATGGTAAAGATTGCGTAATTGCTTTGATGATAGCCCACTTCCGATAAGATAGGGCAGCAAGGAGGAATGATGGGCAATCAAGATTGATTAAGCTACAATCCAAAATACTAATTAATATTGGTTGTGTGTGTTATTGTCACTCTGGTTCAATGAACTCAAATTCGTTTTGAATTTAAATGTCATTTTCAAATTAGATCAGATTGTATCAAGAATTCAGATAAGCGATAAAGTTCCTACCTACATTATATGTAACAGAAATTATTGTTTTGCCGTCATTTAAAAATTTGTAATTTATGTTGCATCAATTCAGAGAAGTGATAAAGTAGGTACCTACCCGTAATACAATATTTTGTTAAACAGAAAATTATTTTAGTTCCATATTTGAATTGGATATTTCTTTTGTTTAGGCCTCGTTGTGTTAATCTCGAATTGTAGTATATGAGTACGCATATGATTTTTTTTAAAGTTAGCTCTACACAGGAGGCCCCGAGGAAAATAATTTCCCTCAGGGTCTATGGCATTTGTGGGGATGCTATATGTAAAGGATCTTTTTAAATGAAGGAAGAAGTTATGTGAAGGAAAAAGATTTAAGGACTGGAATCTCGGGTTCAGTGTGTTCAGGTCATCCGTCGCTAAGACCTAGACAAACCTGACCGCATGAACTGAATACCCCTGCTAAATCTCCAAAAGTAGCCAGCACTTAGGAAGACCTATAGCAGAAGTGGTGGTTATCCAATAAAAGGTTCCTGGGATGCGGTACCCATTCACGCTTCCCAAATAATGACTAATAAATCCTTCAATTCAATTTTTTATAAGACAAACTCTCTTTTTATAACTTTTGAAGGTTATTCCCATCAATGTAATATATATAATTAAAGATGAAGTTAACAATAATAAACTAAACGAAAATATGAAATACAATAAGACACAGAAAAACAGAAAAAGATAATGATCGCAACTGGGACTTGAAATCAGAACCTCCCGTCTAACCGAGATGTGAGCGTTTACCAATTCCGCCATTGCCACCTTCTGTCAAACCGTCATGTTCGTCAATCTCATATTTCAAATTTTAGAATTAAAAATATTATCTTAAATTACATATTATTAGGCAACTACCCTTTTTATTGGAAACAATCTTGTAACCTAGTTAGTGTCACGGATAAATATATTCAATATTTATTTATATGGAAGTATTGACTTTTTGTAAAAGAAAAACAATTAGTTGAAGATAATATTGTTAGTTTTAAAATTTGAAATATGAAATTGACCAACATGACGGTTTGACAGAAGGTGGCAATGGCGGAATTGGTAAACGCGCACGTCCCGGTTAGACGATAGGTTCTGGGTTCGAGTTGCGACCATTATCTTTTTATGTGTCTTGTTTTCTTTCATATTTTCGTTTAGATTATTATTGTTATCTTTCAATTAAAATGTCCCGTGATTTTTCAGGGACAGAACTAGTTTAATACTAAAAGCGATGGTTTCCGTATAGAAATCTGACGCATCAGACCACTCAGTTATATATATGTTACATAGACCCTCCGAATACTGTCTGAAAGCTCCTTATGGTGGATATATGACTATACTCTAGAGCAGCGTTTCCTAATCTTTTTCAGGTACAGACCCCTATGGAATCAAGCACAATTTTTAAGGACCCCCTTAATAAAAAATCCAGCATTAAATTTTCTACCAGTTATTCTAGTACTAAAAATAAAACTAAAAATATATATTTTTTTTTTAAATAATGAACGTACAACAATGTGACGTTTGGTGTTGCTTTTTTGCAACTAAATTAGTGATTTTTTTTTATTTAAATTTTTTAAACTTTATGAGTAAAATCTCAAATTATAATCTAGATAGTGTCTGGATCATTGCATTTAGTTCGAGCTGAATCTTGCAATCATATATAAAGAGTGTTAGGTAGCGGAACTCCCAACTCTACGAATTCTGAACTACGAACTCCCAGCTCTACCCCGCCCCGTGCAGCTGCACCCCGCTCCTTTTCCCCCAACGGTCCCGGCCGACCGCAAGACCCCGCTCATTCCCGCCCCCGACCGCGCTTGCGACAGCTGTGTCAGTACGACACACGCGATCCCGTCCTTTCCAGAACATTCGATACAAGCGCGATGTTTTGGCGGTGTTTCGAGGAGCACGCCCGAGGCCCCTGCAGCACGGGGACCCTACCTGTGGCGACCTCAAGCACATCATGGCCCCCCGGCCAGGCCTAGCCTGCCCTGAGGCCAGGGTAGCCCTTCCTGGGACCTCCCGACGATCAACCCCCTTGGCACCTGTGAGTAAATAACCCTCCATTTTGCTGTGTGTCTTCTCCTTAATTCTCGCGTGCCTACGATTGACGCCCAGAGACGGCACGAGTAAGAGAGAGATTTGGTAGGCTTCCCCATGTGTAGATAGATAATTAGTGTACCTGTGCATAATTATTGGTTGTGGATGTACCCATGGTTGTATTTACAAATCACCGACAATACAAGTAATGTTTACCCCAGACAGTGTTTTATTGCCCTGACGAGGTACGTACAGTGTTGGCTTTATTTTAGGTATTCTCACTTGTCCCATCTAGGAAACCTACAACCCTGGTGTAGAAAGATTCACCAGCTCTGCCGGACCAAACCTGAGCTAGATCTGGTGCAGAAGGTAGGCACTTCCACCCGAGGCGCACGACACGATAGGAGCCAATAATATGTGCGTTAAAAGTAATACAGTTAAAAGTGACCGAATTGATATGGGTTCCGTAGCTCAATCGGTAGAGCTCTTGCCATGTAAGCAAAGGGTCCTGGGTTCGAGTCCTAGCGGAGCTAATATCTTTTCTGATTTTTCTGTCTCCAGATTTTCGATTGAGTTTCGCTAATATTGTCATCATTTAATTAAATTTATTAGTGATATTCGGGTTGATATGATTACTTTAATTAATCACGTGATATATTTTAGCAACTTTTTAACCCAATATGTGACGCGGTTTTAGATTACCCCCACCATACCCAAAATCACTTGTATTTTTTTAGTAAGCACAAAGTATATTGAAATTTTCGGAATATTAGTAAATACAGGTATAATCTGATTAGATTGTGGAAAATTAAGCATCGTGTTGCCTGGCAACGGTGAGTCAAGGCCACGCGCCGCTGTTTGGTTGAGAATTCGTGCGTTCAACAAAAAATAAATACACGTGATATCTCATTTTATCCCCCCCCCCCCCCTCCTTGTGATTTTTTCCGAACCCCTCCCCCCCTTTCAAGCCTCACGTGATTAATGGACAACCCCTAAGTTGTAATCTCAAATCGGATTCCACTTACAATCTGTATATGTATTTGTATTTAGTATACACAAGAGCAGAGAATGCCACTTCACAGTGGTATGTGGTAGAGTAAAGCTGTAAATGTTTCAGTTCTTCTTCTTATATTTCCTTATAATCTTTCTTTACATTCCACCCAAAAACTTCATAAAGAGGATTCGTGGAAATAACGTTTCAATTTTGAATCACAAGATATTTGTATTAATTGGTTTTCCGGTGCCGTTGCCAAGCCAGTAATATCAGTAAGATCTATGTTGAAAGGGTCTAATATCCAATTTTTATTTTTGTCAGGTACCTACAGGAAAATAGTACCGAAACGAAGACGCCTAGCGATTACGAGACTTTTGGTGGCATTTATTATTGTTAATGGTCCAGAGATGAGACTGCGGACCTCCATACGTATATTCGCGGACCGTCAGGGGTCCGCGGACTACAGGTTGAGAAACACTGCTATAGAGCGCTTTGTGCTAGGTTGCCTGACATATTACTTCAATTGAAGGTTTGAATTACAAGCTTTCTCAGAGGAAGGGCCATCCCACGAAGACCAAGGGAAGGGGGACAGTGGGACAGGGGAACAGGGGGACAGGGGGACAGAGGAAGGAGGAGTAACAAGTTACGAGTTACATTGGTTTGCGGCCGGAAAACTAACATGTTTCCCATTTTGCTTCTCCTCGCCTAACTACCGCTTACTGGCTCACTACTAACTACCCAGAGTTAAAGCAGTTCAGGCCTTGTACCCACTGATAAAAAAATGGTTTCCTCAATCCAATGTAATATATCAAAAAACAATAGTTTATAAAAAATATTAACTTCGTAAAAAAAATAAATTAATGAATCCATTTAAAAAATGTTATTTTCCACCGTTTCATTAATGTGAAAAATATGTATAATACCACAAACCATAAAACGTACGCGATGCCCACTCAGCCATTGACCGGTTTTTGGCGTTTGGGTACCACCCGGGCGTCACGTGTTCGATTCCTCGGCTGTATAGTCTTCCATCACGACACAAACAACATTTTCAGCTTAGTATGGTGGTAGTAGGACATTTTCAAACATTGTTGGGTTATTCGTAACCCGTGAATTTTTGTCTTTCTTTTTAAAAAAAAAATTTAAAAAACGAAATATAAAACGTGAATGATTCAAGAATGGTGTACCGAGAAAGAGTTGTGTTAGGGCCTAACCTAACTGCCTATCCCTTGAATAATATGACGACAGACAACCTAAATGTGCAGTGTATGTGTTATTGTAAAAGCCCGTATTACGGTAAATCTTAAGATTTCCAGTAAATCCTAAGATTTACCAATTTTTAATGTTAGTAAATCGTAGGATTTACTAGTAAAACCTAAGGTTTATCAATATATGGTCTTTTACAGTAACAAAATTAGGCACTACCTTCAAAATAAGGTTTTAAATCTCTATTTTTAAATTTATTTAAACGACTTTCTGAAGATATGATTTTTTTCAAAGAGTTCTGATGAACTCTATTGATTATTCTTATTATAAATCTAAAATGACTTATTGTGAATGAATTTCAACGGACTGTTGTTCTTCCAAATAAATTGCTTTAACAGCGTTAAAAATTATGCATAATTTTATAGATATTCTGTCTCCTGGAATGCTATAAACCGTTTGTACCGAACAACGAAAGTCATGGGGCTGCACCACGACCCGCTAAGCATACGTATGGCAGAACAGACTTGTTTGCTCAGCATAGCATGACTCAGGGGGCTGCAAAATAACATGTCTCGTGATTTCTTCAACATAAATCTCGAACGTTTCAATAGGCATTCAAATAATGTCTCTTAATTAATTAAATATTTTTTATATATTGGGATTTGGAACGTCCCGCTTATAAATAATAACATACTGTTTAAAAAACACTTTTAATAGGAGGCTTATTTGTACTGCAATGTTCCACACCCAATCTCGCAATCAAATTAACAAACAAGTCACATTTTCAATTACAAAAGTAAGCATCACCCTTTCATCCCTTGCCGTCTGAACTCTGTAGAGGGATGAAGTAACAGCCTTCCTCGGAAGACCACAACTGATTAAACAGGCTTTCATTATTCTGCCTCGCTTACTTGGAGTACTACTTTACCCACGAGTTCACCCTAACCGCCTACCCTCGGATACAGCGCCGTACAGCCTTTCTGTACTGCCTTACGCCTTACGCGACGAGAAGCCGGGGAAATGAACCGATGTCAGTTGGGCTGCTATGTCTTATTGCATGTTCGGTGGTGTGTGATATCAATTAATTAAAAGGCGTTTGGATCCTTCAAAGTGTATCACAACAAAATAAACATTTTGTTAGTCGCAAGTTGCTTGTTTTTTTAAATGTCATTCTTCGCTAAAAGTCAGAGCTTTACAAAATTACCAATTTCTTTCTTAAAAACGATCAACTGTGTCATTTATACTGAAAATTCGTACACCTCATGATCAAAATATTATTCAGAATATCGATAATGATAAAAAAACCCGTCACATTTGGATGTTCAATATGTGTAGTTACCTACACGATGTTCAGGTATTCATAGTACAATGATTTCTTTTTTTTTTACTATTTTAATTTTTTTGGAAACCAAAGGGTTGGAAATGTTAGAATGTCTACGATTCGAAGTGATTTAAAAGACATTGCGCTACTAACTAGCTGCCGATTAAAAAAATACAATCAATGAATTTGAACTTCTCATTCGATTTACTCGAAAAAGAAAGCCCAATTAAAAAAGTTGTACCACAAAATCGACTTCAAATGTAATGTTAACTAGTTCCCACTTTTATACTACTAGTTCCAGCATAATATTTTTAATCTATGCCTATAGTTTCATTGCAAAATAAAAAGATAAGCGTTTTTCAAGTAGGTGCTCTCAATGGTTGTCGACATAAAATACAATTATTCGGAGTAATTTCATATTAACGATTCTTGTAATTTACAAAAATGTCAATAATTTCCACAAGCTTTATCTATAATGTTTTCCTGATAATTTCTTGTTTTATCTATAATAATTTCCACATCCTTTATCAATAATGCTTTCCTATTTCCTACAATTGAAGTGAAATATCACAAAACTGCACTATGTGAATACTATTTCCTACAATTGAAGTGAAATATCACAAAACTGCACTATGTGAATACTATTTCCTACAATTGAAGTGAAATATCACAAAACTGCACTATGTGAATACTATTTCCTACAATTGAAGTGAAATATCACAAAACTGCACTATGTGAATACTATTTCCTACAATTGAAGTGAAATATCACAAAACTGCACTATGTGAATACTATTTCCTACAATTGAAGTGAAATATCACAAAACTGCACCATGTGAATACTATTTCCTACAATTGAAGTGAAATATCACAAAACTGCACTATGTGAATACTATTTCCTACAATTGAAATGAAATATCACAAAACTGCACTATGTGAATACTATTTCCTACAATTGAAGTGAAATATCACAAAACTGCACTATGTGAATACTACGTTATTATTAAAATAATTTCTTGCTTTTTTTCACAGCCTTTATCTATAATATTTTCCTTCTACTTTTCCCACAATCATCCATCTGCCACTATCACCCTTATCAGCTATTTTAAAAAAAATAACGTTTTCCCATATTAACGTATTTTTATAACCTTCCTTCTGTCACATATAAAAAGATTATGTGTATCTTAACAAGCACCCTCTCAAGACGTGAACGTAAAATCAGCCAACCATTGCGATGTTTGTATTTTAGTCACATCCCAACTATCATGATTCCCAGTGTACGTTCACAATAGGGTTGTTATACGTCCCATCCAAAGTTAAGGATGCAAATTAGATTGATTACACCCATGGGAAAACGTCCCCCCCTTTCATCCGCAGCCAGCAGTGACAACCCGCCCTGCCAGACCTCGCTAAAACCTAGACCTACGGGTTCCACTCAGGGGTCAATGTTGAAAACGTCGAATTAATGAACTTACAGTCTGTAAAATCTACATTTCCCCTCGCTTTGCATACCATTTGCATATTATTCAAACCAATCGTCCGGCATCCCGATCCTCGGCCATGTTTGACTTTTTCGAAGCGCGTTTGCTATTGTCAACGTGATCGATATACGAGATATGATTTGTCAACTGTTTGACATCGTACATTTGACAGCGACGCGTGACGGGATGATAATTAATTGAACATTTTTACGCGTGTTTTTCCTACATGCACACGGCGCTGACTGTGGATTAATGCTAGAAGTGCCTATGTCAGATTTCGGTCATTTGAGGCAGGTAAAAGAAAATCTCTAAAACGTTCCTTTTCTAAATGCTATGAATACCTATGTCAGGTGTTAACCGTTAATGAAATTGTAGCCTATTGTTTGTGGAAGGAAATAGTAATTCAGTTAATTTAACGCAAATAAATCGATACGCATTTGACTTTCCTGAACGGTTGAGGTATTTATTTAATATATGGACTTCAATTATTATTTCCCGGATTAGAGTTCTTCCCTAAAAAAAAATTTTAACCCTCAACAGGGAACATTGGTCTCAAATTAGAAAAAAAAACATAGACTGACCGATACAGACCAAATATTCAACAATTGTGACGTACTAGATATACACCAATTATATGTTAAAACACTACTAAACTACATTTTTGACCAAAAAAATAAAATCCAACAAACAGAAAATATGACTAACAGACCGGTTAGACAAGCGTACAAAGAAAACATAAAAACTTCGATGGTAAACACTACCTTTAGACAAAGACACCATAAATACCATGCTGTAAAATCATTCAATAGTCTTTCACTTAAAACAAAAATTGGGGTAAACAAAAAAAAAATAAAAAAAATGGGTTAAAGAACAAAATAGACAATAATACCAAAATTATAATATATATACGCAACACAAAAAAACCAATATAAAACACCTAACATTCACAAACATACAAATCATAATGTGCGCGCGTGTGTGTGTGTGTGTATGTGTGAGAGGGTGTGTGTGTGTGTGTATGTTTATGTGTATATGGATGTGTGCACCTGTATATGCATACACGTACGCACGCACACATATAAAAATAAATATAAAATTTTAATATTGATATGTATATTTTCATAATCTTATCCTTACGCACTTCTTTTTCTCTTTTCTATTCTTTATTATAACTTTAACAACTTTCAACATCACTACATACTAGTACCATATGTTTACAGGTTTATTTTATTTACATGTTTATTTTACGCACTTCTTTTCCTCTTTTTTATTATAACTTTACCAATTTTCAACATCATTACATGCTAGTACCATGTGTTTAAACTAAACTTCACTTAAAAAAACCTTTTATTTTTTTTATTAGTTTATATATACATATACATGTTATATAATCATGAGTAATTATATTTTCAGGTTACAATCGGATTAAACTCAAATCATTAAATACTAACATGCAACATTGATTAGAAACAGTATAAACATATGTATATGTATATAATATATAACCTTTGTGATGAATTGCATTGATCAACAGTGAAAAATAAGAAAATATCGTAGCTTCCCACTTTAATTTAAAAAGAAAATATCAATTACTTATAAAACGGACACGTCTACGACATCTATCGGATTAGAGTAAAGTGAATTCATATTTACGGTAGGGATCTATAATTAGACAAAGTGAGACGAGTATTGATAAAAAAATCACAGATGGTATCAACAAATAATCAGGGACAGGGACTCCCCAATATACTTTAGACGTGATATATTGACAGCCAATTGAATTGCAGCAAAAGCGATTAAAAACCAATTCAGCCTATCAACGGGAAGAGGGCCGAACCCATTTTTAGAACAAAGGAACGACCTTTGGACTTAGCAATTAGGGATGTAATTAATGAGTTTGACGTTCCCACCAAACCGAGAGGTGAATAAACTCCATGGGAAGAAATAATCTGTTCAGGGACAAAAGTACGGTGACCCCAAGAAATGTTATCATTAACCGGTACGTTCCAGGGATCAGAAACCCTAGTTCTCGAACGCATTAAAACATATCAGGTGCGGAAAAAAAGGATACACGTAAACACGATGCAAAAGTTTAAGTGAAAAATTGCAAAGCAAGTGACGAAAACGTATTGTAAGGCGTTAGGGAGATTTCCATCTATAATACGATTGTTTGTGACGACCGGAGATGATCGATTCGAGGGAAAACGTGCTAAAGGAAATGGAAATGTTGAAAAAACAATGGAAAATTATTGTTATCAATTTTAGACGGAGCTAGGATATTACGATGAAAGATTTAGGGAGGAAACGTCAAAAAAAAAATGAGAGTTTAAAGAATAGGCGAGGGTACATTTCAGATGTCTAGAGCAGTAACAAGTGTTAGAGAAGAAGATAGAGTGCAGTACGGAGGGGAGTGGAAAATGCTGAAAACATTGCGATAGAAAAACTCAGGAAAAGGAGTCATTTTACGTAATTAAAATGGAGGTTATAGAGTAACATAGTACGCGATTGCAGATAAAAAAATGAGGCATTACAATGGTTGTCGATTTCAGATGTATTTTGTTGTGATAAACAAGGAATATTCGAACATGAAAATTGTTTAGATAAGGACGATTAGCCGTTAAAAAGGTAATAAAAATTATCATGGGTCTTATGAAATATTTATATTAAAGAATTCTCATAAAAGTTAACGACACTGAAATAAAAAAGGATTTATTGCCAGGTGGGTACAGGAACTAATGTATACAACTGTCAAGACATATGGTTTATGGGATTTTTCGTAAGAACGGGACAAAATTTGGGGGACGATCTCTATGAAGCAATAAAAATGACAGGAATTTAAGGGCCGAAGTGGGGGTATCCCCTATAAAGATGTTAAAAAATGATATATTTATTAATAACAAATAGAAAATGAAATTTTCCAAGAGGCAGCAAACATCAAAAAACGATATGGTTATATCAGGGAAGTACGGGGAAGTGAGGGGAAAGGAGATACGACAGAGAAAAACAAAGGAAATCTTAGATTAACAGTGAATAAAATAAATACGGCTTGAAATATAAAAATCTATAGAGATATGAACAATAGCGTAAGAATAAATAAGGAAATTCATGGAAAGAGTGTCGTGAATAAAAGAAAATTCGAGGAAAAAATGGAAAATTCAAATATACGACGTAAATAGAGAAAATTCGGTTTTAAATGGAAAGGTTCATATAGAATACAGAAAAACTCGAGGAAAAATAATAAAATAAAAATGAACAATTTGCGAGAAAGGCTTCGACATGAAGATATCTCTGATAGGCGAATTTGGGGACAGATTTGGAACATATGGTAGATGCCGTACGCACGGACATGTTACGAAATATATGAAAATAGAACTTTAAAATTATTAAATTCAAGCTAATTTTGTATGAACAACAGGACAAAGGAAGTTGGGCCATTAAACATGGATCTTACTAAATCCGGATCTTGTAAGTATGGAAGTACGAGACAGAATTTAATGTATCAAACGCAAAACGTACAAAGAGACCGCATTCGACAATAATGGAGAGGTTTCAAGAAATTACGAGTTGATAGTAATTAGATTGGTTTATTATAGGAGATTCAGATACGATCTTTTGGACCTGAGAGGGGTATAAAAGTCTAGACAAATGCCAGTTGAGGACAGTCTACGGTCGTGGTCGAAAAGTTTGTAACTTCGCGGAACGTGACGAAACGGTGGGTGATTAAAATTTGAAAAATTCTAAGTTATAATTATTTTTATACTTAGAAAAATTTCACATTCTAGTCAAAAAAAAAAAAAAAATACTTTGCAGTTAGAGTCAGTGAAAAATAAAATTAAAGCCAACGCATTAATTACTTGTGAAAAATAAAAGTGCTCGTGATAAATACAATTTGTTTTAGTGGAAAATTCGGATTTTATAATCACCTAATATCGTAATTTTAAACTTAGAAATTTCGCGTTTAATATTAGTGCAATAAATAACTGAAGTGATGTGATAATTTAGCGTGAAGGAGTTATAATTAAATACGTGTGTTCAATCTAAGTGAAAGTGTTCTAACAAATAATAAATAATTAAATTAATTATCTTAAATAATAATAATAAAACAAAATAATATTTTATTAATACATAAAAGTTCGGAGGGATAAAAATTTAATTTAACAACAATTTACCATCTCTAAATTAATCGTGAAGTAACTATCATTTAAAGAGTTATCTAACCAACGAGTTTTGAGATAAAATACAGTTTAGAACGATAGAGTTCATACATCATTTTAATTAATTAGATTAAATGAAAAAAAAAAAAATTGAAGTCAAAAAGATTTAATTAAATTTAGGAAAATAAAAATTAATTTAGGAAAATTGCAGCAAGGTTACCGTGTATTTCCCGGTCGGAAAAAACCTTGGTAGGGGTAAGTCTTTTCCGTTATAAAATTTTACAGATTCCAAGGAGAAAGCGGAATGGAGCAAACATTGGTATTTGGATTAATTATTTGACCAAGATATTACTCGCTTAATATGTGATATGTAACTATATTAAAATATTATAAGTATAATAAGTATATTTTATATATTTATATATGTAAGTATATAAACATATATATATGTAATTTTGTTCCCAAGAAAAATTATAATCAAAAAAAAAAAAAAAAAAAAAAAGAAAAACACTTATATAAAAAAGAGGAAAAGGGTATCGATTCCTACCTCTGAATTCATCAATCTATTGAAAGTAGTTATGTGTGATAAATTTACAAATCAATATTTTATATTTAATGTTATGTATGTATTAATATAATTTCAGAAAATCCAGAGCATTTGAAATAAGTTATGATATTAGAAATTATTTCAATCATAAAATTTATGTATATACATATCAATATTATAAATTATCTATTGAGACAAAGTATATATAAATGAATAAATATGTATACGTAATCGGGTATCAGACTAGACAATTGCGCTAAGTACATCATTATCAAACAAAGAAAATTTTAGAGTCATCTCACACGTCTCCGGAATGTCTAAAGTAAACATACCTCATACGCTTGAATCTAGGTCACGAGGCCGTCGAGAATGTTTACAAAGCTCAAATTGTTTACAAAATAAATCGGTCACTGGGACACTAGTTCGAATACAGAAAAAGAAAAAAAAAATGACCTTGATTAGTGGATATCGTACTTAGGTATTAACTTCTAGGAACGGGATAAAATTATTATATTGCGCAATTATTAGGAACAAAAAGAAAAAAAAAATTTAAACACTATTTTTAATTTGAACGTAAAGAGGTATCTACAGACCTAAGCAATCGAAAATTAACAGATTTATTATAGCAGTTCGAAAGGGTGTATTGAAGATTTACATGAAACAGTTGATAAATCACGGGATAGTAAAAAGGGGTGTATTGAAGATTTACATGAAACATTTGATAAATCACGGGATAGTTCAAAAAAGGGTGTATTGAAGATTTACATGAAACATTTGATAAATCACGGGATAGTTTAAAAAGGTGTATTGAAGGCTTAGATGAAACATTTGATAAATCACGGGATAGCTTAATAAGGGGTAATGAAGGCTTAGATGAAGCAGTTGAAAAATCACGGGATAGCTTAATAAGGGGTAATGAGGATTTACAAGATTCAATTGAGAATCACGGGATAGCAAGAATTTATCAAAAGTTGAACATTGGAGGGGAGGGAAAGAAAAAAAAAAAAATACAGCTCAACCAATAGAAGGCAGTGGCCGCTTCTATAACAAAATCAAACCATAGAGATGGCGGATCTCTCAAACAAAACCGTCAACAAAACCAAACAAAAGCTTGGAGTTATGGCGAATCTCCAGAACACATCGCCAGATAAGATCTTAATGTACGAATATGTATTTATGTCACCCACTATTCTTATGTATCAATTCGGTATCAATCTGAAAATTTCGCAGAATTTGATGGGCGAGATCCGAGCTCGGGATGCGTTGCAAGTAGTTTCGTATTGCGAGTTATAAACCTTCCCAAAACGTATGTTTACATATATATCTTTTTATGTACTGTTCATTGAATGAAACGAACTCACTTACAATTAGTGCTTTAGGCCTGTCGGGTCACTCTCGTCTCATTTCTTGAACGTGGAGGGAGGATTCACGACCCGTAACTCCACACAAACCCGTGAGTATATGATTGCATATAGGACGAAACCGGTTCGCCCTAAGTAAATAGTAAACTTTGGAGGAGTAGGAATTTGGAGGTATCTGGGCTTGGGGGAAGACCTGAAGGCAGTGCATGATGGCGAAGGAAGGTCAATTGGGACGCGATAACTTAGGTATCAATCAATTGAACCGTGCCAAAAGACTGTGCGAATTTTGGGTTGACTTCTGATCACCCTGCTTACTTGATGGAGGCTGGAGCCAAATTTTGCCAGAAAAAGGGTTATTCTGAGTTCGTCAAATATGCAATTAACTAATTACATTAACCTACTAAATCCATCTTTATATGTACCTTATAGCAGCTGAATCTAAACGGAGGGGCGCCCAGCGGATACGAGATACAATCATAATCAAATTTACTAACATTTAACCATTTGAGTTATATTTAATTATCTGTTCAATTAGTCATGTGTAGTTTCGATTAGTATTGTTTATTCATGAATTCATTAGGATGTAGGGAATCATAATAAACGTCAAAGGGAAGTTAGTTCATTTAGAGAAATACTTAAGGTTAAATTTGCAAGAGAGAGACCAATACAGTTTTGAAATTCAACACTCTGTTTAGAATCAAGAGGGTTACCACAAAATTTAAAGTAATTAAAGTCCTATATCATAAATCAAAAAATTACACAACGTTTGATGGAGTTTAATTACAACCTAAATACGAAAATATCTACGTTCAAAGTCGTAAATAACGTATTTATTAGTTAAGTACATATGTCGCTAGAGGTATGTAGTACAAGGGAGCTTTAAGTAGCTTTCTGTAGTTATCAGATGAAATAAGGGTCCAAATTTATAAGGGCTTGTGTGACGTAGGGGAGGAATTTTCCATCCCCACCACACATATGCAAAGCCTTAAGAATTTAAATATCGATCAGAGCCAAGAGAAAAGAAGAATATTACGACTGGTGCCAAGTGCCCAGGAGTAAATAAAATACAGACAAATATAAGAGAGTAGAAAAGACAGATATACATCACAACTGGTGCCGTGACCAGGAGATCAGAGTTTTACAAGTTGTTTTAGAAAAAAAAAAAAAAAAAAACTTTTATTGGTCAATCTATTGCAAAAAGTGAAAAAAAAAAATAATAATAATAATAAGTAGGACGTTATGTTAAATGAAGTGATAATAAAAATAAAATAAAAATCAGAACAGTGCGCCGTTAAATAAACACGAAAAAATATATAAATAAATAAATAAACAATACATTTAAAAAAAAAAAAAAAAAAAAAAAAAAAAAAGTGTTAACGAATAAACTCTACATGTTTTAAAATAATTTATAAAAGTGTCGATAAAGTTTAAATCAAGTGACCATGAATTTGTTGATTGCTTATGAGATTATAAATATCGTAACAAAGAATGTAGGTCAGATACAAGCGTAAACAGTTTATTCAAGGCAGGCCATAAATTGACAGAATAATGGTATTGACATTCCTGAATCCAGAATGTTAATGACCGTAATGTAAACAATCTGATACGAGATACCGCGGTGTTGGTAAGCATCGAAAGTGATAACAAAACATCGAAAAATTTTGAAGTAGGTGACATCGGGGGTAACGCGTATCTCTATAAGAGATTGTAGAATAAACAAACTCGAAAATAATATCAACACTCGGTTACGGAAAAAATAAACAGACTTTACAGATAAAAACGGGGGAACTTACCTACATAAAGTGACCCTTTGTTTATAGTTAATGTTGTGGGTTTGTATGTGAGGATTATCACATAAAAAGTCATAACATAAAAGATAAGGAACATAAAATAAAAATAACATAAAATATTTGATTGGGGATAGTGTCGAGTTGAGAGCTTTAATATCACAGACGAATGTTTTATAGGTATATACCTATTTAAGGGAACATTTGATCATTCGGACCAAAAAAAGGAGGGGATTTGACGAAATAACATCAAGATAGGTATTGCGAACTCTAAACAGATTTTGCGAAAATATCGTAGGTATTGCGGAACTTGAAGGAATGGTTGGCATTCTAAACAATGAGTAATTATTGGTTGAACGAAAATCACGGGATATTCATTAACATTGGAGTAACAATATTCATTCCGTTTTTTTTGCAATTACCTACATTTAATTGAAATGAAGAGTGATGGTAGAGTTGATCTAATTTGGGTTACAATCATCATGCAAACAAATATAAATAATTGAAAATATTGTGTTTTATAGGGGGACAGGTTCCAAAAAAAAAAAAAAAAAAATTAAATAAATTATAAATATATATAGGTATATTTATAATAAATAGTTGGTATTGAGTTAAATTCATTAAAAATTTTTTAAACAAAAAATGGCGGAAAAAAGGAAAGTGGATGCGACGGAATTAGAAGCTAAAGAAATACCGTTGGGAGATGAATTACGGGAGATATTTAGACGTTCAAAGAGGTCTAAGTTACGAGTCGAGGATATGATAGAAGTCGTTCAGCCAGAGGGGGAGACCGACACAAAATCGGAGGAACAGGGCGAAAATAAGCGAGAGTGTGAAGAGAGACTCACACATGGTATGTTACAGGAAAAACCCGAGGAAAAGGAACAAGAAAAGTTAACGAAGTAAAAGGAAAAATAAAAAAATAAAATAAAAAATATAGAAAAACGAGAAAATTGAAAAAAAAATAAAATAAGTAAATAAATAGAATAAGGAAGGCAACATAATTTACATAAGGTAATTTAGGAAACTAAAATAGAGATTATAAGGTTGTCGCTTAATAAGATAAAAATATAAACATTAACCAGGCGACACTCGGAAAATAAAGAAAATGGTTGGGAAACGTGGAACAAGTAGGCGAGCCCAGGCTTTAGTGACAGCAATCGGGGAAAATGTCACAACCGAGACTTCAACAATAAACATAGGAGATATAACTACAATAATTCAGGCAGCTTTGGCACCGCTCGTCAATAAGATGCAAGAACTCGAGAAACAATTGGAAAGCCCAGCAACAGTGGCGGTGATAGGAGAGGATAGTGCGCCGAAAAGCGTTCTCCAAGTAGTGGAAATGTTACCACAGCAGGAACGACCATCATTCTCCGGTGGAAATCAAAATCCCATTAGTTTCCTGGAAGATTTAAAAGAA
This sequence comes from Limnephilus rhombicus, assembly GCA_929108145.2. NCBI lineage: Eukaryota > Metazoa > Arthropoda > Insecta > Trichoptera > Limnephilidae > Limnephilus > Limnephilus rhombicus. The sequence continues at coordinate 15,198,418 of OV815272.1, read as the reverse complement.
TACACTAGAAAAGTGAAACGAACGGATCCTTTAGTCGTCGTACGGGAAAATTTGAAAGGGGAAGCTAAATCGTGGGCAAAATTGTACAATAAACGATGGGAGACTATGTTAGATTTCGAACGAGATTTTTTAGCTACCTATTGGGGAGACATAAAGAAAAATGAAGTTCGCCGTCGTCTTGCAGAAGGGGTATATGATGCCAAGAAAAATATATCCATGCTCACTCATTTCGCAAACTATTGGGAGCTAGCGAAGGCTTTAAAGATTACTGACACACCGTTGGGCATAGTTGACGAAATTATGAGACATTATCCGAAGGAAATTCAATCGCTATGGTTTTCGGGGCAATCAGGAGATGAGATTGTCGCCGCTGAGTTTCTACGAAAACTAGATACAATGGTATGTACACCAGAAGAACGGAACATGAAGAAGAGGAGTGGGGAGGAATCCAGCAAGAAGGACAAATACCGTGACCGTTACCGCGCCATAAAAAGGAGGATACACGCAATTGAAAGTGTGGGCGAAAACGCTAGTTGCAGCAAGTGCACCGAAGTTAACAGTTCACCAAAAGAAAATTCTACAATAACTACAGCCGGGAAGGAGCTAATGGTCGCAGCCAACTCGGGAGATAAAAGGAGATTATAGCGCTTTACATTTAGCTAGATATTACACAAGTAATAAGAAACAAAAATCAGGTTTACAGTTAGTGGAAATCAACGGATAGAGTGCGAAGTTTACAAATATTTGTAAATGTTAATAAATAAATAAACGATTGAGAAATACAAATAAAAATATGTTAGGATACATTATAATTGGGGAGGGGGAAGAAAGAAAATTACTAAAATATTAGATTATCAGATTGCTTGCGAGGGGCGGATCGTCGTTAAGTCTTTGAGGGTGAGTGGACAAGTTCTTAATAAGCGACAATCATATTCAATTATTGAAATAGAGTAAGGCAAATAAATTCGTTAATTTTGATTTTCTAGTTGAAAAAAAAAATTTTACTTTTTTTTATGTGTTAGTTATAAAAAAAAAAAAAAAAAAAAAATGTTAGATAAGTAAGAACACTCAAAAGGAGAGAAATTGGAGATATTATATGGCACACAAAAGGGACATTTTGAAAAATAAACAATGCCTAGGAATTTTTTTTTTGAAATATTGAAATAAGAAAGTTTATCTATAGATATAGGGTAGACATTAAGAATACAGTAAAAAGGTAACATTTGAATTAAGGTATAAATATTTTAGATTTCTAAAAAAAAAAAAAAAAAAAAAGGAAAAAAGGAACGCTGAACCAATTTGAGGATAATAAAGAACATTTATAAAATTTTAAATATTAGAGTGGACAACACTTAGGCTAGAACAACTTTGGATGAATTAAGAAATTACAATTAGAAATTAAGAATTATAAAATAAAGTTTAAATAAATAAAGAAAAAAAAAAATTGCTGGAAAATTTATATGAAACATGTATACCACTGATTGTCGGATTGGGTGAGGTCGTGCGAAAACACACATTTCACAAAAAATATTCATACTTACAAAACAAAAAACAATTAATTGCACACCAAGAGACCACCCGCTTTTCAGTTGTTCGAAAGGCCGCGAGATTGTAAACAATCTTTACTTAAATCATTGTAAGGGAGGTCTTAGTCCAATCTGGTTGGGGACCACCAAAACACGCGAGTCGAGGGGCGTGTTCCAGCAAAAAGAAATTAATTTTGAATCTATCAAAATTAAAGAAAATTTCATAAAGTAAAATCTACGCGAAAAGAAAATAAAGAATACAATGAGATTCAAATTCAAGATTGTTAACAATCCGAACAGAATGAGGAGGGGGAGATAGGAAGTAATAGGATACGGAAAAGAGATAGGGGATAACAGAATGAGGAGGGGGAGATAGGAAGTAATAGGATACGGAAAAGAGATAGGGGATAACAGAATGAGGAGGGGGAGATAGGAAGTAATAGGATACGGAAAAGAGATAGGGGATAACAGAATGAGGAGGGGGGGAATAGGAAGTAATAGGATACGGAAAAAAGATAGGGGATAACAAAATGAGGAGGGGGAGATAGGAAGTAATATGACACGGAGTAGAGATAGGGGATAACCAAATGAGGAGGGGAAGATAGCTAGTCTAAATTTGAACACAATTTCGGTGTCTAACGAAAAAAAAAAAAAAAAAAAAAAAAAAAAAAAAAAAAAAAAAAGAAGAGGACATTAAAATAAAATACAACGTTAGCCACAGCAAATTGAGTTCAGAGGAGGGAACTGTGATGAATTGCATTGATCAACAGTGAAAAATAAGAAAATATCGTAGCTTCCCACTTTAATTTAAAAAGAAAATATCAATTACTTATAAAACGGACACGTCTACGACATCTATCGGATTAGAGTAAAGTGAATTCATATTTACGGTAGGGATCTATAATTAGACAAAGTGAGACGAGTATTGATAAAAAAATCACAGATGGTATCAACAAATAATCAGGGACAGGGACTCCCCAATATACTTTAGACGTGATATATTGACAGCCAATTGAATTGCAGCAAAAGCGATTAAAAACCAATTCAGCCTATCAACGGGAAGAGGGCCGAACCCATTTTTAGAACAAAGGAACGACCTTTGGACTTAGCAATTAGGGATGTAATTAATGAGTTTGACGTTCCCACCAAACCGAGAGGTGAATAAACTCCATGGGAAGAAATAATCTGTTCAGGGACAAAAGTACGGTGACCCCAAGAAATGTTATCATTAACCGGTACGTTCCAGGGATCAGAAACCCTAGTTCTCGAACGCATTAAAACATATCAGGTGCGGAAAAAAAGGATACACGTAAACACGATGCAAAAGTTTAAGTGAAAAATTGCAAAGCAAGTGACGAAAACGTATTGTAAGGCGTTAGGGAGATTTCCATCTATAATACGATTGTTTGTGACGACCGGAGATGATCGATTCGAGGGAAAACGTGCTAAAGGAAATGGAAATGTTGAAAAAACAATGGAAAATTATTGTTATCAATTTTAGACGGAGCTAGGATATTACGATGAAAGATTTAGGGAGGAAACGTCAAAAAAAAATGAGAGTTTAAAGAATAGGCGAGGGTACATTTCAGATGTCTAGAGCAGTAACAAGTGTTAGAGAAGAAGATAGAGTGCAGTACGGAGGGGAGTGGAAAATGCTGAAAACATTGCGATAGAAAAACTCAGGAAAAGGAGTCATTTTACGTAATTAAAATGGAGGTTATAGAGTAACATAGTACGCGATTGCAGATAAAAAAATGAGGCATTACAATGGTTGTCGATTTCAGATGTATTTTGTTGTGATAAACAAGGAATATTCGAACATGAAAATTGTTTAGATAAGGACGATTAGCCGTTAAAAAGGTAATAAAAATTATCATGGGTCTTATGAAATATTTATATTAAAGAATTCTCATAAAAGTTAACGACACTGAAATAAAAAAGGATTTATTGCCAGGTGGGTACAGGAACTAATGTATACAACTGTCAAGACATATGGTTTATGGGATTTTTCGTAAGAACGGGACAAAATTTGGGGGACGATCTCTATGAAGCAATAAAAATGACAGGAATTTAAGGGCCGAAGTGGGGGTATCCCCTATAAAGATGTTAAAAAATGATATATTTATTAATAACAAATAGAAAATGAAATTTTCCAAGAGGCAGCAAACATCAAAAAACGATATGGTTATATCAGGGAAGTACGGGGAAGTGAGGGGAAAGGAGATACGACAGAGAAAAACAAAGGAAATCTTAGATTAACAGTGAATAAAATAAATACGGCTTGAAATATAAAAATCTATAGAGATATGAACAATAGCGTAAGAATAAATAAGGAAATTCATGGAAAGAGTGTCGTGAATAAAAGAAAATTCGAGGAAAAAATGGAAAATTCAAATATACGACGTAAATAGAGAAAATTCGGTTTTAAATGGAAAGGTTCATATAGAATACAGAAAAACTCGAGGAAAAATAATAAAATAAAAATGAACAATTTGCGAGAAAGGCTTCGACATGAAGATATCTCTGATAGGCGAATTTGGGGACAGATTTGGAACATATGGTAGATGCCGTACGCACGGACATGTTACGAAATATATGAAAATAGAACTTTAAAATTATTAAATTCAAGCTAATTTTGTATGAACAACAGGACAAAGGAAGTTGGGCCATTAAACATGGATCTTACTAAATCCGGATCTTGTAAGTATGGAAGTACGAGACAGAATTTAATGTATCAAACGCAAAACGTACAAAGAGACCGCATTCGACAATAATGGAGAGGTTTCAAGAAATTACGAGTTGATAGTAATTAGATTGGTTTATTATAGGAGATTCAGATACGATCTTTTGGACCTGAGAGGGGTATAAAAGTCTAGACAAATGCCAGTTGAGGACAGTCTACGGTCGTGGTCGAAAAGTTTGTAACTTCGCGGAACGTGACGAAACGGTGGGTGATTAAAATTTGAAAAATTCTAAGTGATAATTATTTTGATACTTAGAAAAATTTCACATTCTAGTCAAAAAAAAAAAAAAAATACTTTGCAGTTAGAGTCAGTGAAAAATAAAATTAAAGCCAACGCATTAATTACTTGTGAAAAATAAAAGTGCTCGTGATAAATACAATTTGTTTTAGTGGAAAATTCGGATTTTATAATCACCTAATATCGTAATTTTAAACTTAGAAATTTCGCGTTTAATATTAGTGCAATAAATAACTGAAGTGATGTGATAATTTAGCGTGAAGGAGTTATAATTAAATACGTGTGTTCAATCTAAGTGAAAGTGTTCTAACAAATAATAAATAATTAAATTAATTATCTTAAATAATAATAATAAAACAAAATAATATTTTATTAATACATAAAAGTTCGGAGGGATAAAAATTTAATTTAACAACAATTTACCATCTCTAAATTAATCGTGAAGTAACTATCATTTAAAGAGTTATCTAACCAACGAGTTTTGAGATAAAATACAGTTTAGAACGATAGAGTTCATACATCATTTTAATTAATTAGATTAAATGAAAAAAAAAAAAATTGAAGTCAAAAAGATTTAATTAAATTTAGGAAAATAAAAATTAATTTAGGAAAATTGCAGCAAGGTTACCGTGTATTTCCCGGTCGGAAAAAACCTTGGTAGGGGTAAGTCTTTTCCGTTATAAAATTTTACAGATTCCAAGGAGAAAGCGGAATGGAGCAAACATTGGTATTTGGATTAATTATTTGACCAAGATATTACTCGCTTAATATGTGATATGTAACTATATTAAAATATTATAAGTATAATAAGTATATTTTATATATTTATATATGTAAGTATATAAACATATATATATGTAATTTTGTTCCCAAGAAAAATTATAATCAAAAAAAAAAAAAAAAAAAAAAAGAAAAACACTTATATAAAAAAGAGGAAAAGGGTATCGATTCCTACCTCTGAATTCATCAATCTATTGAAAGTAGTTATGTGTGATAAATTTACAAATCAATATTTTATATTTAATGTTATGTATGTATTAATATAATTTCAGAAAATCCAGAGCATTTGAAATAAGTTATGATATTAGAAATTATTTCAATCATAAAATTTATGTATATACATATCAATATTATAAATTATCTATTGAGACAAAGTATATATAAATGAATAAATATGTATACGTAATCGGGTATCAGACTAGACAATTGCGCTAAGTACATCATTATCAAACAAAGAAAATTTTAGAGTCATCTCACACGTCTCCGGAATGTCTAAAGTAAACATACCTCATACGCTTGAATCTAGGTCACGAGGCCGTCGAGAATGTTTACAAAGCTCAAATTGTTTACAAAATAAATCGGTCACTGGGACACTAGTTCGAATACAGAAAAAGAAAAAAAAAATGACCTTGATTAGTGGATATCGTACTTAGGTATTAACTTCTAGGAACGGGATAAAATTATTATATTGCGCAATTATTAGGAACAAAAAGAAAAAAAAAATTTAAACACTATTTTTAATTTGAACGTAAAGAGGTATCTACAGACCTAAGCAATCGAAAATTAACAGATTTATTATAGCAGTTCGAAAGGGTGTATTGAAGATTTACATGAAACAGTTGATAAATCACGGGATAGTAAAAAGGGGTGTATTGAAGATTTACATGAAACATTTGATAAATCACGGGATAGTTCAAAAAAGGGTGTATTGAAGATTTACATGAAACATTTGATAAATCACGGGATAGTTTAAAAAGGTGTATTGAAGGCTTAGATGAAACATTTGATAAATCACGGGATAGCTTAATAAGGGGTAATGAAGGCTTAGATGAAGCAGTTGAAAAATCACGGGATAGCTTAATAAGGGGTAATGAGGATTTACAAGATTCAATTGAGAATCACGGGATAGCAAGAATTTATCAAAAGTTGAACATTGGAGGGGAGGGAAAGAAAAAAAAAAAAATACAGCTCAACCAATAGAAGGCAGTGGCCGCTTCTATAACAAAATCAAACCATAGAGATGGCGGATCTCTCAAACAAAACCGTCAACAAAACCAAACAAAAGCTTGGAGTTATGGCGAATCTCCAGAACACATCGCCAGATAAGATCTTAATGTACGAATATGTATTTATGTCACCCACTATTCTTATGTATCAATTCGGTATCAATCTGAAAATTTCGCAGAATTTGATGGGCGAGATCCGAGCTCGGGATGCGTTGCAAGTAGTTTCGTATTGCGAGTTATAAACCTTCCCAAAACGTATGTTTACATATATATCTTTTTATGTACTGTTCATTGAATGAAACGAACTCACTTACAATTAGTGCTTTAGGCCTGTCGGGTCACTCTCGTCTCATTTCTTGAACGTGGAGGGAGGATTCACGACCCGTAACTCCACACAAACCCGTGAGTATATGATTGCATATAGGACGAAACCGGTTCGCCCTAAGTAAATAGTAAACTTTGGAGGAGTAGGAATTTGGAGGTATCTGGGCTTGGGGGAAGACCTGAAGGCAGTGCATGATGGCGAAGGAAGGTCAATTGGGACGCGATAACTTAGGTATCAATCAATTGAACCGTGCCAAAAGACTGTGCGAATTTTGGGTTGACTTCTGATCACCCTGCTTACTTGATGGAGGCTGGAGCCAAATTTTGCCAGAAAAAGGGTTATTCTGAGTTCGTCAAATATGCAATTAACTAATTACATTAACCTACTAAATCCATCTTTATATGTACCTTATAGCAGCTGAATCTAAACGGAGGGGCGCCCAGCGGATACGAGATACAATCATAATCAAATTTACTAACATTTAACCATTTGAGTTATATTTAATTATCTGTTCAATTAGTCATGTGTAGTTTCGATTAGTATTGTTTATTCATGAATTCATTAGGATGTAGGGAATCATAATAAACGTCAAAGGGAAGTTAGTTCATTTAGAGAAATACTTAAGGTTAAATTTGCAAGAGAGAGACCAATACAGTTTTGAAATTCAACACTCTGTTTAGAATCAAGAGGGTTACCACAAAATTTAAAGTAATTAAAGTCCTATATCATAAATCAAAAAATTACACAACGTTTGATGGAGTTTAATTACAACCTAAATACGAAAATATCTACGTTCAAAGTCGTAAATAACGTATTTATTAGTTAAGTACATATGTCGCTAGAGGTATGTAGTACAAGGGAGCTTTAAGTAGCTTTCTGTAGTTATCAGATGAAATAAGGGTCCAAATTTATAAGGGCTTGTGTGACGTAGGGGAGGAATTTTCCATCCCCACCACACATATGCAAAGCCTTAAGAATTTAAATATCGATCAGAGCCAAGAGAAAAGAAGAATATTACGACTGGTGCCAAGTGCCCAGGAGTAAATAAAATACAGACAAATATAAGAGAGTAGAAAAGACAGATATACATCACACCTTTACGAGAGTGTAACTACTCGTGTGGAAAGGGAAGAGAAAATATATAGATTTTTTTCAAAATTAAAAAAATTAAAATTAAAAATTATAACATATAAATTACCTATATATACGTACTTACATAAATCAAATGTATAAAAAATAAAATAATAATCTTTAATTGATCACCATGAAACAGGCAGTCGCCTAGTATGGTGATTTAATAAATCTAATCTACTTAATTGTCTAATATATGTAACACGTATTTCATAAATAAATAAATAAAAATAGTATATGCCATATTTTTTTAATTTTACTTTAATTTTTGTTTTTAGTTTAAATTTATCTAAATTTTAAGTGTTTTTTCGTCACCAACATTATTTTTTTTTTCAAAGTGTATTATATATAAATTCTTATAATATAAAATGGAGGTCTCAGCATGGCCAGCGAGGCCAACATTACTGGATTGTACTATGAAATGTAAAATATTGTATCAAAATATAAAAAAAATATCTCCAAGGTTTGAGCCGATGTACGAAGCGATTGATATCCGGGTAAGTCCGTTCAGTTTCCGCGCTATTTACGAAACGCAATTTTTAGCGGAACGGTCACACAGACCAGTTCCCTATAACGATGATTTTTTGGATGGTTGGTTGCACTTTTGGCGATCTGACGTACCGATGTTCTTTCGAATGAGCTGATTTCTTTATTGTCTTCATTCAATCAACTCTAAAAAAAATTGATTAAATATTGCTTTTATGGATTTTTCCAGGGCGTACTTAATTTGAATTGAACCGAAATAAAATGTTTTGATTAATAAAGGAGTTCTTTTTAAATTTTTACAAGTCATTTGTATGCGTGGAATATTGTGAGGTTAAAATAAATTGTTGAAAGAAAAGGAAGGGAATGGAGATCTGAAAGCGGATGTTGGGAAACACCACACAATTCAGATTTAGTACCTATCTAAATCAGCTAAAGACCGAGGCGATACTGAGCTTGATATTCTCTCTAGAAGAAGGTACAAATTCAGTTTATTTCGAAATCAGTATGCAGATACATATATGTATTCAATTTTTCAATTTGAAAAAAATATCATGCATATTTTCTTGTCGCCGTTGTCAAGATTTATACCTAACCGCCTGGCTCCAGTGAGCTTACCACTCTGCCACGGAGGTGGTCAAATCATCATAAAATCATGACACAGTGCAGGTCTAGAGGTTTATAGTTCTGCACTTCTCTTCTCAACACTTCCAGAGGTTTATAGTTCTGTGGTCATGATAAGGCCTGTTAGCATTGAAATCGAAAAATTACTCCGATATTTATTTTTGTTATTTTATTTGACGTCACGCGTCAGTTTGATGAATGCTTTTAGTTTTATAGTAGGTATACATCACATAATTTAAAAAAAAAAAATTTGTAATATAGAAAAATATGAGTTACATATATATAAATATATTTAATAAAACATTAAATTAAAAATCGCTTTTGGTCATGAATACCTTATCAGAAAATAGGAGCTCTTGTGCCTGATAAGGGAGCCACAATATGACTACCTCCGTAGTCCAGTGGGTAAGACTCTTGACTCACAATCCGGAGGTCGCGGGTTCGAACCCGGCATGCGCAAATAAATTTTATTTGATTAATTTGTGTTATTTCACAATTTATTCATTTAAAATAATATATAGTATATTTCTAAATATTTAAATTTTAATATTATTCCCATTTATTGTAAATACACCTCTATATTGGATAAGTTTTAAGATTTTCACGGCCAAAAGCATTTTCGTCATTTGTTTTTGGGGTGTTATGCCGTGTTGCGCTACCTCCTTCTCTAGCCAACGTTTCGGACATCGTTGCAGTGTCCATCATCAGGGAAGATCCGGTAAATGTGTAATTTTTAGTCGTGAAGTGTGTGCTTATTTACTTCGAAGCGATACCGTGTCGCCAGCACCACTAACTTTCACCAGTACAAAATAATCGTGACAAGCAGTGGCGTCATCGCCGCGGAACGGAATAGAAAGTTCATTAAAACGTGGTATTTATGCTAGTCAGGGGCAAGTCCGTTTGCGAGACGCCGACCGAAGTAGCTACATCTCTTAATGAATTCTAAAATTAGAAATCACAATGGTAAGAATTTAACGAAATAGAATTACAATGGTTAAAGCGAGTTTAGTCAATATAAATCAAAATGGTTTACCACAAACTGGCATTACTGTATACTTAGACATGTTTTTTTTGCTCTATTAATATTAAATGAATTTTACTAGAATTAAAATTACACTGGTTTAAGCGAATTTAGTTAATATAAAGTTATAACACAAAATGGTTCACCACGAGCTGGCATTACTGTATACTTAGACATGTTTTTTTGCGTTTAGCTTTGGTGTAGCCGGCGATGACGCCACTGCTTGTCACGATTATTTTGTACTGGTGAAAGTTAGTGGTGCTGGCGACACGGTATCGCTTCGAAGTAAATAAGCACACACTTCACGACTAAAAATTACACATCTACCGGATCTGCCGGATCTGCCCTGATGATGGACACTGCAACGATGTCCGAAAAGTTGGCTAAAGAAGGAGGTAGCGCAACACGGTATAACACCCCCAAAACAAATAACGGAAACACGTCTATATTGATAATTTTTTATCACTTTGCAAAAACAAAAATTGTTCTAAAATCTAGATAAAATAATCTTTCCAATGTATATATTAGAAATTAATTATTTTATTTCTAAATATTTAATTTATGATATTGAAAATTTAAAGCGACTGAAACGCGGTAGGGATTGTAAATACGCGATCGGGACAGACTGGTTGAGAGAGAACTTTTAACTTCTCCAATCGGATTCTCTCGAACCATGTCCTTGTACCGCAGTGGGAGGGATGGATTCATCGGTCCATCACTCATGGATACTTGACAGCAGATTCCTACCCACCCTTCAACCTTTTTTATTCGCTGAACTTCCAGACCTTTCTATTCCTAAAAAAACCCTCCGCAGAGCAGCCCCAAAGATGAAATTGCCCCTGAGGGTTTTTTTTCCTTCAGGGTCTCTTGTATGGAGTTAATATTAAATAATAAAAAACACTTATGCAGTCATTGAAAATGGAAAAAAAAAATTTTAATCATTCAGTATTTCGTTTATGTAGGTTCTTAGTTAGGGAAATTGAAAGAAAGAAAAAAAATAACCTTATGAGCGTTTAACCAGCCAGCGGACGAAAATCCACATTTCGTCAAAAGTTGTTCTTACGATCGTGCAGGGCGGTTACAATGAGAAAGATTAATTATTCTCCGTACCAGCTTTTTTAAATTATAACTCAATATCGAATTTATTTCAATCCAAATTAGGTATAATTTATACCTTTATCAAAAAATGCTGAAAGGCGTGATGATAAAACTTTTAAAACAATGTACTTTTTGTAGTTATTTTTTGATTATAGGTATTTATCATTTTTCAATAATGTCTAAATTTAATGAGAATGTTAAAAAAATCTGAAATATATTAGTTTGTAAGTGCGCAAATAAATACACAAATGGACCAATTTTCGTCAAGAAACACATGCACGTACATATTTTTTAATGATTTTATTGAAACTTAAATTAAAATTCTAAAACATGCGTTTGCTAGATAATGTTTTGATTTATTTTACTGCATGATTATATTATTTGAAATGGGTGTGGTATAATACAAAATATTTTTTGAAAATTTAACAAATCTGCCAACGACCTATGGAATAACCTTATTATACTAAAAATTAAAAAAAATCTCAAAATTTATTACATGCGAATGCTAGATAAATGAACAATCTTTCGAAACCCATTTATAATTTTTTGTGGAAAAGAGTCAATACGTCTAAAGTCTGATTTGAAAATGACATATTTTTGGTTTTCTCTGGTAATGCCCTCTGGCCGCCAAGCGAACAATTTAACGAAATAACTATCATTATAAATTATTTTCCAAATACTTCGACTGAAGTAGAAGTGTTTTTAAAATAATTTATGCTTATTTACCATCAATTCTAGGCATTTACCAAATTTTGTAATGTTTTGAAATATAAAAAGGTTTGTTGTGTTGTCAGATTGATATATTACGTAGAATGGAACCTATAAAATATTAAGAAAGTACAGTCCACCCCTTGCGGGCACGTATTCACCATGTTCTACATCCTACTTATTATTTTTAGGTATACCCCATATGAGAACAATATCGTCAATAAGTAGGTACGTGTTATTACTTCCTTTCGCACCACGCAGAAAGGAGAATGGAAATAGCTTCTCTTTATATTAGCATCTAGAATTCTGGAATAAATTGCATAGTCTGATTTGATAATTGGATAATGTGCCAAAGTTTCTGGGGTTACAAACTATCGAGACTCAAAGTTTGGTGGTTACTTCCTGGAGTAGCTGGCAAACCGAATTACCGATGATGTTCCTATTTGCTTACTTTCCGTAGACAATAGAAACAAACGGAATTATGGCATGGAAGCGGGCCGACTGTCGTGGATCTACGGCAAAAACTCTGTGAATTTTCAATTTTTTATAAGAATAACTCTCTTTTTATAACTTTTGAATGTTATTCCCATCAATGTAATATATCGTTGAAGAAGAAGATAATAATAATAATCTAAACGTAAATTTTAAAGAGAACAAGACACAGAAAAACAGAAAAAAGACGCAGGTCGCAACTGGGACTCGAATCCAGACCTCTCGTCTAACCGGGAAGTGCGCATTAACCAATTTCCGTCGTAACAACCGTCATAATTGTCAATCTCGTATTTCAAATTTTAGAATTAACAATATCATCTTCAACTTATTATTTTTCTTTATCATGGCCAACTATTCTTTTTATTGGAACAATTATTCTAAGAATTGGTTTTTATCGTGGATAGCGTCTCGGATAAATGTATCCGAATTTATTCATATGGAACTATTGACTTTTGATAAAAGTCTAAATGAATATTCAATTTTTTATAAGAAAAACAAATTTTTTTTTGCACATATTCAGACAGTTAACACGTGTTAAATGAAATAAAAAACAATAATTGAAGTGTGTGATTTTTTTATATTCCGGCTATAAAACAAACAAAAAATATAAAAATTAACAAACATGTTAACCACCTCTTGGAACAAAAATTTGTCAATAATCAACAGTTACATTATAAAGGAAGGACTTCATTAATTGAGTATTTCAATTTTAATTGCATTTACAATCACGCCGGGCCGGCCGGCGAACTCATCTGACGATGGCGGGTGATATACGAGCCACGAACTCACCCGAAAAGTCGAACGAAGCGCGATAATTCACGAACGCAGAGTTTCGGTGCGGCCGAAGGTTCGGCAGATTTTTGACTTAAGCCGAAACTAGATTTTTGAAATCGAAACCGAACCCTCGGTCGGTCACTACTAAATACATTTGCATGAACCCATTCATAGAATACGTGTTTTTCTTTCAAAAACGTTTTCTTGTTCCTTTTTGTAATGCATCTCATTTAATGCATCCTCGTAAACTACGTAAATAGTTTCACTGAACAATTATTTCTTTACGTGACCAAGGTACGGTGCCAAATGGCGCAAGGTATGGGAGCGTACTTTATCTTCAGCCAAAATAAGAGGTTTCGTAAAGAGGCATTCCTATGTATACCATCAATGATAAACATTTGCTATCTCTAACAATTTATTCATAAATAACTAATTGGTCCAGTAAAAAAATAACTTACTTTGTTAATTAACCATTTTATAAGACTTCGAAAAAAACGGCCCAAGGCAAGAACATTTCTCTACTTGAAAAATAAGCGACCACCATAACACGGGCATGAGCCTAGCATAGTGGTCGAAAAATCCACAAATGATGTAAGCATTCAAAGAAATCAATAAAGAAAAATTTAAAAAAAAAATTCGGAGGTGTGTCTCTGCGTCTCAACGTCTGTGTGTAACTCGGGTTCAATGAAATCTGGAACCAGAATTTCGCTATTGCTTTATCCCATATTTTTACGGAAGCAAATCTAATGTGTCATCCATAATATATAATATCTTAGAGTCTTTGAGGGTATATTATACATAACGTGCTGTGAAGAATAGCATGTTAGTGAACTATTAGATGAATAATTCACTATTAATGTGGATGCGAACAAAGCCATGGAATTTTCAGGTTCGAAAAATGTTGCAAGTGGAACAATATGTTTTTATACCTACCATGGCAACATTGAATGTGTGGAACTAATTGAACACAATCCGTGAATTCACGATACGGAATTTAGGAATCTAGACAATCAACGGATTTGAAATCCATGTTGTGATCCGTCAATACGCTAGCCAGGGGGTCGGCAAAATTATTTGCCAAAGAGCCAAATATGTACATTACAACGATTTAAAAAAAAAATTTAAAGCCAATTTATTATTTAGCTAACATTTATTATAGTTTTAGAACTTCGTTAAATTATGGGTACGCTAAAGAAAACGTGATTTCATACTTAATAAGATTTTATTCATTGATTCAAAATAAAATGTAGGTAATTAAGGAATTCATGTATTTAAACCATGACGATGACTGACAAATATGTACTCAATGCGTACAATGTCCTTGCATCTCCGTGGAAAGTTTGTGTAAGTCCGGTTTGTATGTTATTATTCTCATTTTAGACACTACTCTAGGTTCTCATCAATAAGACGACTACTCAGTTAACTCTTGACAAAGTCAACGATTGAAAATATAGTTCGCATGAACCGAAAAGGGAAAGAACAGCAAACGCAATTTTTTTCAGCTGATCATAAGAGTCATGAATACTATTCCAGGCGTTGAAGATGATCATGTCTTCCTTCTTCAGGTCTTTCAAAGCAGACCACTTGTGTTGTGAACTAAGCTCACATTTGTTCTTCCGCAATATTTTCAAATCAACACAAAGACGTTCAAATTTTGAGATCTTTATTTCCTTTTTTTTAAAGAGCCGCACTTTGCCGACCTCTGCGCGGCTAGCCTACAAGCTCAATACAAATCACGATATAAGATAAATATTGACGTATCACAATAAATATGGAATGTGTAGGGTTCGCCTATAGGTAATTGTTCCAAAATCAATGTATTGCGGTGTCGCCATGTTAGGTTTTAAAAAATATTGTTCCACTTTATTAATTATTACATTTTGTTACACAACACGTAAAACTTGAAAATATTTATTTTATTTTATTATTTATTAACCAAGATAATATATTAAATAATAAATCAAAATACATTTTTTTGTATATACCACCTCACTAGGCTGAGCCTGTTCCGAGGTGGCAGGAATTTAAACTAATTTTGATATAAGAAAAATAAGATAAAAATAAAAATTTAAATAGATTTTCATTTAAATAGATAAATAGAATAAAAGAACAATAAATGAAATGAAAAAGAAAAGAGATAAGAAAAATGGAAAAATAGAAAAAAAATGAAAGAAACAAATTAGAGACACAAAAATAATTGTGAGGATAAGAGAAAAAATACAGGCGTTGAGTGTGTTTTTGTATTGTTCAAGTTATCTGTCCGCAGTATGCAATAGCTTTGTTGATTATCCACTTATGAATTTTGTGTTTTAGATTTGCATTTTTTGTCATAGGGATATCTTTAACATCTTTTTCAATTAAATTTAAAAAATTTGGAACCATATTATGATATTTATAAGTATTTTGAAACATTTTCATTTCAATGTTAGTTTAGGTAGGTACATTTTTTCTTCCACAGAAATTTTGTTTCGTTTTAACGTTTATTTAAACTCCGAATAAAACAGAACAGTGCCAAAACAGAAAAAAGATAAAGAGATTTTTTTTTAAAGGTTACGTTAAGTTAAGTTAGGTTAGGTTTGGTTACAGTAGGTTAGGTTCAGTTGGGTTAGATTGGGTTATGTTAGGTTAGGTTATGCTAGCTTGGTTTAGGTTAGGTTCTGTTAGATTAGATTGAGTTAATATGTTTTTTCTTCGCTTTTCTTCTATGTTTTGGATCGCTACGGAACCCGTCTTTTTTTATTTGTTGATACTCAAATAAGTATAACTACAAGTATACTCAAATAATAAAGAAAAAGCAGACCAAGGAATTTAAAAAATAATAATTAAATAGTAGCTTCCATGGCCGCCTGCAGGCTTCGCACTGTCAATCGATGGAATGTTCACATTGAATAATGAGGCAAAGTTACTTAGGCTTAAGTTCGTTTCCTCTCCGTAAATTTATCTACGTTTCAATACCCTTAGCGCTAAGGACTAAGGATTCCTAATTCCTGCCACCCATTGTCGTGATTTTTAAACTTTAGTCTGAGAACTGCCATTAATCACCGCAGTCTGTTGTACGTAGCGCCCAAGGAGCTTACTGAACACGGAGAGCCTTTACTCACTATTGCCGTGAGCTAAATATATTTGTTTGTTTCCTTCTTTCTTTTGTTTTCTTTTTTTCATTTTTTTCTTATATTTTTCCTTTTTTCTTATATTTTTCCTTTTTTCTCATAATTTTATTTTTTACGTTGGTAAGCATTATTTGCAGTTTTTGATAATATTCTAGTTGGCTTGATGTTCATTATTAGGTCCTCCGGTATGGATCCCACAATGCTTGAAACAAACTTTTCTGTGCAGAAGCAGGCCTTCCTTTTGACAGATTTTCATATCTTATCGGATGGGTTGCAGTTTTCAGAACATACTCAACGGGTTGCAATACTGTCCTTTTTTATATTTCAATGGAAGGTGCTCCGAAGTACCAACCTCACTGATCTTTTCGGCACCAATTTTACGCCGGACCGAAGTTCTTGTGTTGTTACGTGAGTTATCCATTGGTAAAATTTGTACACAAGAACTACGCAAAAGCCCAAGAATTAAATTTCGCTGCCATTTTGGAATAAAAAAAAAACATTGAGTAATTAGTTTTTCTCGTAAGGAGAGTTTCGGCTCCGGCTAATAAGTTTCCCAATTATTTGTTGTATATTTTATGACGCACAGTGACTGGTACATTGCATGACAGTCGTAGAGATGAAGTGTTATAATATTGGAGATACATCAGAGACAGCAAACAAACCCTTTACATCTTTCGTAGTTCACATTCTTTCATCGTCTCACTCTTCAGATACTTTACCCAATTTCGACAATTGGTTAACATTCTGATTATGGTTAATACTCCTGGGTCTCAGAGAGCAAAATGAAATTAATTATCTGGGAAAATAAGAATTTCGGTATTTGAAAATGTAAGATAAATTAGAGCTGACTTCAGACACCCTTGCAAAATTACACTCTTGCCTCCACACCGGAGGCCCTTGAGGAGAAAATGATGTTTCCATTAGTGTTTCATAATAAGGTTTTATAAAATAAAGGTTTTTCTTTTTCCACCTTGCAATGTAAAAGGTATTTTAATTTTATTTTGTTGTGCACATTTAGATATTCTCTGTCTTACATATAATGAATACTTAAAAATCCTACTGGACGTAAAATAATTATAAAAAAATAATAATAACACTCTTATTACATTTAAGAAATAAAAAATGGTTAAATCGTAGTGTTAAACATTTTTGATTGAAACGGTGCCACAAAATAAGTTTTCTGTGTTTGAAGAAATAAATTAATATTATTCATTCCTTAAGGGTCCCTGAACGTTTATCGTCATTAACTTTCTTTACACGTATTCTCCTGACAGGACTTTCTGCGTATTTTTGCTCTATAAACTCTATATGACCAACTCCCGTTGTGTACCTTAATCCGCAGAAATATGGGCTAAAATTAATTGTGATATTATGAGACAGATATTGCAACAACAAGTAAAAAATAAAATTTAAAAAAATTATGTGCATATATAAGGTATGTGTTATTAGATCAACCCTGAGGATTGTGATAGTAAAGAAACAATCCAATCAAAATTATTTACAAACTTTGAAAATGTCATCGTACAATATTTAAAATACTTACAAGTATCTATTCCGTATCTCGATCAGCGTGTTTTCCAGGAACAAACTTTCGGTATTTTGATAACAAATTATTAATCACCAAAGTTCACTGGTTGTTCAAACTGACTACAGAAATGAAACCGGGCATCTTAGTTTAATTAAGATCCGTTGCTGACCAAATACGTTCAGTTTATCCTTTGCCTCTGAGAGTTGTACCAACTGCACAGCTTAGAAGATATAAAGTAGTTTCCTTGACTTGTATAGGGAAGAAAACGACCGACTTCAAACTGAAAGTAATTTTTTAAGAGGGCATTACCAGAGAAAACCAGAAATATGTCATTTTCAAATCAGATTTTAGACGTATTGATTCTTTTCTTATTCTTTTCTTATTACGTATTGATTGTTCTTTTATCTAGCATTCGCATGTAACAAATTTTGAGAATTTTTAATTTTTTTTAGTATAATAAGGTTATTCCATAGGTCGTTGGCAGATTTGTTAAATTTTCAAAAAAGATTTTGTATTATACCACACCCATTTCAAATAATATAATCATGCAGTAAAATAAATCAATATATTATCTAGCAAACGCATGTTTTAGAATTTTAATTTTAGTTTCAATAAAATCATTAAAAAATATGTACGTACATGTGGTTCTTGACGAAAATTGGTCCATTTGTGTATTTATTTGCGCACTTACAAACTAATATATTTCTGATTTTTTTAACATTCTTATTAAATTTAGACATTATTGAAAAATGATAAATACTTATAATCAAAAAATAATTACAAAAAGTACATTATTTTAATAGTTTTATCATCACGCCTTTCAGCATTTTTGGATGAAGGTATAAATTAAAGCTAATTTGGATTGAAATAAATTCGATATTGAGTTATAATTTTAAAAAGCTGGTACGGAGAATAATTAATCTTTCTCATTGTAACCGCCCTGCACGATCGTAAGAACAACTTTCGACGAAATGTGGATTTTCGTCCGCTGGCTGGTTAAACGCTCTTAAGTGAAAATTATATTTACCAAACACTAAGGATAATTTTAAAACTTTCAAAACATTAATCAATTCTTGTGATGCCGAACTCAATAGGCCACTTGCATGGATTTCATAACGACTTAGAAAAAATCGTGTGGATAGATTTTTTATTGTTTTGCTAAGATTACGAAAATGTTAGTAAATTTTTATAGAAATGTACAGTTTTTTTTTTTAAATATTTAGATCCATTATTTGGGCTCGTGACGTGACTACATGAAAATGTCCCGTCTCCGAAAATGTTCCTATTAATTTGTAAAATTCCACACTGATTTTTTTTTATATGGCATCGCTTTGATTTTAGGCGAATTTTTGAATTTTTGAATTCTCTGCGAACTTATCATTTGGTTGGACTTTTTGACATATGTTATGAAGAGAACCTCGTACAATTTATGCTGCCTGTACGTGTTTTGGTATAATGATAATGGTGTTTGCACTTTTTAATATTTCTATTTTTGAGAGTGATATTTCGTGGTGGAATTCCATTATAATATATTATAATAAAACGAATATAAAACTTTATTCCACTTAATTTTATTGGACCGTAACCGGTTTCAGCTCGTCAAAGCCATCTTCAGACTGGTATAAATATTTCCTAGTCTACGGTTTATATACACAACATATTGGGGAGGGGGAGAGGGGTGGTCTACAAGGATTTTAATCAATTACAATAATTATATTTGTTGCTAAGTCATTTTAGACTATCGAATCTCTAAATATTTTGGTTATTCCAGTAAGCTAATTACATTGGGTTTGCAGCTCACTTCAATGATGATTAGGGAAAAACCTTACAAGTAATATGAGTTACTAATGACCTCATTTTATTGTCAAATCGTTATCATATTTATGAAGTTTGGTATTTTTTTATTGCTTTTTGAAGGGATACGTGTTTACATTGGAGTTGAAATGGTCTAAACTAATTACATATTTTAATATCGAAAATTATTATGAAAATTAGACTGGATACAAAAGCGGGGACTTAAGGAATAAAGTTTTATATTCGTTTTATTATAATATCTGATAATGGTGTTGATTTTAACAAAATAATTTTTATAATATTCTTATTATCAATATAATTTACAAGTTCAAGTATATTACATTGGATTAAGTAATACAGACGTTGAACATTATAATGATTTATGATCAATAAGATGGATGTAATGTAATGTATGAAATGTAATATTTTTAATTTTAATTTTTAACTTTTTGAGTAAAACCTCAAATTGTAATATTTAAATGAATGAAGACAATATAAGCGAAACTCAATCGAAAATCTGGAAACAGAAAAATCAGAAAACATATTGACACCTCTGGGACTCGAAAGCAAGAGGTCCTGGGTTCGAGTCCCAGAGGTGTCAATATGTTTTCTGATTTTTCTGTTTCCAGATTTTCGATTTCGCTTATATTGTCTTCATTCATTGTAATATTTTTGGTATGCCTCGTTATTCTCCTGTGCCATTCGTGTGGAAAACGTTCTTTTTTTAAAATGATTTTCGGCTATGCAATTATAAATTTTTCGCACCCATAAAATTATGTCCCGTTTTTCCGGTTTATAAAAAATGGTCTGATTTTCGGGATTGAAATTTTCAAAAAATCGCCAGGTTTCAAAAATACGATTAAAAAAAAAACGGAATGTCTTAGAATATTTGCCTAAACCGGAAAAAAAATTAAAAAAATGTGATGCAAGTGGCCTATTACGCAGGTCTCAGTTGTTTTAAAAAAATGTACGCAAAGTACGCTGACCAGAGTTGTATGGGTCACCACGACGACGTGACGGCTTGGCCCAGGGTTATGCTATACGGCTGAGCAATGATGATTTTTGGCACGGCGCGGCCGGCGCGTGTCGCTATGTGGCTCGTTGGCTTGTAGTGTCCGTAGACAAGGAGTTTTTTTGTGATAATATAATAAAAAAATATATTTTAAAAAATTGTTAAAAATGCTTTTTGCTTCTAGGGTATTATTTTAAAATTTAAATTTGACAAATTGTAATTCGTCATATAATCGGTCCATCAATTTTCTTGTTTGAATAATTAAATTTTTTATTGCATATTTCAACCCATTGCTATAATAAATAGTGTAAAAATATGTTTTTATTTAATAAGAATTTTGAACTCATTAATTAATGACCTTTATTTAATAGTTTAAAGTATAAAGCATAGATTCTCAACCTTTCTAGCGCCCCCTAACCCGTGAATCCGAAACAGAAATTGACCACGACTGGGGGAGGGGGGGGGGGGGGGGCGTATACCTCTATGAAGGGGGTATAACGAGATACCACGTTAGGGTTTCATTTACCACAACGGTGGGGGCGTAATGGGATAGGGAAAATATTTTTGTGGATGGATGGCCATCCCTAATGGGATGGGATGGAGCAAGATAGGATGGGGTGGGATGGATTTCTCTGGGTCTCCTACTACCCCCCCTGAAAGTCTGAAATGCCCCCAATTTTCTCTTGGTCTTTAACCGCCCCCCTGAAGGTCTAACGCCCCAAGGGGGCGTTATCGCCAACGTTGAGAACCTGTGGTTTAAAGCATGAATATATAAAGTAGCACATTTCGGAGCTAGATATTTGCCATGCCTTTTGATTAAAAACATAATTATTGATTTTGGTTGGGTATTTTCTTCTCAAATCCAAAATTTAATTTTGTATTAAAAAGGCCAAGCAGCCGTTCCTCTTAAGAGGTAGGAAATAGTTGTTAATTGCGTTACTTTTTTACATTAATTCCACAATGGTCGCCTATGTGGAACATAATTTCCTTCAGGGCCTGCGTCATTTCTGGGGATGCTGTGTGGGGAACGTAGGTACCAGACTTTCCTTAACAAATGTTTCCTGACATTACATGGAGAAAAAATGTAAATGAAATGTTGGTCTCTGATGCCAAATTAGATTTTATTTTACAACTAAAAACATTAAATAAACCACTAGGTGTTGTACAATAAGGGTCGGGTGGGTGGTTACTCAGCAGAGTCCCCAGAAGAAGATATATATTTTTAATTGATTTTGAAATTTTTTTTTTAAAAGACGGCAAAAAGTTACCGGAGACCAAAACTTCATTTACATCTTTTCTCCATATAGTGTCAGAAATCATTGGTTAAAGTAAGCCAAGTACATCCCAAATAATTAAGATATTACTGGTAAAGTCATTCCCATAAATGGAAAATTTGTTTTCTTTTTTAACCACAGATCTGAATAGCCAGGTACTTCTCTACCTTCTCTTCCCTATCTCCTTCCCCTCCCCACTACCTCCTATAGTCCTACTGGCTCCAGACGGGAGCAGTTGGGACTCTTGTGCGGTATTCATGTAAAAAAAAAAAAAACCACATGAGGTTTATTGCTGCCACCTAATGGCACTTCAGGATCACGAATCGGCTACTTCAAAAGGCAACAGTCAATTGGCTTACATTTTTTTTCAATTAAGTAAATTACAAGTTAGTGCGATCTGATAATGGTAAGTAAATAACAGGTTAATAAATCTTATCATGACATCTATATCCGTCTTTTGATAATTATTTAATACACCAATTGAAAATCATTACCGTCGTAGAATCTAAGATAATATCTGATCTTTAAAGATAATATCTGATATTATTTTAACAGAATATTTTTTTCTAATCCGACTGACATCACCTATTTTTAAAAGTTAAAAAACATAAATAATTTGCGGCACATTGATAAAAATCCAGTTAACTGGGGCAATGCAAACGGTCATCTCTTAACTCTACCGTAATTTGGGAGGCGGATTGGATACCGCCGCCCCGGGAATCATTTATTGGATAACCAACACCTCTGCCATTGGTCACCCCGAGTGGTTCGCTACGTTTGGTGACTTAGCAGGGGTGCCCGGGTTCATGGGGTGAGGTTTATCCAGGTCTTGGTGGCGGATGCGTCTACAAACCTGCTGCGTGGTAGGCCGGATCGAGAGACACTTTTTAACTTTCCAGTCGGACTCTCTCAACCCATCACCTTGCACTGCAGTTGGAGGGATGGATTCGTACGTCCGTGACTCCTGGACACACTCCCCCAGATTCCTACCCACACCCGAAACATTTTTCCTTCCCAGAACTTCCTATCCTTCCCTTTCTTAAAAAGACCCTCCACACGGCATCCCCTAAGATGACATATGCCCTGAAGGAAATTATTTTTCCTCTGGGCCTCGTGTGTGGAGCTAATGTAAAAAAAACTCTTTGAACAACTCATACAGGTCTCAAAGAATCGTTGTGTCTGCCTTACCAGTGTGGTTAGAAAACCATCTATATTTCCAACAATACAGCTATTTATTTCTTTTAGGGTTCTCAGTCTAAATAAAATCTTCAAAAAAGCCCATTGTCACAAACCCACAAAAATCATTTCAATACTACAACACAATCACAAAAATTAGTAACCGATCAGATCACGTGGCAACCTAGAAATCCCTAAATTTAAAACGAGTGCTTTTCAACACCATTATACTTATCAAGGTATACATTTTTTTAATGCCCTCCCATATAAAATCAAATCTGAAGAAAATTATAAAGCCTTTAAATCCCAAATCAAACAACTGCTGATCAACCCAACACTAATTATATGTTTTAATTTCATAGAACGAATTTTTACGTATATTTTTTGATTACATTGTACCGATTTATTAGTAGTTATATAATAAAATAGTTAAAAGGTATATATGATGTTTTTTCTACATTAAGACTAAGTAAGTTATCATCAAACCATTACTTCAATATGTTAATGTCAGCATTCGCAGCTGTATTCACTCCTGTCCATGTTATTCCTGCGATTATGATGACTGTGTCATCCGCATATGAGATGACACATCCACTAAGGGGAAGACTAAATATGTCATTGACATATATAAGGAAAAGTATAGGCCCGGTTACAACGCCTTGTGGACTTACATATTCAGAAGATTGTTAGAAGATTGTAACGTATTGTTCTCTATTTTTAAGTAACTCTGGAACCAAGATAAAGCTTTGTCTTCCAGTCCAATTTTCTCTAACTTAGAGATCAGCATAGAATGCGACACACTATCAAAAGCCTTTTTTAGATTGATAAATATTCCCAAACATCTTCCGACATCTATCTAAATTCCACATAATTAGAGAAGTCAATTTTGCAATGGCATCATGAGTTCCTAGTTTAGGTCCAAATCCATATTGGTTAGAATGCAGATTTTTTTCTTCTTCTAGAAATAGGAATAGTCTCTTTTTTACTATTTTTTCAATTATTTTATAAATGTTAGATGTCAGAGATATCCGCCGGTAGTTAGTCATTTCCTCTGGGTTGCCAGATTTAAAAATCAGACTAATTACAGTTTTTTTGTAATTATTTGGAAATCTTCCAACAGAAAAACTTAAATTAATGATATGAACGATAGAAGCTCTTTATTAACCACTAATTTAGTATATTCTCTATTTTTTAATTGATTAGTACGCGTTATTGCATTATAATACAATAAGCACATATAGAGATCTGTCACTTCTGTTTTAATAGACTGAAATCTCTTTGTATTATTACTATTTACCTACATATGGTCAATACAGGAAGGTTTCTGCCCGGCGACGCACGTCACGAGTATAATAATTGTTAAAACATGACTTAAAATTCATCTCAGTTAGCATATTAATATATTCATCCTTTAGATGAGATCGATGATTTTCCGATGTATCCACATTAATATCACCAACCAAAAACGTAAACAAATCCCAAATTTTGCAAAGAATTTCATTTAGTTGACATATAAACTGCTAAAGATCTGACAAGTGTGTCCTGTAGATTGCAATTAAATTAATTATCAGTTTATTTACACATAATATAACACGTAAACAGTTTACCTTGGCAATGGCAACTTCCTCAATATTCCGTACTATGAATGTATTTCTAATGAATAATAATATTCCAGAGTTTTTATTGATTTCGAGTGTTGTCGCTATGCAGCTATATTTCGGTATATCGAAGTGAATATTGTTATTGGAGTGACATTCGGTTAACACTATAACTCCCGTTTTTTTAAATTAAATCGCACTTTGAACGTCCCTCCTGAATGTTTAAATATTTCAATAAAATTCTTATAAACAAAAAGTGAACATGTTAAAATGTAGCTTTTCCAAGAATAATACCATTAAAAATGTTTTTTATTTTATAATTAAGAAGCTTTACACGCGTCTAAATGTTGCACCCGCGATAATGGAATCACCCCTAAGTAAGTTTCAGTTAGAAAAAAAACGTAAGTTACCTAAGCCATTTTTAAAACTTTCAAAGTCTTTTCGTTATTTGTTTTTGGGGTGCTATCACATCTACTGGATCTACCCTGATGAAGGACACTGCAACGCTGTCCGAAACGTTGGCTAAAGATTGAGGTATCGCAACACGGCATAACACTCCAAAAACAAATAACGAAGATACTTTTGGCCGTAAAAAATTTAATAACGTATCCTTTGTAAGTTTGCTTGCAAAATCTTAATATTTCTAAAATTATGCGTTTATTTCTAATTATATGATTTCATCACCTTTGCCAAAACAGTTTTCGGATACATTCAGAAATATTACATTTTTTAAATTTTATGCAAATGCAAAACGGAAATTTTTTGACCCTCTGACAAAACATGGTCGAAGAGCCGAGGGGTTAAGAACCTTACTCTGATACTAGTTATCTTTTGTAAAGAGATAACAATGCTTACATTTGAGCAGTATAAATAGAGCATTCGTTTACAAAACAGGTGCATATTTCAACAAACTTTCCGAAAATGGGTCGAATTGGTTTAATTTTTGTGGTTTTACTTTCCCTTTTGGGTGTATTTGTACATGGTAAGCACTGTTTTCTAATTTTATTGAATAATATTAATATAACGTGTTGTTATTTTTTAAATCTTGACATTTTTTCGAGTGTTCTTTTAATTAATTCTCATCTATTATTGTTTTATTATTTTAGGTCATTTTGCCATCGTGATTTGTTACGCCGTGTTGCGCTACCTCCTTCTTTAGCCAGAGTTTCGGACAGCATAATTAGGACAGATGTGTAATGTAATGCTGTAATACTGTAACACTCTTCGAAACGTTGGCTAAAGAAGGAGGTAGCTCAACACGGCATAACATCCCAAAAATAAATTATGAAATTACTTTGGTTGTGAAAATCTCAATCTCAAGTTATTTTGTGTTTAATGCGTAGAAATCCCTTAAAAAAATAAGAAATGTTTATTATTATTTATAATAAGATTATTTTATTAAGTTTTACATGAGAAAAATTATCTGGTTGATATTGCGACAGCTGTTTCGGTATTCAATGTCATTATACATTATAATAGTCAGGCAACATTGAGACGATATTTAAACGATTTTATTTACTCCTACCCAGTTTTTAATTTTATGATGTTTAAAATGATTTAAATTTTCAGAAAAAAAACAAATTTACTTCAGAAAATCTTTTTTTTTTCTTTAAATATTTTAACGCCATTTTTCAGGGCATTCATTATACATAACTATACTATCTCAATAACAATATTTTATATTTGTTTAAACATAAATTGAAGATGTCCACTGACATGGTATAATTGCTTCCCTCCATTAGTATTCTGGGCAAAGAGGAATACATATGGTAGTTAATCCCAGAATTTCTGCACTGAAATAAATCCTGATTTCTAGTATTACGTTGTGGAATCCGGACGCTTATCAATTCTAGGAATACCAGACTATCAACTAAATCATTTAGAATTTTATATAGAAATACCAAGTCAGTGAAAATTCTTTTGTCTGACAATTTGAGCGTATTCATATTATTTAAAATAGTATTGTAGTTCAACATAATTGCTGGAATACCCATTTTAATATTTTGAAAACTTAAGAATATGTTTTGTATTCTTTGAACAGCTTGTACATGTGCATTGTAATGTGGATTCCAGACAGGAGAATTGTACTCAAGTTGACTTCTAACACAGGCCAAATATAACAGTTTAATACACTTTAAATTGTAAAAATTTCTAGTAAGCCTAGTTATAAATCTCTAAATTTTTAAGCCCTTAGTAGAGATTTCTGTTATGTGGTTAACAAATGAAAGATTTGATTGAAAAGTGATGCCCAAGTCTTTAATTTGTGTTAATGTCTGAAGAGCATTGTTATCAATATTGTAATTAAATATTACTGGATTTTTTATTCGAGAAAATCTAACTATTTGACATTTTGAGATATTTAGGTAAAGTCTATTTTTATTATACCAAATTAACAATTTGTTGATATTATCTTGAAGAATGTTGCAATGGTAAATATTTTGAATAATTCTAAAAGCTTTGAGGTCGTCAGCAAAAAATAAGATGTATCCATTATAAAATATTTTTGTTAGATCATTTATAAACAAGATAAATAAGATTGGGCCAAGGTGTGAACCCTGTGGAACTCCACTCGTCGCATAAATTATTTCCGACAGGGAGGATTTTATTCTAACAATTTGTTGTCTCCTAGTAAGATAGCTTTCAAACCACGCTAATATAATATTGCCACGTATACCAAGCTTTTCTAATTTCCAAATGAGAATTTTCTGAGAAACTGTATCAAAGGCTTTACTAAAATCAGTATAAGGTCTACTTATATAGGTCTACTTGTTTTTTTCTTTAAAAGCATTAGTTATAAATTTTTCATAAAAAATTAAATTGGAAAGAGTACTTCTACCTGGCATAAATCCAAACTGATAAGGTGATACTACAGGTTTTATTTGTGAAAAAAGTTTGTCAAGTATTAGTCTTTCTAAGAGTTTCGGTATGGTGGATTGAATGCATGTTGGTCTGTAATTACAAACATAACTTGTATCACCCTTTTGAAAATTGGAGTCAAATAACTAATTTTCCACCTATCGGGAAAAATTCCACTGAATAAAGATAGGTTAAAAAGTTTGGTTAATGGAAGAGCAATAACTTTGTTACATTCTTTGATAAATATTGTAGAGATATTATCCGGTCCCGAGATTTGTGGATATATAAGGATTTAACTTTAGTAATTACATCAGATATACTTATGGTACACTGTGAAAGAGTTGTTGTTTTTTTTTTACATTAACTCCACACAGGCCCTGAAGAAAATAATTTCCCTCAGGGCCTATGTCGTCTGGGATGATGTGTGGAGGGTCTTTTTGAGGAGAGGAAGGAATGAACATTGGTCTTGAAGAGACCCATGTTAAAGGAAGGAGGAAACTCAGAGGCCGGAAAATCATTCCACAGCCGAGCTGTTGAACACAAGAACGAGTCGAAGAAACGACCCGTTCTCATGTGATAAATGTCAACCGTGTACAAATGTTGGGCATGCGCTTGGCGTGTTTCCAGACTGCACCTGTGCTGACGGGATCAATGATGCTAGTTCCTCGGAGCATCTTCAATTGTAATACCGGTAGAACAAGGATAGCATTCCCACCCGACGCCTGTGCTCTAAAGATTGCAATCTGTCTGTTAAGATGGGAGAATCTATTAAACGGACCGCCAGTTTCTGCACAGAGTCCAGGGTATTTTTCAGGTATTTTGGAGCTCCAGACCGGAGGTGGCTGCCAAATTCAACCGTGGGGCGCACTTGTGATTTGTCCAGGGTTAGAAGTTGTGTACTATTAAAGTATCTGCGGGCCCTGTACAGTACGCCCAGTTTTTGGGAGGCTAACTTTACTCTGGCTTCGATGGAGCCCCCAAAGCTGAGCTGGTCACTTAGGGTTACACCAAGCATATCAATGGAGGCCCTGTTCGGAAGATTGCTTCCATTGAATGATACTAGATATTCATTTCGATCCCTTTTAGACGTAATCAGACAAGATTGGGTCTTTGAAACATTAAATTCAACGTGATTATTTTTACCCCAAGAGAAAACACTCTCGAGGTAACCGTCCATTCTTTGCTTCAAAGCCCTCCGAGCCGTTGGGGTTTGTGAGCCCTTTGGGGGCTTGTCAAACAAAAAGCTATCATGGACGGTACTGTCATCCGCGTAACAGTGAGTTGGTGCACATGACAAAAGGTCGTTGATGTGCAACAAAAACTAAGTCGGAGACAGAAACGATCCCTGTGGGACGCCAACATTTATCGAGTGTGAGGAAGAGATGAAACCATCGACTACCGTCTGAATCGACCTCTCCATAAAAAAGTCGGCAATCCACATACACAAGGATGCGGGAAGTCCGTAAGAAGGCAGTTTGTAGACAAGTCCTCGGTGCCAAGCCCGGTCAAAGGCCTTGGAAATGTCCAGTGCAACCGTTTGGGTCTCACCAAAACGTTCCAGGCACCGCCCCCAAACATGCGTCACATACGCGAGAAGATCACCGCACGAGCGGTTCCGCCGGAATCCGTATTGACGGTCGTTAATAATTTTGTTCTTCTCGAGGTATGTGAGCAGTTTGTCGTTGATCACACGTTCCATCACCTTAGACAGAACTGATGTGATCGCTATGGGCCGGTAGTTGGCCGGGTTGGAGCGGTCACCCTTCTTTGGAATAGGATGGATAACCGCTTTTTTCCAACCGGAGGGCACAGAGCCGGTCTTCAGGGACATTTTAAAAAGCTTCGTCAAAATTGGAGCTATTTCTGCAGCGCACCTCTGCAGTACCAGGGCAGGTATTCCATCAGGCCCACTTGTTGAATAAGGAGTATTATTTGAGTCTTTAGAGTAAATACTTTTAAAAATTTTTGCAAACAAGTTAACAATATCATCAGTATTATTGCTATGGCTGCCATTTAGGTGCATAATGCTCGGGAAATCAGAATCTTCTTCTTTAAGAGATTTCGAGTATTGCCAAAAATTACTAACATTATTTATTTTGGCATTGTGAATTTCATTTATATAGTTACGGTAGCAGATCGTAGACATTTTTTACATGAAGTTATAAAATCTTTAAATTCAATGTAATCAAAATATTTTTGAGATAAAGTATATTCTTAATGTTTAAGTTTTTTGGTAGAGTAGTAGATTTATAAATTCTTTGAAGTACCATTTTGGATAGGTATTTGGCTTACATTTCATGGTTGGAATAAACATGCTAATAGCCTTTTCCAAAACAGAATAAAATTTATTGGCAGCTGTGTTGATATCATCATATTGCACAGATGACCAATCAAAAGAGAGAAGACAATTACAAATTTTCTCGTTATCAGTTTTGAAAAAAAATTGGTAACTGAAAGACAGTTTACAAGTATTGAAATGTACATTAGAAATAATAACTTCCAGTGTAGGATGATAAGCTTCAATGGGCACCAGCGGTTCACTACATTCTTCAATTACTAGTGATTCTAAGTTAGAAAAACATAAGTCTATAGTACGATTATTTCATTTGGTATAGTAATTTTCCTGATTCAGACCTATTAATAACGCCATGTATAGAATAATGGTCAGACTGACTAACACTGATATTTTTGTCACTGTCCACAGTTCACATTCACAGTTTACATTTGGAAGGTTATAATCACCAGCAAGCAAAAATGTTGCACCAGGATTCCTTTTTAATATAGTTTCCACATCTCCATTACTTGAATTTGGTGGGATATAAATATAGCCCAGAATAATCTTTTATTCATGTCAATATTCACTTGCAGGAAGATTTGCTCAAGTTTTTTGTATTTTGTTGTAATGAAGTTTGCTTTATATTTCTTGCTGATTGCTATTAAAACACCACCACCTCTGCTTTTAGCACTTGTCAGTGTATTTCTGTCTAATCTGTGCACATTATGATTTATGAAGCCTAATTCACTAGAATGAATATTTGGCTCTAACCACATTTCAGAAAGTAGTACAAAGTCATGTTCTAATATTGGTATTGTAGACTGAAGAAAAATTTATTTTGTTTTAAGGCCTCTGACATTCTGGTAGTACATTTTCAATTTGTTTAGTTTTATCCTATGTCTTCTGATTTGACCTCTGCTTTACTGATTTGATGACGTCGTGTGAGAAAGTAAAGGAGTGTGAATGTTTATTGGTGGAGTTTTTTTAATGGCATAAAAAATCAATTTTCTTTTTTTCTGCTTCTATTTTTCTCAAAGGTACTGAATATTCATCACTCTAAGCATAATGGTCAGTTAGCAATTTTCATTTTAGTTTTTCGTTAATTTTATCCTATTGAATTCATTAATTTTATAATAATAATATGAATAATATTCATTTAATATTAACCCTCAATATTATTTTCAATAATATTGAGGATATATTTAGAAATTAAAAAATTAAAAGTATGAAAGGGGATGAGGTTTATAAATATTTAGGATACCCGCAATCGAATAGATTAGATCACACTAGTATTAAAAATGATATTAGGATTAAATTTCAAAATAGGATCAGAAATTTTTTAAAATGCAATCTATCTGCTAAAAATTTCGTAAAAGCAATAAATACTTGGGCAATACCTTTATTAACGTACTCATTTGGCATAATTAAATGGTCCAATACAGATTTAGATAGTTTAGAACGATTAATTAGAACTACGTTAACAAAGTTTAATTGCCATCATCCAAATTCAGCTATAGAACGAATTAATTTACCTAGAAACTTAGGAGGTAGAGGTGTAGTCAAAATAACATCTTTGAAACACAATCAGGTAGAAATGCTTAGAAATTTTTTCCATAGGAAAGGTAATAGCTCAGAAATGCACAAAATAATTTGCAAGGCAGATAAAAACATTAAACCTTTAAATTTATATGACGAGAATGCCAACATTCTTATAAATACTTACCAAAAATTATTAGATTCCTGGTCAAATAAAATTATTCGTGCAAAACACTTCAATTATCTCAACCAAACGTATGTTGACAAACTTTCGTCAAGCAAATGGTTGAGTATTGGAGAGTTGAGCGCAGAAATAGAAGGATTTATGCTTGCCATTCAAGAAAGAGTCATTAATACTAAAAATTATAGGAAGCATATAATCAAAGATATAAATCAAATTGATGATTTATGTAGAAAATGTTTGGCTTTTCCGGAAACTATAGAACATATTATATCGGGATGTTCTATATTAGCGCCGTCCGAGTATACATTTAGGCACAATCAGGTTTTAAAAATAATCCACCAAAGTTTGGTAATTAAACATAACTTGATTGACTGCCGTAATATAGTACCATATTATGAATATGAACCAAATTCATTTTTAGAAAATGAATTTTATAAAATACTAGCTGGTCCCGGCCTGCGTTGCTATGCCATTTAATAAAGAAATTGTTTCTCCCTTAGTGTCCTTTCCCATTCTTCCCGTTCCCCTTCCGCCTCCCCTTCTTCTCCTGCGACCTCTTCCCCTCTCGCGTTCCCACTCCGTCACCTCCACCTTCCCTCTCTCCACTCCACGCCCCTTCCCTTCCCCCGTAACGCGAACCCCCTCCCGAGTTCCCCTCCCCTCTCACACCTCCCCTTCCCTTCCCGCGTTCTCCTTCCACCTTCCCTTTCCAGCTCCCTCATCCCGCCAACCCTCCTTCTGCGTCCCATATGGTCCCGGCATGCATTGCTATGCCATTTAATAAAGAAATTGTTTCTCCCTGAGTGTCTTTTCCCATTCTTCCCGTTCCCCTTCCGCCTCCCCTTCTTCTCCTGCGTCCTCTTCCCCTCTCGCGTTCCCACTCCGTCACCTCCACCTTCCCTCTCCTCACTCCACTCCTCCCTCCCTTCCCCGTCCCACGAACCCCCCTCCCGAGTTCCCCTCCCCCCTCCCCCCTCCTGCGTTTCCCTATCACCTTCCCCGCCTTCCCTCTTCCCTTTCCCGCTCCCTCATCCCGCCAACCCTCCACTTGCGTTCCTTATATTCAATCCCAGTACATTCAGTTTTTAAACAGCCCGCGTGCCACCTTTTACAATTTTTATTCAAATTTACATTTTTCATGTATATTAAATTTGGTACCTAACATAGGTACCTATTTAAAATATCTGAAATTCTTGATTCGATTCAAAATATTAGGGGAGTACCTACTTTAAATAAATTTTTCAACTTTTCAAAAATAGAATCCTGATTGAACAATCATTCATTGTTTTGCAAAATGTCATTCTCTAACACGCTAACTGTCAAACGTGCGATGTTTTCTGTTATTATCTAATTTTTTGCGCAATTTTCTTAATTTTTCTCTCCGTAAGAACCATCCTCGCACTTCAAGGAATATTCTAAAAAAAGAATTAGCGAAATCGGTGCAGCCGATCTCGAGATTTGCGCTTACCAACACATTTAGCGATTAATTTTTATATTATAGATATTATGATAAAACTATACTAACAGACAGAACAATTAGTCATAATAGACCTGATATAGTTTTACATGACAAAATAATAAAAAAAAAACTTATATCATTGATGTGGCTAATCCAAATTCCTGTAATATTAAAAAAACTGTTTCAAAATACACAGATTTAGGAAATGAGATTAAAAGAATTTGGCATTCTCGGACTATAAAAATATTACCATTTATTATTTCGGCTACTGGCATTATACCTAGGTCTCTGATTCAAAATTTAGGCGTATTAGATTTGTCAAAGAATTTATATATAAAAATGCAAAAATCGGTAATTTTAAATACATGTAGGATTACAAAAGATTTTTAAATATTTATATTGAGGGATCAGTAGGATTTATAGGTTCAATTAGGAATTACACAGAGCCGAACCCTCTGATATGAAAATATCTGGAGTCGGTGAATTATTTTCCCATCTGGTCTCTGGTAGGTTGACATGTTATTCTTGTATTGTTTTGTAATTCTAATACTTATATAGTGCATAACGTGGATTGACCAGATGATCATTTGGGAAGTGTGTGAAAGGGTTTAGTTTTTCCTGTGGGGAAAATTAAACCCGGACATTTAAATCTGGTGCGTAATAATTGCTTACTTTTAATGCACTTAACATAAATTTACGTTAATCTTTTCTTGAATGAATGAAAAATCAATTCGTGGCTTAATTTTTATGAATAAAATTGCAAACTTCGTTAAAACATCTGTTGAATAAAATTTATCAACCAATTGTTTCTTCAATAGGATATAATAATAGTGTGGCGGCCACTTATGCCGAATTAATTGCGCCGCCACTGTCGCTGTACGAACATGCAAGAATCACTACGAAATACCTACAGCGTAAGGTACCGCGCGCCGGCCGGTACGTCTACCTACAGCGGTGAATAATTCCACCAATTACGCGAAAGGCGTAGAACGTGTGGCTGTGCAATACAAATGCCCGCAGACGGTTCGAGCGATTTCTCAGCTTTGCGTGAATTCGCGCAATATTACCTGGCGTGCTAGCCAGCTACTCTGCCGATCGCGCGAGTATATAAGCAGCAAATTCCGCTCGCCCGCTCCAGTCAGTCAGTACCTAGACCCCATTCATTGGTCGAGTAAGCAACACAGTCCGACCAGTGCCGCGACCAAGTACGTGCCTGCGCGGGGCACTTGTCCGCGCCGTCAGCAGCAAGTGAATAACGTTTGTTCAGTGTGACTCCAGAAACATTACCATCACCTTCGAGGATTCCTTCTCAAACCACCATCCGCTGTCCGGCCCTTCGCGCCTCGACATGAGATGTCATCGTCCGCAGCACATAAAGCCCACCGCGCTTTCTGCTTGGGACTCAACCCGTTCTCTGGCATTCGAACCCACCGCGTTCCGCTGCCAGAGATCATCCTCATCGCCTCTGAAGGTTCCTTCCTGCGTCACGTGTGTGCGCCGACTCAAAGGACACACAGCTGCCATATCTCATCAGCACGACGACGATCCACCGCCTGGACCAAGGTCACTTCGGTGACCAAGGTCACTTCGATCCGGCCCGCTCCCTCAATAATAATGTTTTATTCCAGGATGTGGGGAGGATAATGCAATCCCATACGTCACATAAAGTTATACACATTTACACAACGATAAATAAAATAAATAATCATTTATAAATAATTAATTATTAGGACGTGGTCAGGAGTGGCGCTTGGTGCTGAAAGACTGCGATCACCACTGTGTTATCGGAGGCCGTTAGCCACAACCTTGCTCCAGTGACCCGGTATCTCATCAGACCGGCGAATCCGTGTATAAGTCCTAGCCCCGTAAACGTTGTAGATGCGCTGCTGTATCTTCTGTATCCAAATATAATTCTGCAAGCATTGTTACATTGGATCCGGAAGCGTTCTATTGAACTGGTCCGGTAGTGACACCATATTTCATATGTATATGGGCTAGTGCAAAATGCATTGAACAATGTTTTTTTTTTACATTCTTACTGCATTTGAAGAATCTTCGGGCAATCATATTAAACAGTATACTGATACTTCTCCGCTGTCGTTCAATATACCGTCATCCGAGATGTCTTCAGTAATAATGTCTCCCAAATATTTTACATTCTTAGATGCGTTTATGTTTTTCTCATTAAGTTGTACGAGGAGCATTTTCTCGGGATTTATTCCATGGTTGAATGCGATTAGTTCCGTTTTCTTGGGGTTGTACGTCATGCTGTGGTCCTTTGCGTACTCTTCACAGATTTTTAATAATTTTCTAAACACCTTGATCGACGGAGCTAAGGAGAATCATATCGTCCGTAAAGCTTATATGATTTAGGCATAAATTATTAATACGACAGCCCGCTCTGGTGTCCAGGCGATTTGATACATTGAACAGGTATGCCGTGTTATTATTATATTATATATTTCCGTATACTTTGTAAAATTATTTTAATTATCAAAGCAGTAATTTTCTCATCATTTAAAGATGTGGTCAGTAAAATAGGGCCGGTTAAATAGAATCATCTAAATAAGTCGGCTCAATGTAGCCTAATCACAGTGTGATAATCGCCTTGAATGCCGAAACCGCTGTCACAATAAAACGTTGTTGTAAAATTTGATCTTGATAAAGATAAAAAAAATATCATCCGTCTATTGAGGCTGTTGTGACGTTCGGAGAACAAAACTTTATTGAAATTTTCGGCCTCCGGTAATGATGTTTTTTCAATACAGTATTTTTAAAACATAAAAAACAGTACGTATTGGACAGTTAGATTTGGAATGATACACGACTGAGTGACCAGTAACGACATCTTCTCTATCTTCTCTTCTCTACATAATATTATAAATTAAAGTCCCCCGCGTCATCTGTTTGTCTGTCTGTCTGTTCGCGATAAACTCAAAAACTACTGAACAGATTTTCATGCGGTTTTCACCTATATGTAGAGTATTTCGTGAGGAAGGTTAAGGTATGTAATTTGTCAAGGATTTGTGTAAATTGGTTGAAACATAACGATAATTGTTAGAAGTGTCTGAAAAAGTTAAGCCGCCTGGTAGCTTTCATCGAAAACGCTGCCTAATCCTTTGGGGAAATAACAAAACAATGGATGGTGAGATATTCCTCTTTTATAGATCTACAAAAAAGTCCGGTAAGGCATATATCTATCTTTTACGGATAGCTTACTATATCCACTCGATCTTCTATAAAAATGGTAACGTACATTGCGGTAATAGAAAAGTTATTTAGACGGATACAGTATTAATCCTTTTTAACTTAAATACGTTAGTCACCTCAAGCATTTCATGCACATTATTATAATCTTTCACACCATCTCTACGTATTATAAATTAAAGTCCTCTGCGGCATCCGTCTGTCTCTTCGCGATAAACTCAAAGACGGCGGTGGTTATAAAGGTTGGATAACCATCAAGAAGATGACGTTGTGTTTTATTTGCCACAGCAACGCGTGGCCAGGTCAGCTAGTTTTTTGATAAAAAAACACGCCGAAAACGACACCGGAGACCAAAATTTTTTCTAATATTTTACAGTGGTTCTTGAAATTATTTTACAAAAAAATAATGTAAAGAACCACTGTTAGAAAGTCAGATAAGTCCCTTAATAATACCCTGTATTGTATCATACAAATCTTAATTAACTAACTAACTAACCATCATGCCGTTTCCCCGCAGGGGTAGGCAGAGAGGACGGACCGCCAAACAACTCGGTCTTGGCACACACTCTTTGCCTCACTCACATTCATACATCGTCTCATACATTCTCTTCTATTATTCTGACTTGTGACATGACCCGACTCAAGTATCTGATTCACTTGATCGTGCCATGTCTTCCTCGGGCGTCCCCGACTTCTTCTACCATTCACATTCGCGTCGTATATTCTTCTTACACTACTTCCTTCGTTCATTCGCTCTACATGCCCAAACCATCTGAGGGTCCCTTTCTTAATCTTACTCATTATGCTTACATCAGCCTTACATTCTTTGCGGATATCCACATTTCTCACACGATCATACATTGTTTTACCACACATACGTCTCAGGGATCTCATTTCAACTGCATTCAGTTTACTTACATCATAACTTACACTTAAATCATAACTTACACTGACAGCACGGGCAGTAACCATAAAAATGTATGTTTGTAAATGTAAATATGTGTTTGTAAATTTAAATATGTACCTATAATAGTCATAAATAATTATTTTTAAGACATATAAATAATACGTAAGTAATAATACGAATAGAGCAGTTTTGTACTCGTACATGTATAGATTAAATGTGTTAATGAATTGTATAGCGCTCTTGAGGTGATTTTCTCACGAAAATGGCGCTATAAAAATCATCCAACAATTATTATTATTATAAATCCTCTAAATAATGCAGTGGAAATACAGTAAAAATTTGATTTGTTTTTGGTTTGCAGGAGTTACTGTTTATGACGTAGACATTCTCGATGTCCCATACATGGCAGCTATATATCAGAAAAACGGAGAGGAACTTGTATTCCAATGCAACGGAGTTATATTAAATAATAAGGCTATTTTAACAACTGCTTCATGCCTTGTGTAAGTTTTGATTTTATCGGTATTTTTATGTAGATATAGGGCAGACTTTAACTCTCCTCTTCAAGCCTTTGTTTATGGGAATCTCACAATCAGGAGTTTTTAGACCTTTAGATTTGGAAAAATAATCAGAAAACTGTTCGTCAAATATGTAGGCATCTAGTAGCATGGTTATCACCCTATAAGTAGATAATTTTCCTTGATAATATTATTGATTTTATGAAAAAAAAAGTATTTTTATTTTATTTTTTATTTACTTCATTATTTTCATATTACGTTTGGTTATAATAATGACGTATTGCCCATCTGACTAGGTGTGAAACGCCTGTGTTGAGATGGCAATTTACAGAGTGGTTATCTAAGATTTTGTTTAAGTAATACTATGAAAATGACAGGCTGATATAAAATCTTTTTTTCATTAAATATGCAATTCAAATATGTTACATTTATTTATATATAGAAGATTGCAATAGGTACATGGTTACATGTATACACACAGTAGGAATAATGGTAAGTATGTTATTAAATACTTGTGATGGATATATTTATTTAAGGTGATCAATGATTTTACTTTTAAATGCACTTTTGGTTTGCGTGTTTCTAATTTCAGGAGGTAGAGAATTGAACAGCTTTGTTGCATTATATTTAAAACTTCTTTGCCCATAAGAAGTTTGACAAACTGGGATGTTAAAAGATTTAACATTTGACTCTCTTAAGGCTCTTGTGCTTATTCGTTCTTCAAACATGTGTGTATTTTTAAATTGATGAAGCAGGATATTTTTTTAATACAATTTTTGCAGGTTAGGAACATTTAGTGTCTTAAAAATAAAATCAGTGCTCATTCTCAACGGGACTTTAAGAATAACCTTCAAAATTAGTTTTTGAATCTTTACTAAAGGCTCCAGGCAAGTATTTGCAGCACTTTCCCAGCTGATAATACCATATTCAAGTGATGATTGTATAAGAGCACAATAAACTTGTTTCAGTTGTTTTTTTTTTAATATATCTCTAACATTTTTAATGAAAAAGACGAGTTTCCCCAGTTTAGTCATTAGGTTTGTAACATGTAC
The DNA here is from genome assembly GCA_929108145.2 of Limnephilus rhombicus. Classification (NCBI taxonomy): domain Eukaryota; kingdom Metazoa; phylum Arthropoda; class Insecta; order Trichoptera; family Limnephilidae; genus Limnephilus; species Limnephilus rhombicus. Next base: position 15,159,763 of record OV815272.1, on the reverse strand, counting down.
GTTCCATTTAAGAAGATCATCTATTTGAATACCAAGATATTTAATACTGTCAACTCTACTTATAGAAGGAGAGGTGCATGGAGTTAATAGGGGGTTACAGCTGTGGAGTTTAAGGCTTTGTTGTGAAGGCAAGAGCTTAATTGAAATTCGAAATGTTAGGAATTTAGTTTTGTCTGTATTCAGGGTTAATATGTGAGCATTAAGCCAATTTTTAACAATACGAAAGCCATTTTTTGCCATTTTAAAGACTTCATCTCAAGATTTGGCGTGAAATAGTAAAACCGTGTCATCGGCAAAAGTTGTGATTTGTCCATAAATTTGTAGGTTACATAGATAATTAATATAGATTAAGAATAATAAGGGTCCTAGGATGCTACCTTGTGGAACATCACAAATTGTTTTTTTGGAACTACTATAGGTACTGTTTATTTTAACACATTGCGTTCGATCAGTTCGATAAGTTAGATATGAAATAATTGAATAACTGTATCTGATATTCCTATCCTCTTAAGTTTATCTAAAAGTATTCTGTTGTTCACAGTATCAAACGCCTTTGTAAGATCAAGGAAAATTACTAAACATTTATTTCCTTTGTCAACATTACTTGTTATGAAGTCTGTAACTTTAGCGATGGCGTCTGAGGTTGATAAGTTTTGGCGAAAACCAAACTGATTTGCTGATAATGTTTTACTAGAGTCAAGGTAAGTAATCAATTGATTTCTCAGTATTCCTTCAACAATTTTAGAGAGTGCACTTAGAACACAAATTGGTCTGTAATTGGAAATTTCAGTTTTTTTCCACCTTTAAAAATTGGAGAGATAATACCTTGTTTTAATACATTTGGGAAACAACCTTGAGTGAAGCTCTTAGTAATTAAGAATTTGAGGGGAACGGCTGTGTGAGATTTCAGTGATTTTAGTAGTTTACTTGGTATTTTGTCATGTCCAGGTGAAGTTCTCTCTTTCAGTGAGTCGATTTCTTTGATGATATCCTCATCGATACATCTTTTAGAGTAAATTTTGCGTAAGTTTCTTCTCGGAGATGGTGGTGAAGTTTTAGAATTGCAGTTGATGTTTTCTTTTATTTTACTGACCAAATTTGATTCAACGTTTGAAAAAAAGGTATTATTACTGTTTATTTTAACACATTGCGTTCGATCAGTTAGATAACTATGAAATAATTGAAGAACTGTATCTGATATTCCTATCCTCTTAAGTTTATCTAAAAGTATTTTGTGGTTCACAGTATCAAACGCCTTTGCAAGATCAAGGAAAATTGCTAAACATTTATTTCCTTTGTCGACATTACTTATTATGAAGTCTGTAACGTTAGCGATGGCGTCTGAGGTTGATAAGTTTTGGCGAAAACCAAACTGATTTGCTGATAATGTTTTACTAGAGTCAAGGTAAGTAATCAATTGATTTCTTAGTATTCCTTCAACAATTTTAGAGAGTGCACTTAGAACACAAATTGGTCTGTAATTGGTAATTTAATTTTTTTTTCCACCTTTAAAAATTGGAGAGATAATCCCTTGTTTTAATACATTAGGGAAACAACCTTGAGTGAAGCTCTTATTGATTAAGAATTTGAGGGGAACGGCTATATGAGATTTCAGTGATTTTAGTAGTTTACTTGGTATTTTGTCATGTCCAGGTGAAGTCTTCTCTTTCAGTGAGTCGATTTCTTTGATGATATCCTCCATCGATACATCTTTTAGAGTAAATTTTGCGTAAGTTTCTTCTCGGGGATTATCATCTGGTTGTGGAGTTTTATTATTTATTATTATTTTATATTACTGGCCAAATTTGATCCGACGTTTGAAAAAAAGGTATTTGCATGATCGGCAATAGTCTTCGGGTCCAAGTTAAGATTCACATTCTGACCATCAATTATGAGTTCCTCAATTTGATGTCTGGATTGCCTTGCATGTGTTATCTCTTTAAGAATTTGCCAAATCTTTCTGGAGTCATTATTACATTTAATAATTTTTCTTGAATAGTATTTATTTTTTGCATGTTTGATTAGTTTAGTACATATATTTCTATATTTTTTGTAAAATGTAGTAAGTAATTATTTGGATCTTTCCTTATTTGTTTATGAATATTATCTCTTTTCCTGATGCATTTTAGTAATCCAGGTGTAATCCATGGTTTAGTGATTGTATTTTTTTTATTAGGTACCTCTTTCTGGTTGGTGTGTAGATTTATTTGATTTTGAATACAGTTAGTGAAATAATTCCACGCCATATCATTATCAGTAATTGAATACAAATTTTCCCATTTTTCGTTTTTTATGTTGAAGATAATTGAATCCCAGTCGATTTTATTTTTCACGATAGATATATTTACGGAGTCCTCTTTAGTAGTTTTTTCATTTCCAACTTCCAATATTGTAGAGTAGTGGTCTGTTACTGTGGATTCATATATTATTGTGTTGATAGGTTTTTTCGTTTTACCTATTACATGGTCAATGCAAGAAAGAGTTTCGTCAGTGACTCTAGTAGGTTTGTTTATGTAACTAACAAGACCGTAGTAGCTTATGGTATTGAGGTAATCGTCTTTTTGAGGATGACCATTTTCTAAAATATTAATGTTTGTGTCTCCAATTAAAAACAGATTACTACAGTGTTTTAGTTTATGTAACACAGTTTCAAGTGATGTAAGGAAGTTTGTAATATTGGGTTTGGATGGGGATCTATAAATAGCCAGTATATCAATTACTGACTTAGCTTGTATGTGTAGACAGTTGGAATCATTGATTTTCATTTCTTTAGTAGTAGTTTTCAGATTGTTTTTAATGTAAACTACAATTCCATCATTTTGTTTAGTATTATATGAAGTGTTGATGCAATAGTAGCCTTCTATATTTTTTGGCGTATAAGAACTTTTAATCCAACATTCTGTAAGGATCATAATATCAAATTTAATGTTTATTAGTTTTAGGTTTATAAGAAATCCTTCGAAGTTTTTATTAATGCTTCTTATATTTTGGTGTATTATTTTCAAATTATTTTTTAGGCATAGTTTTATGTTTTCTGTGTTGGTAGTAATAGCTTCATTTTCAATTAGGTGGTATGTGAGTTCTTCCAGATTGGTAGCCATTTTAGATATTTTAATTAATTTTGACAATGTTAAAATTAAATTTTACAGTGTTGGTAGATCTCTTTCATGTTTTATATTAACAATTTTTGATTCCGTTGATTTTCTTGTGAAAATTTTTCCATTTTTAAACCAGGTATATTGATAGTTTAATTCCTGAGCTCGCTTTTTAGTTTTCCATAGTAAGTCCTTATTATATGAAGACAACACTTCGCCAATGTATAGGGATTGGCTTATTTTCTTGGTTTGGTTTTTTACTGCAAGAAGGTTGTGTCGTGTTGTAATGCTAGAGTTGTGGAATTTAATGATAATTTTTCTTGGAAAACCTTGACGACGGTCAGGAATACGGTAAATGTCTGAAAAGTCTTCATTCAAGATATCAATTCATAGTTCGTTAGCAATGTCCTTCGCAGTTTCAATCGGGTTGTCGTTTGTATTTTCACACACTCCAGATATTTCAACTTGGTTTGATAAAGTATTTTGCTCTAGCTCGGCAAGCCGAATATCAATATCATTCATTCTAGACAGGTCTTTTTTAATTTTTTCAACTTCTATTTTAATTCTCGCTAATTCATTTAATTTACTTAGTATTTCATCATATTTTTCGGAAATGAAGTCGGTAGCTTTTTTTGTTTCGGCTGTCTCTAATTCAATTTTCTCAAACATTTCTTTTTTTAAATCAGAAAATTTATTATCAATATAATCAAAAATGATCTGATTATTATCGACTGGCTGGGGACTATGTGACGTGGCATTATTTTTTGATTTGGAGCGAGTGTTTTCTTGAGGCATTTTTATATATTATTCAATAATACCCCACAACAAATTTTGATAAAAGCAATGTAAATATTATTGTTTGTGGTGCTCCAAAGGTATTTTTCACTCTATGATCAATGTAAACAATTCAGTATTATTTATGTAAATCAGTATGCTCTTGTGTAACTGTTTACCGAGGTGATTATATTTATGTTGTATTTATTTATCTTCTTTTCACACACTTCAAGCGTATGGTAGAGTTTTTGAGATTAAAAACAACACCTTTGTAATGAATTGCCAACAGTTATAATGATCAATATCGTGGTAAATGTATATTACCCACTAGCAAAACACTTTACTTGTCTTCGCGACTTGATTCTCTTGAATAAGCAAAGAATTCTTAAGGTTTTTTGTTCGTAAAAACTACACTTTTTAATGTTTAAAGCGGGAGCTGTCAAAGTAGTAGTATAATTTCTCAACGTTAAGAAAAACTTATTGTGAAGGGGGAAGGATGTGGTGATGGGGAGGAGGTACGAAAGAGGAAGATTGGAAAATGCCTGGTGAATAAATCTAGTCACCGTTCCCGGCTAAAGCCATTTCAAGCAAAATTTCTATTTTTGCAGGCTGCATAGTACATGTTCAGGCCGATTCTGAGAGTATTCACCATCTTGGGAAATGCCACAAATACGACATTCAGTATTTAATATTAATTCAATGCGAAATACATCAATTAAATAAAATTTATTTGCGCACGCTGGGTTCTTAAGCCGCAACCCCTGGATTAGAAAACTAGTCCCAGAGAGATCTCATACGTGTGTCATCGATTATCGACCTCTTCCTAGGTCAGAAGATACTAGGGCGATGACGTCATGTACGACCTCTCCCTGGGATTTGTATTTATAGCTGTGGACCTGGCTGGTAGCCGTCCCATACTACTGTTGTTATAGCATCAAAAGTTTAAACCGTATTATTGAGTGCAAAGCTGAACCTATTTATTGCAGGAGCAATATTTAACCCGTAGAATTTCCGATATTTTGCGATGAAATAATTTTTAATAATTCTTTTTAGTGGTACGAGTGCTTATGGCACAAGAGTTCGTGTTGGATCAAATTTTGCGGATCGCGGTGGAAGTCAGTTCAATGGTATGGAATATATAATTCATCCACAATACGACCCAGATTTTGATTACGACATCGCCATCCTCCGAGTTTACCCAGAAATTGTCTTAAGCTCTCGTATTGCTGCCGTGAAACTACCAGAAGAAGATTCTTTATTAGACGGTACTGTTTTTGGATACTATATTACGTGGGTAAGTACTTTAAACTTTCAATTTTATTATTGTTGACAAGTTAATATTCTGAAGAATTTAAGAAAAACGGCTGCGCGGCCTTCTTCGTTCAAAACTTAAATTTGAATTTTAGTCTAAAATACTTGACCAAATTTAATAATTATTTTTATGAATCTAAAGGTGTAGCAAATATCTAGTAAGTGTGTGCTGTTTGGAGGTCGCTTTCAAAACGTGGCGCGCGTGCGCTAACCAATTTTATTTGATTAAGTATTTTGATTTAATTTGATAAGTTTATTTCACCATTTAAACGTTTAAAATGTTATCTAGCATATTTTATAGAGGATCTGATGTAAAAAAATATTATTAATAATATTACGCAAAGATTGAAAATGATTCCCGATATTTTCTACAACTTTTCTGCGCTGCAACGAATCTATTATCGTGATCGAATCTATTATCGTAGATATAGTAGGTACTCACATGGGATGGGGAACATTTTGGCAAATGCAGAAATCATCCAACACCGCTGCTTTATTATTTTCCTTGGGGAATCCCGTCCTAAGTAAATCTAAAAAAAACTTATGAGATGATTGATGTTGATTATCACTTAAGTATAATAAAGTGGTGGTGTTAAAATTTTAATAAACAAAATACACTTTTCTAGAAGCACCTTGGTTTTTTTTTGATAAGGGGCTGAAATCTAAATTATGGGTCCTCTCATATAGTTATTTGGAAGGCGGATATGGGTATCGCCGCTCCGGGAACCATTTATTTGATAACCAACACAGATCACCCTGCCATAGATCACCCAAAGTGGTTCGCTACGTTTGTTGACTTATTTTTTTTATTTGAGATTTTATTCCAACAGGACTGGGAGGGTAGTGCAATCCCAGTCTGCCATATTACATAAACAACTATAAACTATAAAAGAAATGTTTACATATTAGGTAGGTACATAATTAAAACATAAAGTGCAAACAAAATTCATCTCACAAATAATAAAAAATAAGCATAAAATTAAAATAAATAATAATTAAACAGAATTAAAAATAAAAAGTTATTTTAGGATTGTAATTGCTCTTCTTTGTCGTTGGAACGACAAAGTTAAAATATAGAAGATATGGATATCTGCTATATCCTTCATGTCTTCGGTTAGGATATGTCCCAGATACTTAACCTGTGAGGCCACAAGCAGTTCATTTCCTTCTAGATATATTGGAGGAATATTTGATGGCTCCTTATTGTGTTTGAAAGCGACGATGACTGACTTTTTAGAATTGTACAACAAGTTATGAGAGTTTGCGTACACTTCGCATATTTGCACAAGTCGTCTCATAGCTTTAATCGAAGGTGCAAGCAGCACCATGTCATCGGCATAATTAATGTTGTTACTTCCTTGTCCGCAGATATGCCAACCGATTCGTGTATTGTTTAACTCTTGTAAGAGGTCGTTAATGTACACATTAAATAGAGTTGGAGACATATATTTCCCCCTTGCCTGACTCCGCTCTTAAGGAATAAAGGTCTTGAAGAGGCTCATGCCTATTGAATGTGATTTTCCCGTTGTCCGTACCAAATAGCCAGCGTATTGACCACTGCTGCTGAAAACTGGTTTTTCCCATAATAATTGATAGGAAACACGATCAAACGCCTTGCTTAGCAGGGGTACCCGTGGTCATGGTGTTAGGTTTGTTCTTGATGATCGCGGTCGGGAGAGTTTGGTTGAGAGAGGTCCTTTGACCTATCTACTATCCAGCTGCACTCTCTTAACCCATGGTCATAAGTGCAAATAATATTGTATTTTTCAGATATAAAATCTACGAGTAGGTACTTTTGATTTTAACACGGCCACTGGAAGTAGCTTAAAACACGGCCCAAAAATCGCAAATTATATCCAAATTTAATCTTATTTAAATGAAGTTTTTTAATTTTCAGAGCTTTTCGAATACAGAGCCTGTTGCAAAAATCGGTCTCACTACTATGCTCAATACTTCTTGTAGCGTGAGTTATCAATCGAGCTATCCAAGGAAAGAATTATTTACGGACAGGATGATCTGCACCTCACCAACCATATCTATGACCTTATGTAGCCATAGACCTGGCTCAACGTTTCTAGTCAATGACACCTTATATGGGTTGTATTCGTGGACGTACAGATGTGACAAACCGGCTGTCTTCACGAGGGTGTCTGCATTCATCAGCTGGATTGACTCCGCATTGACTCCACCAAGTATCGTGGATCCTTCAGATTAGACTTAACTGACATTACTTAATTTCGATATTCGGGAGTGTCATAAAGCAGATAAAAACATACATAAATATATAAAAAAAAAAAATATATATATGTATATATATATATATATATATATATATATATATATATATATATATATATATATAAACCGAGAAAATTGTTCTACATATATATATAAATATATATATATATATATAAATATATATATATATATATATATATATATACATCCCGCTACAGATTTGGCGTCCTTTCACTTCGCATCCTTTTGGCTACCACTGCTTACGGTAGGTTTTTAAATAAAATTGCGGTGAATGTTCACATGTTTTTAGGTTGACAAAAGAGTGATAGTAAAAGAATTATCCAGAAATTGTGTTTTGAGGGTATTCAAATTTTTGATAGGTACGTATAGTTTAGAGTCTTTTGGGCGTCCTTTCATATTGCCGCCGTTTTGGCAACCGCGTATATCGTACGTATATCACACTTCATTCCATATTTAGGGCGTCCGTTCATTACGAACATTTGACGACCTCCGTATATTCCTGTATGCAGTACGTTTAAATTACGATGCTTTCAGAATCCTTTTAATTCGTTCTCGATTTGCCAACGGTCTATCTATCGTAGGTACATAATGATTGGTTACATAAATATTATTTTGAAGGAAACCAAAACAGAATCCCAAGAAGTCAAAACGGTAGACTGTTATTATATCATTTTATATTTGGGAGGAAAAACAACAATCAAATTAAAAATTTGGGAGGCAGGTGTGGGTACCGCCGCCCCGGGAACCATTTACAAGATAACTAACAGCCCTGCCATAGGTCACACCAAGTGGTTAGATATGTTTGGTGTCTTAGCGGGGGTGCCCGGGTTCACGGGGTGAGCTGTGTTTAGGTCTTGGCAACCTATGCATTTGCCCACCTACTACATGGCGGGCCGGATCAGGAGAGACTGGTTGAGGGAGACCTTTTCATCTCTCCAACCGGACTCTCGATCCACGCCTTATATCACAGTGGGAGGGATGGATTCATATGTCTGTCACTCCTGGACACATTGACCCCCAGATTCCTAACTACCATTCATACTTTTTTCTTTCCCAAAACTTCCTCTCCTTCCTTTCCCCAAAAATACCCTCCACACAACATCCCCAAAGATGACATAGGCCTTGAGGGAAATTGTTTTCCTCAGGGCCTGCAGTGTGGAGCTAATGAAAAAAAAATATATAGAGTGAACAGGAACTAGGTTATTTTAGTTACCAATAATTATTTGGGATGCATAAAATTGGCTCCTTATTGCGATAGGTAGCAATTGACAAGTGCAATAAAGGCACAATTTTTTTTTAAGAAAGACAATCATTATTGGGTTACAAATAATCAGTCACTAATTTAAAATCTCGTACTTTTTTTATCTTTTTTTTTTACATGAGCTCCACACAGAAGATCCTGAGGGAAATTATTCATCTTAGGGTATGTTGTGCGGAGAGCTTTTGAAGGAAAGGAAGGAGAGGATTATTATTTTAAGGAAAGGGGCTTAAAGGGTGGGTAGGAATCTGGGGTTCAGTGTGTCCCGGTCATCCGCCTCCAAGACCTAGACAAACCTCACCCCCATTCTGAAAACGACCTTCGTTCGTCGTTTCCACAAAACTTTAACGTATTGACCAAATCCAAGAAGCAAATTGATAAAGAAATAACAAAAAAAAATACAGGGCGCAGTTCACACGCCGTAGAAATGAAACCTTCAGAAAACGAAAGTAGACAAGAGTGGATAGGCTACGAAGCACCGCACAAAGAGAAGCCCGATTATTATCTTATTCTCTTGTAGTCCTATAGATGTATGTTTTAGCCTCTTTTTAGTGTCGCTATTTTTAGTTTCATCGAGTTTCAAATCACAACGGTGCTACAAAAGTTTTCACTTCAAAAAAGGTCGAATGCCGGATTTTTGTTTTTATTTCGAAAAGGACTCGAGGCATATTTTCAGAAACCACGAGATAGAATGTGAAATTCAAAATATCCTGACAATAATGAATGGCAAGGAAAGAAAAGGTCTTCTGCTAAATTGCATAAAACGGGAGATTATGTACAAAATTATCAGGAATACAAAAAACCCATTACAAGAAAATACCATTCCTCATTTAATGATTATTTGCCATGCCCCAAATGCTTGGGATTTTTTTCGATTAAACAATATGAAAACATAGAAAACTATGCTTAGATATTTAATTTAAATGTACGTAGACAGATAATTTAATATGTATGAAGAATGAGTTAATGATGAATGTAAGTAAGTCTAAAATCGTGGTGTTTGATACAAAAACAATGTGAAACTTAGTTGTGAATGATGAATACTTGGAGCAGGTGGATAAGTTTTTGAAGTATGTATTGTGAAGTATATTTGGGAAGTGTGTTTACGGTAGATGGGAAGGCTGATAGAGATATGTGAAACAAGGTTAAATGTAGGTAACTCCATTAACGGAGGATAGAACGCTAGTGGCGCCAACAAAAAAACTGTCCAAAGAAGCGAAGCCAGCTATCCATAATAGAGTGCTGGAACCGACCCCCATGTATGGCTGTGAGGCATGGAACTGGTAGAGGAAGGAAGAGGAAGGAAGCAAAGGAAGGAAAGTAGGCTGAATGCTGTAGAATTGCGATTCCTGAGGCGTGAGTATGGTAAAACCATGTACGATCTTGGGAGAAACGTTGAGATCCGCGAAGAATGCAAGGCCAATGTAAACGTAATGAGTAAAATTACGAAAGGAACGCTCGGATGGATTGTAGAGCGAATGAACGAGAAGACGTGTGGCATTTCAATTTGGGAGGCGGGTATGAGTACCGCCGCCCCGGGAACCATTTATTGGATAACCAACACCTCTGCCATAGGTCACCCCCAAGTGGTTCACTACGTTTGGTACTTAGCAGGGGTGCCCGAACTCATTGGGTGAGGTCTTGGCAGCGGATGCGCCTGCCCACCTACTGCATGGCGGAGAGAGACTGGTTGAGGGAGGCCTTTCGACCTTTTCAGCAGGACTCTCTCGACCCATCGCTTTGCACAGCTATTGGAGGGATGGACTCATACGTCCGTCACTCCTGGATATACTAAACCTCTGATTCCTACCAGGCGCGGCCGGTGCCTCAAGTTATAGGTGGTTCACCAAGCCATTCATAAAAAACGAAAGGTTGATATTATATTTAAAAAAAAATCTAGACATCATGCATAATTTTACATTACTTGCTAAGTATCTAAAAATATCATGTAACTGTAATAGTAAAAATATCGTGCGATGTAAAAACATGCTGATGTCTAGAGTTTGATATAGTCAATTGACCTGCCAGGTAAGTAGGTATGTTTTATGTATCTGTTTGTAAATTCAAATAATAAAAATACATATAGCCTAGGAACTCATAATAAATTGTACAACGCAACATAACTAAAACGGCGCTCTAGTAATTATCCAATTATTATAGAATTATTCTGGTATCAATATTTTTAGAAGCATTTTACACTCCATTACTATTGATATTACATCTATTGGAAGATTAGTGGAAAGGGTGGGTGTGATATCCATTTAAAAATACTCAACCTTCCAAAGATAATAATAATAACGCAATAATCCAATAATAATAATTAACACACAAGAAACACTCTGCGGCGTGGATCGCCAATATCGCCATTTACTGTCGTGACAACTTCGATCAATGGGTGACAAACAAATAATAATGTCAAAAAGGTACATCCCAAGGGCTCGAACAAGATAATGTCACACGAGACGCATAGCTGACCCTTTGACTAATGGTTACATTTTAGAAGAGAAATGTTATTACTTAATATTATCTTGTTCAAACCTTACTACCGCTGGAACCAAAGCTTCGGAATATTTCCGAAGAATGCCGAAGCTCTTCGGGTCGGCCATGCGGCACGCGATCAGCCGATTTTTAGTGACATGCATGTTTCTGACGTTTTGGGATTTTTTACTACGAGCATCATTCAAATTACGGGGCGCTTAGCTCTGGCGCGCGGTTTGGCATTGTACCTACCTCGGTTCCTCGCTCCTAGCGGGTACCCGCCGTAACTGGCGGGTGGGAACAATGCGTTTATTTGGCCGTAATACATTGTTAATTGTTAGATTGATAATTAATTATAATTTAATTTAAAGATTGTGCTCAATTTTATCAATTTAATAAATAAACACATTACGTAGAAATACGATGAGTTGTAAAATGATGTTGAAAGACCCTCCTCACTGCATCCCCTAAGATGACATAGGGCCTGAGGGAAATTATTTTTCTCATGGCCTTCTGAGTGGAGCTAATATAAAAAATGGCAAGACCAAGTGAATCAGATACTTGATTCGGGCTGCATCAAGAGTCAAAATAATAGAAGAGGATGTGTGAGACGATGTATGAATGTGAACGAGGCAAGGAGTGTGTGCCAAGACCGAGTTGTTTGGCGGCCCGTCCTCTCTGCCTACCCCTGCGGAGAAACGGTGTTATGGTTAGTTAGTTAGTGAAGGATGATTTTATATATATTTTTGACGTCGAATTCTGGTGCAACTTTTGCTATACATTGGGTCATCATATTAATAATTATGGTTTCTTCTTGGTGTGGTTCATTTTCATTTTGTGTGGTTTGAAGATTGAATATTAATTTTGCAAAAATTAAAACGTTTTTTATTTTATTTTATAAGACTCGAACCCACGCGGTCTGAATTGTCTGGCCACTAAATTCGTGAGGCGCTTTACGCCGCTGGACTATGGGAGCCTTGAGTGAGAGCGAGGATTTACCGTACCTATTATATTAGAACTAATTAACTATTATATTAAAATAATAATAAATTTTCGTGAAGCATTTCTGTTTCATTTGAATTTCAAGTCGCTAGTAAGTAAGTATCTAAAACTTAAAATAATTAACAAAATTTATTATTACACTATGAATGAAAAAATAAAAAAAATGAAAAAAAGTACTTATTTACTTATCACTTCTGAGTGATAAGTATAAGAGATTAGATAGACTAATCGGTCTCCTCATTGTGCGGTGATTCGTAGCTATTCGATCTCCCCTTCGTGCGGTGCTTCGTAGCTTCTTCGCTCTTGTCTACTTTAGTTTTCTGAGGTTTCACTTCTACCGCGTGTGAACTGCACACTTGTACTTTGAAGTGTAAACTTCTAGCACCTGCAAATCGCCTAGTACCGTTGTGATTTGAAACTCGATGAAACTAAAAATAGCGACACTAAAAAGAGGCAAAAGCATACATCTACAGGACTGCGAGAGAATGAGATAATAATCGGGCTTCTCTTTGTGCGGTGCTTCGTAGCCAACCCACTCTTGCCTACTTTAGTTTTTTGAAGGTTTCATTTCTACGGCATGTGAACTACGCACTGTATTTATTTTTCGTTATTTCTATATTAAAGACGTGGTAATATCGTGATAAATTTTTATGTTTTCACCTACCGATATTTGTTTATTCATACTTTAAATCAGTAAAAACAATACAAAAAACATAAAAATCGTTTTAGAAATTTTATTCTCTACAAAACTGTACTGAAAAAGAGGTACGTACAGAAAACCAAACCAAGTCGTGCAATTTACTTGTTTTTATAAACTTATACACATTTTTACGGCTGTGTATCTCAATACTTATTAGAGGTAGAAGACATTTTTTTTAATAAAAATTGTAGATAATTTTATGTTCTACAAAACTTGTGAAGTTACCTTAGCCAAAATTTTCATTGAGAACGAAATATTTGAGAAAAACTAGATTTTGGCGCGATTTCGGCAGGTTTTTTTCAAAACGGCGGCGAAAGCTCAAGTGACCGAAGGTCGAAATCTCAGATTTTTCATCAGGAGATGAGTGTATAAAACATATAAAAAAATTGGGGCTACCGAAATAATTCCGATCGCGACCCCCTTTTTTGCACTAATTGCACTGTCCTATAAGTCAGGCGAGATCAAAATGCTACAAAGAACAAATAATTATTTTGCGGATAGGCCACTTGCATCGCATTTAAAAAAAAAATCCGGTTTAGGTAAATATTCTAAGACATTCGGCATTTTTTTAAATCGTATTTTTGAAACCCTGGCGATTTTTTGAAAATTTCAATCCGAAAAATCAGACCATTTTTTATAAACCGGAAAGACGGGACATAATTTTATGGGTGCGAAAAAACGATAATTACATAGCAGAAAATCATTTAAAAAAAAGATCATGTTCCACAAGAAAGGGCACAGGAGAATAGCGAGGCATTCCAAAAATATTATATCTCATAAATATTTTTTTTCCTTGATCCATCTTATTGATCATAAATCATTATATTGTTCAACGTCTTTATTACTAAATCCAATGAAATATACTTGTACTTGTAAATTATAATAATAAGAAGAATATTATAAAATTTGATTTTGTTAAGATCAGCACCACTACCATTATACCTCTAAACACGTGCAGACATCGTAAAATGAACGGGGTTCTCTTCATAACATATGTCAAAAAGAAATCAAATGATAAGTTCGCAGAGAACAAACAATAATTCTACTGAACGTTAAATGTCAAATTCAAAAATTCGCCTGAAATCAAAGTGCTGCCATATAAAAAAAATAAATCAGTGTGGAATTTTATAAAATTAATAGGAACATTTTCGGCAATTATTATAAGCAATAATTATCAGCCTGAAACACTCATCAACATTGAAAAATCTTCCGAGAAAAGATACTTGCCGCCAACGGCGTTGGCGGCAAGTATCTTTTCTCGGAAGATTTTTCAATGTTGATGAGTGTTTAAGGCTGATAATTATTGCTTATAATAATTGTTACCCTTTGTGCTATGCATAAAAATCTTGTCTAAACGTTAGTTTATAAATTAAAAATAATAATTAACATTTTCGGCGATGGGACATTTTCATGTAGTGACGTCACGGGCCTAAATAATGGATTTATTTATTTAAAAATAAATTTAAAAAAACTGTACATTTCTAAAAATTTTTACTAACATTTTCGTAATCTTGGTAAAAATATCTATCCACACGATTTTTTCAAAGTCGTTATGAAATCCATGCAAGTGGCCTATTGCTTGGGTAGGTAGTAGGCAAATCAATAAAGAGTTTGAGGTACGCAAAAATTCCTCCGTCGATGAAACCTTTGCAGTCACGTGGAGTATCATTTAGGGATGACGAATGACAAAAGATCCAACAAAATATTTAACGGGAAGTTACCTAGTTATTTTTAGCAAAAACTGAAAAAAAAATTATAACTCCCGCTAGAAAAGTATTTCTTTCGAAAACTCTTCACATCTTGTTAGTATTAGGTAATTAATATCCACCTGATTAAATAGAAATTCAACAATATTATTGTTGGGAAAGTGTGTTTTTAAAAAGAGATTTGTTTTTTTATTTCTATTCTTGCCGGGAAAATTCCTCCCTCCAATTTTTGATCACGAAGTGTCTTTATTTTTCACATTTTTTTTCTTTTGGTACATGCTTTTTTGATATCAGTCAAAAATATCGCTCCGGAAAAATCCTCCGTCCAATTTTTTTAAGTCAAATTGATAGGATAGCTATGTTAAAATAATTTCTGCAAAGATCCAACTAAATTTTCAACGACAACCTATTTTTTTAAATTGATTTCGATTGCACGCAGATTCCACGTGACTTTTGTATGAACAGGAGTCCGCGGGGTAAGGGAAGCGGTGGGGCTAGTCGCACGGGGGGCAAGCAAGCCGATCGGCGCGGGATAACAGCTGTGTGGGTGAGGTGAAGGGAATCTTGATAGGGAATTCGGCCGGCAACAGCTAAGTTTGTGTGCGCTTATTGTTTTGAATTTCGTTAGTGTGCGTGAGCTTGGTTTCAATGCGATAAAGTAGATATAATGAAATAACGCTGATGCGCAGGTTAAGCGAAACCGGTCGGTATAAAAAAGGTTAATGGATGAATCGTGGTTACAAACTAAGTGATTGTTTTATTTCAATTAATATCTTTGTCAAACCACAAAGTGACTGCTTTCTACCAAAGTAAAAAAAGGATTTAATTATCACTTATAATGAATGTTCATCTTCTTATGTACATGAAAAGATATAAAACGTTTAAAAAGAATTAAAAAAATATAATAAAAGGTAGCTAAATAGGTATCCGAAACAATTTTAAAAAATCCGAGTACGCAATTAAAAGTGAAACCTTCAGAAAATAAATTAGAATACAGTGGGAGGAGTGGCTACGAAGCACCGCACAAAGAGGAGACCGATTATACTCTTATTCTCTCGTTGGCTAAATTCCATAGATGTACGAGCATTTTTTTATTATGTATATCATACTAATTTTAAAAATTTAAATATTTAGAGATGATGTAGGTACATAGATTAAACTCGAGTACGTGTAAACTTCTTTAGCACCGTTGTGATTTGAAATTCGATAAAACGAAAAATAGCAACATTAAAAAGAGATAAAGACATACATCCATAGGATTAAGCCTGCAAGAGAATGCGATAGACTAATCGGTCTCTTCTTTGTACGGTGCTTCGTAGCTATTCAGTCTCCTCTTCGCGCGGTGCTTCGTTGTCGTCTCCCCACCCTTGTCTAGAGTTTTCTGAGGTTTCACTTCTACTGCATGTGAACTGCACATTTGTATTTTGAAGTGAAAACTTCTTTAGCACCGTTTTGGATTTGAAACTCGATGAAACGAAAAATAGCGACAATAAAAGGAGTCAAACACATACACCTATAGAATTTAGCCTGCAAGAGAATGAGATAGTATAATCGGTCTCCTCTTTGTGCACTTCTTCGTAGCCTTCCCGCTCTTGTCTACTTTAGTTTTTCTGGAGGTTTCACTTCTACCGCGTGTGAATTGCACACTCTGAAATTTTTTACTGTAGAATGTTTACTCGCGACTGTCTGATAAGTATTTAAGAAACTTTTAAATGGTTGTGATGCATTTGATGTGGTGGGTTCTGGTTCATTTCAATATTTTCACCTACGACTTAGTCATCTAATGATTCATGGGGTGTGGTTTGTTCGGGTCTTGGTGGCGAATGCGTCTGCCAACCAGCAGCATGACAGGTCGGATCGGGTGAGAGTGGTTAAGGAAGTCCCTTTAACTTCTCCAGCCGCACTCTCTCGGAACATTGCCTTGCACCGCAGTGGGAGGGATGGATTCATACGTCCGTCACTCCTTGACAAACTGAACCCTAGATTCTTACCCACCCCTAAAATCCTTTTCCTTCCCATAGCTTCCTCCCCTTCCTTTCCTATACGCAGCGTCCACAAAGATGACATAGGCCCTGAGGTAATTATTTTCTTCAGGGCCTCCTGTGTGAAACTAAAGTAAAAAACAAAAACATTTATATTAAATTTAGTCGCATTGTTTTCGATGTTGTTTCCTCGAATACAATGTTTCTGAAAACACGCCTCGAACAATTAAAATTATAATTAACGGGTTGTTAAAAAAAATGACAGATTCTTCAAATATTTGAAGTTAATTTTCACAATCTGTGCAAGTTGTATTCAAGTTCATTGTTATAACAACAGAACTTGAATAGAACTTACACAGAACGTGAAAATTAACTTAAAATTTTCAATTTTTGATGACTCCTACAAATTTTTAAAACCACCTGTCCTAAGTCCTTTTCGAAATAAAAACAAAAATCTGGCAGTACTATTTTGAAGTTAAAACATCTTTAACACCGTTGTGATTTGACACTCGATGAAACGAAAATTAGCGACACTAAAAAGAGGCAAACACATACATCTATAGGATTTAGACTGCGAGAGAATAAGGGGGCATACATGAATAACGTGAGCAGTTAATTTTCCAATTTAACCCCCCCCCCCCCCCTTTGGTGAGATTTGGTGCCCCCCCCCCCTCTCCCCTCACGAGACATCAGTTGTGTATCTGGGGTCCCACCCTATCCCGTCCCGCCCAATTCTATCCCGTTACGCCCCCCCCCCCCCGTTGTGGTAAATATGATCGCGACAATATGCTGAAAAACTGTTCAAGATTTGGTGAGATTTTACTGGACCCCCACCCCCCATTTTGAGCTCAATTAATGTATGCCCCTAAGATAGAATAATCGGTCTCCTCTTTGTGTGGCGCTTCGTAGCCTACCCACTCTTGCCTACTTTAGTTTTCTGAAGGTTTCATTTCTACGGCATGTGATCTGCGCACTGAATTTATTTTTCGTTATTTCTATATCAATTTTCTTCTTCGATTTGGTCAACACGTTGAAGTTTTGTGGAAACAATGTTCGTGGGTCGTTTTGATTAGATGAATCATCCATGCAATATTTTTATTTTTTCGATTAAAATTAATTGGTGAGCTCGCCTTTTGTTTCACACATGGGATTTGGGTCGTATCCCACCATCACCGTCAGAGTAAGTGAACTCCTGTAAAATAAGAATCGGGAATTTTAAAGAAGTAAATTTGACCGTATAAATGACCGAAAAGAAGAATTATTAATTGAAGGCAAGTACCTCAGATTATCCGAATTCTATGTCATAGGTAGGTATGACTCCAAAGAATCATCTTGATATTGCATTTCTGTTATTCTTGCAATTATTTTGTTCCGTTTCATTGAGTCAACCGTAATCAATAATGTATTGTAATTAAGACACTAAAATGGTCGGTCGCCAAATACCTACACTCCAAATCACATGTACGTTAATGCTCGGTATACGATAATACGATTGATCACGATAAAATTTTAAAAGGCAAAACATTCGAGGCAACCGAGGCTAAATAAGCGCGGCGGCAACGTCGCAAAACACGCCACCGCCACGTGCACCTCAACTCTTGTACGGGAGTTGGAATTAACCGGCAACGTTGTTTCCCAACACATTTGCCAACGCCTCGGTGGCGGGTAAATGCTAGGAATGAAAGGCGGCATGTTATGTCACACCGGTCGCCTAAATGTCGGTAGGATGAATGGTAGTATACATGGCCGTGTATATCACCTAGCGCCTAGCTGCGTAGCGACAGATGGCGGAACTTTAATATTCGAAATCATCCACTTCACGCCCAATTTGGCTACCAGGACAATTTTTGCCAAAATGCTTGTGACGACATGTACTATGAACTGTGTGAAAATTTCGAAAAATAAAGTGGCGACCGTATATCGGTCGCCAAATGTCGGTGGTCGCCACTTTAGATGCATATTTGCCCATGCTGGTCGCCAAATAGACGGTGTTATGTATATATATATATATATATATATATATATATATATATATATATATATATATATATACATATATATATTTATATATATTTTTAAATAACTAGATTTTATTTGTGTTCCATTTGTCAAAATCGGAGTGTCACCCTAGTTGTTTTGAACTACCTTTGTTTCTTGGTGGGTATAGTAAATAAGGTTTTGTTTTATGGTCTTTATTGTTACAAATTACCCATCTGGTTACCAATATAATATTGTTATTTCTTTCTTTCCGCATATAATATTTTAGTGTTTTGGAAGTAGTGTTTTGTATTTTAGTGATTTTTTTGTATTTTAGTGATTTGTGTGTAAATGCATCACCCAAATTTATTAATTTAATTTCAATACAGGCTGCTAGTCCTAGTGAGGTTAATATTTCTGTATGTAAAAAAAATAAGAACAAATGTATGGTGAGAAATTATAAATAAATAATAAATAAATAAATAATATATAAATATAACTTTTTTTTCATAATTTTTTTGAAGTTTTACCTTAATATTGCATTCAATAATATCATTGTACAATTCACATAATTAAAATTAAATATATTAAAAATTTACAAACTGCTATAATTAAAAAAATGTTAAACCTAGCATTTACAAACAAAGAAACTACTTAAAATTACTGTATGGGTTTGAGGGCCTACTTCCAATTAAAGGGCTTCTCTGGTACATTATAATTATGGAAAATTCGGGAATAAAGAAGGAAAGCGCGTATAAAAAGTTATTGGTGCATAGCCACACAACAAGATTTACCGAAAACAAAGGCCTAAAAATACTACGAATGTCAAATAAGTATGGTAGCAGAACGCTCGAATATATGGTACCTTTGATTAATAACAAATTGAAGCAAAACATTAATTTTAAAAATAATGAGGAACCCTGCCCTAAACTGACAAAAAAGTGGTTAATAAATGAGCAACACATTTATCTATCCCAAATCTTATATTAGGTATTAAAATATTGTAACTTAAGCTAATTGTGTTATGTAATAATATTAAATGGTAGAACCTACAGACAAGCTGATCTGTCACAGCTTTGTGGGACTACCCATAGCTTATATTGTATTAGATGTAATTATATTCAATTTAATAAATAATAAATTTAAAAAAAAAAAAACATTAAACCGTATATTATATTAGCCTTGACATCAATGCCTTCAAAAACAGTTGTCACACGTTTTAATAATTACATAGCAGAATGTTTATAAATGAACTGTGTTTTTTTGAAAAAAAATTGAAACAGATTAATTTCATTTTAATTTTAATTTTATCCTGACGAAAGAACTATTCGGTTTGATAACTTTGATTAAATAATAGGCGTATTTGTCTTAGGCATCCCGCAAAATCGAATATCAAAAATTCCCAAAATCTTTGCAGATTTGGGCACATCATAATGCGCCCATCCACATCATGATCCGCCGCCATTTTACGATTGTGACATACACAAAGTGATAAGTTTTCTTTTAACAATGTAAATATTCAAAGTTAAAAGAATTTTTTGTTTTCACCACTTTTAATGTCTATAAAACCGACAAGTTTCGAGAGCGTTGCTCTCTTCCTCGGGGTTTACTAAAAATTAATCATAAATAAACTTAGTGGTGTCAATTGAAAGGTAGGAGTGGGAAGGGGAGAAGAGGGGTAACTGACGGCCCAATTTACAAAGGGAACAAGTTAAAAGAGGGTCATTAAAAAAATATTTCTTGAGTGTTTATAATATTTAGATTTGCACTTACACTCTTCCTAAATTCTAATATTTCCAGTTTATCCAACGGAATGGTATTAAAATTACAATGTAATAATTCAATTCCACTATTGAAGTCAAAAGTGTGACTATGTTCTAAAAGATTATGACTGTGTAAAAGTAATATGACTGTTCTTTTAATTAAAAATATGAGACTAACTGTAACAAATCCACAAGTCTCTTAGTTATATACTTAGCTTATTAAACATTCATAAAAATGATCAACCTATTAGACCAGTGGTTTCAAATTATAATACTCCTAGCAATAAAATATCATCAACAAATTAATTGAATTATTATGGATTCATATATTTTTCATCCTAAATAGTGTTACGATACACTTTTAGGCGAGAAATTGGTGAGCGGAGTAATTTAAAATAGTCCCTTGTCCGACCAATCGCTGACGGAAGCGTTCCCCTTCCCCCCCCCCCCCCCCGCTATCAAAGGCGAGCAAAAGCACCTCCCCGCTCCCTTCAGAAAGAAGCAAACCCCGGCACGAGCAGGTCACGTCGGTTCGCCGCTCGCATTCCCGCTCGCGTGACGCGGTCAACAATGGCCGGCGACTAAACGAGCGAAACCCGATTTGAATACCGTAATTACGGGTCGCGGGTGTGAGACTCTATGTTGAGTTGACACCACCGTGCAAAGTGATGGAACTATCTGCTCTGACCATGGCCTGCCTCCTGGTTTCCTGCCCTGACGACCAGCCGTAAGTCGACCTTTCCCCCGTTATAATGTGTCTTACGGATAATACTAAACACATTCCCAGAGAGAGCTTTGAGGGAGATTTCTATGTTAGGAATTACCTAGTCAGGCATTGTGTTGTTTGTGACCGATATTGTATTTTGCAAGATGCTGTAATTGTGTTTACTAGACAATATAGCGATGTTTACTACAGCTTCCTCTTTCATTTGACGAGATTACACGTGGGTGACTTGGCAAATATCTATGTACCTTCTAATCTAGCTACCCACCACCTTGAGGTGGAGAGATTTCCCGCCTATCGACAATAAGAGCTAGCCGTCTGCAAAAGGTAAGTTGAGCCCCTGTCGGGACCGCTACAATACACAAGTAAACATACATTTGATTGGATTGAACACTAAAAACTTTTGGAAATCCCTGACAAGCATTATTAGTGTGATTTGATATTGTTAAATTATTCCCAAGTATTTTAAGCCAGTGTTTTAAATTTTCCACATCCAATTTTTCACATCAAAGGTTTTCGAATGTTGTACAAGTTTCATGTAACAACATTCGACACATCTCACATTGAATCCAATCTGATTTCCATTTGGTAAAATTGTAATTCTCAAAACATTGCGCACAACCATCATCAACCGAAACCTTTTTTATTCATATTAGCGTATTTCACTTTTAATAATACACGATTCCCCTAGAGAGACTATCCGCAAAAGTAAATAGGGCGACTTTCCTTTTTGATATAGATATTTGCCCCCTTTATTTGCGATTTAAATAAAAAAACTATTCAACAATAAAACGCAATAAACTCTAATGCATGCATTGAAGCAGCAGTAATAAAAACATTCAATAAAAATTACTTGCCTATATAATTTGGACGCCCGTCATAGTTTCACACAAATAAAACGCGTGCGCTTACTCCAGTGGTTTACATGTCACTGAGGTGCTGAGGCCTGCGAGAGGGACACTTCTAATTGTATATCCCTAACATAGTGTATTCAATACCGGAGCATGTATCCCACTGGGGCAAGTATCCGGCTTTTACCACATATTTCAATATTTAGTTTAATTCTTCGCACTGTCAATCGATGGAATGTTCACATTCAATAATGAGGCAAAGTTACTCGGGCTGAAGTTCGTTTCCTCTCTGTTAATTTATCTACATTTCAATATCCTTTGCGCTAGGACTAAGGACTCCTAATTCCTGCCACCCATTGTAGTGATTTTTAAACTTTAGTCTGAGAAATGCCATTAATCACCGCAGTCTGTTGTATGTAGCACCCAAGGAGCTTACTGAACACGGAGAGCCTTTACTCACTATTGCCGTAAGCTAAATAATTTTTTCCTTTCCTTCTTCCTTTTTTTTCTTTCATCTATTTTTTTCTTTTATTTTTCCTTTTATTTTTTTTCATTATTCTTTATTTTTTCCGTTGATAAGTTGTGCCTTTTCAGTTTTTGATAATGTTCTAGTTGGCTTGCTGTTCATTATTGGGACCTCCGGCATGGATCCCATAATGCTTGAAATAACCTGCCAGCCCCGGATCCTAATTTATATGTTCAAAATCCTAATTTATATGTTTGATTGAAAAAAAAACTTGATTCACAAAGCGCCTGGTATACATATCCATGTCGTTGTTCTGGTATCCAAATCGTTGTTCTATTGATTTTTCATTTGATTTCAATGGCCAATTGGTTTTTGAACACATACTTAGTTTATTTATGAACGTATTCTAAGTCGATTTCGAACGCGTACATAGTGTGCGTGGAATCGCTAGGAGAATCACCGTCGCATCTAGAACTAGGGGCTACGTGAGCTGAGCCGAATAAACCCGAGCGGTTTGTGAGCGGAAAGGGTGCCACTTGATGGTGGAACCCCTTCCCAAACGCTGGCGAGAGCGGGTGTCAAGTTTCTGCCCTGATTTAAAAAACTCGTAGATCTGGGGCTGCAAACTACTATGGGCAGAAGTAGGCCATCCTTTTGATATCTTATCGATATCATATCTTATCGGATGGGTTGCAGTTTTTAGAACATACTCATCGGGTTGCAATACTGTCCTTGTTCTGTATTTCAATGGAAGGTTCTCCGAAGTACCTATGTCACTGATCTTTTCGGCACCAGTTTTACGCCGGACCGAAGTTCTTGTGTAGTTATGTACAGCCTTGGGTTATTCTTTGGTAACATTTGTACACAAGAACTACGCAAAAGCCCAAGAATTAAATTTCGCACCCATTTTGGAATGAAAAAAACATTGAGTTATTTTTTTTGGTCAATGTCTGTAAGGAGAGTTTCGGCTCCGGCTAATAAGTTTCCCAAGTATTTGTTGTACATTTTATGATGCACAGTGACTGGTAATTGACATGACAGTCATAGTAATGAAGTGTTATAACATAGGAGAGACATCAGAGACAGCAAACAAACCCTTTACTTCCTTGTAATTCACATTCTTGCATCGTCTTACTCATCAGTTGCCTTAGGGGGCATTCAAGTATTACGTAACGCAATTTTTGTAGATTTTTGCCCCCCCCCCCTCCCCCCCATGTAACGCGCCGTAACGTTTTTCCGTATCACACTCCCCCCCCCTAAACGTTACGTAACGCCCAAGTGACACATTTTTAAGATAGAATACAAATTTTTACCTGAAAGTCCCAATTCACTTGCGCAAAGTACTGGAAAGTCGCTTAAATACCCTTTTTCTTGTTTTAATCGCTTTCACGGTAATAAATTAAACAAGAGATTTCAAGAACGAAAAGGATTGCCAACTTGGAATATTTGAATTCCATATTTTTTTTATCTAAATAAAGAAAAACATGTTACGTAACGCGTTGTTCGACCCCCCCCCTCCCCCCACTCGTAACGCACAGTAACATGCCACAAGACCCCCCCCCCCCAAGTGCATTACGTAATACTTGAACGGCCCCTTATCCAATTTCGATAATTGATTACATTTTGGTTAATACTCCTGGGCATCAGAGATAAAATTAATTATCTGGAAAAATATTAATTTCGGCATTTGAAAATATAAGATAAATTAGAGCTTACTTCAGACACCCCAGCAAAACTCCATACTTAGCTCCACGCAGGAGGCCCATGAGGGAAAAATTATGTTTCCATTTGTGTTTCATAATAAGGTATTATATAGGGCATATAGGCTGTCTTAAATAAAATGAATATTTTAAAATCCTACTGAACGTAACATAAATCAAATAATAACAAAATTAAAATAACACTCTGATAACATTTTAGCAATTAAAATTGGTTAAATCGTAGTATTTTGATTGAAATGGTGCCACAAAATAAGTTTGCTGTGATAGAAGAAATGTGATAGAAAAAATAAATTAATACATTATCTGGGAACCGCATGTTTCAGAAATTTAATGCTGAAGGAAAATGTACGAGGCATGGGTAGGAATATGGAGGTCAGTGTGTCCAAGAGCGAAAGACGCATGGATCCACTCCTCTCGCTGCCATTCAAGGCGATGGGTCGAGAGAGTCCAGCTGGAGATGTTTAAGGGTTTCCAAAAAGTCTCTCCCGATCCGGCCCGTCATACATCGTCTCATACATGTTCTTCTATTATTCTGACACTTGACAAGGTCCGACTCAAGTATCTGATTCACTTGGTGGTGCCATGTCTTCCTCGGGTGTCCCCGACTTCTTCTACCATTCACATTTGTTATTGTAATAATGTTTCAGATTTTTTATTGAGTTTCGATAATATTTTTATTTTTTTAAAATTTTTTTTTAAAATACATAAACGGCTATACTGCCTTTTATAACTTATTGTTTAACTAATTAAAATATGTATTACATTTTTAAGTTTCATATTTAATGTGGCAAATTAAATAAAAATAGATAATTTTTTTTTCAAAACACTATCTAGATAGCATTTAATTCGGGTTTGAATCTTGTAATCATGCATAAAGATTGCAGCCAATAAAAATATGAGTTAAGAATATGAAGATGATGTTGGTAGTTCCCACAGTCTACCTCTGACACATTGCAGTTAAATATGACCGAATCCAACAAGCACAATTTAGCTCCGTTGGTAGAGGTCCACCTCGGCAAGGCATAGGTTCTGAGTTCGGTCCTAGATGTGACTGTATATATTTTTTAAATTTTTGTGTTTCAGTTTTTTGATCGAGTTTCGCTAATATTGTATTCATTAATTACAAATTAAACGTTTTATTTGCACCATGCTGATGCTTGTGTTAAGCGAAACCGGTCGGTCTCAATTAATTAAACAAATTAACAGAATATTTTCAAATAATATTGCAGTTTGGGAGGCGGGTAAGGGTACCGCTGCCCCGGGAATCATTTATTGGATAACCAGCTCTACCATATGTCACCCCATACCATATGTCACCCCAAGTGATGGTATACGTTTGATAACTTAGCAAGAGTGCCCGAGTTCATGGGGTGAGGTTTGTCTAGGACTTGGAGGCGAATGCGTTTGCCCATCTACTGCGTGACGAGCCGAAACTCGAGGTCGCGGATTCAAATCCCACTTTTTTTAAAATTATTTTTTGTCGTATCACAATTTATTCATTTGTAATAACAATATAACATAAAGTAATTGTCACCTAGACAAATATCGTTATTCAGAATAACAACGTTAATTGGAATAGCTTTGGCCGTGTTTGGTGACCAGATCTGACTAGTCAGGTACATCCTCACCTTCCTCTTACTACCTCCTTCTTCTCCCTTCTACCTTAAGTCAACATACCCTAATTGGGGATGCCATTCTCTCACTGGCTCCATACAGAGGGGAGCAGTTGGGACTCTTGTGCAGTTTTCACATAAAAAAGTTAATTAGTTAAGGCCGGTCTCCTCCGACAAAAACATGTACATTTTGTGGGTGGTTAGGTCGGCGCCACAATGTTTGCGCTTTGCGTGGCCGATAGAAAAAAACATTTCAGCCCGGCCCCAAGTTTGCGGTTTTGTTTGAGGAATTGTTTGTGAAAACGGTCACAGCCTTTAGAACAACACCTATTTGGGAGGCGGACATGGGTAGCGCCGCTCCAGGAACCATTTATTGAATAGCCAGCACCACTGCCATAGGTCACCCCAAGAGGTTCGCTACGTTTCATGACTTTGATGACCGGATTCATGGGATGAGGTTTGTCCGGGTCTTGCGGTAGATACGTCTGCCTACCTACCGCGTGGTGGAATGGATCGAGAGAGACTGGTTGACGGAAGCCTTTTGACTTCTCCAATCTGACCCTCTCAACCCATCGTCTTGCACTGCAATTGGAGCGATGGATTCCAACGTCTGTCCTCCTGGATACTGGCACCGTTTTCCTACCCACCCCCTCATTCCTTTGTACTTCCCAGAACTTCCTCGCCTTCATCTCCTTAAAAAACCCTCCACACTGCATCTAAGATGACATAGGCCCTAAATTATTTACCGCAGGGCCTTCAGTGTGGATGTGATGTAAAAAAAAATATCATTACTACGAGTTTTTTTGTAGTATTTTTTACAATCTTTGGTTTGTCAACTTGTAACTGCTTTTATTTAGTTCACAAATATCAATGTCGTTACCATGAGCTATTTGAAAAAATGATGACATCTTTTTGGCATCTAGGGTGGCATATTTTTGAAGACATGAGTTTAAGTGTGGCACTGGATTATGTGTAAATACGTAATTATAATTCTCGTAATATTATTAATTCGGAGACCATATGGAAATTAATTTTGAATTGCAGAGACATTCAGAGACAAGAAACTATTATTTAGAATTGACACAATTGTTTAAGAAGGCTTTCGCCGTATTTGGTGATCAGATTTGAATATCTAGGTACTTCCCCACCGTATTCATCCCCATCTCCTCGCCCCTCCCCACCAATTTCACCCTCACAACATAACCCAATTGGGGAGACCATCTATTAATTCTCTATTAATTGTTTTTGTGTTTAATTCGTAGAACTACATTTTATTTTTTAGAAATTTAATTAAAATTAAATTTGATAATGTTATTATCGAGTTCTGCAAGTTTTTTGGTTAGTGTTTTAGTTACAGCTGTTTCGACTTGTAAGGTCATTTTCAAACTGTGGTGAAGCCACGTACGGACGACTTATTTATAAGATTTTAAATGTCAATTTTTGAAGGTGTCTAAGTTGATTTATTACCGGTTAAACCAATTTGTAGAGACACTAATTGAGAGAGTGCTAATGTGGGATTCGGAGTATTTCCCTTTGGTTTGCCTTGCACTAAGTGTAAGGGTTTTCTTAATTGATTTAGAATGACGTTATTGCTATGACTCATTTAAGTGCATTATATTTTTTAGGTTTGGAAAACATACTAAGTAGTGGGGAATAAATAATTTTCCTTACTTTATTAATTAATTCTCTGTTATTGTCTCCATTTAGAAAGCCCTGAGGAACATAATTCTCACAAGGCCAATGTCATCTTTTTGATGCTGTGTGAATTGTCTTTTAGGGAAAACAGAGAAAGTTATGGAAAGGAAAAGGGTATGAGAGGTGGGTAAGAATCCGGCCGCCAATGTGTCCAGGACGAATGTGAGGTACGAACAATCCGTCCCACTGCGCTACAAGGTCGAGAAAGTCCGACTGGAAATGTAAAAGGGTCTCCCTCAACCCTCAACCAGTCTCTCCCAATCCTGTCTGACTTAGATAAACCTCACCCCATGAACCCGGACAGTCACCAAACGTAGCGAACCATTTGGAGTGACCTACGGCAGGGGTGTTGGTTATTTAATAAATCGTTCCCGGGGCGGCGATACTCATACTCCCCTCCTAAATTGACATCTATAGTTATAGACGGGAAAATAGTTTAAACATTCGGTTTTCCATCAATCATTAATTAACGATTTTTCACTTAAAAGTAATAATGATAGGATGTAACATAAAAAAGCAAAATATTAATTAGAATAATTCTAACAATTATTATAAGCAATAATTATCAGCCTGAAACACTCATCCACATTGAAAAATCTTCCGAGAAAAAATACATGACGCCAACGGGACTTGAACCCGTGCCCTTCTGATTGCCGGTCAGCTGCTCTCCCAATTGAGCTATGGCGGCTTATCTTATACCCGCCAAATGATTCAATATATACTAGTGTTTCATTCAACAATTACTACTTTTTATATTTTTTCCACCTGAAAACAACCAACTTTATATTTATATAGGTTCAAGTCCCGGTGGCGTCATGTATTTTTTCTCGGAAGATTTTTCAATGTGGATGAGTGTTTCAGGCTGAGAGTTATTGCTTATAATAATTGTTACCCTTTGTGCTATGCATAAAAATCTTGTCTTAAACATTGGTTTATAAATTAAAAATAATAATTAATATTTGACAAGTTTAAGTATTTCCCCAATAAATGAAGACATAATTTGTCTCGACGCCACCTAGCGAGGGATTTAACACTAACAGTGTCTCTCTCGCAAATATAAAGTTGGTTGTTTTCAGGTGGAAAAAATATAATAAGTAGTAATTGTTGAATGAAACACTAGTATATATTGAATCATTTGGCGGGTATAAGATAAGCCGCCATAGCTCAATTGGGAGAGCAGCTGACCGGCAATCAAAAGGGCACGGGTTCAAGTCCCGTTGGCGTCATGTATTTTTTCTGGGAAGATTTTTCAATGTGGATGAGTGTTTCAGGCTGATAATTATTGCTTATAATAATTGTTACCCTTTGTGCTATGTATAAAGATCTTGTCTTAAAAAAAACGTTAGTTTAACAATTAAAAATAATAGAATAATTCTATTGCCTCTGGTACATTATGTATGTAATGATTGTAGTAATGATGTAATATTTAACAAAGGTAAATACTATATTATCTTCGTCAGATTTTTCAACTTTGACAATTTAATTAATTTCCGGGTGTGGGTAGAGCCTCCCCAGGAACCATTTTTTGGATAAGAAAGAAGTAGAAGTGTATATTGATACACATCTTAACTGGAAATCACAAATTAATAAGATATCTTACATACACTTTTTACATACTTAAGGAAGTACTCAATCTTGACAAATTGAAAATGATCTATTTTTCCCTGGTCTTCGATAATCTACGGCATTGTAGGATGGGGTGGTGCACTTGATGCATTTATTAAGCCTTTACAAAATGCTCAAAAGCGCATCATTAAAATTATGAATAATAGAAATAAAACTATTCCGACTGAGTTATTATTCAAAGAGACAAAAATATTCAATATCCGTAAATTATTTATATTGCAAACAATGAAATATGTAATTAAAACAATTTTTTTTTCGTAAAAACAATAGAATTAGCAAAAGGACTAATAATGTGTTTCAAGTTCCCCAAATCAAAAACAAATTAATACAAACACACGGCAGTTTAATTGGTCCTCGTACGTTTAATCTTCTACCAAAACACATTCAAATGACTGATAAAATATAACTTTACATAAAAAAATTAAAATTATGGCTAAATGATGCAGATGTTGAAACACTTTTTTTATAAACTCTATGTAAACCTTCATGCTTCACTTTTACAATTCTACTGCAACTTCAAGACTAACTTTATTTATCTTCTTGAAACCGTAAAAAAAAATCAACTAACTTGAATGTGTCACTTTGTTACTACTATATTTTCAAAGATACATCTTCTTCTTCTACATATATAATATGTAAATAAAAATGAATCGCCGAAATATATGTACGCGCATACTTCCGAACGACTGCATCAAATTTGATAATTATTTTTTATTTGAGTTCGTTAGTGTCAGGACAAGGTTTGTAAAATACTACTGGTGAGCTCTGGCATTATGAAATTTGTTTAAAAAATTGCAATAGGTGGCACGCGAGCTGTTTAAAAACTGAATTTACCGGGAATGAATATATGGAATGAGGGAGAGTGGTGGGGGGGGGGGACTCGGGTAGGGAGTTCGCGGGACGGGTGAAGGGGGAAGTGGGGAGAGGGAAAATGGAGGAGGCGGAATGGGACCGCGAGAGGGGTAGGGGACGCGGGAGAGGAAGGGGAGGCGGAAGGGGAACGGTACGAATGGGAAAGGACACGCAGGTGAAACAATTTCTTTATTAAATGGCATAGCAACGCATGCCGGGTACCAGCTAGTTACCTATGTTTTTAAACTTTTACTTTGAAAATTACATTTTTTACTTGTACCGCCAACTTATTGGTGTAATTTAGCACTTTAGTTAATATTACCCACGCACAGGCAGTGTTTTAGTGGGTTCCCATTATCAACTTTTGTCTTATATATATTTTTTAATTTTTTACATTATTTTATGTATATATATTTAGAAAATGTGTAAAAATTACGTTTGAAATGTATCAAGATATAATGGGAAATAATAAAGGAAAAAAAAAAATCCAACACCTCTGTCACAAGTCACCGTGGTTTTCTATGTTTGGTATCTTAATCTTTGGTAAGGGAACGTACACATACTACGTGACCTGTTCAGGGGGGGGGGGGGGAAGGTCATCAAAATACCACGCTTGGTCACAACGGGGGGGGGGGGGGATGTATTAGGGTAGTAGGTGACGTATCCGAATGGATTGATGCTGGGAACGTGTTTGTTGAAGAAGATTGAGATGAAAAATGTTTATGAAAATAACAAGACTTTCGTTTCCATAAATTACGTTCCGGTTTCAATATATTTTGACATAAGTTTTATCTTGATAATATTTTTTCCACTTGTAATGCATGCACTCGTGCTGTCACGCAGCAAGCGCCGTATTAATAAAGACATATATAAGCCAAATAACGCATTTATTATTTTTTGTTAGCAAAAAATGATTCGAAACCATATTTATGAAATACTACGTGAAAACTAGGGAGGGGGGGGGGGGTCTTGGAATATACTACACGTGGTTACCGGGGGGGGGATGTATTAGGGTAGTAGGTGACGTATCCGAATGGATTGATGCTTTGTTGAAGAAGATTGAGATGAAAAATGTTTATGAAAATAACAAGACTTTCGTTTCCATAAATTACGTTCCGGTTTCAATATATTTTGACATAAGTTTTATCTTCTTAATATTTTTTCCACTTGTAATGCATGCACTCTTGCTGTCCGTGAAAACTAGGGGGGGGGGGGTCTTGGAATATACTACACGTGGTTACCGGGGGGGGTAAAAAATTGCAAAAAGTGTGTCACGTAGTATGGGTACGTTCCCTAAGGTGTATTCAGGTCTTGGCGGAGCTGTACACACCGACCCCCAAATTCCTACGCACCCCTATACATTCTCCTTCCCAGAAATCCCTTTCCTTCCTTTCCTTAAAAAGACCCTCCGCGCAGCACTACCAAAGATGAAATAGGCCCTGATTGAAGTTTTTTCCTCAAGGCCTCCTGTGTGAAGTTACTGTAAAAAAATCAACATCACAATATCTGGAAGGTGACCCGACAATTCGTCCTGCGACAATTCATCCGGCGACAGTTCATCCTGCGACAGTTCATCCGGTCGACAGTTCATCGTGCCGACAGTTCATCCTGCCGACAGTTCACCCCGCCGACAATTCATCCGGCGACAATTCATCCTGCCTGATCATTTAGAAGATTTTTATTAAGTAAGTATGCAAAGAGGATATACGGCCGTACAGCCAAAATTGATATACTTATATCTGAAGGCATCTTGAGTGGAAATCCGCTGTAAAAATATTTTTACTAACAATAATTTCGACTCTCCGAAGAAGCATGCGTGAATAACAAAATACGACATACTCATACTTATAGGTTATACTTATAGGTTAATTTAGGTTAGGTTGTATTGTCAGGATGAATTGTCGCCGGATGAATTGTCGGCGGGATGAACTGTCGGCAGGATGAACTGTCGGCAGGTTGAACTGTCGGCCGGATGAACTGTCGCAGGATGAACTGTCGCTGGATGAATTGTCGCAGGATGAACTATCATGGAACCATCTGGAAGGACCTTTACGTAAATTACATGGCAATTTCTTATTTACGCTCCTCTTGTCTCTGAAGTTAAATGCTTAGGTAGCTATAGATTGATAACGTTTTAATTTTCTTCCTATCTCGCCTGTGATGCTATGAATATATGTGCTTTAATTTATTTCATTATTCAGCTTAACATTGTAACATGTAATCAATACGTTACTCTGTTTATGATAAAAAACTGTATAAATTTCACGAACACATGTCCTAAAAATAACGACTTTTGATAACAAACTCGTAATATCAGGTTTGTATTTTGCACTGTTTGCATAATTTTTATATTTCTGTTCAAATTAATACACGCTTTTTTTTTTCTTTAGCTCCACACGGGATATTCCGATGAAAATAATATCCCCCAGGGCCCAGGGATGCTGTGTGGAGGGTCTTTTGAGAAAAGGAAGGAAAGGAAGTTCTGGGAAGAAAAAATATGTGAGAGGTGGGTAGGAATCTAAGGGTCAGTGTCTCCAAGAGTGGTGGACGTATAAATCTTTCCCTCCCACTGCGGTGCAAGGCGATGTTTCGAGATAGTCCTACTGGAGGGATCAAAAGCTTTCCCTTAACCAGTCCGGTCCTCCTGATCCGGTCTGCCACGCACCTGGCAGGTAGGCGCCTACACCGCTATGACCCGGACAAACCTCACCCCACGAACCTGGGCACCAAACCCTGCTAAGTCACCAAACGTAGGGAACCACTTGGGGTGACCTATGGCAGAGGTGTATGTTTTCCAATAAATGATTCCTGGAACGGCGGTACCCATATCCGCTCCCCAATTTTTTTATTTTATTAAATTGTCACCTATGGGCAAAACTAAAATTTTCAGAATCCCAAACAAACATCACATTTTGGTTTTTCAATGTTATATTTATTTCACTAAACCTTAAAAAAAAACCTTAATCAGTCAATTACAATTCAGAGAGCATATAATAAGGAACTGCAGTGAAAAATATTATGGTTTTAAAAAAATATGTTCATACAGACCAATGAACGCTGATTCTGAATATATAAGTTTTATTTCATAATATCAAACGTAGAGTCCTTAAAAAATTATTAAAAAGTGCATTTTGAAACCTCTCGTCAAAACACTCTATAAAGTTTGTATTACTTAATGGTTAGTGCTGAGGTCACGCGTCACCAGTCATTGTATTGAAACTTTGATTATGTAGGTATGACACAAGCCATCAGTATTAACAATATTTCATGTTATTCGTTATTTCATGCTGTTTAGAGATTTATTTGTTGTGTTTATTGAAACAATATTTAAGCCTAAATAATTCAGTATCAAAAATAGAGGTATCTCTATTAGTTTATCTGTATTATTTAAAATATTGAACAACTTTAAACTGTACGATAAAATTGTATAATATGCTACATCAAAATGCTACCTGGAGACGGGCAAAGCGGCTCAGTTGAACGAGAATGAAAAGATCCGGTTCAGTGAATCGGCTCAATTGAACGACTGAACACATCAACTACGGAAACACTTGCTCATTAGAAGCCAAAGAGCATGCTACCTAGTAGCAATTGCTACCCGCTCACTCGTTCGCAAAGATCTGTGAACCGCGAGCAAGTGTGTCCGTAGCTTTGAAGATCGGTCTTACGGAACCGGATCTTACGGATCCGTATGAAGATCAGGGTCACCGAGCCGATTCGTTCGCGAACGATTCACTTCTCTACGATCTTCGGATTCAAAATGGCCGCCGTCGATCAGCTGGTCGGCGCTGTACTTATTTGCCTATAATTTTTGCAGTGTTCAGGTGATGCTCCGTTTGAGATGGTATTGATTTTAAAAGCTAAAAAAATAATAATTTCAAACAATTTCTATACCACTCTCCCGTAATAATATTGAAAAATATAATAATATAATAAATATAATATAATAAATAAATAATTCCAACTAACTAATGTTTTAACTTATCGAATAGTACCATACTTTCTTCCGTATAACTGTCATACAAAATGAAAACCTATTGAAAAACTTTTCAGGAGTGATGACGTCACACGATTCACTATACGTGCGGTGTTTTTCGGGGTATCTTGAAAAATTAAAACTGTTAAAATTATTTTAATTATTAAAACAAACATTAATAGTCAAAATAATTTTTACGTTACGTTACGTTATTTAAGTCAGAAGGTCATTATTATTCATTAAAAAAATATAAAAAATTGGACTGGAGTTCTCTATTCTTAAATGTCTCTTTATGTCCCCCCCTCCCTTTCTTTCTTTTTATTATTATTATTACTTGTTCATTCACTAATTAAGTTTTAAAATCCGTTATTACATAATATGTCAGGCGTAACTACCAAATGACATTCACGACTTACGTAATATGTAGGTACATAACCATGTAAAAATTTAACATCTTATAACTTGTATTGTAATAATGTACTGTGTATGTCTTAATAAACAAATAAACAAATATTCCCCACGTTTTTGTATTTTACAAAAAAGAATTCTGAAAGAATTCAAAATTAAAACATCGGCAATAAAAGTCTTCTCACCCTCGCTTTGTCATAATATCTTACTTATATTATAAATGCGAAAGTTTGTATGAATGTATGTCTGTGTGTTTGTTACTCTTTCACGCAAAAACTCTTATTCCAATTTTTTCTAGAGTTTTCAGCAGTTTTTTAGAGTTAATTGTGTCAAAAGCTTTAGAGAGCCCCGACGAACTAACCATAACGCACCAGTGCCAGTGGGAGGAAAAGAGAACGCACTACTTCTAGGCAGTCTTCATTTGATCTTAAAAAATGATATCATAAATTGTCTTATATTTTACTGTTTATTAGTATGACCTGAATTAGATTCCCTTGATCATGTTATGTCTTCCTCGGGCGTCCCTGACTTTTACTACTCTAACTGTTTTAATTTTCATTAAAACATTTTCAAAAATAATTAACTTATCCGATTCAGAAAATCACTTTTCAACGTCAAAAAATAATAATACAAAAGCTAACAGAGGACTTACCTTATCATTGCTATAATAAGTAATTAACGGCAAAGCATTAGATAAATTTTGCTCGGGAAGACTCACCAATGAAATTTGATAACTGTGCTTTAAGGGTTCAAACGGTTTTAGGACTGCAATGTCAGAACCCAAGTCAGGACTGAATTTAAAGTGCTTGTTTCCAGTATCCAGGAAGCGTTCTTGCCCTGTGTAAAGGTGGTTTGACGAGCCAATTCTCACCATTATATTCTGAGTGCAACCGTGTACCTAAAAGGATTTAATCAAACATTAAACCAACGTTTTAATGTATGCATTAGTGTGTGTTTATGTACATAGCTTTGTATACCTTTTACAATTTTTTCCCAAATTTTAATATTAGCTCGCTCAAATTTCCTAGGTGTTCTGCAAGTGTTGGTATTGGGCCCATTTATTGTTTATAACCTACATAAATCACATAGTAAAAATAAAAAGACATTACAAAATAGGTCTGGATTGAAAACAATATCAATATTCTAATATCCAAACTTGCCGAGCACATCGAGCGAAAGAGGATGTCAATTCAAACATTGGATCTTACCAAGTTAAATAATTTAATAATAACCACAACGTCACATGTTTTAAATAAATCTTTAATTAAAACATTTCATCTACGTATTATAACGAATAAGATAAGAGTTATCTACTATTATAGAAATAAAACCACAAAAACCTACCTTATAATCACAATAATTACTATGATTTTCGAAATCCATCAAATAAAAAATAATACATTTTTGAAAGTTTGTCGACATGTGTGATTCTCTATCAGTTTACCGTTCCGCCCCCTTTTGATCCTATAAAATATTAAGTTGGTCCAAAAACTTTTTCAAACTACTACAATGTGTCGCGTTGGGCTTGTACTTGTCATACTATCTCTTGTTTGTGTACAGGGTAAGTTGTTAATTTCTGATATCTAATACTTCGACATAATGCACATTCTCATTGATGAGATATTTCAAGTTACATATGTACATACCAGGTAAAATATAATTATTTTAACTCATAACAACTTTTGTTTTTCTGTAAACCAGTTGTTAAAGTATCAAAAGATTTAAAAACATGTTTCTTGAACGTTGAAAACTTGTAGAATACTTTCACCACGAATATGTTTGACACTGGTGAATATGAAAGACTTTTTAAATCATGAAAACAATCTGAAGACGACTTTAGCCAAAAGGTTATCAGAGCATAGAGTTAAATAACTTATTGCGTCCTATAAAAATAACCTGACGATATTTGCATTCCAGGAATACATTCCGATATAATAGATACCCCGTATATGGCTGCTGTATTCTGGCTTCAGAGGGACGTCTACACATTCCATTGCAATGGAGCCATCATCAGCAGTAGACACGTGCTGACCACTGCCACGTGTGCCGGGTAGGTTTATGAAAGATGTGGCTAGTTGTATAATTCTTCAGATTTTGAAATGTGTTCCTTTTTTACGCTAACTCCACACCTTAGGAAAATAATTTCCCTCAGGGCTTATTTCATTTTTGGGAAAGCTGTTTGTAGGGTCTTTTTGACGAGAGAAACATGTTAAAGGAGGGAGGAAACACAGAAGCCCATAAGATGCAACATCTGTTTAGAATTTTTGATATATATTTTTTTTTACATAAGCTTCACACAGGAGGCCCAGAGGAAAATAATTTCCTTCAGGGCCTAGGTCATCTTTGGGGATGCTGTGTGGAGAATTTTTTTAAAGGAAAGGAAGGAGAGGAGAGTTCTGGGAAGGAAAAGGGTTTAAGGGGTGGGTAGGAATATGGGGTTCAGTGTGTCCTGGTCATCCGCCTCCAAGACCTAAACAAACCTCACCCCATGGACCCGGGCACCCCTGCTAAATGGGGTGACCTGTGGCAGAGGTGTTGGTTATCCAATAAAGGTTCCCGGGGCGGCGGTACCCATTACCGCCTCCCAAATTAATATACAAACAAACAGGCAATAATTGCCTGTTACGTTACCTTGCATTGCCTGTTGCATGGCAGCTGTTTTGGCCATCAATGTCCTCAAATAAAAAAAACTTAAATGAATTTGTTCGTGATTGTCAACACCTTTATAGAATGTATTATTCAATTCCAATGGTATCTTCATAACAACAATTTAAAAACACAAGTAGTTCTTAAATATTTACTTGAATTATTTGGCGGGTATTAGATAAGCCGCCATAGCTCAGTAGTCAGAGCATCCGACCGGCAATCATAAGGACACGGGTTCAAGTCCCGTTGGCGGCAAGTATCTTTTCTCTGAAGATTTTTCAATGTAAATGAGTGTTTCAGGCTGACAATTATTGCTTATAATAATTGTTACCCTTTGTGCTATGCATAAAAATCTTGTCTTAAACATTGGTTTATAAATTAAAAATAATAATTTACAAAAAAAATTGATATATTTAGTCATATTTGCATAATAATTAGGGTAAAACTTAAAATAAAATTTACATTGGCACATATCTACTAGATATTTGCTACACCTTTTGATTGAAAAAATAAATTTTCAGTTTTCTTGGGTAATTTGGCCTCAAATCCAAAATTTAGTTTTGTATGAAAAGAGCTGCGTAGCCATTCCTCATAAATACGGGAAAAATATGTAGGATGCTAAATAGAATAAATGAAATAATGTCCATTGCAACAGCTACATAAAAGAGCAAAGGAATTGAAAAAAGACTTTAAGTTTATAAGTTTTTACGTTCAAGCTTTAGGCGGATTCTGACTGGCACATATATAATATTTTATAATTTATTTTATCGTTTTAGGGATAAGGTTGGATTTAGAAATATAATGGTGAGAGTTGGGTCCTCACACCACCTTTACGGAGGGCAAGAACACTTTGTGGAAAGTGTAAACAGACATTTTAAATTCAGTCCTGACTTGGATGCTGACATTGCAGTTCTCAGACTTTCGGAACCCTTAAAGCTCGGCTCTCGAGTTGCATTGGTGAATCTTCCCAAAAGAGATTTATTGCGAAAAGAAGTCCTTTTACCGGAAGTTATCTTTTATAACGATAATAAAGTAAGTGACATGTTACTTAACTATTATGTCATCTCCATCACAATAAAATTTATTACATCAATTTTAAAATCGTACTTGAAATTCGCTTGAAATTTTTTTCTTTAAATGTGTGCAGTTCAAACTCTGTAGAAGACCTTCAGAAAACTAAAGTAGACAAGAGTGGGGAGGCTACGAAGCACCGCACAAAAGGAGACCGATTATACTACCTCATTCTCTCGCAGGTTGTATCTTATAGATCGACAAACCTAGCGGTAAGGTTTTTGACTCGCAATCCGATGGTCGCGGGATCGAATCCCGGCGTGGACAATTAAATTTGATTTGATTAATTTGTTTTATTTCACAATAAATTCATTAAAAACAATATATAGCATATTTGCGGAACGTTCCACAGTGGAAGATACTTCCCTGGTGTAAGATCACCATTCAGAATTGAACGTTACTTGAAATGGCTTCAGCCGTGTTTGGTGACCAGATCTGGATAGCCAGATACTTCCCTACCGTCCTCTTCCTCACTCCTTCCCCTTCCCACTTCCTACAGCCTCACAAAATACACCAATTGGGGATGCCATAGTCTCAATGGCTCCAGACGAGAGCAGCTGAGACCCTTGTGCGTTATTCATACATAATAAAAAAAAAAATTGAATATATAAAAAAAATAATTTGTGATTATCTATTTTTAGTGTCGCTATTTTTCGTTTTTCGAGTTTCAAATTACAACGGTGCTAAAGAAGTTTTCACTTACAAAATTATCGCCGCATAGCAAATATTTGTAAATTTGTTTTTGCAGGTTCAAATCTTTTCTTTATAATACCGAGACCTAAAAATATCTTAAAAATTAGTATTTTAAATATTAGCTGTTGAGCTTTAAATTTATTTATATATTTTAATATCTAGACTCAAGCAATTACGATCTTAAAATTCATATAATAACTATCATAGCTTTTTCTTAAGTAAGTTTTTTAACAACGTGATTTTTTTATTTTTTTTATTATTTATTTAATTACTCCTTTTTACGCCCATTGGGCTTTTACATTTGCTATACAATGTTTACAATTTTTACGTGAGTGTTAGTAATAAATATTATCCATTTTGCGTATACTACTAGTCATATACCTTCTTTAGCCAATGTTTCGGATGGCATTGCAGTGTCCACCATCAGTGCAGATGTGTTAATCATCATCAGGGCAGATATGCAATGTTGTCCAAAAAGTTGGCTAAAGAAGAAGGTTGCACGGCATAATAACCCAAATATAAAATACTATATATAATACCAATACCCCATCTTAACGTATGGTTGTATTGTTTGGGGAGCGTCAGGTAGAACAATTTTAGATCCATTAGTGAAGGCCCAGAAATCCATAATTAGAGTCATTATGCGTAAACCCCATAGGTTTTCTAGCGATTAGCTCTACAAAAAATTTAATGTACTTGATGTTCGTCAAAACTACACAAAAAAGGTTATTATCCACGTACACAAAAATCTAGAAAAACTTAATAAAATTGATCATAAATACATCACAAGAAGTCACAACAGAAAGGATCTTGTGGTCGGAGAGCAATACGTCGAAGTTCCAAAAGACATATACATATCTTTGACCGAAATTATACAACAAAATCCCCCCAGAATTAAACATTAAAACATGCAAAAAGACATGCATCGGTTCAATAATAAATAAATGGTTGATTGGCTTAGGTAGAGTTGAGTCTGAAAAATGGTTAACTATTAAATGGCACAATCGGTAAAAACTTAGTATATATTTAATCTACAAAAAAAAAACTGTGTTTTTTTTTGGACTTAATACATTTTTGGCATTTTTCACCAGCGTATGGTTCCTTAGAACGGGCAATCTGCCTAGCTAGGAACTAATATATGTAGACAAACAAGACATAATAACACTTATACCCATTTTAATATTAAAAATTATTTTGAAATATTATTATTATGTTATTTTTGCTGTATAAATGTATCTTATGTAATAAATAAATAAAAGTCTATTGCAGTGAATGTATAAAATCATAACTGTCAATTTACATTATTATTTACATAAACTTATTCCCTGTTTTAGCTTTCAGATGCATCTTTTGACACTTTGGATCAATATTCAACTTCATATACAAAGACTAATCCCGAATGCAATTACTTCTTTACACCAAATTACTTAAATAAAGATTTGGTAAGTGATAATATGATATGCATACAACCGTCTACATATCCCAGAGATCGTTTATATGGGGCACCTTGGGTATATAATCGCACCATTTATGGTTTATGTTCGTGGAAACATGGTGTCAATGACGCCCTATTAATATTCACAAGAGTTGCCGCATTCACAGATTGGATCAAAAATTGGATAAGGTAGTATTGTAGAGGCCATGGTGTTATCTAGACTCTTTTACTTGAAGTTTATATAACTATACAATAGTTAACAAACGTCAAAAATATTTTCCGTCCGATGACGTGCAGATTTTATAAGTAATTAAAAAAAATTGTAACATTTAATGGTATTTACGCATATTGCAAATTTCAAAAAGACCTCTCGATTTTTATAAGCAAGCCAAATGTTTTACCTTCCGAAAATATTATTAAACTTTGTAAGACAACTTGGGAGGTGTGTATGGAACCATTTATTGGATAACGAACACCTCCGTTATTCCTCCACACTCCAAATAATTCGCCATGTTTTTTTTACATTAACTCCACACAGGAGGCCCTGAGGAAAATAATTTACCTCAGGGCCTGCTAAACTACTTACGTAGTTTGTCAGCAGGTACATAATGACAACTTTTTTGCAATAACATGGTACAATAGTAAACAGTATCTAGGTATGTGTAATGTTGATGATAAGTTAAACAATAAAGATAAGTTTGTTAAATTACAGAAAAGTATGAATATAAATATGTAAAAAGTAGCATAAGCCTTATATAACACACAAGTACAAATGAATTTATTATGAACAAATGAATATACTCAACAAGTATTTCTATAGTTTAATATAGGTACATAAGATAATACAAATTGTGAATGTGAATTCCAATTAGGAAAACAAGGTCTTTGGTAGGGCATCAATATGAATCATCAGCATCTAATAGCCATTTCCTTAGATCATATTTGAGTTTAGCTGTAAAAACGTTTATATTTTTAATTGTCATTGGTAGTTTATTAAATAATCTGGGTACAATATAGTTTAGGGTTCTTTCACAGTATTTATTGATACATTTAGGAACCACCAATCCTTCATTTTGAGTGAATCTTGTATTATGTTTATGGAAAACTCTTTTCCTATACAAGGAATCAGACAATATAAGATACTGACTTACAATATTGTAAAACAATAATCCTCTGACAGGTAAAACATTCAGAGACTTGTGTATTAATTTAGCATTGCTTTTGTGTGCATTGGTATTTGTATTCATTGCATTGGTATTTGTATTCATTGCATTGGTATTCTTAAACCTAATTGAATTTATAATATTTTTTTTAAAACCCGTGTCTTTGTAGCTAGTTATTATCGGCCATGATTAATCCTTATAATTTATTGAGCCTTCCAGATGTGGACATATACGTAGGCCTACCTCCATTTTATTACAGTCTTGCGGATTCAGTATTCCCATTAAATCATCTTTTAAAATAAATTAATATTTATTTGAATTTAAATTTGAATTTGAATTTTGTTTGTTTGAATGAAACGCAGTGGTGGCTCGAGCACTTCTTTGTTGATATCTCAGCTTCGGGAGAATCTTTGAAGATCCTGTGTGGAGGGATTATTGTTCAATAGACCATGTTTGTTAGCAGAGGTGCCCGGGTTCATGAGGTTTGTCTTAGTCTGAGTGACGGATGGGTTTGCTCACCTTTTTTTTTTTTTTACATGAGCTCCACACAGGAGGCGCTGAGGAAAATAATTTACCTCAGGGCCTATGTCATCTTTGGGGATGCTGTGTGGAGGGTTTTTTTAGGAAAAGGAAGGAGAGGAGAGTTCTGGGAAGGAAGAGGGTTTAAGGGGTGGGTAGGAATCTGGGGTTCAGTGTGTCTTGGTCATCCGCCTCCAAGACCTAGACAAACCTCACCCCATATACTGCGTGAGAAACGTATCGGAAGACTGGTTGAGCAGACCTTTTGAATTTCCCAGCTGGAGTCTCTCGACCCTCGCCTTGCACCGAAGTGGGAGGGATCGATTCATTCGTCCATCACTCCTGGTGACATTGATCCAAAAACCCTACCCGTCATCCATTTTTCCGTCCCAGAACTTAATATCCTTCCTTTCGCTAAAAATACCCTCTACACAGCATCTCTAAAGATGACATATGCTCCGAGGGAAATTGTTTTCCTCAGTCATATGTAAACTAAATTTAAAAACAGGTAAAACATCTGACTTGTGTAAAAAATACAAGGTAACTACTTTCAAAACGGTACATGCTTAATTTAAACATTTTTTTAAACGAAATTCATCAAAATGAATAGGTATACAATCAAGAAAAAAATTAAATTATTATTGCAAAATCGGAAAAAGTTATGACGTTTTCTTCATTTTAATGTATAAATTAAATATTAAGGTACATATAAACATAAAATTTTAACTTCCAAGTATGAACAACACATAAAACGAAAACAACAAATAGTTGTATGTACATAATGTATTTTTGTAAAACTATTGTATTTCCAAATCGTCGCCTTAGTTCTAGTATGTTCAATAGACCATTAGATAATTTTACAGATGGAGAATGTTTTCTTTCATTATTTCAATGAAACATGATGAAAGGTGTTTAAGATAAAGTTATTTCCGTAAAGGTTTTCTCATTTTCTCATTAGTTTCAATAATTCTTAGTTTAGTGAGTTACCATCATATTTTATACTTCATTTTTAATTTTATCTTGGAGATTGAACAAAAACTAAAATGGTCTATTGAACAAACAAGAACTAAGACGACGAAATGTATTTTCTATTGTATTTTCTAATCTAGTTTCATAATCACCACAATAAACACCTATTAATTTCCTTGCAGCCAAAGCCATTCATATAAATGTTAAATAAACGTGTTTAATAAAATGCATTTTAATAATCGCCTGCAATTTTTTCAAATAACCTAAAATATTTCCCATAATACAAGGTAACAACAAATCCCTTCACATTTGACGGAGTTGTCGGTGATGATCTTGATTGAATTTGATGACCATCGACCAGAGACAAGGAATCTTTACAATTCTTCGCCGAATCTTTACCATTCGTCCATACAAACTAACCCAACACAACCCAAAATATTTTATTTCAAGTTAACAATAATTTTCTTCACATTTGACGGAGTTGTCGGTGATGATCGTCATTGAACTTGATGACCATCGACCAGAGGCAAGGAATCTTTACCATACATTTGTCCCTAAAAAACTATAAATGTATCAGATATCATAAGAATTCTTATAAATAGTATAGCAGTGAATTTGTACTTGTACAAACATAAATATAATTAAAACGTAATGGATTTGATTAAATCTTTAATTAAAACATTTCATCCACTTATTTTGACGAATATGTTGGGAGTTATTTATGATTATAGAAATAAAACCACAAAAACTAGGGTAAGTTACCCTTGGAAAAATGATTTTCGAAATCCATCAAATAAAAAATAATAAATATTGTGACAGATTGACGATATGTGTGTTTCTCTATCAGTTTACCGTTCCGCCCCCTTTTTAACCTATAAAATAATAAGTTGCTCCAAATCTTTTTCAAACTACTACAATGTGTCGCGTTGGGCTTGTACTTGTCATACTATCTGTTGTTTGTGTACAGGGTAAGTGGCTCATTTCTGGTATCTAATATATCGGCATATGCACATTCTTAATGATGAGATATTTCAAGTTATGTACATACGAGTATATAGGTAGAATATAATTATTTTAATTTATCACAACTTTTAATTGTCTGTAAACATAATGTTATGTTTACAGACAATTAAATCAGTTGAAAACTTGTAAAGTATACCACGAATATATTTGACACTGGTGAATATGAAAGACTTGGCGTTTAAAATCATGATATTAATCTGAAGTCCCCTTTAGCCAAGGATGAACAGAGAAAAGAGTTATATAATTTATTGCCTCCTATAAAAATAACATGATGATATTTGCATTCCAGGAATATATTCCGATATAATAGATACCCCGTATATGGCTGCCGTATTCTGGCTTCAGGGGGACGTTTACAGATTCCATTGTAATGGAGCCATCATTAGCAGTAGACA
This sequence comes from Limnephilus rhombicus, assembly GCA_929108145.2. Lineage (NCBI taxonomy): Eukaryota > Metazoa > Arthropoda > Insecta > Trichoptera > Limnephilidae > Limnephilus > Limnephilus rhombicus. The sequence continues at coordinate 15,115,612 of OV815272.1, read as the reverse complement.
CGTGCTGACCACTGCCACTTGTGCCGGGTAGGTTTTTGAAATATGGCGCTAGTTGTATAATTCTTCAGATTTTGAAATATGTTCCTTTTTTACGTTAACTGCACACCTTAGGAAAATAATTTCCCTCAGGGCCTATGTCATTTTAAGGGAAGCTGTTTGGAGGTTCTTTTTGAGGAGAGAAAGGAGTGAACACGAGTCTTTAAGAGACCCATGTTGTAGGAGGGAGGAAACACTGAAGGCGATAAGATGCAATGTCTGAATATTATTTTTGTCATACAACTAAACAGGACATAATTGCCTGTTAACGTTTTCTTGCATTGCTAGATGCATGGCAGCTGTCGATGCCCTCTGCAAACAAAGCTCTATGCATTTGTTGGTGATTGTATAGTACGATATATATATATATATATATATATATATATATATATATATATATATATATATATATATATATATATATATATTTTTCTTATATGAATACCTCACAAGAGTCCCAGCTGCTCACGTCTGGAGCCAGTGAGTCTATTGCATCCCCAAATGGTTTATGTTGTGAGGCTGAAGGGGAAGGGGCGGAGATGGGGAAGAGGTGTGTAGGAAAGTACCTGGCTATTTCGATCTGGGCACCAAATACTGCTAAAGCCATTTCAAGCAACATTTCAATTCTGAATGGTTGTCTTCTTACACCAGGGCGATACTAAGAGTAACTTCCACTCTGGAACGTGCCGCAAATATGCTATATATTATTTTAAATGATTAAATAACACAAATTAATCAAATAAAATGTATATGCCCACGCCGGGATTCAATCCCGCGACCTTCGGATTGCGAGTCAAGAGCCTTACCGCTAGACCGCGGCGGCCGTCAGTATGTTTTGTTCACTTCTTATGGTACTTTCATAACAACAATTTGAAAACAAAAGTAGTTCATAAATATTTATTTAGGTACATATTGGGTAGTTACGCTAACTGGTCACGAAAAATATAAATACATAATAATTAAATCTAAAAAAGTTAATGGTAGGAGGAACTTCTGCGTGGCCCTTAATCTTACAAAAACTTAATTTTATATTTGAGGGGAAAACACTAAACTAAACTGATTTTTTATTTTAATTTTTCACATGTAGCAAACACCTTATGGGGATACATAATTATAATTATGACAATATAATCACTTTGTTTTAATTCCACTACATGGAAATGGTAAAGGTCTTAGCCCTTATAATCTAGAATTTCTTGGAATAAAAATAATAATAATAATCATTACAAATAAATAAAAAATTATTAGTAAATGAAGTACTAAATAAGTAGAGTTAGATTTGTCAAACAGCCCCATTTTTCACCCATCAAAATGATTACTTCCATAATATATATATTTTTTTAATATTATATTAATTCATATTATTATAGTAAAGGGTGCACAATTATTTATTTAATAAATAACTAATAAAAATAAATAATTAATTTTTTAACTATCAAATAATTGCCAAAGTTGCTTTTAAAATCATAAGAAAAATTAAAAATTTTATTGGCTGAATTATTATTATTTTCTAAATTAAAACACTAATCAATAAAGTAGCACATTTGTGAAGAAGATATAGCCGTTCCCCATAAGTACCGGAAAATATGTAGAGATGCCACATAGAATAATAGAAATAATGTTCATTGCAACAGCTAAAAGAGCAACAGGAATTGATAAAAGGGTTTGGGCTACAGTTTTTATGATTTAAGCGGATTCTGAATGATACATGTCTATGAAATATAATACAAATGTAATATTAATAAACGAAATTCCGTTTTAGGGATACAATTGGATTCAGAAATATAATGGTGAGAGTTGGGTCGTCAAACCACCTTTACGGAGGGCAAGAACACTTTGTGGAAAATGTGAACAGGCATTTTAAATTCAGCCCTGACTTGGATTCTGACATTGCAGTTCTCAGACTTTCGGAACCCTTAAAGCTCAGTTCTCGAGTTGCATTGGTGAATCTTCCCGAACGGGATTTATCGCCATATGAAGAAAGTTTACCGAAAGTAATCTTTTATGACCTTGGTAAAGTAAGTATCACGTTACCTAATTTTTCAATGATCTTCATCATAATAATATTTATTACATGAATTTAAACATCGTACTTCAAAATCGCTTGAAATTTAAAAAAAAAAAAAATTACGCCCTATAGCATATATTTGTAAATTGGTTTTTGTGGGTTCAAATCGTATAATATACAGACCTAACGATACCTGAAAATTAGTTAATAATTTTCATTTTATTTGTTTGTTTAATTTCAAGCTGTAAGCACCTGATATGTTAAAATGTACATAACGACAATAGCATTTTTTAAGTACAATCTGCAATATTGATTTATTCCCTATTTTAGCTTTCAGTTACACCTTTTAACTCTTTGCAAGAATATTCAACTCAGAACACAAAGACTAATCCCGGATGCAATAGCAACATTAAACCAAATTACCTAAATAAAGATTTGGTAAGTGATAATATGATATGCGTACAACTGTCTTCTTATCCCAGAACTATTTTATTTGGTGCACCTTGGGTATATAATAGCACCATTTATGGTTTATGTTCATGGGAACATGCAAACAATATTAACAACCATTTAATATTCACGAGAGTTGCTGCGTTCACAGATTGGATCAAAAATTGGATAAGGTAGTATTTATAGAGGCCAAGGTCTTACCTAGCCTCTTTTACTTGGAGTTAATATAACTATATGTAGTTGGTGAACCGCAAAAAACTATCATCGATATGCAGAATTTATAATTAATCAAAAAAAAAATTGTAACATTTAATCTTATTTATGTAAATCACGAATTTTAAAAAGACCTCCAGTTGTTTAAAGGATGTCAAATGTTTTACCTTCCGAAAATATTATTAAACTTTGTAAGGCGATTTGGAGACGTGTAAGGAAGGAAACTTATATAAGATAACCAACACCTCCGTAATTCCACCCCACCCCAAGTAATTCGCTAAGTTTGATGACTTAGCAGGGGTGCTCGGGTTCATGGGGCGAGGTTTGTCTAGGTCTGAGAGGCGGATGGGTTTGCTCACTTACAGCGTGGCGGGCCGGATCGGTGGAGACTGGTTGAGGGAGACCTTTTGAATTCTCCAGCCGGACACTCTCGACCCTCTCCTCGCACTGCAGTGGGAGGGATGGATTCATTCGTCCATAACTCCTGGTGACACTGAATCCCAGATTCCTACCCACCCTCATCCCCTTTTCCGTCATCGAACTTAATATCCTTCCTTTCGCTAAAAATACTCTCAAAACAGCATCCCTAAAGATGATATAGGCTCCGAGGGAAATTTGTTTTCCTCAGGGCCTCCTGTGTGAACCAAATTTAAAAACAGGCAAAAAACTGACTTGTGTAAAAAAATAGAGGTGATTACTCTCAATACTGTACATGCTTAATTTAAAAATTTTTGTAAATACAAAACGAAGTTCATCAAAATGAATATACAATCAACAAGAAAAAAATTAAATTATTATTGCAAAATCGAAAAAGTTAAGACATTTTCTTCATTTTGATGGATAAATTAAATGTACATGTAAACATAAAATTTATGACTTCCAAATGTGAACAACACATTTTTTAATTCTCGAAATAATTGTATGTAAAGTATTTTTATAAAACTGTTTTAAATTTATTTCCAAAGTAATGATCATTTTATTGTAAGCATAAATAATATGGTTTGGTAATCACGACAATAAACACTGAAAATATATACCTACTAATTTCCTTGCAGGCAGAGCCATTTATGTAAATGTTAAATAAATGTGTTTAATAAAAAGCATTTTAATAATCGCCTGCAATTTTTTCACATAACCTAAAATATTTCCCGTAATACAAGTTAACAACACATTTGACGGAGTTGTCGGTGATGATCTTGATTGAATTTGATGACCATCGACCAGAGGCAAGGAATCTTTACCATACATTCGTCCATACAAACTATAAATATATCAGATAATATAAGAATGTTTATACTTTAATAAATAATCAAACAAATAAGTAATGTAGCAATGAACTTATACTTGCAAAAACACATGTATAATTTACACACGATGGATTTGTTTAAATCTTTAATTAAAACGTTTTATATTAAATGAAAAAACACACTTTGTAAAACACCACTTTTTATTGGAATTAATATTTAACAACCAACCAGGTTTCGCTCAGCCCAAGCTTCATCAGGGCTTATTATATCAACTTTGTGTTTTACAAAGTGTGTTTTTTCATTTAATATATAATGTCACATTTTATCTTAAACGTAAACGTTTTATCTTATTATTGTGACTAATAAGTTGGGAATTAGGTATGAGTATGTAAATGAAACCACAAAAACTTACTTACCTTAGAGTCAGAATAATTATTATGATTTTTGAAAACCATCAAATAAAAAAATAAAAATATTTTGACAGATTGACGATATGTGTGTTTCTATCATTTTACCGTTCCGCCCCCTTTTAAGCCTATAAAATAATAAGTTGGTCCAAAAACTTTTTCAAACTATTACAATGTGTCGCGTTGGGCTTGTACTTGTCATCCTATCTCATGTTTGTGTACAGGGTAAGTTGTTAATTTCTGATATTTAATATTTCGACATAATGCACATTCTCATTGATGAGATATTTCAAGTGACAGTGTACATTGTACATACCCAGGTAAAATATAATTATTTTAATTCATAACAACTTTTGATTTTCTGTAAACCTGTTGTTAAAGTATCAAAAGATTTAAAAACATGTTTCTTGAATGTTGAAAACTTGTAAAATACTTTCACCACGAATATTTTTGACACTGGTGAATATGAAAGACTTTGCTTTTAAAATCATAACAATCTGAACTTGCCAAAGCCAAAGGTGATCAGAGCATAGAGTTAAATAACTTATTGTCTCCTATAAAAATAACATGATGATATTTGCATTCCAGGAATATATTCCGATATAATAGATACCCCGTATATGGCTGCCGTATTCTGGCTTCAGGGGGACGATTACAGATTCCATTGCAATGGAGCCATCATCAGTAGTAGACACGTGCTGACCACTGCCACGTGTGCCGGGTAGGTTTATGAAACATGTGGCTAGTTGTATAATTCTTCAAATTTTGAAATGTGTTCTTTTTTTACACTAACTCCACACCTTTGAAAAATAATTTCCCTCAGTTTTGGGAAAGATATTTGGAGGGGAGAGAAACATGTTGTAGGAGGGAGGAAACACAGTAGCCGATAAGATGCAACATCTGTATATAATTTTTGATATACAAACAAACAGGCAATAATTGCCTGTAACGTTACCTTGCATTACCTGTTGCATGGCAGCTGTTTTGGTCATCAATGTCCTCATATAAAAAAAAAACTTAAATGAATTTGCTGCTCATGAAAAACAGAACAAATTTAATTGGAGTTAATAAGAGGAACTTCTGGAGTTAATAAGAGGAACATTTTAAACATATTTCCCTCCCCCACGCCTACCTTTAACCCCTCCCAAAGTTGATGTTCTTTCTCCCTCTTCTGCGTTTCATTTAAATACTGTGTAACTCTGTATTTTATTAAATGTATTTTATTCTCCCCCGTTGGACGTTCAAATCGAACCGGAACCGATTGGTTAAAGATGTGGAATTAAAACGAAGTTATTTTATTGTCATTATAATTATTTTTTTAATCAAAAAGTATAGCCAATATCTAGCACGAAAATGAATTTTATTCGCGTATCTTTTAAATTATATATATATTAATAATTTTTCACGATTTTAGGGGCAATTTTGACATTTTTTGTGAGATAACGGTAATCCAAAGAAAAAAACATGCAAAATCTACTATACAAATATAATGAAAAATAAAACATCCGAAAAATGCGTTTTTTGCGACGAAATTTTAAATTTATGTACGACATATTTGTGCTAACGTAAATCAGTCATTTTTAATTTGAATTTACGCCCATCTTCTTCAATAATAAAAAAGCGATATATTTAATCATATTTGCGTAATAAATAGGTTAAAACTTTTTTTTAAACAATTATCATCAACTCACAAAAATAATTGCTTTTGAAATCAAGTAAAATAAAATTTTTATTTACGTTTATTTTGTAATTTAAAACACTTATCAATAAAGTAGCATATATCTACTAGGTAGATATTTGCTACACCTTTAATTTTCAGTTTGATTGGGTAATTTGGACTAAAATCCAAAATTTTCTTTTGTATGAAAAGAGCTGCGTAGCCTTTCCCCATAAATACGGGAAAAATATTTAGAATGCCAAAAAGGATAAATGAAATAATGTTCATTGCAACAGCTAAAAGATGAAAGGAATTAAAAAAAGGCTTTAAGTTTATCAATTTTTACGTTCAAGCCTTAGGCGGATTCTGACTGGCACACTTATAATATAATATAATTTATTTTATCGTTTTAGGGATAAGGTTGGATTTAGAAATATAATGGTGAGAGTCGGGTCTTCACACCACCTTTACGGAGGGCAAGAACACTTTGTGGAAAGTGTAAACAGACATTTTAAATTCAGTCCTGACTTGGATGCTGACATTGCAGTTCTCAAACTTTCGGAACCCTTAAAGCTCGGCTCTCGAGTTGCATTGGTGAATCTTCCCGAATGGGATTTATCGCAAAAAGAAGTCCATTTACCGGAAGTAACCTTTTATGACGATGATAAAGTAAGTAACATGTTTATATTCGATCATCTTCACAACAATAATATTTATAACATCAATTTTAACATCGTATTTGGGATTTTATTGTTTTTTTTTAAATGAGTGAAGTTCATACTCGGTAGAAGTGAAACCTTCAGAAGACTAAAGTAGACAAGAGTGGGGAGGCTACGAAGCACCGCACAAAGAGGAGACCGATTATACTACCTCATTCTCTCGCAGGCTGTATGTTATAGATTATAGACGTCCGGCGTGTCTAGTGGTAAGGCTTTTGACTCGCAATCCGATGGTCGCGGGATCGAATCCCGGGCTGGACAATTAAATTTGATTTGATCAATTTGTGTTATTTCACAATAAATTCATTAAAAACAATATATAGTATATTTGCGGCACGTTCCAGAGCGGAAGATACCCTCAGTATCGCCTTGGTGTATGACCACCATTCAGAATACCTACCTCATTATCTCGCAGGCTGTATCTTACAGATTATAGACGGCCGGAGCGGTCTAGCGGTAAGGCTCTTGACTCGCAATCCGAAGGTCGCGGGATTGAATCCCGACCTGGGCAAATAAATTTTATTGGATTAATTTGTTTTATTTCATCATTTCAAATAATATATAGTATGTTCCGGAGTGGAAGATACTCTCAGTGTCGCCTTGGTGTAAGAGCACCATTCAGAATTGAAAAGTTGCTTGAAATGGCTTTAGCCGTGTTTGGACCAGATCTGGATAGCCAGATACTTCCCTAACGTCCTCTTCCTCACCTCCTTCCCCTCCCCACTACCTACAGCCTTACAAAATAGGGATGCAATAGTCTCAATGGCTCCAGACGGGAACAGCTGAGACTCTTGTGCGGCATTCATACATAATAAAAAAAATTAAATATATTAAAAATGATGTTAGTGTCTATCAATTTTTAATGTCGCTTTTTTTCGTTTCATCGAGTTTCAAATTACAACGGTGCTAAAGAAGTTTTCACTTCAAAAAATTATCGCCATATAGCAAATCTTTGTAAATTTGTTTTTGTAGGTTCAAATATTTTCTTTATATACACTTTTTGAATTGTGTCATTCGTTATGCAAAATTAATGGCTTATTTAATGAACGTATTGTTGAACTATTGAATTTCTTAGAAATGCAACAAGTTGTATACGCGATCTATAGACTTAAATATACAGAGACCTAAAAATATCCTAATAAATATTATTTTTAATATTAGCTGTCGTGCTTTAAATTTATTTGTTTTATTTATTTATTTTATTTTATTTTTATTTTTATTTTTATTTTTATATTTTTTATATTTTTGAATATTTTAATTTCAAGCCTCAAGTCTTACGATATTAAAATTCATATAATAACCATGAAAGTTTTTTCTTGTAAGTTTTCTTGCAATCTGCATTACCGTGATTTATTTTTATTTTTATAATTTACACACCAGATTTAAATGTCCGGGTTTAATTTTCCCCACAGGAAAAACTAAACCCTTTCACACACTTCCCAAATGATCATCTGGTCAATCCACGTTATGCAATTGCACTATATGTATTATAATAATTACAAAACAATACAAGAACAACATGTCAACCTACCAGAGACCAGATGGGATAATAATTAACCGACTCCAGATATTTTCATATCAGAGGGTTCGGCTCTGTGGAATTCCTAATTGAACCTATAAATCCTACTGATCCCTCAATATAAATATTTAAAAAATCTTTTGTAATCCTACATGTATTTAAAATTACCGATTTTTGCATTTTTATATATAAATTCTTTGACAAATCTAATACGCCTAAATTTTATTTTTATTTTTATTTTTATTTTTATTTTTATTTTTATTTTTACTTTTATTTTTATTTTTATTTTTATTTTTATTTTTTATACACGCACCAGATTTAAATGTCCGGGTTTAATTTTCCCCACAGGAAAAACTAAACCCTTTCACACACTTCCCAAATGATCATCTGGTCAATCCACGTTATGCAATTGCACTATATGTATTATAATTACAAAACAATACAAGAACAACATGTCAACCTACCAGAGACCAGATGGGAAAATAATTCACCGACTCCAGATATTTTCATATCAGAGGGTTCGGCTCTGTGGAATTCCTAATTGAACCTATAAATCCTACTGATCCCTCAATATAAATATTTAAAAAATCTTTTGTAATCCTACATGTATTTAAAATTACCGATTTTTGCATTTTTATATATAAAATTCTTTGACAAATCTAATACGCCTAAATTTTGAATCAGAGACCTAGGTATAATGCCAGTAGCCGAAATAACTAATGGTAATATTTTTATATTCCGAGAATGCCAAATTCTTTTAATCTCATTTCCTAAATCTGTGTATTTTCTAATTTTTTCAGAAACAGTTTTTTGAATATTACAGGAATTTGGAATAGCTACATCAATGATATAAGTTATTTTTTTAATTTTGTCATGTAAAACTATATCAGGTCTATTATGACTAATTGTTCTGTCTGTTAGTATAGTTTTATCATAATATATTTTATAAAATTCATTTTCTAAAAATGAATTTGGTTCATATTCATAATATGGTACTATATTACGGCAGTCAATCAAGTTATGTTTAATTACCAAACTTTGGTGGATTATTTTTAAAACCTGATTGTGCCTAAATGTATACTCGGACGGCGCTAATATAGAACATCCCGATATAATATGTTCTATAGTTTCCGGAAAAGCCAAACATTTTCTACATAAATCATCAATTTGATTTATATCTTTGATTATATGCTTCCTATAATTTTTAGTATTAATGACTCTATCTTGAATGGCAAGCATAAATCCTTCTATTTCTGCGCTCAACTCTCCAATACTCAACCATTTGTTTGACGAAAGTTTGTCAACATACGTTTGGTTGAGATAATTGAAGTGTTTTGCATGAATAATTTTATTTGACCAGGAATCTAATAATTCCTGGTTAGTATTTATAAGAATGTTGACATTCTCGTCATATAAATTTAAAGGGGTAATGTTTCTATCTGCCTTACAAATTATTTTGTGCATTTCTGAGCTATTAGCTTTCCTATGGAAAAAATTTCTAAGCATTTCTACCTGATTGTGTTTCAAAGATGTTATTTTGACTACACCTCTACCTCCTAAATTTCTAGGTAAATTAATTCGTTCTATAGCTGAATTTGGATGATGGCAATTAAACTTTGTTAACGTAGTTCTAATTAATCGTTCTAAACTATCTAAATCTGTATTGGACCATTTAATTATGCCAAATGAGTACGTTAATAAAGGTATTGCCCAAGTATTTATTGCTTTTACTAAATTTTTAGCAGATAGATTGCATTTTAAAATTTTTCTGATCCTAGTTTGAAATTTAATCCTAATATCATTTTTAATACTAGTGTGATCTAATCTATTCGATTGCGGGTATCCTAAATATTTATAAACCTCATCCCCTTTCATACTTTTAATTTTGAAATTTCTAAATATACCCTCGTCTCCATCTACAATTTTGCCTTTCTCTATATGGATCGTTTTACATTTATCTAAACCAAAAGTCATTTTAATATCATCTGAAAAAATTTTAACTACCTTAATCATTTTTTCTAAATTTGGTTCAGAATTTGAAAATAATTTTATATCATCCATATATAATAGATGTGAAACTATACTACTCTCTCTTGTATTACCCTTAATTTTTATTCCAAACTTGCTTTTAATTAACATTTTAGACATAGGATTCAATGCTAAGCAAAACCAAAGAGGACTCAATGAGTCTCCTTGAAAAATCCCTCTTTTGATTGAAATGCCCGGTACTACTATTTTCTTACCTTTTAAATTTACTAGTAAATCTGTATTCCAAAAGGACATAATATTTTTCAAAAAGCTAATTATAATTGGGTTAACTTTATATATTTTTAATATTTTTATTAGCCACGAGTGCGGGACACTATCAAAAGCTTTTTGATAATCTATATAACAAGTATGTAAATTACGCTTTTGATTTTGAATTTGTTTTAAAATTACAGAATCAATAACTAATTGTTCTTTACATCCCATATGTTTTCTGCGACAACCTTTTTGTTGTTCAGATAAAATATTTTTTTCATCCAAATGAGTATATATTAAATCTGTCAAGCAAGAGGTTAAAATTTTGTATATTGTCGGTAGACATGTAATGGGTCTATATTGAGAGGGATTATTAATATTTTCGCTTTTAGGTAACATATAAGTAATGCCCTTAGTTAGAAAATTAGGAAAATTTTGAGGTTGTTTGACAAGTTTTGAAAGATTTTTTGCAAAAAGAGGATGTAAAATAGTTAGACGTTTGTACCAAAAATTATGTATCCAATCGCAACCCGTGGCTTTCCAATTATGAGTATTTTTTATAATTTTGGCTAACAATTCAACCGATATATCAGAAAAACTCATTTGTTCAATGTCTGAACAATTGAGTTCTTCATTTTCTATCCATGAACCTGCCTCATTATGTTTTATATCTTTACTCCAAATGTTTGTCCAAAAATCGCGCATATCTGATTCAGATGGCAACGGAATATTATTATTCGAAATAATATTTTGTTTATCATCAAGTTTGGAATAAAATATTTTCTCATTTTTTTGAAATAATCTATTATTATTCCTTTTATTATACGTATAATTATATCTTTTTAATCTACTAGCTTTTACACCTAATTTTTGTTTTAATAAATCTAATAAATCATTGATTATATTTTCATTATTATTACTACCAATGTTATAACCAAATTTTCTACCAATTTCATCTACATGTCTCAAAATATTTCTACTTCTATTCCCATTTTTATATTCAATTACTCTAGCTATACTACTTCTTAAAAATACTACATCATTTTCTAATCTAATCTGCCATTCTGGTTTACTATAACTATATGATCTATCATCAGAGGATGTTAATTTAACTCCTAACCTAGTACATATAGTGATAGCGCTAGCGTACACTAACGTATGAAGATCTAAAAAACTAATATCGTCAAATATTATTTTTGGTAAAATTAAATTATTTAATTCAGAAATTAATTTAGATAATTTTTTTGACGTATGCAATTTTGGTAATTTTGGTCTAACTGTGGGCTCTATATCTATATATCTATTTATATTATTATGAAGCAAGTTAGCTAATTCTATTACATTATCATCTAGTAAGTTTAAATTTGAAATGTTGATTTCCCTAAGATTATGAATAGCGTCTAAGTTATTTGAATCTACTGTAATATCATTAGATTCTTCTACTAGAATATTATCTAAACTGTCTTCATTCAATGTATCTAATATAACATTACTACTCGTATTAATTTGTTCTAAATTATTCTCTAATTGCAATCTATCTCCTATTTCCTTTTTTATCTGATTTAATGTTACTACAGGGATTAAATTATTTTTGAAAATTGCCCTTTTTTGGTCAGCTAATCTTTGTTCGTTTACTTGGGCAACCGGATAATTTTGTGAGAAAAGTAAATGTAATTTTTTCCTATACAATAACATATCTGTTTCTAGTTTCGTCACATAAAAATATGAACGAACGATGAACATATTGACATCGTTCGTCCATTTCATTCTCTGCCTAGGAATACCTGCTTTTGTTTTTTGGGGTCTCAGATTATCAATGTTCATCTGTAAAGATGACATAATCAACCCATTTTCATTTCCGTTGGTTGAAAATGACATTTTGTCACCATTCAAAACAACTTGGAAATGATTATTATTATTATTCCTACATTCCAGTAACCAAGCAACTGTCGTCGTTACCTAATACTGTCATTTGTCAACAAATAATTTTCAATTTGGCCAAATGAAATATTTTAATGTAAACTACCCTTCAATACTACAAATCTATAATAAATATTATATTTTAGAATAATGTTATCAAAATAAAATATATATAATTAAATTTACCTGCAAAATATATTTCAAAGTAATCTCAAAATACTGTTGTTTACCTTGGTTACTGAAGCCCTCACAAAAGGAAAAATATTATATCGTATTTATTTATCTAAATATCCTACGGTTGACTGGCAGTTTATTTATTAGGTTATCTAATATACTTATTTTCAAATATTTATATGTTTTGGGATCAAAGCTAATTCTTTTCTTTCTGATACAATAAAAAAATCAGAGAGCCAAAATACAAGCAAACGTCGAGGCTAGCGTTGCTAAGCAACCTATTATTTATTTTTATTTTTATTTTTATTTTTATTTTTATTTTTATTTTTATTTTTATTTTTATTTTTATTTTTATTTTTATTTTTATTTTTATTTTTATTTTTATTTTTATTTTTATTTTTATTTTTATTTTTATTTTTATTTTTATTTTTATTTTTATTTTTATTTTTATTTTTATTTTTATTTTTATTTTTATTTTTATTTTTATTTTTATTTTTATTTTTATTTTTATTTTTATTTTTATTTTTATTTTTATTTTTATTTTTATTTTTATTTTTATTTTTATTTTTATTTATTTTTATTTATACTCCTTTTTACGCCCATTGGTCTTTTACATTTAGTACACAATGCTTACAATTTGTATGTGAGTGTTAGTAATAATTAAAAAAAATATTATTCATTTTGCGTATTCTACTAGTCGTATACCTTCTTTAGCCAATGTTTCGGACGGCATTGCAGTGTCCACCATCAGTGCAGATGTGTTAATCATCATCAGGGCAGATATGCAATGCTGTCCGAAAAGGTGGCCAAAGAAGAGGGTTGGCTAAAGAACGGCATAATAAACCAAATATAAAATACGATAATTCTTTTTAGCAGTGAAAATCTAAAGTAAGAACTGTTAATCTACATTGTTGAACTTATTCCCTTTTTTAGCTTTCAGGTGCATCTTTTGACTCTTTGGGTCAATATTCAACTCTATATACAAAGACTAATCCCGAATGCAATAACTTATTTAAACCAAATTACTTAAATAAAGATCTGGTAAGTGACAATATGATATGCTTACGACCGTCTGCATATCCCAGAGATCGTTTATATGGTGCACCTTGGGTATATAATCGCACCATTTATGGTTTATGTTCGTGGAAACATAGTGTCAATGACGCCCTATTAATATTCACAAGAGTTGCCGCATTCACAGATTGGATCAAAAATTGGATAAGGTAGTATTGTAGAGGCCATGGTGTTATCAAGACTCTTTTAATTGAAGTTTATATAACTATACAACAGTTGGTGAAACGTCAAAAATATTCACCAAAGTGCAGATTTTATAAGTTCTTAAAAAATATATTTTTTATAACATTTTATGATATTTATGTATATTGCAAATTTCAGGAAGACCTCTAGTTATTTTTAAGCATGCCAAATGTTTTACCTTCCGAAAATATTATTAAACTTTGTAAGGAATTTGGGAGGTGTGTATGGAACCATTTATTGGATAACAAACACCTCCGTAATCCCTCCCCATTCCAAGTAATTCGCTATGTTTGGTGACTTAGCAGGGGTGCCCGGGTTCATGGGGTGATGTTGGTCTAGGTTTTGGCGGCGGATGTGTTTGCTCACCTACTGCGTGGCGGGCCGGATCGGGAGATACTGGCTGAGGGAGACTTTTAGAATTCTCTAGCCGGACGCTCTGGACCCTCGTTTTGCACTGCAGTGGGAGGGATGGATGCGTTCGTCCGTCACTCCTGTGCCTCCTGTCTGGACCAAATGTCAAAAACGCAAAACATCTGACTCTTGTAAAAAAATGCTATGCTAACTACTTTCAAAACTGTACATGCTTTATTTAAACATTTTTTAAGTGCAAAACGAATTTAATTAAAATGAATAAACAATCAAGTATAAATATATAAAGTACGATTATTACAATGTAACGATTTAACATTTAACAACAGTACGATTATTATTACATTCTTCTTTTCACGTATGATTTAAAAACTAAGGAACCTGTAAACATAAAATTTGTATCTTCCAAGTGAGAACCACACAATTTGTTTATTTTCGAAAGAGTTATATGTAATATTTTTTTATAAAACTATTGCATTTCAAAAGTAATAATCATTTTATTATAAGAACAAATAATACCTACAGTTTATTAATGACTTCAATAAATACTGAAAAAATTATATTCCTACTAATTTCCTTGCCATTTCTGCCATTTATGTAAATGTTAAATAAACGTGTTTAATAAAATGCATTTTAGTGGTCGATTACAATTATTTCACATAACTTACAATATTTACTTTAACACATATTAAAATTTCTTCACATTTGAGTTGTCGGTGATGATCTTGATTGCATTTACTCTCAATACTGTACATGCTTAATTTAAACATTTTTGTAAATACAAAACGAAGTTCATCAAAATGAATATACAATCAACAAGAAAAAAATTAAATTATTATTGCAAAATCGAAAAAGTTAAGACATTTTCTTCATTTTGATGGATAAATTAAATGTACATGTAAACATAAAATTTATGACTTCCAAATGTGAACAACACATTTTTTAATTCTCGAAATAATTGTATGTAAAGTATTTTTATAAAACTGTTTTAAATTTATTTCCAAAGTAATGATCATTTTATTGTAAGCATAAATAATATGGTTTGGTAATCACGACAATAAACACTGAAAATTTATACCTACTAATTTTCTTTTCACACAGAGCCATTTATGTAAATGTTAAATAAATGTGTTTAATAAAAAGCATTTTAATAATCGCCTGCAATTTTTTCACATAACCTAAAATATTTCCCCTAATACAAGTTAACAACACATTTGATGGAGTTGTCGGTGATGATCTTGATTGAATTTGATAACCATCGACCAGAGACAAGGAATTTTTACCATACATTATACATTCGTCCATACAAACTATAAATATATCAGATAATATAAAAATGTTTATACTTTAATAAATAATTAAACAAATAAGTAATGTAGCAATGAACTTATACTTGCAAAAACACATGTATAATTTAAACACGATGGATTTGATTAAATCTTTAATTAAAACGTTTTATATTAAATGAAAAAAAACACTTCGTAAAACACCACTTTTTATTGGAATTAATATTTAACAGCCAACCAGGTTTCGCTTAGCACAAGTTTCATCAGGGCTTATTATATCAACTTTGTGTTTTACAAAGTGTGTTTTTTCATTTCCCCTCCGCAACGTAAGCAGATATATGCGTTAAAAATATGTCTAAAATGTGTCTCCATAGAAACCGTTATAATTCTGTTATTGTTTTAGTTACATCCGTAAAATAAAAAGTGAAAGGTCGATAGTGAATCATGCTGCACGTCTCTATTCAAGTTGTCCATAGAAATACATAAAAATAACATTCTGTCAGACGCGCAGTGTGACACATAATTTATCCCGCCAAATTTCCTACGGGCGCCCGACATTGTTAATTTCTATTGAATATTTTAATATGAAATGATAAAAAAGTGAGGTGACAAAAGTGTTTATTACACATTTATACAATAGAATAAGTATTATTGTTTATATAATCTGTGATTTTAGTACCGTTTTCACATAAAAACATCTCGTGAGTCATTTTCACATTTTTTTAATGTTTGCATTCTAAATTTTAATATTTACAAAGGTTAATATTTATTTGTAATATAATAATTCGAAAGCTTATTTTGTAACCTGTCTAAAACAGTTTTTACTATTCGGCTACGTTCAGAAATGTTTCATTTATAGAGCTTTAATTTTGAAGCGGTAATAATACAAAGTTTTCGTAAAATGTCATTTCGTTTAAGACACCAAAAGCTAATATTCTCGAAAATTCGGAGGGGTTAATATATAATGTCACATTTTATCTTATCGGAGTTAGGTATGAGTATGTAAATGAAACCACAAAAACTTACTTACGTTAGAGTCAGAAAAATTATTATGATTTTTAAAAACCATCAAATAAAAAAATAAAAATATTTTGACAGATTGACGATATGTGTGTTTCTATCAGTTTACCGTTCCGCCCCCTTTTAAGCCTATAAAATAATAAGTTGGTCCAAAAACTTTTTCAAACTACTACAATGTGTCGCGTTGGGCTTGTACTTGTCATCCTATCTCATGTTTGTGTACAGGGTAAGTTGTTAATTTCTGATATTTAATATTTCGACATGATGCACATTCTCATTGATGAGATATTTCAAGTGACAGTGTACATTGTACATACCAGGTAAAATATAATTATTTTAATTCATAACAACTTTTGATTTTCAGTAAACCCGTTGTTAAAGTATCAAAAGATTTAAAAACATGTTTCTTGTATGTTGAAAACTTGTAAAATACTTTCACCACGAATATTTTTGACACTGGTGAATATGAAAGACTTGCTTTTAAAATCATAACAATCTGAACTTGCCAAAGCCAAAGGTGATCAGAGCATAGAGTTAAATAACTTATTGTCTCCAATAAAAATAACATGATGATATTTGCATTCCAGGAATATATTCCGATATAATAGATACCCCGTATATGGCTGCCGTATTCTGGCTTCAGGGGGACGATTACAGATTCCATTGCAATGGAGCCATCATCAGTAGTAGACACGTGCTGACCACTGCCACGTGTGCCGGGTAGGTTTATGAAACATGTGGCTAGTTGTATAATTCTTCAAATTTTGAAATGTGTTCTTTTTTTACACTAACTCCACACCTTTGAAAAATAATTTCCCTCAGTTTTGGGAAAGATATTTGGAGGGGAGAGAAACATGTTGTAGGAGGGAGGAAACACAGTAGCCGATAAGATGCAACATCTGTATATAATTTTTGATATACAAACAAACAGGCAATAATTGCCTGTAACGTTACCTTGCATTACCTGTTGCATGGCAGCTGTTTTGGTCATCAATGTCCTCATATAAAAAAAAAACTTAAATGAATTTGTTCGTGATTGTCAACACCTTTATGTATTGTTCGATTCCAATGGTTCCTTCATAACAACAATTTAAAAACACAAGTACCTAGTTCTTAAATATTTACTTGGGTACATATTGGGTAGTAATGCTAGCTGCTCATGAAAAACAGAACAAATTTAATTGGAGTTAATAAGAGGAACTTCTGCGCGGCCCTTTTCATTAAAAAAACCTTTTTTTGGATTTGAGGGTAAAATACTTTCGAAATTTCAGATGTAAAAAATATTCTTAATAAATAGTCTTAATAATACAGAAGCTCTTAAAATGAAATGAAATTATTTAAAATAAATATTTACTAAATAAACAGTGTTAGATTTATCAAACTTTCCCATTTTAAACATATTTCCCTCCCCCACGCCTACCTTTAACCCCTCCCAAAGTTGATGTTCTTTCTCCCTCTTCTGCGTTTCATTTAAATACTGTGTAACTCTGTATTTTATTAAATGTATTTTATTCTCCCCGTTGGACGTTCAAATCGAACCGGAACCGATTGGTTAAAGATGTGGAATTAAAACGAAGTTATTTTATTGTCATTATAATTATTTTTTTAATCAAAAGGTATAGCCAATATCTAGCAGTGCATCAGTGCAGATGTGTTAATCATCATCAGGGCAGATATGCAATGCTGTCCGAAAAGGTGGCCAAAGAAGAGGGTTGGCTAAAGAACGGCATAATAAACCAAATATAAAATACGATAATTCTTTTTAGCAGTGAAAATCTAAAGTAAGAACTGTTAATCTACATTGTTGAACTTATTCCCTTTTTTAGCTTTCAGGTGCATCTTTTGAATCTTTGGGTCAATATTCAACTTTATATACAAAGACTAATCCCGAATGCAATAACTTATTTAAACCAAATTACTTAAATAAAGATCTGGTAAGTGACAATATGATATGCTTACGACCGTCTGCATATCCCAGAGATCGTTTATATGGTGCACCTTGGGTATATAATCGCACCATTTATGGTTTATGTTCGTGGAAACATAGTGTCAATGACGCCCTATTAATATTCACAAGAGTTGCCGCATTCACAGATTGGATCAAAAATTGGATAAGGTAGTATTGTAGAGGCCATGGTGTTATCAAGACTCTTTTAATTGAAGTTTATATAACTATACAACAGTTGGTGAAACGTCAAAAATATTCACCAAAGTGCAGATTTTATAAGTTCTTAAAAAATATATTTTTTATAACATTTTATGATATTTATGTATATTGCAAATTTCAGGAAGACCTCTAGTTATTTTTAAGCATGCCAAATGTTTTACCTTCCGAAAATATTATTAAACTTTGTAAGGAATTTGGGAGGTGTGTATGGAACCATTTATTGGATAACAAACACCTCCGTAATCCCTCCCCATTCCAAGTAATTCGCTATGTTTGGTGACTTAGCAGGGGTGCCCGGGTTCATGGGGTGATGTTGGTCTAGGTTTTGGCGGCGGATGTGTTTGCTCACCTACTGCGTGGCGGGCCGGATCGGGAGATACTGGCTGAGGGAGACTTTTAGAATTCTCTAGCCGGACGCTCTGGACCCTCGTTTTGCACTGCAGTGGGAGGGATGGATGCGTTCGTCCGTCACTCCTGTGCCTCCTGTCTGGACCAAATGTCAAAAACGCAAAACATCTGACTCTTGTAAAAAAATGCTATGCTAACTACTTTCAAAACTGTACATGCTTTATTTAAACATTTTTTAAGTGCAAAACGAATTTAATTAAAATGAATAAACAATCAAGAATAAATATATAAAGTACGATTATTACAATGTAACGATTTAACATTTAACAACAGTACGATTATTATTACATTCTTCTTTTCACGTATGATTTAAAAACTAAGGAACCTGTAAACATAAAATTTGTATCTTCCAAGTGAGAACCACACAATTTGTTTATTTTCGAAAGAGTTATATGTAATATTTTTTTATAAAACTATTGCATTTCAAAAGTAATAATCATTTTATTATAAGAACAAATAATACCTACAGTTTATTAATGACTTCAATAAATACTGAAAAAATTATATTCCTACTAATTTCCTTGCCATTTCTGCCATTTATGTAAATGTTAAATAAACGTGTTTAATAAAATGCATTTTAGTGGTCGATTACAATTATTTCACATAACTTACAATATTTACTTTAACACATATTAAAATTTCTTCACATTTGAGTTGTCGGTGATGATCTTGATTGCACTTGAAGCCCAAGAACCAGAGGCAAGGAATCCTTACCTGACATTGGTCCATGTAAACTATAAATATACCAGATAATTGAGGAATTTTTAATACCGATAATCATATTTCAAGTAATTCTTCCATTACGAAACATTCCCCAGACTAATACGTAGGTAAGACACCACTTTTAAAATAAAGACAACACGAAAGAACAGTATTTTCATGGTACGGTTCAGAAAGAAGAAAGACAGGACAAATAATAAGATTACTTAAGTAAACAAAACACGAAGAATTTACAAATTAGTACAAAGTTAATGAAAGCAGTGAAGAAGTAACAAAAACAAAAAGAAATGTAGTGCAGTGACCTCTTTAAAATATGTACTGCTGAAGTGCTTAATTAGTACAGATTTATGCTTCACATTGCTGATTGTGATTAATGATACAGATTAGATTCTCTACCATGGCACACATATATATGGTGACCGGACAACTCAATAACGTGCAACTTCATCACCTTTGAAAAGTCATTAAAAGTGATGACAAAAAAAGAGTAAACAGGTTACGTTAGGTTAGGTTTTAAAAGGGCTGTTAAAATACCACTTTATTGAGTTGTGTGTGATGTACTTGACTTACTTTAACCAGTGATTTCTGAGATTATTTGAAGCAAAAATTTCATAACTTTATTTAACTTGTTTATTAAGGGATTTAAAAAAAAAATATTTCCGAGGTTTCTAAGTTATCAAAGTTTATTTTAGTTTTTCCCTTTTTATAATAATGAAACCATTATCAATAAACAAATATATTATCTTATAGACCTATCTTCGTTATGTTTCTTTTCAATGTCCGTTCTGTTTCCTCCTCTCACTCGTCGTTAATCAGTATCCACGCCATCACCCCTACCACAACACTTAGTAATATATTGCACTCACCTACTGCTTTGTAATAATGAACGCCAGTGAAAAATATTCTGGCTTTAAAAAAATATGTTCATATAGACCAATAAAACGCTGATTCTGAATATATAAGTTTAATATAAAGAATATTTAATAATATTAAACGCAGAGTTTTTAAAAAATTATTAAAAAGTCCATTTTTAATCGGGTCGTTAAAACACGCCGTCAAGGTGACGTCACTGTTCAACGTGTCGTGACGTCACCGTAAAGTCACTGTATGGTAATGTTTAATATGACACAAGCCATCGTATTAGTTTATTCGTTTATTTACATTCTGTTTATAGAGATTTAGTTGTTGTGTTTATTGAAACATTATTTAGGCCTAAATAATGTTTTTATCTCTGGTTAGTTTATCTATATTATTGATAATATTTCAAAAATACTGCCCAAAAAAATAGTAATGCTATTTCTAGGGAGAATACTTCGAACAGCGGAATTCAAAATGGCGGCAGTAGATCAGCTGATTGCCCGATCCTATACTAATTTTTCAGGAGTGATGGCGTCACACGATTCACCGTACATACGGTGGTTTTCGGGGGGCCTTGAAAAATTAAAACTTTGAAAATTATTTTAAATATTTAAACTAACTCTAAAAATAAAAATGCAGTTATTTAAGTTAGAAGGTCATTATTCATTAAAAAAAATTGGACTGGAGTTCTCTATTGTCAAGTCATCATATATTTGCCCTGAGGAAGGAACGGTCGTTCTGAAAGCCGTCGGCGTAATGACCAAAAAGTTATAGCTACATTCAAAAGTTTTAAATATCTACTTATTTTGACAGTTTG
The DNA here is from genome assembly GCA_929108145.2 of Limnephilus rhombicus. Classification (NCBI taxonomy): domain Eukaryota; kingdom Metazoa; phylum Arthropoda; class Insecta; order Trichoptera; family Limnephilidae; genus Limnephilus; species Limnephilus rhombicus. Next base: position 15,094,119 of record OV815272.1, on the reverse strand, counting down.
ACGATCTGTGCGAGTCTCTATCAGTTTACTGATCCGCCCCCTTTTGAACCTATAAATTAATAAGTTTGCCCAAAAGATTTTTTAGGCTACCTACTAAAATGTGTCGTGTTGGGCTAATACTTGTCATAGTATCTCTTGTTTGTGTACAGGGTAAGTTGTTAATTTCTGACATCTAATAGATAACAATCTCTTTATTGAGCAATTTCATGTTAATAGGTAGAATGCTTTTCGAAGAAATATTTGTCAAAAGAAGCGAAGCTAGCAGTCCACAATGGAGTGCTAGTACCTACCTTGATGTATGGCAGTGAGGCATGTAACTGGCAAAGAAGGATGAAAGTAAACTGAATGCTGTTGAAATGAGATCCCTGAGATGTATGTGTGGTAAAAGTAAACTGAATGTTGTGTATGTTGGTGCGAGAAATGCGGAGTTCCGTAAGAATGTAAAGCTGATGTAATCGTGATGAGTACGATACGTGTTTAGATTGTCACGGCCAAAAGTATTTTCGTTACTTATTTTTGGGGTATTATGCCGTGTTGCGCTACCTTCTTCTTTAGCCAACGTTTCGGACAACGTTGCAGTGTCCATCGTCTACGGATCTGTACGGATCTACCGGATCTGCCCTGATGATGGACACTGCAACGCTGTCCAAAACGTCGGCTAAAGAAGGAGGTAGCACAACATGGCGTAACACCTCAAAAACCAAAACGAAAAGTTATGAGTACGATTAAGAAAGGGACTCTAGGATGGTTTAGGCATGTATAGCGAATGAACCAAGAAAGTAGTGTAAAGAAGAATATGTGACGTAAATTTGAATGGTAGAAGAAGTCGGGGACGCCCGAGGAAGAATCAGATACTAACTAGGGCCATATCAAGAGTCAGAATAATAGAAGAATATGTATAAGACGATGTATTTTTATTTTATTTGTTAATTTTATTTTAGTGATTTGTACATTTAAGTTTACAAATTTCTAATGAATTATAATATTTCATATTGCAAACTAAATTTGATGTAGTTTTATGTAGGTCCTAATATGTTTGAACATTCCAATTGGTGTGGACTTTAAAGTTTCTGGTAGCATGTCATCCCTTTGTACAGTAAACTGTTATGCGTGTTCGCCTTGTCCTTTTTTTGAAGCCTGATTTCCTTGCACGTCCTTGTTGTGTTATGTCTGTGAATGTCCTTGTTGAATATAATTTTATTTGAGAAGTATTTTGGTAAAATGTGAAACGTATCATGTTCGTATAAAATGTAACCTTGCGGCAGAGCAGAGACCAGGGCTCAAGATAGTGGGCCAAGTAGTTATCTGTCATGTAGGTAGGGTTTTCAGTCAAATAAAAGAAGAGGAACTTTATAAAAATGTATTGAATCCAAACCAAAAAGCAACAAGGAAGTGTACAAACTTCATACCAAGGTAACAAAAGGAGATATAAAAAATACACATACCAGATGGACTCCTAATGGACACGCTAAACTAACTATACGGAAATAACCCCGGTAGACGAACGCGATCTTGCTTCGCAGTGAGAGAGCACGAGACGGGACGGGAACTCCAGTCTTCCCATATGGGAACGGCGCGGAATCCAGAGCACCAAGGTCGTCCTTCTAATTGGGCAGAAGGCCGCTATACCTCCAAGGAGCGCATTCAGCCACGGGCCATCTCGACGAACTCCAATCAAAAGGCACGTGGCCCCCAACAGTATCCAAGTCTGGCGTATTACGGTTAGCAGAACGTGACTTTGCGACGCGGGGTCGTGAAGGCATATTATAGTAGCCAACACCAGGACCAATTCACTTCACGATTCCTTTTCCAGAAATAATTCCACAAAACGGCCAACCAGCCACATCGGAAAAAAGTGGGACTTTCACGTCATCCACTATAAATAACTCGTACACGAACCTCGCGTGTTACGTAAAAACACCCCGCGTTCTTTTAGGTTTAAATTCTCATGATAAAATCCAATAAAACACTTTTCCAGTGAGTGACCAATTTCCGACCCAACTGCCCAAGTTGATCGGAAGGAAGTGACCATAAACAAAAAGGAAACTCTCTCTTTTCCAAAAATTACCAGTGTCCAAAAAAAAACACCATAGACAAAATAACCACCTAAGCAAGAACTGCATTAGTCACATAATTATTTATGTGACAAATGTTGTTAATCATTTTATGTATAAATATCATCGTATTCAAGGTCAGGATCTGTTTCACGGTTAGCCATTTCAGTTCCTATAACATTTGGTTTACTTTTGAAAATCTATTTCGCCGTAGTATTATTCTCATTGCCCTGTTTTGGAGAGTGAATGAGGCAAAGACCAAGTTGTGTGTCAAGACCGAGTTTTTTGGCAGTCCGAAACGTCGTGATGGTTAGTCAGTTATTTTTCATTATTACCAACTTTTCTTCTTTTTAAATATGATTTGATAATCTTGATAATAATCTGAAGATGCCTACCGCAGGTCCCAATCAAGGGTGATAAGACAATGGAATTATGTTTGCAGTTTTTGGTCTCATAAAAATAGTATAATATTATTTGAATTTCAGAGATATATTCCGACATTTCGGAAACGCCATACATGGCTGCCTTATTCTGGCTTCAGGGGGACGTATACAGATTCCATTGCAATGCAGCCATCATTAGCAGTAGACACGTGCTGACCACTGCCACATGTGTCGGGTAAATTTTTTATTAACATTTATGGAGTAATAACGGGTTATTAATTTTTCAGTTTTCGTAATACTCCTTTTGCTTAAATGCAACATCCGAATATTCTTTTTGATGTGCTTACTCCCCATCGTAACGGATATTTCACTGTTTTTTTTTATTCTAGAAAAAATATGGAAAAAAAATTACGATGACGATATTTTTATTTTATTTTTATCTTGACAATTAAATTTTTAACTTTTCGCTTCGACCGCCAAAACGACATCTTCGTTTTTTCGTTCGCCTCCAGTTTTATTTATCCGCCACCATCCTTAGACAGTTGAGCCTGGTGGTTTAAAAAAATATGAACATTTCAACAAAATTTTGATGTTCATTTTCACGTTGTGTGTAAGTTCTTTTCAAGTTCTCTAATTAAATTATTACAGGCCAGTTAATGGTAAATAATTAAGAAAATTACATTAAAAATTAAAAATTAACTATTAAAAATTAATTATTAAAAATTAAATTATTAAACTGAAATACTCACAGAACTTAAATAGAACATCGACAGAACTCATTTTTAGTGTGCCGCCCGTACTGACCATAAAATAAATGGCGACAAAACTCACTCACTCAGAAATCTAAAATAAAATGTAGTATACGTAAATTGTTATATATCTAAGTTGGTACATTGTTTGAATAATTTTCTTTGCTGTTTTAGGGATAAGATTGGATTTAGAAATATAATGGTTAGGGTTGGGTCGTCAAACCACCTTTATGGAGGGCAAGAACACTTTGTGGAAAATGTAAACAAACACTTTAAATTCAGCCCTGACTTGGATGCTGACATTGCAGTCCTCAGACTTTCTCTACCCTTAAAGCTAAGCCATCGAGTTGCAGTTCTGAATCTTCCCGAAAAGGATTTATCTCAAGATGAAGTCCTTTTAGCGAAAGTAACTTATTACAAAGAATATGTAAGTAACTGTTATTAGTAATGTTTTAGAGTAATTTGAGGAAACAAGCAAAAGCCGCAAATAGGAGAAACAATAATTTTTATGGCTATTATTAAGTATGTTTCACTAATGAAATAGTCTTCTTATATCTATGTTTTTATGGAGCCTATGGAGTTTTTATGGAGCAAACCCCACAAAATCACTTTCAATCTTACTAATAAACGGGGATTAAATTATACACAATTTTGATGAATGTTTGTAAAAACCTTAATAATAAATGTCTCATAGACTAAAAGAGTAGTTCATAACTAGCCTAACTCAATTTGAGAGGTGGAAATGGCTATCGAACTCCTGCCATAGGTCACCCGAAGTGGTTCGCTACGTTTAGTGACTTAGCAGTGGTGCCCGAGTTCATGGGGGTGAGGTTTGACTTGGTGTTGAAGGCGAATTCATTTGCCACCTACTGCGTGGCTGGCCGGATCGGGAGAGGTTGACTGAGGGAGACTTTACCTAAACCTCTCCAGCCAGACTCTCTCGATCCATCGCCTTTCACCGCAGTGGGAGGGATGGTTTCATTCGTCCGTCACTCCTGGAAACGTTGACCAGATTCCTACCTACATCTCATACCTTTTTTGTTCACAGAACTTCCTCTCCTTCGTTTGCCTAAAAAGACCCTCCACACAACATCGCCAAAGATAACATAGGCCCTTAGGGATTTTTTTTCCTCAGAGCCTCCTGCGTGGCGGTAATTTTAAAATAAGCTAATGTGTGAAACAAATATTTATCGCACCGGGAAAAAAAAGTTTAATTAAAGCTAATTTATATTAATTTGAGATCGAATTGCATGGCAATGTTCGATTCATACAATTGGCTTATTAGTATAACCAACGTACCTTTTTACTGAAATCCTGTACACATCATCATCATTCTTGCCTCTACAACCCCTGGTGGTTGGCCTCCTCAAGAGTGTTCCTCCACTCATCTCGGTTTTGTGCCAGCTCTCTCCAGTTTAGAAGCTCCAAGGTAGATATGCCTTTGAGGACGTTGTCGCTCCATCTTTATCTTGGCCTTCCCAGGTTCCTTCGCCCTATCGATCTTGAGTTCAGCAGGGACTTTGGTGCTGGATGCTCGGTCATTCTCTCCACATGACCCGGCCACCGAAATCTTCCCAGTTTTATAAATTTTGTGACGTTTGGCTCTCCTTAAATAGATTATAGAGCTCATTGTTGTAACGTTTGCGCCAAAATCCATTTTCTAGAACCGGTCCGAAGATACGCCTCAAAATTTTCCTTTCAAAAATGTCCAGTGCTCGCTCATTCCTGTAAGTAAGTATCCACACACAATGACTTATGCATTTCTTAGTTTTCAGGTGCTCCCTTCAGAACGTTGGACGAATCGACAACTCGCGCTTATCTCAATAAACGTGATTGCAATAATTACTTCGAAAATACATTCTCTTATGAAGATTTGGTAACCGATAACATGGTATGCTTGCGAATATATTATAATTTCAATAATCGTTTGTTCGGTGCACCCTGGGTATATAATGGAACCATTTATGGCTTATGTTCGTGGGACCACTTTATCAGTGGTGAGGCTCCATTAATTTTCACAAGGGTTGCTTCTTTCACCGATTGGATCAAAAACTGGATAAGGTAATTTTCCTCCACTGCATCGATTCGTTTAATAATTTTTTTTTGACTTAGCGATAAGTAATAGAAATTAATATTTTAATAAACAAAATTGTTACTTTTATAATACCTATAGTATTATATACCTAATTACCAAGGTTCATAGAAAATGCGTTTAATTGAAAAGGATTAGGTCATACAGGCCTTTTTCGAAAAAAAAACTCGTTGGACCGCTTTTGAAATTTCGAAAGCGTGACGTAGCTTGAAGTAAAACACTGCCACCCATATTGCGGTTAATTTAAATCTCCAAGTGGAACATGGACTTCAAGCTACGTCACGAATTTTTTGCCAATCATCGCTCTACCCCTTGGATGAGCTAACCCTGTTAAATGAATTTTCTATGAACCTTGCCTAATTACTACTTGTCATAATTAGTCTGTGATTAATTCTCACATTGCTTTAGTTGTGTATGGTTTTCGTGTCACATGGTCTCGTTTCCGAAATGTGCCCAAGGTAACCGAAGGTAGTTGTGCGTAGTTGAGTCATGGAAATCCTACAGCTCCCAGTTAGAAAAGACGTTAGTGACGATACGTCAATTAATAGTCATTTTGATTCAAATAACCTACTTAAGTCCTAAGTTTTTTTCTTATAGTAATATTGGAGAATAACACTATTCCCAGTAGGTATTACATTTACATATGATGAATACCTCTGGAGTGGACATAAGAGACTTTACACTACTTATATTATTCACTATTCTAAACTAATCCCAGCGAAAGCTCGTAAGGAAATCATAGACGTTCAATCCTCATCCTTCTCAGAGGTCTCGTTTGAAGATGAAAAGTCAGAACGGTGACTTCACGTACGATCTTCCTCTGGGACTAGTTTCGAATTATACCTTATCTGAACTTTAAATATTATGAATGATTAAAAATATTATTTATTTAAATAAACAAACAGAAAATGTAATTCGTACAAAAAACATAAGAAGTTGCGACGATTTCGTTCCATAATACCATGTAACATAACCCTAAAGTAATAAAAAAATTACGTCCCAATGTAAAAACAATTTGTTTCTTGACAAAGGGTTTTTTTTAAAGAAAGACAAATATTCCCGGATTACGGATAATCTGACACTATGTAAATTGTTTTAGTGTTTAATCGAATTAATTTTTGACTCCATTTAATTTAAAATTTTTTTAAATACAATACAATTGACTTGCTGACCTTGATAATAAACTTATTATCATAAAATTTATTTTAATTAATTAAAAAATAAGATGAACCTGACAAAATTTGAACAATTATTCTAAGCAATAATTGTTACTCTTCGTGCTATGCATAAAAATCTTGTCTTAAACTTTAGTTTATCAATTAAAAAATAATAATTAATATTTGACAAGTTAAAGTATTTTCCCAAAAAATGTAGACATAATTTATCTCGAGGCCACCTAGCGAAAGATTTAACACTAACAATGTCTCTCTCACATAAATAAAGTTGGTTGTTTTCAGGTGGAAAAATATAATGAACAGTAATTGTTGAATGAAACGCTAGTATAGGTATATTGAATTTTGGCGGGTGTTAGATAAGCCGCCATAGCTCAGTGGTCAGAACACTTGACCGGCAATCAGAAAGACACAAGTCCCGTTGGCGGCAAGTATCGTTTCTCGGAAGATTTTTTCAATGTAGATGAGTGTTTCAGGCTGATAATTATTGCTTATAATAATAGTTACCCTTTGTGCTATGCATAAAAATCTTATCTTAAACTTTAGTTTATCAATTAAAAAATAATAACCAGTAATCTAGTTTATGTAATAGTAATTAGCGTATAAATATGTTCAATAAAATACATGTACTTGATAATCTGCAAATAAAAAAAATAAAAAATATATTATTATTATTCTCTTCTATTATTCTGACTCTTGACAAGGCCCGTTTTAAGTATCTGATTCACTTCATCGTGTCATGTCTTCCTCAGGCGTCCCCGACTTCTTCTACCATTCACATTTGCGTCATATATTCTCCTTATACTACTTTCTTCGTTCATTCGCTCTTCATGCCCAAACCATCCAAGGGTCCCCTTATTTATCTTACTCATTACGCTTACATCAGCCTTGCATTTTTAGCGGATCTCCACATTTCTTACACGATCATGCATGGTTTTACCACACATATGCCTCAGGGATCTTATTTGAACAGCATTCAGTCTGCTTTCATCCTCCCTCTGCCAGTTCCATGCCTCACTACCATTCATCAGGGAAGGTACCAGCACTCAATTGTGGACTGCTAGCTTCACTTCTTTTGAGAGGCATTCAGTCCAGGATAATATATTAAAAACATTATTCACCTACGTGTATAAATTGCTTTATACAATAAAAAAAAATATTATTCAAATTGGTATTATCCTCGATTTGTCGAACATTTTGTAACCTTATTTAATGACAAATAGGTTGGGAAGATGTAGTGTACAAGATTCACTATAATACATTATATTTACATAGATATGCATTCAGAAAAGTAACGAATATTATCCAATAACAAAACACATTTTAGTTTAACAGATTGAAGATCTGTGCGAGTCCATATCAGTTCACTGTAGTCTGTTTTGTTTTACGCCCCCTTTTGAACCTATAAAATCACAAGTTCTTCAATTTTTAATTAAAACTACGACAATGTATCGCGTTGGCCATATACTTGTCATGCTATCTCTTGTTTGTGTACAGGGTAAGTAAATTTATTAAGTATTAAAGTATTTTTAATTTCTAATATATGAAACTTAATGGGTACCTAGGCTCACAATTTTTAAAACATTCTTACAATTTACTTTTATTTTTTTTAATACGACTCAATTCCGCCGCCGATGGCAGTTTTGTTTATTGGATAAACAATACTGCTATGGGTCATCGCAAGTGGTTAGCCACGTTTGGTGTCTTAGCAGGGGTGGCCGGGTTCATGGGATGAAAACACTCGCACACTATTTTGACTCTCTCTGAAATTTTAAATATATGTTTTGTTTTTAATACTTTTTTTTCATGTACATTTGTTACTTAAGTGTTATGAGTGCTCGCTTGGGCTTCACTTGTAGCCCATTTTAAATTGAAATATACTAAAAGACAATCGTTTAATTTTTAAATAAAATACATTAATTATTATAAATGACATTTATTAAGTAAACCGAAATAAAAACAAAATACCTTCTCTTTCTTAAACTTACAATATTAACAAAACTGCAGACTTCTCAAAAAATCACATAATTTTTACATATTTGGGATCAATCAACTTTTGGTTTAATTCTTACATTTTAAATTTCATTACACGAACTTTTTTTTTAAAATTTCATTACACGAAGGACAAATTAAAATTTGGTGATCATTACACAAGGTCAAATTAAAATTTGGTGATCATTACATATACGCCTGTAGCATTTCGAGGAAGCTTTCTCTGCGTTTCGCCAGTGCACGTATGGGCTACATACGTAGCCCAACAACTTTAAATCGTTATTTTTCGCACGTGAGCCAGCGTCGATCGCTTGCGCCACACTGAATGCGTCGAGCAACAACCAATCGGAGCTTAGCTAGAGACTCGAAGTTAAATCACGCGATTTCACGAAATTATGAACAAAAATAATACCCTGGGCTACATATGTAGCCCACGCGTGTAATCTAGTGTTAAACGTCTTGAAATTGTTACATCGTTAAGGCCCAATAAATTTAAAAAAATATCAATAAATGTTTTTTTTAAATTGAGTAACGTATTTGTCTTTACTTTTTCTTACCAGGCATTACTTTTTTTAAGCAAAAAAAAATTTTTGTTACATTTTGATTAAAAATTCTTGAAATAAACTGACGACGGCGATATTCTGGCTTCAGGGGGATGGATACAGATTCCACTGTAATGGAGCCATAGACAGTATAGACACGTGTTGACCACTGCCACGTGTGTCGGGTAGGTTCATAAATGTTATCCCTAATTATTGTGTTCGTCAGCCTCTGCAATAGCATCTTTTCTTTTATGACAAGCATTTTCAATACAAACATACTTTTCAATTTTGATAAGTTGCTTTAACCGTAGACCCTAGCCCTAGAGTATTAATCATCGCCTGAGCAGCCATCCGGTTTCGTTTTTTCGGTTATTTAAAATTCTTATGCCAATATTGTGTCGTGCTCTCTTGTCAACTTAGTGCTATTATTTAGAGGGAATGTAGGAAAGCGCATTTAGTGTCGCATAGTGAATTAGTGCTATAGCATAGTGCTATTAGGTCATATATGTAATAGAATCTCCGGTAGTAGGTTTTTTGTTCCCATTATACGTTATGCATAAAACTACTACAGAGAACGATACTCACCAACTGGGTAATCGGGTTTGTACGCTGGCAACTCAGCTGACGTGATTTTGCGCCGTGTTCGTTCGGCAAATGTACCGAACTTCATTCGTTTCCCGACGGCCCGATTAGCTGCTCACGCGTAGAGTTGTCGTTCCCTACCTAATCCTTCTGATAAATACTTGTCGTGTTTTACATAAGATCGAATAAACTTTAACTTCAGGGTAAAATACTTTCTTTCATTTGTGTAATGTCCGTCTGAGCCAGTTGTGGCAGAGCTAATCCAGATGCGGACTTACAGATGTGGAAGACTGAGAATTGTAGTGGGTAGTACACTAAATGAAGAGCGTAATAGTGTTCTGTACTATGTATTTATTAGGGAGCTGCCTTAAGCCAAAAGAGGACGAATCTAGCATGCATCGCCTTATATAGATTCACGCAAGCATGCTATCTCGCTTGCACTCATACAATTCACACAGACATTACACCCCCACACTTAAACAATAATTACATGATATATATATATATTTCAGCCTAGCTTATACAATTTAAAATTTCTACATATTTCATTATTTTATTCTATATATACATATACATATTTTTTTTTAACAAGTAATTATTTAACAGTTTCTTTTTTTAATTCACTTTGGGTAGCGTGGGCGTGGTTGAGGCCTGGAACGCAGTCTCCCTTCCCATGGTGGCTGCGATCTGCAAAGAACAGGGGAATTAATATTGGTCCTGTCCACGTCTGAGAGTGGACCAAAGTCCAACACATTATCAGAATAGTCACTCTCCCCCCACCTAACCTTTCTATCAGAAAGCTGATCGTGGTGTCTTTTCCAAACCTGGCCTGTTGAATGTATCTTAACCATATAGGTTCTACTCCCTAATCTTTTGATAATTGTACCCAAAATCCAATTATTCTTTTTATTTCTAAAATCTTTGGTCAAAACTTTTGATCCCAAATCAAAGAGATTTTATAACACAATTGTTGGTAAAATGTTATTTATTTAAAGTAAGTTCACCGATCACATATAGTAAAAATAGTCACAATGTATCAATTCACAATAATAATAATTAACTGGGCAAGGGATCGGAGGGAACCTTGCTGTTTAGTCTTTGGGAACAACAAAACTGACTGTGGTTCTGCTTAGAGGGTCGTACCATAGGACGAAGCGCAACTAAGGCAGCAGTCGGGGTCTGGTTGGAGCTTTACTTATGGTAGTAGAATACTCCTTAGAGGGTCGTGCCAAAGGACGGAGCGCAACTAGAGAGCGTACTAGTCAAGAGCGAGCTACAGGCGAACTGGTTTAATTTAGGGCTCGCAGCTCTTTATATAGGCCATTCCTTGTTGCGGGGCGTGGTTTATGTAGCGACTCGAGAGTAGGAAATGCGCAGAAGGCGTCTGCGCAGCCTGGTTCGCCTAGTTTTGGGTGAGCAGGATGGCGCTGTACGGGGGAAAGAGATGGTGTAGTGGCAAGCGTAAAAACGGCGCGCTACAATTTTTAAATTTTCTTCCCCGGTAATATTTTTTTTGACTGTTTTGACTAGCTACCATTTTAGTTTTTACTTTATCATCAATTTTTTTTAAATCACTACACTTGTCATTATTCATTTTTGGAACAACCGTACTAAAAATTGAACGAATTTTTCTACCTAACATCAATACATTAGGTTCAATTCCCGTACATAACGAAGGTGTATTCCTAATATCAATTAAAAATGACAGTAATTAATCGTCCAGATCCCTTGGAAATCTGTTATTCAGTAATATATTTTTTTAATTTTTTTTTAACTGTTTTGACAGCGTTTTCTGCCAAGCCATTCGAAGCCGGGTGCTGGACTGCTGACGTCATATGTTCAATATTAAATTCACGACAAAATTCCTGAAATAAAGCTGACGTGAAAGCTGTTCCATTATCACTAACAATTTTTTCGGGTATACCAAAGTTAGAAAACATTTTCTTTAATATTCTGATTGCACTAACTGAATCTACCGTTGGTAATATTTGACAATCCACCCACTTTATGGTAGCGTCTACCACCACAAAAAAATTTAAATTACCGAAAGGACCTAGATGATCTATATGAATACGGTTCCAAACTAAATTATTCACTGGCCAACTCGCCAATTGCACCTTGGAAGGAGTAAGTAAACATACTGCACACCTAGTACACTGTTTTACCTCCTTCTCAATATCAGCATTTATACCTAACCACAAAAAATAATTTCTAGCTAAACTTTTCGATTTCACTATACCCAGGTGCGAACGGTGAATAAATTTCAAAACTGATTCTTTTAATTCCATTGGTACTACCAGTTTAATATCATAAAACAAACATGCATCATGAGTTGATAACTTATCTCTAATATGCCAAAATTTTAATAAATCAGAATTTAAGTTTTTTTTTTCAGGCCACCCTGTATTCAAATAATTGACAATATCTGATAAAACTAAATCCTTTTCCGAACTCCATTTAAATATTTCCGGATTTATTTCCGTTTCAACAAAAATATTATTTAACCGTTCTATTTCCAAACTATCGATAACCGTATCGTTAATTATATCCAAGAAATAATGGTTATCTTCGTATTCCTCGATATTATTATTGCTTCGTTGCATCGGTAATCTTGACAAGAAATCTGCTTTATTGTCGTCCGACTTGATGTACTCTATAGTATAATTAAATGACTGCAAAATTAAAGCATAACGTTGTAATGTGTTCGCTGCTAAAATTGGTACCTGCTGATTTGTATCTAGAATATGTACAAGCGGTTTATTGTCACATGACAGAATAAACTTATTTCCATACAAGTATTGAAAGAATCTTTTCAAACCCAATATGATTGCGCACGCTTCTTTATCCAAAATTGAATATTTCCGTTTGGTTTCCGATAAAGTCCTACTTGCAAATGCTATTGGGCGTTCTATCCCGTTATCATACTTGTGACAAAGCATTGCTGAAATCCCAACATTACTGGCGTCCGTAATGAGTTTCAAAGGGATACTGGGATTGAAGTGAACTAGAATTTTTTCTGACATCAATTGTTTTTTTACAAAATTAAAAGCATCACTACATTCTTCCGACCACAAAAATACGGTTCCCTTTTTCAATAAATTATAGAGTGGCGACAGAATGTCCGATATATTCCGTAAAAACATTTTATAATATGAGATTACTCCCAACAAACTTCTTAATTCTGACACATTCCTCGGAACTGCCACATTCTTAATTGCTTCAATTTTACTTTCTAGTGGCATTATACCTTCCTGAGAGATTTTAAAACCTAAGTATTCAATTTCCGGTACATAAAAATAACATTTTTGGTCATTTACGGTCAGACCACGATCATTTAATTTCTTAATTACCGCGTCACATACCGAATTTAATTCTTCTTTCGAATTACCAAATAATAATATATCGTCTAAAAATACAAGCACATTTTTTAAACCACCGACGATAGTTGCTATGACTTGCATAAAAATCGCCGGACTCGTCGTAAGCCCAAACGGCAAGACTTTATACGCAAATAGACCTATATGAGTTGAAATAACACATAGTTTTTTTGAACTTTCATTCAAAGCAAGCTGAGAAAAAGCATTTTTTAAATCAACTTTTGCGAAATGTTTCGCGCCATTTAACGAAGAAATTAAATCTTCTACTCTAGGCAACGGAAATTTTAAAGGTGCTAACATTGGATTTAAAGTGTTTTTGAAATCTGTACATATCCTAATCGTGCCATCTTATTTTAAACAATAACAATAGGACTTGCCATTTCACTAATTTCAACTTTCTCAATAATGTCGGCGTTCACCACAATACAAACAATACGGAATGGGTCTCGGGTTAACGAACCTTGGTTTAAAATCCGACATAACCTCAATATTAGCTTCGTAATTTTTCAATCTACCCGGTTTATCCGAAAACACGTTAGGGTATTTTAATTTTAACATCTCGCGAATATTATTATCTGCAACACTCTTATTCACCAGATTAATTCCGTGTAATGTAATATCGAAACACTTGAGAAACTTCCTACCCACAATACATGAACTACCATTATTGATTATTATAAATTCGGTCGGCACGCATTTATTTTTAAATTCCACGTTACATATAATTTTACCCAAAACTTTTAATGATTTATTATCATACCCGAATAACTTTATATCGCACACCATTAATTTCTTTTCACTAAAATATCTATTAAACATTTCGTATGGAATCGCATTTATGCTGGCTCCCGTATCGACCATAACGTGCAAAATAATATTATCTACGCATAAATTTAAAAACATAGGATTATTATTATTATCTAGCGACACCGTATTTATCGTACTACCTTCGCGCTTTGTACTAGGCGAATATTTACTACTTGATTTATTTTTACAAGTCGAGCTAGTGTGCCCTCCTTCTTACAAATATAACATTGCAACTTCTTGTGCCAACAATCTTTTCGCACATGATTATTCCTACCACAAATAAAACATGACATATTATTATTTATCTTGTGGGGTGATTTACTACGCACTTTGAAATCCCTATAACCGCTTACCTGCCTAGATTTATCGAAGTTATGAACTGCATTTAAATTCGACTTTGCATTCTCCATACTCAATACATGTTCCCACGTGGAAACTATATTAATGCATTCTAGAAATGACTTGTTTAAACCTTCCATAAAAAGTTTGTGCTTCATTTTCTCATTGAACACACGAATAATAAATATGTCTTTCAAACACGATTCTAATCTTGCTTCAAAGTTACATGAAAACTAATATTTTTAAGCTTCGCGGCAAACTCTTTAATAGATTCATTAGCCGATTGTTTACATTTATAGAACATTTCCCGTGATTCAAAAATATTGTGAATAGGCTTACAATGGGAATCTAGAAATTTACACAAAATCCTCAAATGAGGTTTCCGACACTTTTTTTGGAAAACACAAATCGCTTAACAATGTGAAAGGTATCTTCGGTGAGATTACTTAAGAGGAACGCTCTTTTACGTTCTGGCGACAAAATTTTCTCATCATATAATATGAGAGCTTGGTCCAGTTCTCCTTGAACAGGGACCACACTCCTGTCTTGTGACAGAATGCCCCCAGACTTTTACAAATCGCATCCATTGGGAGTAAGAGCTGAAACAAATTTTGATTAAAAAACTTATCTCAGCGCTTCCGGGTGAATCCGCTCCAGAACCTCGCTCCAAAGTGTCTCCCCACACAGCTTCCGGATCTCCGTCACCAGCCGTCTCTTTGGACCGCTGATTGCCCGTGTCCGTCTCCCTGCAGCTACGGAATCCAGCCCTTTGTCCGGTCCCGCTTGTACAGCTGCAGCGACAGAATCTGAACCCTTGCCCCAGATTCCGGCTTCTTCCGTAGATGGTCCTCTTGTCACCGTCTTCTTCTTCCTGCATGCAATGCTAGCATGCCACGCCAAATTTGCTCCCTCAATACTGCAATATGGATGCAGGCTCTAATGCACGTCTTCTTGATATACGTGATGGCGTCTTCTTGAATGCGTCTTCATGCAACAATTTTTATTATATTCTCGCAACACTCTGCTCTTCCGTAATCTCGTCTTCAGGTTCTACAATTTCGTAGCTTGTAATGCTACTACCGACTGCGCCAGTTCTAATGTCCATCTGAGCCAGTTGTGGCAGAGCTAATCCAGATGTGGACTTACAGATGTGGAAGACTGAGAATTGTAGTGGGTAGTACACTAAATGAAGAGCGTAATAGTGTTCTGTACTATGTATTTATTAGGGAGCTGCCTTAAGCCAAAAGAGGACGAATCTAGCATGCATCGCCTTATATAGATTCACGCAAGCATGCTATCTCGCTTGCACTCATACAATTCACACAGACATTACAATTTGAAATATCATGGTACATTTTGGTAACCTAATGTGGAGTCAGATAAATAAGTAAGTATCACAGGTGGATTGCCCGAACAGGGCTGGTGAGGCCCGCCATTAAATCTACCTACCAAACTACTAACTATTTTAAAATTACTAACTGAAAATTACCAACTTATACGGTCGTATGTTTTGATTAGTTTATTTTACCATTTTTGGAATTTAATGATAACATTGCAATTCTGTTTTTATTTTTTTTTTCCAACGTCCAATTTAAACTACTGAAATTTTGATCATATTAAAAAAAATTAAAATCTTAATGCGAATAATATCATTTCATTATCACACTATCATTACAACCAATCGTAATTAAAATCAGCGGTAAAGATGTATATTAGTTGATAGGGTTAAGAATTTTGAACTCTCAGTCCAGGTATGAACAGACATTTTTTTAATACATTTTGTTGCCTTTGCATCCTTGTACTGTGTAAGTTTTGTGAGTTCAAAACTGTTTTTTTTTTTTAATAAAGAATGCTGTTTAAATGGTGTCAATATTATTGGGTCCTTACATATGACATTGGCGTTTTGCCGTACTGGAAACTTTGATCTCAAATATCTTCTCTTTGGTTAGGAATTCCAAATTCAAATTTATACAGCTAATTACTCATGTATTTATATTTCGAAAATTATAATTCATTTGTTTTTTCCTTAATTGTTTTTTTTCTTTGCGTCACTAAGTTTACAAAATGGAAAACTTGAAATATGGCTAAAGTTATTTATTTTAGAGTACGAGTTCCACCGTGGCACTAGTGCTGCAGAATCGGCTCGAAGGATTAATTATGTATATGGCGACGGTGCTGCAAAAGAAAACACAGTGCGTTTTTGGTTTCAACGTTTTCGTTCTGGATATTTCGACTTGCAGAACAAGCCCCGTGGACGGCCGGAGACCAAAGTTGATAATGAAGAATTGAAGGCTATTGTGGAAGCGTATCCATCGCAAACCATGTTCGAGTTAGCTGCAGGCTGCGGTGTTAGTGATAAAACTGTTTTAATCCACTTGAAGCAAATTGGGAAGGTGAAAAAGCTTGAAAGGTAGGTACCTCACGAATTGAGTGAAGCAAATCAACAAACGCGCGTTGGCCGCTAGACCACACACTGCACAACAGACGGCTACCAAATTAGAGGAGCTTCAATTGGAATGTCTAAGACATCCACCGTACTCTCCGGACCTTGCCCCAGCAGATTACCATTTTTTTTCGAAATTTGGATAACTTCTTGCAAGGAAAAAAATTCAACTCCGATGGGGCAGTCCAAACCGCCTTCAAAGATTTTATTGATTCCCGTCCGAATGGTTTTTTTAGTAAAGGGATCGATGAACTACCTATGAGATGGCAAAAGTGCATAGATAGCAATGGTACATACTTTGATTAAATAAATAAATAATATTTAAAAAAAAAACTTTATGTTCCTCCCATACAAAACGCCAATTTCATAATATATGTAAGGACCTAATATAATCGCACACAAAAAAGTTGGTACAGAAACCAAAAATTTTTATTTTTGAGATGATTATTTTTGAGTGTATAATGAAATGTTAGACTGGAAACTAAAATTGTAATTTTATTTATGTTGATCCATTTCACCAGATTGTGTTTACTTACAGAGCTCGGCGCCCAGTATGAGACATCCATATTTGAATTAATTGTAAAACCATTACAAAATCTGAACATTAAAACCAAATGAATCTTATATTTTTTCAAAACCTTGATCAGAAATCTTGTGAAATTTTGTTATTGCTACAAAGAAGTAATCCTGCATAATCAGGTGAAGCTAATTTGTAGTTAACCCACCATTCCATTTGTTAATTTCTTGTGTTTTTTTAGTTTGTATAGCAAAGCGTATAATACGAATTAATTAAATTTAATAAATAAATCACGACTTATTTTATTAAATCGCACTGATTAAATACTCATATTTTACCATTACAGGGATAAGATTAGATTCCGAAATATAATGCTGAGAGTTGGGTCTTCAAACCACCTTTACGGAGGGCAAGAACACTTTGTGGAAAGTGTAAACAAACACTTTAAATTCAGCCCTGACTTGGATTCTGACATTGTAATCCTCCGATCGTCTCAACCCTTGAAGCTCAGCAATCGTGTTGCAATTCTGAATCTTCCCGAATGGGATTTACAGAGTTTATCGCCGAAAGTAAATGGTTAGGTGAACAAAATGGCTGCGACAATTTCTCAATCCGTTCGTATAGCGGTTGCGTGTGCGTATGCCAAAAATAACAATTCACTGAGTAAAATGGAAATGGGAATGCCAAAAACTTACCACTGCACTTTCTATCGTCAATTTCAGGCCACTGGTTTGGTTCTTATAACTTATAATAACTGTTAATCGGTACACAAACAACATTTCCTTCATATACGATTACTCGTTAATGTTCCACAAATTTCACGTCGCGGGCTGAACAATACAGTGGTTTCACAGATTCACGAATAAAATAACAAAACATGAACAATTCACCACATTGAACTGTCGCGGGTATCTTCAACATTACACGTATCGAGCGTAATGTAACTCTTGTGATCGATCATGTGGCGGCGGGCAATGTCACAAGAGCAATCAATACATGTAGCGGCGGGCGGTTTTTCGAGCAAGAAAATACATGTAGCGACGGCCGCGGCGGGTCAAAATACAACACATGAAGCGACGGCGGTTTTACTAGCAATAATAAAATTTGCGTATATCACAGGCGGTTCACCGTTTTTTTGTGACAATAATTTAGGCACAAGTAAAACAAACAAAGCTATTTTGTTTTTGGCAATTTATATAGGTAGGAATTGGAATAAGGGAACAAAGCAGTTACTCAGTTTCTTATCATAGACAAAAATGATTTAAATTCAAACTGGCGCAACCAGTAAATTTTTATCTGAATTTGAGGGTAAGTTTCATGGTAACTATTATATTATTTTTTACGTTGTGTAGTAATTTTTCGAATAGTACTTATAAGACTTAAGGCGCGAATGTGAGTTTTAGTATTTAAAAAAATGTTTTAATAAAGATTAAATTACAGAAAGTTGGGAAATATTGATCGAATCAGAGGAAGATTTTTAGAAGAATTTTTTTTGAGTTCATGTATGCAAGTATGTATGTCTACATAATATGAATTTGAATGAAGCAAGAGTTGTGTAGGCGTCCAACCCATTTTCCTTTGCGGAGAAACGAACTATTACGTTTCTTATCCTATTAATCACCTACTGTATCCTCATATTATCATGCAGTCATCCTTGACTTAGTTTGAAAGGTTAATTACTTTTAAATTCTTGTAATAAAACCGGAAAAAAAAATTGAATCGATATTTATTGGTAATTTGAATTGTTTTTAATTTTTTTTTAATTTCGTGACAGTGGCATGTACGTTATTAAATTCGAATAATTACAAATATTTTTGAATTATATATTATTTCATCCTACTGATACTACTGATTTGACTTTATTTTCTACTTTAGTTTTCAGATGCTTCTTTAGATAATTTGTTCCATGTTGGATTTTCGGATTATCGGACTAACGTCGAATGCAATAATTATTTAAAAAAATATTTCACATACAAAGATTTGGTAACCGAAAGCATGATGTGCTTTTATAAATAAGTCGTCCGTACGTGGCTTCTCCACAGTTTGAAAATGACCTTACAAGTCGAAACAGCTGTAACTAAAACACTAACCAAAAAACTTGCAGAACTCGATAATAACATTATCAAATTTAATTTTAATTAAATTTCAAAAAATTAAAATGGAGTTCTACGAATTAAACACAAAAACAATTAATAAATTAAAGGTGGCTGATATAGCTACCCTTGTGATTTTATACAGACGACTTAAACTCAAACATCGGAAAATAGTTCAAAATCTGTGGTTTAACCAAAAGTGTTTAAAGTGTATTGTGATTCCAAAGTACGTGCAGATCTCCACCAAAAGTACATCTACGGCATCCAGAGCCACTGTGGTGAGAGCACAGAGGATATGGCTGAAGGAAGAAACAAAGGAGTGCTGTCGGAAACGGGACACATTACTTCACTACATAAAGGTCATCCACTCAGAATTCATGCATGGGAATTTGATGCCCTTGATTTTGATACCCGTGAACATATTAACGTAATTATATTTGAAAAATTTAAAACGCAACAAAATAAACTCAAAAGATTAATTGATACCAAAAATGTAACTTCGAAAATAACCGAGATTCCTACCAATGAAAATATTAAATTTTATAAGAAAACTGTGAATCTGTCGACCACAACATTTGAAACGGAAGAGAATAATTTGTTAGATAAAGGTTTTAAATATAAAATCCCTAGCGAATTATCATGCAAATAAATAGAATCATTAGCTATTGATACAGAAATGTCTCTGCGCAAAGTGGAAAATAATAACTTAACAAAACACGTTACGGCAGTTATTTTAGAAAAAACGCTAAAATCGATAAAAAATAAAAATAAATATTCTATCAGTAAAGAAAACCAAACATTAAATGAAATTAAAAATAAAATTAAAGATAATAATCTAACTATAACCAAAGCCAATAAAGGTAATTCTATAGTAATTCTTGATAGAATAGATTATATCAGTAAGGTGGAAGACTTCTTGTTACCAGAAGATTTTAAAATTCTAACTAAAGACCCAACCAATAAAATTGTCAATAATGTCAACATCCTTACAAACAGTTGTAACGCCATATTTCCCACCGAATGGTCCAAGAAAAATGTCAGGGTTATGAACCCAAGAGCCCCAGCTTTGTATGGCCAACCTAAAATTCACAAAGTTAATATTCCCGTAAGACCCGTTGTATCCTTTATTAATGCTCCTACAACAAACTTAGCGAAAAGACTTAACTTCATCTTCAAAAAATATACTAATTTTTCACCACGATACAGCGTCAAAAACTCGATAGAACTTGTTAATAAAATTAAAAATTTTGATCTTCCTCATAACTGTCAGTTCATTTCTTTAGACGTAAAATCCTTATTTAGCAATATTCCCATTGAAGAATGCCTTAAAATAATTGAAAATATCTTGGAAAAATGTAACATCAACCCGGTAATAAGAAAAGAGTTATTCCAGCTCATAAAAATTTGCGTAAAAACAAATTATTTCCTTTTTCATGATACATACTATGAACAAAATGATGTTCTCCCCATGGGGTCACCATTAAGTCCACTCCTAGCAGAGATATTTATGGATTATATTGAAAATATAATGCTTAAATCTCCCTTAGCAAAACACATAATATATTATGTCAGATATGTTGACGACATCTTTATTTGTTGGAACGGCACCAACCAACAGTTAGATATCTTTACTAACTGGGCCAACACCATTAATAATAAAATCTGCTTCAAAGTTGAACATGAGATCGAAGGTAAAATAAATTTTTTAGATCTGACAATTGGTAGAAGTAATAATAAACATACCTTCGAAATATTTAGAAAACCAACGTTTACAGATACTACGACAAATGCAAATTCAACTCATCCTTGGTCACACAAATTATCAACTTACCATTCAATGGTACATTGACTCATTAACATTCCCTTAGATAATAAAGCATACGTAAAAGAAAAGGAAACTATTAAAATAATCGCGATTAATAACGGCTATGAGGCAAAAAACATTGAAAAAATAATAAAAAACAAGAAATACAAAAATTAAATTAATTTCATATATCCGGTACATAACAAAAAAATAGAAAAATTTGCATGTCTCGAATTCCTCGGCCCAATATCTTTAAATATTGCAAAAGAAATTAAAAAATGTGGTTTAAATATAGCTTTTAGAACCAATAATAATATGGGAACAAGCCTTAAAAACTCAAAAAGTAGAAATCCTAAACTCAATAACGGTGGCATATATGAATTAAAATGTGACCACGCCGACTGTAACGCTACATACATCGGACAAACAGGTAGGGCATTCTCAACTAGATTCAAAGAACATATAAGATGTTATATAAATAAAAACACCTCTTCAAAATTCGCCGAACATCTCTTAGTGAATAATCACGTTCTACTTAAAAATAACCAGCCAAAACCATTACATATAGAACGAAAGAGTCTTAGATTAAATTTGATTGAACAATTAGAAATCAATAAACGAACGAATGACCCCAACATAACGCTAATTAATAAAGTAAGGAAAATTATTTATTCCCCACTACTTAGTATGTTTACCAAACCTAAAAAATATAATGCACTTAAATGAGTCATAGCAATAACGTCATTCTAAATTAATTAAGAAAACCCTTACACTTAGTGCAAGGCAAACCAAAGGGAAATACTCCGAATCCCACATTAGCACTCTCTTAATTAGTGTCTCTACAAATTGGTTTAACCGGTAATAAATCAACTTAGACACCTTCAAAGATTGACATTTAAAATCTTATTAATAAGTCGTCCGTACGTGGCTTTACCACAGTTTGAAAATGACCTTACAAGTCGAAACAGTTGTAACTAAAACACTAACCAAAAAACTTGCAGAACTCGATAATAACATTATCAAATTTAATTTTAATTAAATTTAAAAAAATTAAAATGGAGTTCTACGAATTAAACACAGAAACAATTAATGCTTTTATATAAATGATTACCAAGGAGCTAGTATGTTTTGTGCACCTTGGGTTTTTAATGGAACCATTTATGGCTTATGTTCATGGGACCGCAAGAACGTAAATATTTTCACCAAAGTTGCGGCATTCACAGATTGGATCAAAAACTGGATAAGATAATACTCCTTCATAGCTATTTTATTAGGTATAAATCGAAGATCATACAATGTAACCACCGACATTAAAAACATCGCCGATTTGGAAATAAAATAAGTATTACAAGTTTATTTGAATGATAAATTAATAATGTAACATTTTAATAGCTCAATTTTGTGTTATTTCACTTCAAGTGTGCTTTACTAATTAAAATTAAAATTTATAACGAGAGACACCGCGCGGGCTCGAATACTTTCTTGCTCACACCTGATACAGCGTCCTTATCTACAAACGCAGCATGCCGTAGGAATAGCATTGGCTGCACAAATCAAACCATCGGCTAATCACCGAGCAGCTCCCTACTCCCGGTCACCTAATTACCAAAGGATGTACCACGGCCGCCCTATATAAACGAGAGCAAGGCCTTGAACACGTAGACTTGTTAGAAAGGAGTGGCAAAGATCTTGCAACCCGATAGTGAAACAAAATCTTAATCGACTTAACAGAGAAGTGCGCGATGCCCTCAGCGAATTTCGCAACGATCGTTGGCACGATTTCATTTCAACTTTAGTAGATAGAGCAGCTTTCTGGAAGCTCTCCAAAGCACTAAGACGCCCGAAAACTAAAATCTCCCCGATTCAAGGCCTCAACGGAAAAGTTTACTCCGCTGCAGACAAGGCAGAAGCCTTTGCAGATAGCCTTGAAAGTCAATTCTCTCCAAACACCGATCACGATGATTCATAGCAAAAGTGGATTCAAAAGTAGAAGCAATCTTAAATCTAGACCCTGAAGACCCCCAATCAGGTGCACCACCCCTAAAGAAATATTGAATATAATTAGAAAATTAAAGAAGAAGAAGGCCGCCGGGCCCGATGGCATTTCAAATAAGATTTTAAAACATCTCTCAACTAAAGGCATCTGCGCCATAACAGCCATCTGCAACGCGTCACTTCGGCTGCGTTGCTTTTCTTAGGATTTTAAAGAAGCTGACGTAATTTTAATTCCCAAACCAGGCAAGGATCCATTATTAACGGAGAATCATCGGCCAATTAGCCTCCTTCCATGCCTAGGTAAAATCCTGGAAAAAGTAATACTAGCACGACTAAATGCATTCACAAATAAAAGTAAATTCTTGCCCGACTTTCAACACGGTTTTAGAGCAGGTCATTCCACTTCTCACCAACTCCTACGTGTGATGGAACACATCACGGAGGCATTCAATATCAAGAAAAAAACAGTAATTCTCTCACTCGATGTTAGTAAGGCTTTCGACAAAGTCTGGCAAATCGGCCTCTTGTATAAAATGTACTCTCTTGGTTATCCATTAAGACTTATTCAACTAATAGCCAGCTACCTAAGAGATAGATCCTTCAAAGTCAAAATAGAAAATGTATTCTCCACATCCCGCCCCATATCAGCTGGGGTCCCACAAGGCAGCCAACTCTCACCATCCCTATACAACATCTATTGTAGCGATATTCCTAAACCCGTGGATCATAATGTTAAAATCACACAATTTGCGGATGACACTAACATCATTTCTAGCTCAACTGACGAGGCCACTGCTACACGCCGCGTACAGATACAAACCACTCTAACTGAAAAGTGGTGTAAAAAATGGAGAATATCTATTAACCCGACTAAAAGCGCCGCGACCGTTTTCTCAAAGACACGGCCAAGACGGCCCCCATTCATTAGACTGTTTGTGGAAAATGTTCCATGGGAAAAGTCAATTAAATACCTAGGTGTAACGCTAGACTCCAAGCTCACCTGGAAGAAACACATAACTGGAAAAATTAAAGCAGCTAATAAATGTCTATCTTCACTCTATCCAATGATGGGAAAAAAAGTCGTTTATCAACGGACAACAAATTACTTTTATATAAAACAACCATAAGGCCCGGCTTCACCTATGCTTGCCCCGTTTGGGGGCATGCGGCCCCAGTCTCTTAGAGAAGATTCAAATATTTCAAAACAAAGCCATTAGACTTGCGCTTAATGCACCTAAATGGAGTAGAATTTCTTTTCTCCATAAAGACTCCAACATTCCGTTGATAAAGGACTTCATTTTCTCACAAGCAACTAAATTCTACGCCGGCCTACCCGGCCACTCAAATCCCACGATTAGTACGCTCGCGAAATATAGCGAAAATGATAATTTTAAATATAAAAAAACCCAAGATAGTCCTCCGGAAAGAATAAAAAATCTGCATACAGTCGCAGTATAGTTTTAATCTCACTTTCAAACCAACCATAATAATAAAATATCAGTAAAGTATCTATAGATAACCCATTATATAATTATGTTAGAGTCAGTAAACTCATGTTTAGGAACTCTGAAAAATAAATAAATCAAAAGTCAAAAGTGAACAAGTAGAGAACCAGAAGACAGTCCTAAGACTTAATACCCAGGATCAACTGTGAGATATTTTCTTGTCCACATTGATATGGTAGAGGAGTCTTAGAGATAGTCAGACCTCAGTCAGAAGTTACGCGTCGCGTTCCTATATATTTCTTGATATATCGTTATACTCATACTGTGTACTTCTTATTATTATTGTTGTGTTATATTTTTCTCCTGAATAAAAGCTCTCTGTTCGAACTCACGCAGTACTTAATATATAATTAACATTATCAGTTGATGCCCACCGTGGGGCTATGATAAAAACTGTCAATTAACGGTATAAATGTTGTTTTCCTTACATCTAGTCATCTTCTTTAAATGACTTTTACAATTGTCCTTACGCAATTATGAACACATATAGAGTACCTATACACTATACATATATAAAGAAATAATAAGAAGACAAATTAAAAAAACAATAAATTAACATTGTTATTGATGAATAATTAGGTATAATAAGTCGTTAGAACAAATAGTTATTTTTACATTTTTGCCTTCGAAATTGCCTTCATCAACTACCATTTGTTATTAATATACTTATTTTTACAAACAAACCAAATCATTAATATTAAGTCTTCAAAACAAAGACACATACAATCAAAATAAAACGTATTATTCGAACACTTGAAAAGTTTATTTGAAACCTTCGTTCCCATAAAATTAACACATATATTGAAAATAATTATTATGTTATAAAACAGGAAGTGCGTACATGCCTAGTTTGGAAATCGTGGGGGAACAAAAAACTAAGCAAAAAAATCCAACGAATAAACATAACCAAAAACGCATATTGTAGAAAAACAGAAAAGACAATGGTCGCAACCATGGAACTAAGATTGAAGGGAAGCGGCAATACTTTCGGAATATTACGGGGATAAGCGAAAAACCTATGTAGCTCTGCAAATTTGTAGCCGTCTAGTGGGAGGGGATAGAAACGGGGAATGTGGCTAGCTTGCGGGGGAAGGCGGCGCTCTGGAGATAAGGGCCGAACTGTGAATGGGAATCATTATTATTTTTATATTTTTTAAACTTTCGTTTATTTTTTATTACATTTTGGACATAAAATATAATAGCTTAATTGAAAAATAAGTAATGAAATGAGGAAAGGGTAGTAACAAGGAGACTGGAGACTTATGTGTTGTTTAATTTTTATTGTTACCAATACAAGTTATTTTAAGTTACCTTCATCTACTAGGACGTACTTAACTCATTTTTTGCGAAATCAAGATTTGTGAAGCGCTTGTCGAAATACATCGGCCTCACTTTTCACTTGACAAGTGCAAGTAGGTAAAAAAACTAGTGTTATGAACTCACTGTAACTCAAGGCACCATTCCTTGGTGCTATCATTGCTTAACTCATCAGTTTGAAATAGATTTTAATTTATCATATAAATAGTAAGTATGGTTTTTTATACGTATTTTATAAAATCAACAGACTTGCAGTGAAAATTTTTGTGCGTTCTATTCTGATGTAAGCTGGTGCTTGAGTTTTAAGAAAGGAGTGCTCGATATTAATCTTAAAGAACTGTATTTACAGTTTTACAATGATAACAAAAAAAATAAGTGATAGGAACAAACACTGTTTGACTTATTTGCGTGGGCAAATAAATTTTATTTGATTAATTTGTGTTATTTCATAATTAATTTAAAAAAATGCCACGCCATTACCCAACCTTTATAACCAACGCCATCTGTTAAATTAAATCCACACCGCCCATTTGCCAGCCCGTTGCCCGCTGCCCGCTGCCCGCTGCCGCTTAACCAGATATGTTATATATTTCAATAAATTTACACAAAACCTTGACAAATTATATACCTAAACCTTTCTCATGAATCACTCTATCTATTGGTGAAAACCGCATGAAAATCCATTTGGGTAGTTTTTGAATTTATCGCGAATAGACAGACAGACAGACGCGGCGAATAACTTTGTTTTATAATATGTAGAGATATACCATATAATATATCACAAGAATCCCAACTGCTTCCGTCTGTAGCATGTACGTTGTGAGGCTGAAGGTAAATGGTGAGGGGAAATAAATGGTGGAGAGAAAGCTGGAGAAGTACTCGGCTATTCAGATCTAGTCGACAAACACGGCTAAATCAATTTCAAGCAACATTTCAATTCTGAATGGTGGTTTTACCTACGCCAGAGCGATACTGAGAATGTCTTCCACCTGGAGCGTGCCGGAAATATATCTTATAATGTTTTTAATTATAAAATGTTGAAAACACAGATCAATCGAATAAAATTTATTTCGGGATTTGAACCCGCGACCTCCGGATTGTTAGTCAAGAGCTTTACCCCTTGACCACGAGGGCATGTCAATGTGACTTTTACATAACGATACAGTGATTATAAACTTTGAATTAACGTTGTAAACATATGTAAAAGGAGTGGTAAATTAGTAGGAAGAAAATCTAAAAATAACAGTGCAAAAAAGACAAAGTAAAAATTTAAAAAAATGAATAAGCTAAATGATAAAAAACATATACCTATGACATGTGTGAATCACAACTTTATATTTGTGCGTTATGATTAATAAAAACATAAAAGTTTTTTGGTAATTTTTAATTATTATAATTTAAGTTGACTGATTCGGCCCATTGGCAGTCGGAGTTCACGTGATAACATCGGGCTCATGGCGATGGCGGTTGAAATGAACACGCCGAAAATTATAAAATGTATATTTAAGCTATGTTTAAACACTTACATGTGAAAGGTAAGACTGTCTTTCTTCTTAAAGGTCTTCATAGAACTACTTTTACACAATTTTACGGCACAGTGGACCATTTTTCTATGTTTTATGAACGTTTTTCTGTGAGCTCTATGCGCGACCGAGGTGTAAAAGCCAATGTCAGCCATCTAAAAACCGTTCGGTAAAATTTTTGAAAAGGCATGCTTTGGGCAGAGGGGCACACTTTACATGCCGTCTCTCTAGTATCCATACTCTTAGGTCGCAACTGAGACTCGAACTCGAAACTCTGGTCTAACCGGGACGTGCGCGTTAACCAATTTGGCTATAACCACCTTCTGTCAAACCGTCATATTTTATACATTACATTGACTGGAATAACTTTCAAAAGTTATAAAATGAGAGTTTTTTTTAAAATTTTATTTTAATATGATTATTAATGAGATAAGTTTTTAGATTTTCACGGCCAAAAGTATTTTGGTTATTTGTTTTTGGGGTGTTATGCCGTGTTGCGCTGCCTCCTTCTTTAGCCAACGTTTCGGGCAGCGTTGCAGTGTCCATCGTCAGGGCAGATCCAGCAGATCCGGCAGATCCGGCAGATCCGGTAGATGTGCCCGGAAAGTAAAGAAGGAGGTAGCGCAAAATGGCGCTATAGTATAATGGTCTAGGAATTCGTTCAGTTTCTCTGTTCCAAGAGGCCAAATGGCGAAGACATCATCGACATAACGCCACCATACCTTTGGAACAGCCGAAGCTGTATCAAGTGCCACTTCTTCAAACTTCTCCATAAAGAAGTTAGCTAGAACTGGCGACAACGGACTGACTAGCATTTAATTGAAACCGGCCATTACTTTGGATTTGTTCCTGAAGTCCTGGGAAGACCCAAACTTATAGAGCACGCCTAATTACAGAGGCAATTGAAATTCATAAAAATCCTATTAACATTAATAGAGACGACGGAGCTAAGCTCAATAGCTCTTGGTATCCGGTAATTGATGGCTACACCAAAGCTAAATCCAAAAAACCATCTTCAAGTATACTGTAATGCCAGCGCGCAGTGGAGTGGAGCTGGCAACACGGTATTGCTTCGAAGTACTTAAACACACATTTTGCCACTAACATTTACACATCTGTCCTGATGATGGACACTGTAACGCTGTCCGCTAAAGGAGGAGGTAAACGCAAGAAAAAATAATAACAAAAACACCATTATCTCGATCATTTCGTCTTCTTGATAAGCCACACATATGTTAGAATTTTACAAAATAATACATAGGTAAGCAGTAAAGAAAATACCACTGAAAAACAGTTTTAGTTGTAAGAACTAACACAAAAAGTCAAATTTTTTACTCAGTCGTGCAGTGATAAAGAGAAAACAGATTGGCAATCTATGTGAGTCTTTATCGTTTGACGGTTCCGCCCCCTTTTCAACCTATAAATAATTTGTTCCACCAACTTTTTCAAACTACTACAATGCGTCGCATTGGGTTTGTACTCGTAATACTATCTCTTGTGTGTGTCCAGGGTAAGTGATTAATATATCTATTTTAAAATGAAGCTATAACTTTGTGGTTATCCATTATAGATAAATGAAACAATTCAACTTTGTTTGAACCACTTACATAATGAGTAAATCCGACCGGTTTCAGAACAAACGTTCCTTCTTCAGGACAAGCGTATACGTATTATTGTATAGTCAATACAATAATACCAGATGAGTGTGAATAGCAATAGGTATTTCCCAAGGAAGATGTCCAGGAAAGCGGCTTTAGTGGCTGCCCGAGGAGAGAATGGGTCTGCAATGAACCGAAGCAGCATAGAACAGGGACGTGTGGAGACTACTAATTATTTCTTTAAACTTAGAAAACTTATTTGTGGCACTATTTTAATTAAAGACAATCTCCACCGAAGCCAGAGAGTCAAGTTATCTTTTCAGAATCTGGGCGTAGTGTATAGGGTCCGCAGATAATTTAATAGTACACAACAGTGTAGGGAACGTACACATACTACGTGACCATTTTTTTGCAATTTTTAACCCCCCCCCCCCCGGTGACCA
Organism: Limnephilus rhombicus; assembly: GCA_929108145.2. NCBI lineage: Eukaryota > Metazoa > Arthropoda > Insecta > Trichoptera > Limnephilidae > Limnephilus > Limnephilus rhombicus. Next base: position 15,064,792 of record OV815272.1, on the reverse strand, counting down.
AAATCCTAAGCAAACTGCCGCTCATTTGTACCAAGCGTGACATTTTGAAGACCCCCCCCGAAGAGGTCACGTAGTATGGGTACGTTCCCGTACTATTGTGTACTATAACCCCGTACAAATCGCAAGTGCGCCCCGCTGTTGTACTTGGCAGATCTCTGGTCTAGAACCCCAAAGTACTTGAAAAAAATTGTTAACACTGCGCTGGAACCGACGCCGGCACAGTCCGTTTGATGGATTCCTATATATTCTCAAACAGCTTAAGAGCTTAGCGTCAGGTAGGAATGTTGTATTATTCTATTGGTATTACAATGGAAGATGCTTCGAGGAAATAGCTCATTGATCCCTTTAGTACCAGTGCGTGAACTGGAAACACGACGAACACGCGCCCATGTTGACAATTGTAACACGAGAACGGGTCATTTTTACGACTCGTTCTTGAGTTCAACAACTTGGCTGTGGAACGATTTGCCGGCTTCTCTTCAAGACCCATGATCACTCCTTACTCTCTTCAAATTGAACCCTCTACACAGCATCATTAAAGATGACGTAGGCGCTGACAAAAATTATTTTCTACTGGACCTCCCGTGTGGAGTTACTATAAAAAAACCACTTTGTTGTGTAAAAACAACTTCCGTGTAAAGTTACTGTTAAAAAAATCCGCTCTTAGTTTTAATCACTGTTATTGTTTAAGAACAACCGACTTACTTTGTAAGTAATGTTTAATTCTTCAGGATTGACAAAAAAGCGTTTTTTGGTAAGCCCTGAAGAAGTAAGCAATGAAAGGTTGTTGAAGCAATAAAAGCGGTTAAAACTGAAGTGTTGCTTATGTTTTATTTTAACCAATAATTATTTTTCTCGTAACCCCACAGCTCAAATTAAAATATATATATTTTCGATTAGTTTTTCAGGAATATGCTGAAAATTGTATTTGTAATCCCAGAAATTAAAATGATTGACTCTTTCTAAGTGAAGAAGATGCGCACAAAAATATTCGGCGCGCGGACAAGCGTATTGGACCGCCCTAAACCTACAGTCGAATTTACTCTAGCAAACCTGGTTCTTTCCTTATGTTTTAAATAATTCTGATAAAGGTAGTTCTAAAATGGAAGTTTTTCTAACTTAGTCCCTAGGGAAGTTATTAATTAACCATTAAATAATAATAATAAATACATGGAGTAAATAATATATGGAGTCGGTGTATTATTTTCCCATCTGGTCTCTGGTAGGTTGTCATGTTGTTCTTGTATTGTTTTGTAATTATAATACTTATATAGTGCAATTGCATAACGTGGATTGACCAGATGATCATTTGGGAAGTGTGTGAAAGGGTTTAGTTTTTCCTGTGGGGAAAATTAAACCCGGACATTTAAATCTGGTGCGTAAAATAATATCTTAATATATTGAAAACAAACAGCTTTACAAAGATACATAAAAAAGAGTGCTAAAATAAAACAGTAAGCCTAAAAACGTGTTTTCGGTGATAATTTTTTTTTAGTTGCTAGGCAAGACAAGAAAAAAATAGTTAAGAGAATAAAATAGATAAAAACAGATAAGAATAAAGAAAAACACAATAAAGGGTAAGCTTATGATCTTTTAGGAGTATAAGGACGATATGTACGTAATTAGGGAATATGTAAATATATTGCAAATTAGGAAAAGAAATAAAGTGTGGAATACGATATACATTAAGTTTAAAGATAAATGTTTTGCAAAAATCTAGGTTATAATAAAATCCACAAAAAACAAAGAAAAATGCAAGAACTATGTCATCCTTCCAAGGTCTGCATCGCTTGAGATTAGCTTCGCTGAAGATATATCGTTTTTTCGATGAAAAATTTTGCAGTTCCGGGACCCATACATAACGAAAACCCTTTTCTTTGGCGTATATTTTTGTTTTGTTTAGAAGCACCTTATTTGCAATAGTAAGGTGCTCGTTGATAAAGAAATGTTGGTCAGTCCCTGGTATATTGATTTACTTTGTGGTAGTTGATTTCTTCTTTCTAGAGGCTGTGCTTATCTTGTTTTTTTTTTATATCAGATGAGACTTTCATGATATTGGGTTTAATTCTATATCATTTTTTAATATTTTCACATTTAAGAGTTCGCTAACAGATTGAGCAATTTCATAAAGATTCTCTCCGTTTCTCTCAGGAAGATTTCTTATTTCGATGTTGTTTCTTCTGTCATATTGATTACGCTTCAAGTTGTTCTCTGTCATTATTAGTAAAGTAGAATTTTTTTCATCAATTTTGACTTCAAGTTTATTAATCGTAGCATTTTTTTCTATGTGATCATTTTTTAGAGTCACCAATTCATCAAGAGTGTCACGCAGGGATTGAACTTCTTGTTGGAGACTGGCATTATCTTCTTGAAGGATTCTCACACGTTCCAAGATTTTCTTGTACTGGTCTTTTCATTCACTAGACAGTACGTCTAATTTGTGCTGAGCGGCATCAGTTGCAGTCTTATTAACCCATAGAAAAAATAAAATCCGGTGCTTATGGCAAATTTTAAATGTAAAAATATTACTTAGCAAAATTACTTTGTGTCATCATTATAATATAATGAAAATAAAATCGCTTTGCTTAAACCACTATATAATTATCAATGTCAACACGTTTAACATTAACACCTCGTCCTGATGAAGATAACGTTGTTATTGAAACATGTCCGTTTGATAGATTCTCCCATCTTAAGAGACGGATTGCCATCTTTAGAGCACAGGCGTCGGGTGGGAATGCTATCCTTGTTCTACCGGTATTACAATGGAAGACACTCCGAGGAACTAGCATCATTGATTCCTTCGGCACCGGTGCATAGTCGGGAAACACGCCAAACGTGTGCCCAACATTTGTACACGGTTGACATTTGTCACATGAGAACGGGTCGTTTCTTCGACTCGTTCTTGTGTTCAACAGCTCGGCTGTGGAATGATTTGCCGGCCACTGTGTTTCCTCCTTCCTACGTCTCTTCAAGACCAATGTTCATTCCTTCCTCTCCTCAAAAAGACCCTCCACACAGCATCCCAGATGACATAGTTCCTGAGGGAAATTATTTTCCTCAGGGCTTCCTGTGTGGAGTTAAAGTAAAAAAAAAAAATGTTGACATTGATAAAGTGGTTTAAACAAAGTGATTTGATATTCATTGTAAAAATGTTATATAAATTTTTAAGTCCCTAAAATATTTCAATTATAAGGTAATGTTTTCATAAAAAAATCATGTTCGTCCTGTAAACCAGTAGATAACCATCTGAAATAAAAGATATAGTTAGAAATTCAGGGAAATCGTATCATATTTTATTGATTGATTTGTGGTGTTTCCCAATTTATTCATTAAAAATAATATAGGTATATTCGAGTCGGAGAAACTCTGACTATTGGCCTGGTGTAAGACCACCATTCAGAATTGAAATTTTACTTGAAAGGGCTTTATCCGTGTTTGGTGTCCAGATCTGATGAGCCAGGTACTTCCCCACCTGCCATATCCTTCCCCTCCCCACTACCTTCAGCCTCAGAATATAACCCAATCAGGGATGCCATAGTCACTGGGTCAAGACGTGAGCATTTGGGTCTCTTGTGCGGTAATGGAAGCATAGACCCGGTGAAAATTTTATTCAATTGACAAACGGCCGCGGATGTGAAAACATTACTAATTAAAAAATGGTTCATGGAAAAAAATACACTTGGTTTACGTAGTTTATCTCTGTTTTATTAATGATGACAGAACGAAATTTGAAATTTTTCCAAAGTATTTTGAATGTTCTATATATTTCTTATTTTTGTAAAACAAATACCATTTATGCAAACTAGATAAAATTAACTTTTAGATTTGTGTATTTGAAATACACTTTAGTTTTCAAAAACTGCCATATTTTAAGATTCAAACTCATAAAAAAATGGAAAAAAATTTCCTCTCAAAACATTTTTGACCAAAATGTCTGTGTTTTTTTAATTTTGAACAAAAATCAAAATTAAAAAAACACAGTCCTTTTATGTAATAAATTTGAAAGGAAACTATTACCTCACTTTTTCGTCGTGCATACAATAAAAAAATAATAAAAATTTTCAAAGTTTTTTTTATTGCCAAAAAAATAACTTAGAAAAATACCGACATTTAAAACAGATTTCTTGCATCTCTAAAGACGTTAATTTCTTTGATACGTTTACGAACACATGTATTAGATATTAATATTATAAAAAGTTATCACTTTTAAGAAATTCTCTTAAAATAAAGATCTTAAAATGTAAATTTTATCTTTTAAGTAACCTATAAAACAATATTCTGATAGTTCAACTTTGAAAGTACGGCGTTTGTACAATAACTTGATTAAACTGAAGTAAACCATACAAATAATATGGTAAATATATCAATTATGTGAACAGAAGAGTAAATTCGTCACTACAATAGAAATTATTAAGTAAAATCACAACATTTAGGTATTAACAAAATTTTCAATATTTATTTATTTATTTATTTTATTTTAAATGCACATTTACAGTTATACATAACCAGTAATAAACATACATTTTATATATTCCGCCATAAACACACCGAACTGTTTTGTCATCGCGGGCCGATATGTACAGGCGCGCCAATAATGCCCCTAGCGGAGAAGAATTAAAAAAAAAACATTGTTTCCTAGTAAATTAAAACCATATACAACGTTGTCAGATCTTAAATGCATTTTAACAGCGTGACCACGTAAGAATGGTTATTGGTAATAAATCGTGTTTTAGTGTAAACGGGGTTTATTTATGTTATTGCAATAATACAGTTAATCGGTCGCGCTGTGGTTTTTTTTAGTAAGGCTGTTAGTGTAGAACTAATTAAGCGACTTGAGGCATTCGAGATGTGGATCTACAGAAGAATACTTAGAATAAGCTGGATGGACAGAGTTGCGAATGAAGATGTAATGGCTCGAACGAATAAAGAAAAATAAGTCATTATAACTATAAAAATCCGAAAACTTCAATATCTTGGACATGTGATGAGACATCCACAGAAGTATGAGACCTTGCATCTCATAATGCAGGGAAAGATTGCAGGAAGACGGGGCCCTGGAAGAAGGAGAACCTCATGGTTGAAAAATCTGAGATCGTGCTTTGGCCAGTCTACCGTAGAGTTATTCCGGGCCGCAGTAAACAAAGTCCGCATAGCCAACATCCGTTGAACGGACAGGGCAAAACAAGAAGAAGAAGAAGTGCGGTATTCACAAAAAAATGTAGCCCTCGGGCAAACCCCTGTTAATAGAATATTGTGGTGTCTTAACCATCCGAAGTTGCACAGAGAAAAATGAAAATGAATCCGGTCCCAAATAAGAAAAAGGAAGGTTTACATTTTTGTCATTATATAATTTATATTATGCACATTCTAGATATATATTCCGACATACTGGATTATCCTTTTATGGCGGCGGTATTCTGGCTTCAGGAGGGTGCTTACAAATTCCACTGCAATGGAGCCATCATCAGCAGTAGACACGTGTTGACAACTGCCACGTGTGCCGGGTAGGTTTGTTAGAATTTTTATCTTTACATGTTTTTTTAATCGTCTCATTACTTTTTTAAAAATAATACTCTTCAATTCAGTTTCATGACAACTCAACAAGGTGGCATTTCAAGAACCCTTTGAAAAATCATTAAAAGTGATGAAAACAAAAAAATAGCTCCTAACCTAACGTAACCTATTTAAGGGGAATTCCAGCAATTATGTTGACTACAATACTCTGTTAAAAATATGAATATGCTCAAATTGTCAGCAGAAGAATTTTCACTGACGTGGTATTTTATATATAGTCCGGTATTGCTTGAATTGATATGCTTCCCGATATCACTATGTAATTCTAGAAGTCAGGATTTATTTCAGTGCAGAAATTCTGGGACTACCATATGTATTCCTCTTTGCCCAGAATTCTAATGGACGGAAATACTTATTGCAAGTGAGTGGACATCTTCAACTTATCTTTAAACAAATACAGCGCCCTTGGGGTGATTTTCCACGAAAACGGTGCTATGTAAATTAGCCAATTATTAATTATTATTATTAAATAGAAAATATTGTTCTTGAGGCAGTTCAGTATATACAATAAATACTGAATATTTCTTAAGGGATTTGTACCGATTTATTACATATTTCCCTTAACCTTTCCTGGTCTGTAATGCGTAAATACTACACATTGCTTCTAATAACTTTTATATCTCTATAAATGTAATGAATTCTGGGTTCAGATTTTAGGTATTCCTCCGTTATACATTTACACACTGAATTAAAAAATAATATTTTAAATAATTAGCAAATTTAATTCAAAATCAGAGATATTTTGTTAAATATCAGGAATAAACCACAAATACAATCAACCGTGTGCCAGTGTGGACCGTGATACGCAAAGAGTGTGCGGGGGGAGATGACACGCTATGTGACGTCTCGCTCTACTTTGCTATACGGGAACACGAGAAACAGAGACCGCCGTGTTGTGTTTCGACCGTCGATACCTACGACCGCGTAGTAGCAACATACATAGCTGTATGTATGTATTGGGTAGCAGCCCAGCGGCCAGCGCCTCAGTCGTTCGCGGGCAATCCTTTGAGATGGTCTCCTCGCCCGTTTTTTGAGCAACGGATGATGGTTTTTTCATGTTTTCAGCAATTAAATTACAATTTTTATCACTTGTAACACAAATTACGAAAAACAAAAGTGATTAGCTATGAATGTTCATATATTTCCGATATAAAATTGATGATTTTAACACGTGAATTGATTACACAGCACCGGAGCGCGCGTATTTTTTTAGCACAGTAAGGGAAAGGTTAAACACGGCAAGTTTTAAAGCTCTTAAAAAATATATGTTGTTCTTGAAGATAATAATATCTAGACTTTGCCCGCGCCGAAACGCAAATTATATAAAATTCCCTCGATAGAAAAAAATCGCAAAGTATGCTTCAAAAATTATTATTAACACGTTTGTTTCAGTTATTTTACAAGTTATGTGTATGAAAAATTCACAGTATTTCTGCTGTTTAAGATAATGCCCGCGAGATTTTTGCTCTATTCTAAACGAGTCGTGTTTTATTAAACATTTTCGCAATTTTCGCACCGATTTTGTCACTGTAAATGTTAGCGCTTTCCTCTAACATTCGTAATTTCGTATCTCTCCTTCTTTTTGTTTTCGGGCCCAGTTGCAGAGCCTTAACATTCATATGTAAAAGCCCCGAAAAAGGGCGTTAATCAATAAATAAATAGTGAGTTTTTTTATCACTTTTCATGACTTTTCAAAGGAGTGATGATGTTGCATATTGTAGAGTTGTCCGGACATCCTTCAATACATATTGAAATTTGATTTACCTACAACTATTGAACTAGTGAACTGTATCTACGTAAACCTCGCGTCCAAAAAAATAAGTTATTTTAATTTTATCTTATTTAATAAATCCACATCAATACATCCCCTGATTTGTAAGTAGGTCAAATAGGTCAGTGACTGAGTTGGCATCGCGTTTGGGTCCGACCCAGACATAGCGTGTTCGATTCCTCGGCTAGCTAAGTCATCCATCATGACACAAGCAACATTTTCCGCTTACTGTAGTGGTAGTAGGAGATTTTCAAATATTGTCAGGTTATTCGTGATCATGGAATGTTTCTTATCATTTAAAAAAAAAATAGTCACAAAATAATTAAAATATTCCAGCACTGAGAGCACTGAAGTAAGAAAAAACCCATAAAATTTTAAATAAACATCAAATAAATAACTCCACAAATTCTGTTTATTACTTTCAAATTATCTGCTATTGTCAAAAATACAGTTCCTTCAATATTTATTGGACGAACTGCTCCTTTCCACATCGTTTGTATCAATTATTATCAATGTTAGTAGGTATGGTTCCATCAGAAAATAAAGTATTGGCTCACACTTCCAGAGTTGAATGATATAAAATTATAAAATAAAACATGTAATAATTATTTCTGAAAACATTTTTTACGGCGAAAGAAGGTGAACACCTCAGCTAAAGTATATATTTTTTTAAATTAAATAATTTATTTATTTCATATTTAAAAAAATTATTTAATTTTAAAAAATATATACTTAATTAAGTATATAAACTAATACTAATTATACTTGCGGCACATTCCAGAGTAGTAGACACGCTCAGTTTCGCTGTGTTGAAAGACGATCATTCAGAATCAAAACGATTCTTGAAATGGCTTTAGCCGTGTTTGATGACCAGTTCTGAATACCTGATATTTTCCTACCTACCTTTCCCCATCTCTTTCTCCTCCCCACACCATCCAGTCTCAGAACATACTGCAATTGGGGATATCATAGTCTAACTATTGGAGCGATTTTTGACATATATTGGCGCCATTTTAAATGTCTCCGATTGCTTTTCGATATAAAAGCCCATCAAATTTTTTTTTTTTTATATTTGTAGTTCCCAAGTGTGTTATTTTGAACTTCAAACGAAGCTATTGAAATGCTTTATCTATTATAGATAACGCAAATCCGAACTTCGTAGACTATATTAGAACGATGTAAAAATAAATTTAAAAAATATTTTTTATACCGAATTTTTAATCAGCTGTTTACGGATTAAATTAACACATTTTTCCATAGATACCTATGCACCTTTCATTAACAAGTATACCACATACAACATACAGAAATAGAAAAGATTCTATGTTGACTCGAATAAGTACTTCTAACGTCTGTTTCAGAGTAACAAACACGCAGGATTCGCGTGGTTATAAACTTTATGATTTTTTTTATAAATCGTACAAGTATGAGAGAAACTGTAAAATCAAATATAGGTTAATTCATTGGCTATATAGCACTATGATAAGTTTTTATTTTATTTATTTAATTAATATTAAATTTAATAATAATAAGTTATTATCAAGTTCTGCAAGTATTTTAGTATGTATTTTTGCTACAGCTGTTTAGACTTACACGGTCATTTTATTTATTTATTTACGCCTATTCTTGAACACACGTTTTACAAATAATTTTTTTACAAAAAATTTTCAAACTGTGGTTTGAAAATGATCTTGTTAGTCGAAACAGCCGTAATAAAAATACGTACTAAAATACTTGCAGAACTTTATAATAATTTATTGTTATTAAATTTAATTTTATGTAAATTAAAAAAAAATTTATGGAAAAAAAAAGAAATGTCTTAAAAATCTTCTGGAAAACTCGAGCAATCCAGGCAAATTTATTTATTTCGCGTGGTCGCTCCAGTGGCTAAAAGCCTCCGGTTAACAGGGAGCAGTTGGAACTCTGCTGCTGTATATACACACATAAAATAAAACTGTACCTATGTTTGCATTAATTGTGAAAACCGTTAATAAATATATCGTTAATTTAATATTTTAATTTAACATTTAAGGGATGCCTTTGAATCTGGAGATAAAAGGGTGAGAGTCGGGTCGTCAAACCACCTTTACGGAGGGCAAGAATACTCCGTGACAAGTGTCAACAGGCATTCTAAATTAAGCCCTGATTTGGATGCTGACATTGCAGTCCTTACACTTTTTGAGCCCTTGAAGTTCAGCTCTCGAGTTGCAGTGGTGAATCTTCCCGACCAAAATTTCCCGACAGATGAAATGTTGGTATCGAAAGTGCCATTTTATTATCACTTCCGAGTAAGTATGTAAAAAAATTATTACCATTCATTTCTTAATTTCAATTGGTGATGAACTGTGATGTGATGAATTGGAGAGTAGAATGAAATAATTAGAATGTTGTTCTAGTTTTACTAGTTTTTCAATGTTATGTTCCGGGGAATTTGCGTCATTGATACTTCGGCAACGGTGTACAGCTGGAAAAAACACCAAACCCACGCCCTTTTAAAACTGCTCAATAATAACGCGGTTGATATTTGTCACATAAGAACGTGACGCTTCTACGACTCGTTCTTGTAATCAACAGCTCAGAAGTGGAATAGTTTCCTCCCTCCTACGACGTGGGTCTCTCCAAGACCCAGGTTTGCTCCTTGCTTTCTCAACACAGTGTCCTCAAAAATGACATGGTCCCTGAGTGCATTTTTTCTCATAAACATGATACATTTCACTTAGTCACTCAACTTAAGAGAAGATTTATAGGCTACCAAGCACCGCACAAAGAGGAAACCGATTATTCTATCTCACTAACTCGCAGGCTAAAACCAATAGATTAATGTGTTTGTCTCTTTTTAGTGTCGCTTTTTCGTTTCATTTCAAATCACAATAAGTGGGGAGGCTACGAAGCACCACACAAAGAGAGGACCGATTATTCTATCTCATTATCCCGCAGGCTAAATCCTATAGATGTATGTGTTTGTCTTTTTTTAGTATCGTTATTTTTCGTATGTAAAATGTATTTATAGCTAGCAATTAAATCTTTAAATTGAACAGTTTTTTGTTTCACCCCTAAAGTTTACTTATTTTATTTATTAAACTTAAAAGTATTTTATGACAGCTGACAACAGCTGATTGGCCTTATAATATATGCAAATTTACATATTACATCTACCCAAGATCCACGTCTAAAAGTACTTGTATTCCAATATCTTTCATACGTGCCAAAAAAACGATTACAAGTGCACTATTTTTGCTTCTCACTTTTCTAGCCGATGCCGCGATGTTCAGATTCAATGTCGAAAGTTTTCGGCTAACTATGTAATGAAATTGAAGGCTTGGCTCGCCGAGGAATTGGTGAACCGCTGCACTCGGACGGATTAAGGGCCGGCATTGAGCAATGAATTAGTAACTTTTGATTAGTGTCTTACCCCGCAGAGACTTGATCAACTCGCGAGCTGCGTTTCGGATAAACTCGAGCCGAGATTGACGTGAAACGATGGCGATGTAAGACGATGACATCTGACGTCATTTCTAGGTCTGAGATTAACTAGAGACAACAACGTCACAAGTGAAAAAGACTTTAGTTTTAATTCCTGAATAAAGCCCTTCGGACGATTTCCCATAGCGACAGACTAGCTACGAGTAGGTACCTGGGACGCGGACGGGACGGGACGCGCGGGGACCTTAGGACAATCTCAGGACTATTGACTACGACAAATGATTAATTCCTTGCGTGAAAGGGACGCTCGGACAATTCGGCTGTATCGTGGCCGCGTTTTGATCTACGGGTTTTTAGAACGGCGGCCGGCGGTAGCGGGATACGAGTCGTTCGAATAATATTTAAATACCTATGAAAAATTATAATATTCAAATCGTTTACGGAACACATTACTCATTAAAATAATTTAATAGTAAAATAAATGGAAATTAAACATTTATGTTGCCGTTAAAAATCGTACGATACAAGGCCAAAGGTAAGGAATGAAGAATCAATTCCTTTTGAAATTGAAAATCAGATCAAGTGTGTCACAAGATTGAATTTATTCATTTAATTCGGTCATTCAATTTTGCCCACGTCTACTCAACTATTTTCAGCTTGCAACGAAATTTTTGTCCTTTTCAGTGTCTGTGTAAATGCAAACATCAAAAATGCGCTACAATGACATTTGGCGCTTGCGTTTACATAGAGCTTAACCCGATTTATTCTATCGATTTCAAATTAATTAGAAATTGTTTGAAAAATCCCTTAAAAATAATGAATCTATTATCAACAAACAAAAAATATTGTCTTATAGCCCAATCATGGATATCTTCCCCTACCCACCCACTCTTCATTAATACCTAGCAACGGCTCCACCCCTACCATAATAATACATTGTTCCCATTCATATTTCATAACTATATACGTTTGCCCTGAAGAATGAACGGTTGTTCCGAAACCGGTCGGCTTTACTCAAATATATAAGTGGTTCTAACAAAGTTAAATTGTTTCATTTTTCAAATTAATTTGGTTATTTTTTACACTAAACAGAATTTTGTCGTTTTTTCAGCATTCCGAAGATTCTGTGCAGACTTTGTCCGTTGTGGGAGTAAGCTCTCGAATGAATTCTGTCGAATGCAACAACTTCTACAAACATTATAAATTAGTACCAGGAAAGGATTTGGTTACTGAAAACATGATATGCTTACGTTTATCGTATGATCCCAATACTCGTATCTTTGGTGCACCATTGGTGATAAACGGAACCATTTATGGAATATTTTCATGGGACCGCAAGGGTAATTTTAAAGACGCTCCATTTATTTTCACGAGAGTTTTCGCATTTACAAAATTGATTAAAGACTGGATAAAATAATTGTGCAAATATTGTCTTAGTATTAATCAAAGTATCATCGTACATGGTAATCTCATGAAGAAGTATGTTGATTAAGGTTCAACAATATATTTAAAAAGAAAGAAGTTAAATCAGACTCATAATTATATTATTAACCTTTTATGGTTGTCTTGTAATATTTGTAAATAATAAAAATAAATGTTTCACTAAAACAGCCAATTTATTGTTTTAAAGGTCTTCATGATCCAGGTTTCTCACATTAACTTTAAAACAATTGATTTATTCTTAAAACAATTTCATCCCAATTTAATCTTTTATCTCTACAATTTCATTTGTATTTTTTATACACACTGGTAACGCAAAGGCGACACGTGGAGTGGACTGTATCAATATATTAACAAAAAAATGTTATGCTTGTGAATACTTTGACACAATTATGGGGAATGGTAGACAGATGAATGGGGAAGGAAACTGACTTTCCCCTTATGGTTGATGTTCGGCTCAATATTATGGGTCTGAGGGAGCACTAAGTCCTCACTGCACAAGCTTCCATAAACTGGTCGATGTTATATAAAACTGAGAGAATAATGGTGTTCGTTGCACAGTTTCTTTTAACAGACTGACTGACATATTGATTTTATTGTTGTACGGTAGGTAATATTGTCAGGAGGGACAGGTAATTGTGGTAAAAAAAGGATGGGTAGAGAAATGGAACAAGGTATATAGATAGGTATACATAGTTGCGTCAACACACACATTTTTTCTTTTTCTATAAAATACGTATTTTAAGTGTTTTTTCTAATATCTTATACCTGTCTATAGATAATTAAAGTAATAATTAAATAATTTGATACATGTACCGATGCTAAATTAAACATACATAATAAATTAAAAAATATAATTATTTCTTTTGAATAATTTTACAAAAAAGTGCATTCTGTTAAAAAAAATGTACCTACATACGTTTAAATTATAAAACAAACTAGCAGACTCGGCCACGCGTTGCTGTGGCTAACGAAACACAACGCCACGCCATTACCCAACCTTTATAACCAACGCCATCTGTTAAATCAAATACACACCGCCCGCTTGCCAGCCCGCTCCCTAATTTACACAAAACCTTGGTAAATTAAATACCCAAAAAACTTCCTCATGAATCACTCTATCCATTGGTGAAACCGCATGAAAATCCGTTGCGTAGTTTAAAAGATCTAAGCGCACTGACAGCGGGAGCGACTTCATTTTATTCTACGTAAAGATGCAAGTAATAGGAACCAACTAAAGGCACTGCATGTGTGAGTAATATAATAAAAAAAAACTAATGAAATAAAAATAGTTATTACGGAAAGCCTTTCTCATACTACTGTCCAGCATACTTTATTGTAATATTTAACATTGAAAAAAAGAAATAGGTATCTGCGTTTAAAACATGCCTCACAAAACAGAAGTCAGATTTTTTTGGCATATTCAAATATACTATCTAAAAGAGAGATTACAATACGTCAAAATAAATAATACACTAAGTGAACCTAAAACCTCATCATTTGGTATACCACAAGGAACTGTCATCGGTCCTATCCTTTTTATTATATATGTAAATCAAATGTTCACTCTTCCCATAGTTGGAGATATCATATCTTATGCAGACGACACTGTAGTTATCACTAAAGGAAAATCATGGGAGGAAACAATGAGTATAGCAAATATCAATATAAACATACTCAAAACATGGTTTGACCTAAATTGTCTCTCACTTAATACGGAGAAAACTTATTTTATTCCTTTTTCTTTGAAAGAAAAAAATGTCGAGAACAATATAACTATTAAAATCCATTCATCACAGTGTGAAAATAAAAAGGAATGCAACGATGAAAATTGCCTACCAATAACTTGCAAAAATAGTATAAAGTATCTGGGTGTCATAGTAGATAGACACTTAAAATGGAAAGAACAAATCCAAAATACAGTAACCAGAATAAGAAAACTTATATACATATTTATTAGACTGAGAAACATCTTATCATCTAATATGATCAAAACTATCTATTTCTCTCTTGCCCAATCTATACTACAATATGGTATAATCGGGTGGGGTGGGACTTTCAAAACAAACCTCTTACCTGTAGAAAGGGTACAGAGGTTGATTTTGAAAGTCATCTTACGAAAACCATCTGTATTTCCAACAACACAGCTATTTGACTCTTTTAGGGTTCTCAGTCTTAATAAAATTTTCAAAAAGAACTCATTATTGCAAACTCATAAAGATCATTTCAATTCATCAACAATAACATTCACAAACATAAACAACCGACCACGATCACAGGGCAATTTAGAAATTCCAAAATTTAAAACGAGTGCTTCCCAACACCATTATGCTTATCAAGGTATAAAATTTTTCAATGCTCTCCCATATAAAATCAAGTCTGAAAAAAATTATAAAGTTTTTAAATCCCAAATAAAAACACTAATAGACCAACCCGACACTAATTATAAGTTTTAAATTCACCATCACAATAATAACAACAAAAAAAATAAACTAGGACATAATCTCTAAAAATATTTCATCACCATATCAAATTGAAAGCTAGTACATACGCATTATTTGCAGGCACCAAATTGTTACAACTTTATTATATGTACCTACTCTGACAATATTGTCAGTTATTATGTCCAATTGTCTTCATGAATATATATTTTATTAATATAAGTACTTGTAATAACATACTCTGTGTAACTATGCATTTTACAATGGCACTCCAAAATTCAAGCACGAGAAATACTTTCTCTTTTGAATTGTGAAGTTTCATTAAAAAGAAATTTACATATTGTTATTAGCCTTAAGAACCAAATGTTTTACTACGAATCTGTATACGTATGTATTTTTTTAAATAAAAAAAAAAAAAAAAAAAAAATACGCAAACAGTCAGATTGATGCATCTACCTAAAAGCAAACATTTTATCAATAACGCTCCACTGGTATGTAGGTAGTCTCTATCGGGTGTGTTATGAGTATTCTTAATAATATATTCGACGTGTTGACCTAAATGCATGCAACTTTGATTTAGGCGTTCTGATTAATGTACTTTAACAAAGCTTAAAGGTTAAAAGTGTGATTAAACAAATAAATTTATTAGCTTTGATCCAGATGTCCCAGAAAGAGGGCTTAAACTATTATTGTGATATTGTGATGTACATTTTCACTGATGAACAATATAACTCTGATGATCGGGAGTTTCAATAATACTCCGGTTCTTCTAGATAATAAGTCTTGTCTATTATTGTCTTATTAACAATGAATATTCAACTGGGTGTAACGTCGGTTCTAAAGAATGCTCTGTGTTAATCTGTAGGTACCCACCTGCTGGGCTATTTTAGTAACAGTTCAGGTTAGGCTGAAGAGGCTAGACCCGAAAGAACGATAGTGTCCTTCTCATGTAGTACAACTTACTGACCTCTGATGAGACACACTACATGAAACTTCCTTTACTAATGACATCTGTTGAGATAAATTGAAACTACATACTTATTCACATATATTAAAGGTATCCTGGTTAAAAGTAATATTTTATAATTAAACGACTGTAAAACTTTATTCCACTTAATTTTATTTGACCGTAACCGGTTTCAGCTCGTTAGAGCCATCTTCAGACTGGTACAAATAATTCTTAGTCTACGTTTTATATACATAACATATGGGCGAGGGGGAGAGGGGTGGTCTACAAGATTTTAATCAATTATATTTGTTACTAAGTCGTTTAAGACTGTCGAATTTCTAAATATTTTGGTAATTCAAGTAAGCTTGGGTTTGTAGCTCACTTCAATGTTGATTAGGGAAAAACCTTACCTTGTTTGTACCTTGGGTTTGTAGCTCACTTCAATGTTGATTAGGGAAAAACCTTACAAGTAATATGAGATACTAATGACTAATCATTTTATTGTCAAATCGTTATTATATTTATGAAATATGAGATTTTTTATTTCTTTTTGAAGGGATACGTGTTTAAGTTTTGTTTTGTTTTTTTAAGTACTGCAAACACTAAATAGAAAATACGCGCTAGAAGAGCCTCCCACGTAGATTTGAATTTGAAACCAATATCGCACTGATTTGGAACCTTTAGATTCCAGCCGAACACTTGCACTCTTACACTTGTCTAACGTCGTATATTATTGCTATCCCATTTGATCAAAATTTAAATTTCACGACAACGATGAAACTCAATTCTTTATTTGATATTAAGCTAGATGTCAGGTATAAAACCTTTCCGTAAAATTCGTAAGATGTCAGCAGGATTGGGTTCCCAGCAAGGTCGCCAGAGGGCCGAAGCTTGCTCAATCCACAAAAGACAGTAGCCGCCAGATCAATTATAACAAGCTCTTAGTTAGGTCGACTTTAAATCCGTGTTTTATTATCAATGGATTGATTGTTCAAAAAGACCTCTATTTCTTCAAAAATAAATCCTCTCCTTCCATGAAGTGTCGGAGATCTCTGTTTATGAGAACACAACATAATAAAACTAAATGTGTTTTTTTAAACTTCACTTACCAATATCTGCTGCCAATGCCCCTGGCTTTTTGAGAATAAATCAGAAGGAATAAAATACAAGGGAAAACTAAAACTCTCTGGGCAAAGCATTACGAGCAAAGGTTTACGAAAACTTTTGTAAATCTAATTATCTCAATCTAAACATCCCTAAAATGTAATATAAATATTACGCATCTTACAGTGTGTCACTCCGAATATAGCCAAGCCTTATTATCATGTTTCATACCTCCTCGTACATTAGAATGAAAACTTCTCCAAGGAACCCCATGAAAATTTTAAAATTCAATTTCAATTTGAGAGATGGGTATGGGTACCGCTACCCCAGGAATCATTTATGGGACACTCATGCCATAGATCACCCCAGGTGGACCGCTACGCTTGGTGACTTAGCAGGGGTTCCCCAGGGGTGGAGGAGCTATTCCGGGCAGCGCAAGACAGAGACACATTTTTCAGAGTGATCGCCAACGTCGGGGGGACCTGATAGGGCACACCAAGAAGAAGAAAATTTTTAAAGAAAATTGTTAAAAAACTATGTATGTGAAAAGTATTAGACGTAAGCTAAGTTTAAATTAAAATGTAGAAATTAACTTATGTTTATATCGGATCACTTGAAATGGATCTATTTTAAGTTTAATAAATAAATAAAACCCCAGCCATTCTTGGGCGGCAAACAACTGACGACTTTTCGCTTTTGGGCGGGAGAAAGCGCTTTGTGATTACAGTGAACTGTAACGATAACGCTGTTTTGCAGAACAATGGCCAAGAAACGCTATCTGCCCCGGCAATAAATAATAACTAATAATTAATATGTTATTATCGCACACTACAACAATGGCATGGGCCATAAATTACTACCTAGTTACTCCGCTTTACCGCTCGAAGAGGGCAAACTTTAAAGGCTACCAGATTTATATCTGGTTGCTGTTCGAAAAATACGTATTTTAGGCACATTTACTTGAATGTTTCCCAAAATATTTGGAACCTCACGCCGCCTATATTTAATTGTACACTATAATACCCCAATGATTAATAACGATATTATTGAACAATGGTCAACCCCATTTTGGGAAGCGGGTATGGGTACCGCCGCCCCTGGATCCATTTATTGGATTACCAACACCTCTGCCGTAGGTCACCCCAAGTGGTCTGCCCACCAACTGCGTGGCAGGCCGGATCGGGAGAGACTGGTTGAGGAAGACCTGTAGAACTTTCCAGCAGGACTCTCGGAACAGCGCCTTACTCGCAGTGGGAGGGATTTATTCATACGTCTGTCACTCCTGGACACACTGACCCCAGATTCCTACCCACTCCTCATACCTTTTTCCTTCCTTTCCTTAAAAATACCCTTCACACGACATCCCTAACGATGACACAGGCCCTAAGGGGAATTATTTTCCTCAGGGCACATGTAATGTTAAAAAAATGACAAGGTGAAGTAGGTAGGTATTTCTGTAAGATTTAGTTTTTTACAATATAATTAATAGATTATTACGTATTGGTCTATCCGCTAATTATTATATTTTTTTCTGTGGTGAAAGAAAGCATTCAAAATACGGAATGAAATTGATTATTAACATGGTTACATTAAATAAAGTGGGCGCTTTTATGTTAAGCAATTTAGATTTTTTTTCAAATACTGCAAACGTAATTATATGGCAGCGTTTCTATTCAAAATTATTAAAATACTTAGTTTCATTAAGTACTCGGTTACTCGGCTGAGTGACCAGTGATGACATATGGAAGATACTTTTTTAGATTTTGGAGAAAAAATATTTGAAAAAAAAGGTTACCGGAGACCAAACTTTCAATTATATTTTTTACTCCAAATAATGTCAGGAATCACTATATTGTGATAAAGTGAGTCAAATACCTGTTTTTGGTAGCAATGTATTTGAAGTTTCTTTGTCCAAATGTTGTATTTATTTTAGGTGTTTGTAGGAGTTATTTAGTTTTATGTCGCGTGTTTTGTACGTGGATATAAAATCGCCCTAGTAAGAACCAAATGCGCAAATTGGAAAAGTTATGCTGCACAAAAAATATTTCAGCCTGCCTCTTCCATTTCATTTTACTTAAGCCTTTCATAAAAATATCTTAATTGATATTGACATAGTCTACCGGCTCATTAAAAAATGCAAGGAAGCTTGTCATTTGATTAGAAATAAAAATTAGTTTGACGGTTGACGAGACGCTTTTTGGTCCTGAATGGACATTTTTTTTCTTTAAAATATATACCTCAACAAACTTTAACTCGCCTCAAACTAATTTCAAAATATGATAAATTTAACAGCATCCATCAGAAATGAGCAACACGAGAGAAATTGATGATTTGAAAGTGCTATTTAGAAAAAACAGCACTCTATTTTAAACTTTGGAAAGTGTCTGGGATCGTGGTACAATAACGACTGTTGATTTATATTTCCATACTGTACCTTCAGTACCAATGTTAGTAGTTTTAAAAAATGGCGTAGGTATTTTGTGTGCATATTAATAATATTACAAATCATGGATTATACAAAGGATATGAAACTACACTAAAAGTATAATTTATATTTACAATTCACACATACCATGACAATATTATAAAAATAATACAAAAGTATATAAAAAGCAAGGTACCCAGTATACGAACAGGGGGCAAAATGCGTGTAATTAATTTAATCGCGTCAGTTTCCACATTTTAAACTGTTAAAAAGCGTCTGGAGCCTGTGAGAATATGGCATCCCCAATTGGGATATTTTATTTTATTACTTAGCGTTATAAACAGTCTTTATAAATTCATATATGACAGTGATAAGAATATTTATGTCATTGACCAATAAAATAACGACAATAAAATTTAGGGCCGTAATAAAAAATAAACAAAATAATAAAAAATAAAAAATATACCTAATATAAACAATTCTGCTAAAGTGAATCTTCTTATTTAAATCTACAAAAAGTGATTTGTGAAATATTTCCATAATTTTCATTTAAATTTTAATGTATTTCAATAATAATAATAATAATGTAATAAAAAAATAACGTGTAAAAGCCCAGCCGGGCGGGAAATTCATAATAAATAAATATTTTACTATAGATTCTCAACTAGGTACTTACTTCAGATATCTTTACTATCAGACTGAAGAGAGATGGCTTTTAAATGCATTATTTTATTAAAAATGATTTATTTTTTTAAACAAAAACTATTATTAAATATTTAACTGACAGCCCTGAAACAGTTAGCTAATTAGCAATACCTGCTTAATAATTTCAAAGATAACTTTGAAGGTAACAATAAACTCAATGCAAATTTACTCTATATAGTGCTTATAAATACTGTTGACAACTTTCCCCTTTGTTTAGGTACATCTTTTTTATTCTAAATAATCCCATCTAAATTTAATGCTCTCTGTTATTATAACATTGATATTATTTTTTTTGTAAAGTAACAGTAGTTTAGTAACACATAATGGTATCCTTTACCTAAATACTTGCTACTTTCTTAAATGTTCATTTCTACTTTGTTATTATTGATAATCTCCTGTGTACCACTGTATACTTATAATATCATGTACTCACTTCAATGTAAAAGCCATGCTATGGCGTTTAAATAAATAAATAAATAAAATGTCTAAGGAAATGATTTTATTCAAAATCGAACTGCTAAAGGTAAAAGAGGAAATGTGACGAACTAAAAAGGGGGAATCAATGCAGTATTAAGTTTTTGGGAAAACATATGGCATTCGATCGAGAGTTATTATTTTGATGCTGTGAATTAAGCACATAGTTAAGCACGTAGATATTTGGGCACAATCTATTAAATGTGCTACAGCTTCTTCTTATAAATACATTCTATATATCATATAAGGCAATCAATAAAGTAATGAATTATCTTATAGATATGTATATTATGACGTCGAAGGTAATAGGGAGAAGAAGAAGTACCTGGCTATTAAGGTCTGGTTACCAAACACGGCTAAAACCATTTCAAGGGACTTCGATTCTGAACGGTGGTCTTTCACAAGGGCGATGCTGAAATTACCACACTGGAGCATGCCGCAAATATACTACGTATTATTTTTAATGAATACATTGTGAAATAACACAATATAGTCAAGTAAAATTTAATTGCTACGGAATTTAAAACTACGGAGGACTTTAATTCTGCTATTCTGTCGAATCGAAGTGTTGCAATGATTTTTCCAAATTGAGTCACCAGTTATCAAGAGCCAAGTACTTTTCAACTTTTTTTCATTCCCGTCTCCTTCTATTCTTCTTTTTTTCTTTCTTTGAACCTGGCAGTAGTTTGGAGATATAATCAGTTCTTACTGACTCAGTGCGGTATCGAAATATAATTTTAATAAGACAAGCAAATAAAACCGGGAAAACATTAAAATATCATTTGTACGAATATTAGTTTTGCCGCCTGAAGTTGCAACAAAATGTTTAAAATCTGGGATTAATATACCGTCATTTTAAAGCAGGCAGGTCATCCATCAAAGCTTCGCGAGCGACGTTTGTAGTGGAAAATGAATACGGCGTGTGTCAAGGATTTATCTGGAACAGCCTGCAAGCTAAAATGAAACGGGGAAGTTTGGAGTTGCACACCCTGATCAGGATAAATGTTTTGACGGTAGCTACCTACACAGTACAAATCCGGCGCTGAAATACATTACGCTAGATGCTTGGCGCACTGGGTTTTTGCAAATTACCGATATCTGCCATTAACAATGCGTCGAAGATTTAAAATATATTTTTCTGATTCTGATCATTGTACAGGTATGATATTCAGTAGTGATTAGTGATTTAAACAAAAACAAACTGAAACCGATCATTCCTAAACGCTTCTAAATATGTCTACGACGCGCGATGCGATGCAAGCGGCGCACACGATGCCCGCGACGCTTCCAGACATTGCCGGGAACTTACCGACGTTGGCCAACGTGGTCGCCGACGCAACTTAAAGTGAACATATAAAAATTGTTGTTGTTTTTTTTTTTTTTTTTCTACTCAATAGAAAAATTCAATGGAATTTCCCCTATTTTCGTATTTTTTCTCTAAAAAAAAAACACTGAAAATAGCGTATTACGAATTAAAAAATTATGTATTGGGAAAACAAGACAATATGACCCACACAACTACGAAAGTTTTGTCAGCACTGATTTTTTTCATTCTGTTGACCTGCTTAGTTCTGTTGAAAGGAGTTCGTCTGGTTGAAAACTGATTGCCATCTCCAATGCACTGACGCAATACAGGATGATTCTATTATTCATAATTATTTTATAAGTCACGATTATTTTATTTCAACAAACAATAAAATAATTATGACTTGCTCGAATAAAGAAGATGCTGAAAAATTAAAAGTTGAAATAAATAAAAATAAAAATGGAATATCTGCAACAGAATTAAAAAAGAAGAGGCCATGTATGATTATTAAAGGCGTCGGAGGCGAATATAACGAAGATAATTTTCTAAATGATCTTATTTTATAAAACATTGAACTAAACGATATAACATATGAATCCATTAAAGTAACAAAAATATTAAAAAATAGAAAAAGTGATCAACTCCGTAACATAATAATTGAAACAACAGGCCCAATCCGAAAAATACTACTAGAGAAACAAAGAATTAATATTGGCTTTGTCCGAGCGCATATACAGAATTGCGACCCTCTGATGCATTGCTACCACCTACCACTGCCTTGGATTTGGACATACATCCCTTAAATGTCTAAATAAAATTAACAAACCCAGATGCGTACACTGTGCAAAGAACCACAAATTTAGCGAATGCGAAAAAAATAAAGACAGTGTCAAATGCTACAACTGCGACAAAACAACAATTTATTTGGAACAAAAAATAAAACTCAACATAGTGCAAATAGTGAAATATGTACCTACTTACCGAAAAAGAATGTCTATTATAGCACAACAACGAATTGATTATGAGTAAGTTATGGACGATTTTCTAACTGAGGAAATTGATAAATTAACAGATGTTTCACAGTATATTTGCGACGATTCAAAACAATGTAACGAACTATTAAAAAAAGTCCCAAATATTTTCATTGTTCTGCACCAAAACATCAGAAGTTTGCAAAAAAATCTGGATGAATTTGTAATAACACTAAACCTTCTCGAAATATTACCGGACATAATTGTTTAAATAGAAGCACACTTAAATATAAATAATTCTGCCGCAACGCATATTAATAAGAACTGTGGTATTGCTGTTTTCATCTTAAATAAACACAATAACATCACAATCACTGAAATCAACATGAAGCTAGCAAACTGTCTAAAACTGAACTTAAAAGTAAATGAAGTTATGTACAATATATATATATATTTTTTTTTAACTTTATTTATTCCCATTTCTTTGTACATATAATGTATAATAGCAAATATTATATAATAACATAATATATAATAACAATTATGAACAAGAAATGAAAACCCACTAAGGCACTGTCTGAGTGTGGGTAATATTGAAACAAAATACTATATTTCTAAGTACCCAAAGTATAAATTAGACTTAAAAAAACGTATTAAATATAAAGATAGTATAAAAAATAAGTATTACATAGGTAGAATAAGTGAAAAGGGTTTTTTTCAGCTATTATAAAAATAAAATAAAAATATGGAGAAAAACATACAATTTTTTTTTTTTAGTTATTATAAAATAAAAATAATAAAATAAACAGAAAACATATTGTACTATAGTTAAGAAGTTACAGCAAATGAGTTGTAGAAGGATGGATAAATTATATAGCTATCTACCGCATACACGGATCAAATCCAAACAGTTTCATTATAGAATTGGAACAGTTATTGCTACACCTAAAAGGTACTTGTAACATTGTCACAGGCGATTTTAACCTGAAAATTTTGAAGAGGTAAGAGGTAATATAAAGGAAGATTATATAGAAAAATGAAACAATACAACTTTGTATAAACCACTTATATAATGTGCAAATCTGACCGGTTTCGGAACAAACGTTCCTTCGTCAGGGAAATCTTATACTAATTTGACAGTTTCGAACAATATTTTATTATGGTAGGGGTGGAGCCGTTGTTAGTTAATAATGTAGATTGGGTGGGTAGGTTTTAGTGTAGAGTGGGTGGATAGGGGAACAAATCCATGATTGGGCTATATGACAATATTTTTTGTTTGTTGATAATAGATTCATTATTTTTAAGGGATTTTTTTTATTTCCAAAGCTTCTAAGTTATCTTAACGTTTTCCTTTATCATTAATATGAAGAATATTTATCCCTGTATTTTTTTCAAAACTATGGTTATTTTCAATGATATGGTTAGCGAACTTAGAAAAATGATTATTATTAAGACACCTTAAATGTTCTTTGATTCTGATTTCAAAATTACGAGTTGTTTTTCCAATATAAAATGAGGGACAATCATTGCATTTGAGTTTATATATTCCGGAATTAGTCAATTTATGGTCTTTATCTTTAGTATTTCTCAAAAAATTACCGAGATTATTTCTTGTATAAAACCCTGGTTTAATATTAGAAGGGAGATTTTCGCAACATTGAACTGAAAAATTATTAATATACAAAATTTTACGCCATTATTTATCATTAATATTATTAGAATTGTATAGATATTTATTTTTTGAAATTTTGCTAAGATTTAATTTTTCTAAGATTATATAAATGTAATGACATCGCTAAACTATAAATCATTTATAAATAATCCAACACGGAATGTCAGCGGACAAATTCCTTCCTGCATTGATCACATATGGTGCAACTCAAATAACAATTAAAAAAACATGTCAATATTATGGAAAACCAGCATAACCGACACTACACCTGTATATTTGTTACCAACCTTGATAAAAGAGTACCAACTCTAACACAATTGACGAAAAAAAAATATGAAAAAAAAACATTTAAATATGGAAATTTTAAGAACAAACCTTAAAACGGAAACCTGGGCATCAATATTTGAATCGGAAAATCCAAATACCCGTGCTGAGAATTTCGAAACAGTTTTCCAAAACCACATAAACCAATCCACACAAATAATTGTTTCTTAACCAAAATCTAAGCACAGATTAATAAAGCCATGGATAACCCATGGACTAGTGATTTCAATCAGAAATAAAGAAAAATACTACCACCAGTGTAAAAAAAATCCCAAATGATGAAAAAATCGCCACTTTCTACAAGAAATACCGAAACAAACTTGCGCTTTTAATTAGACTGATAAAAGAAAAATATATTCGTGATAAAATAAAAAATTCTGGTCAAGACAGCAAAGAGTTCTGGAAAATCATCAATACAATAACCAACAAAAGAACAAAACAAAAATTACCAAATGAAATTACTCATCAAGGAATCAACATCGACACCGGAAAAAATCCAAAACTTTGTGGTAATATTTTTAACGATTATTTTGCAAATTTAGGCTCTAATCTTGCTTGTAATATTACACCAATCAATAGACAGACTCCCCAACCAGAGCAGAGCTCAAATTTTGAAGAAGGTTTTCACACATTTGCTTCAGTAACTCACAAAGAAGTTGAAAACGCTGTATTAAGTTTACGAGGATCAGCAAGCCCTGGCTATGACAACATAACTGTACAAACATTGAAAACCGTACGTGAGATAATCAGCAAGCCAATTGCTCATATAATAAATGTTAGTTTGAAGAAAGGTTTATTCCCGAACAACTATAAGAAAACTATTGTCACCCCTGTTTTTAAATCTGGAGATGAAAAAAATATTTCCAACTATCGTTCCATAGCACTCACATCAAACAGCAAAAATCTACGAAAAAATTGTTAAAAAACAACTTAACAACTACATAAAATCACAGAAGATAATGAGCCCAAACCAGTTTGGATTTAGAGACAATCGCAGCACCCAAGATGCGATTGCTAAATTAACATCAAAAATAATGCAAAGGTTAGACAATGGGGAAAAGTGCCT
Organism: Limnephilus rhombicus; assembly: GCA_929108145.2. NCBI lineage: Eukaryota > Metazoa > Arthropoda > Insecta > Trichoptera > Limnephilidae > Limnephilus > Limnephilus rhombicus. The sequence continues at coordinate 15,039,144 of OV815272.1, read as the reverse complement.
TGGTATCTTCATCGATCTCCGCAAGGCATTTGATAGCATATCACATTCCAAAATTAACGAAAAACTAATGCAAATTGGATTGGACGGAATAGCGCTATCATGGTTCCAAAGTTATCTGAAAGAGAGACTTTTTTATTGTACGACAGACAGGTGAATCCAATAACGGTACAATTTTAATTTTCTTATAACTAACAATACATGTATATAGTTTTTTTTAAACATGGTACGGTGATATCAAACACATCTATATCCGCTGGTACGGCATTAAGCAATGCCATACCTCTTGTCATGCTGTGTTGAGCCATGACATCTGTCCGACGCTGCGGTATGTAGAATAGGGCGTGGCTACGAGTTCGACAGTATTTGTCAGGAGCGAATAAGTCACAGCATGACAGGAGATATGGACAATCAATAAGGTTTTTTATTAACTTTAATTCGAATACCATGAGTCCGGCATTACGCCTGGTCTCTAGGCTTTGATAATTTCTCTCCTCTAGCAGTTCCACGTGATGCATGAATTTCGGATATATTCCGTAAGATCGCATGTAAACATACGTTAGGAATTTTTTTTTGAATTTGTTCAATCATATTTATGTATTTAAGTTGATATGGTATCCAGACAGTACTAGCGTACTCCAGCTTGCTTCTGACAACTCCATTGAACATGGCGGTCATTGCTTCTATGTTACTGAATTGTTTGCAAGTTCTAATTACAAAACCAAGCATTTTGGAGCAAGCCGAAGTAAGCTGCACTATATGATTTGAAAATGTTAGCCTGGGATCAAAGGTCACCCCAAGATCCTTGATGATATTTACGCGTGTTAGTACTTCTCCATTCATTCTATACGGGTATAATAACGGATTTTGTGAACGACTATAAGTCATAACGACGCATTTTTTTATATTGAAATTAAGTTTATTTTCTAACGACCATTTCATGATTGAATCGAGGTCTGCCTGCAGTTTGGAATAATCGTCATCTGATTCGATTTCCATCATCAGTTTCATGTCATCCGTGAATAGGAGACATGAGCTATGACGTATGCAGTCCTGAATGTCATCTATTAGAATAAGGAATAACATGGGACCTAGATTCGATCCTTGAGGAATTCCTGACAGAGCTACGAACTCATGGGAGTCGTACCCATTTACATTCACATACTGGCTTCTATCTTTTAAACATGACGCAAAAAATATCAGTAAGGGTTGATTAAAACCTATTTTGTGCATCTTTCTTAATAGAACGTCGTGATCTACTCGGTCAAATGCCTTTGCAAAATCCGTGTAGATTACGTCCGTCTGATGTCTACAGTCTAGGCCTTTTGCTACCCGTCGAGAAAAAGAGAGTAAGTTGGTTACAGTTGATATCCTCGGTAAGAAGCCATGTTGATTTTCTCGTAAGAAAGGCGTGATTTGCGGACTGATTTTATCACAGATAATCATTTCAAAAATTTTTGGAATTCTTGACAGTACTGCAACTGGTCTATAATTTCTGACATCAGTCTTTTCATCGGTTTTGTGAATAGGGCTGACCCTCGTTAATTTCCAACACTGTGGAAACGTGGATGACATGATGCAGAGATTAAATATGTAAGCAAAGGATACGCAGATATTTGGAGAGATTTTTATAATTATCGAAGGAGGAATACTGTCCGGACCAGTAGCCTTGTCAGGTCGCATATTCCGGATACAGGCTTCTATTTCCTGTTGGTCAATCCGAGTGAGATATCTCCAACGTTCCAGGGTGATGCTGTTGGGAAATTGGTTTCAAGTTTCGGGGTTACTTGACTATAAACCGAATGAAAATAGTCAGCAAACTTATTAGCAAATGTGTCAGGGTTAGTAAAAGTTCAATATGTCAAAATAAATACTACACTAAGTGAACCCAAATCCTCATCTTTTGGTTTACCACAAGGAACTGTCATCGGTCCAATCCTTTTTATAATATATGTAAACCAAATGTTCACTTTTCCTATAGATGGAGATATTATATCATATGCAGACGACACTGTGGTTATAACTAGAGGGAAATCATGGGAAGAAGCTACGAGTAAAGCAAATATCAATATAAACATACTCAAAACATGGTTTGACCTTAATTGTCTCTCACTAAATACTGAGAAAACATATTTTATCCCATTCTCTTTAAAAGAAAAAAATGTCGAAAACAGTATAACAATTAAAATCCATTCATCGCAATGTGAAAACAAAAAGGAATGCGATAGTGCAATTTGTTTACAAATAACATGCAAAAATAGTATAAAGTATCTGGGTGTCATAGTAGATAGACACTTAAAATGGAAAGAACAAGTCCAAAATACAGTAACCAGAATAAGAAAACTTATATATATATTTATTAGACTGAGAAACATCTTATTATCCAGTATGATTAAAACTCTATTTCTCTCTTGCCCAATCTATTCTACAATATGGTATAATCGGATGGGGTGGGACCATCAAAACTAACCTCTTACCTGTAGAAAGAGTACATAAGTTGATTTTGAAAGTCGTCTTACGAAAACCATCTGTATTTCCAACAAAACACAGCTATTTGGCTCTTTTAGGGTTCTCCGTCTAAATAAAATTTAAAAAAAGAACTCATTATTACAAACTCATAAAGATCATTTCAATCCATCAACAACAACATTCACAAACATACACAACCGACCACGATCACGTGGCAATTTAGAAATTCCAAAAATTAAAACGAGTGCTTCCCAACACCATTATGCTTATCAAGGTATAAAATTTGTCAATGCTCTCCCGTATAAAATCAAGTCTGAAAAAAATTATAAAGTTTTTAAATCCCAAATAAAACAACTAATAGACCAACCCGACATTAATTATAAATTTTAAATTCATCATCACAATAATAAAAAAAACAAGAACATATCCTCTAAAAATATTTCATCAGCATATCAAATTGAAAGCAAAGTACATACGCTTTATTTGAAGGCACAAAATTGTTATAACTTTATTATATGTACTTACTTTTACAATACTGTCAGCCATTGTCAGCCCATCCATTTCAAATATCAATGTTTCTAAACAAACGCTATGTACCTATTACCTACTTACAATCTACCTATTGAGTAAATACAATAATATTATTTTTATTACTGATATACCTATGCCTGTATTATCGTATATTGCATCCTATTTCAATTTAACTCTTTTACTTCAAGTTCATTATGTAAATATATATTTTTAATATAAGTACTTGTAATAACATACTCTCTGTACCTATTCGAATTTTACAATAGCACTCTCCAAAATTCAAGCACGAAAAAATGTTTTTTCTCTTTTGAATTGGGTGGTTTTGTTAAAAAGAAATTTATATATTGTAATTAGCTTTAAGAACCATATGTTTTACTATAAATCTGTATATGTATGTATTTTTTTAAATAAAAAAAATGAAATAAAAAAAATAAAAAATTATACAGGTATTGCAATGGAGTCTGCTCGAAGGATTTAGCAGAATTAATCCATTGCGGGTGCACGTGCGAGAAACGACGAACACGCTCACAATTATTGACGATTGATGGTTTCATGAGAACGGGTCGTAAGAACGTTATCAAAAATATGTATGTTAGAAGAAATACTTAAATACTAGTTTTAATTGGCTATTTTTTTCTTCCGCATATTGTAATATGTGTCCATGTAGATTCTAGTGCATTTGGAACATTATGTTGCTCTTCCTTACAGTTAGAATATTGCCTTTGAGAGAAGATGAATAAAGACAAAGACCTGTAAAGTTTAATATGGAACCGTTATCATTTTCAATGTTTTCTAGATCATTTACGAAGAGACGAAGATAAACCTAGCTACTTCAATTTCTTTGGTTTCAGCCCGAGGGTAAACGGCATATGGCACCTTGTTAAAAACTCATTTATAAATGTCAATAAACAAGAACCATATCTTTTGGAAGTTGCAAGGGTAGGTAACTTGTTATTGTTTTCAAGTGGTGTTAGACTTGTAGTAATCACATAATTATACAAACAATACACAATACGTGCAAGTACCTAAAAAAAGCTGGTATTGAATTCATGTATTTAGTTCTGTTATTACGACTACTTTAGTAATCGTGAAATTCTAACATTCCGCTAAAATATGTACTTACTTTCAACCTCACGATTGCGTAGGATTAGTTCATGTTTTAAAAATATTAACTCTTTCGCCTTGTGAGTAAAGTAATATAGCGTAACGGAGTTTCTGAGAACGAAACCTCGCTATAATAAAAACAAAAAGGCATATGTTAATGTTGTGCTGAGCGATACAACGTACGTTCAGAGTAATCGAGATTAGAATATTTCTCAAAAAGAGGAGCTGCTGATTTACAGAATTTCGGAGACTATAAGTATAAGAGTAAATAAAAAATTCTAATGCCTGATATTTTTGTAAGTGTAAATGAGTATGATTTTTTGGATTGCAGGGATACCATATTCACTCAGTACTCACTCCTCTAGATTTACTTGTTATTTTAGCACCCGAGGGGCAGACTTCCTACTTCCTACTTGTTGATGCGTGGGAAGATTGTAGGTATAAATATTCAAAGTTCTCGGCGTTAACGAGGAAAACCTTTTGGGTTAATTGAATTGTACGTTATTTCCACTTGTTTGTCGCGGGATGAAATATTACTTCGGTTGCCGCAGTACGAATTACTTACAGTTTATAAAATTATTCGAAATTCCATAATTCTAACTTCTTCTTCTTTTAAACTGTAGCTCCACACGGGGGCCTATTGGAAAATAACTTCCCTCATGACTATGTTATCTTTCGGGATATTGTGAGGAGGTTCTTATTGAGAAAATGACGGATTGAACCTGGGTCTTCTTCAATGTATATATGTTCATTGTACAAATGCATTATAGGTCGACGAACATCATTGTAGGTCGTCGAACCAGGTGGATGCAATCCGTTATCTATAAGATTAAATATGTAATTAAATTAAATGTATCTTCACTACCCTGAATTATTTCTTATACCTGACAAAATAGATAATCTTGTTTATAGTTGGCCCAGACAGCCGTGAAACAGTTTTCCTTTTTTTAAAATAATTTTGTTTTTGTTGTCATCATAAAAAAACATCGTAAAGTTCCTTAAAAATATAAAAATATATATTCATTTGACATCTGGGAGGGGAAAGGTATTCCAGTTTTGGTATGGTTGGGTTATGGGCGTCTACCGTGTTTTCTTTCAATTCTTTTTCAGTTGGTTGTCAGTCCAACAAAAACTGACTTTTTGGAAGGAGGTCATGTCGATGACGAACGACCACATAAGCAAAACTTGCATAAAACCACCAGTAAAGTAAATAAATATAAATATTAGAATCACAGAACATTTAAGGGAACGCACCCATACTACGTGACCAACTTTTTGCAATTTTTAACGGACCAATTATTTTTTAATTATTTATAAATGACATTGTTAGTATATTTAAGGATGTACAAGTTTTACTCTTCGCTGATGATTTAAAAATATATAAAACTAGCAGACCCGACCACACGTTGCTGTAACTAACGAAATACAACGCCATTACCCAACCTTTATAAAATCCACACCACCCGCTTGCCTGCTGCCCGCTGCCTGAATTGAATATTTGAATTTCTCGGCTTTTCTCTACTATAAAAAGCATGTATTATACATATAAACCTTCCTCTTGAATCACTCTATCTATTGGTGAAAACCGCATGAAAATCCGTTGCGTAGTTTAAAAGATGAATGAGCACATACGTTTTGAGCGACTTCATTTTATATTATGTAATGATGATACGTATTATAGAGGATTGCCATATTTTACAATCTAATTTAGATAAATTGTTTCATTGACACGTGATCAACTCGCTATTTCTTAATATTCAAAAGTGCCAAGTTATTCGTTCTCACAAAATCCAAAGTCATGTAACTTATGAATACTCTTTAAATAATGTTATATTGACATCAGTCGCTCAGATCAGGGACTTAGGTGTTATATTTGATGAAAAGTTAACATTTACTCTGCACGTAAATGAAATAACAAATAGAGCTATAAAAATGCTTGGCTTTATATGCAGAACAGCAAGGGATTTTAAGTCACTAGAATATTTAAAAATATTGTACACTTCTTTAGTAAGAAGCCAGGTAGAGTATAATTCGCCCATTCGGTCCCCATTGTATAAAACACATTCCGACAATATAGAAAGGGTACAGCACAAATTTCTAAGATTTATTAATTTTGAGCTGAATATTCCAATTCAAAATATTAACCATGTCCTTTTGATGAAACAACTTACTTAATTACGCTGTCAGATAGGCGGATCATCTCTGACCCTGTACTATTAAATAAAATCATTAATAATTGCATTGACAACCCTGAAATTCGCGCCAAAATAAAATTTTACGTACTGACCAGAAATACGAAAAGTGCTACCTTCTTCTGTGACAATTTTAAAACAAACTATTAGGCTCATACACCTATAAATAGATTACATCATTTTGGCAATAAATTTGGGAATATTGTAGACATGTTTGCAGATTCCGTATTAGTTATAAAACGAAGTCTTTATAATAATTGCTTTAATGAAATGTATGACTTTAATTTCAATTAATTTTATTTTTTACTATTAAATTAATCATTATATATTGTGTACTCCGTACCTGCCTAATATTATGACCTATCTTTGTAAAAGCCCACTAGGGCGTAAATAAATAAATAAATATACAAAGTTATGTTTTTAAATTTATACGGTGGGGCTATGTGGGATAATAAGAAAGGGCATTGAACAATATACACGTATTTCCTACAGCGTTCATTAGGTGATTTTTTTTTACAAAATCGGCGCTATAGAAATCAACAAAATTAAGATTATTATTATCTCATACTGGTTACAGTCTTATTCTTTCAAACCGGTAAGGATTACCTGCTTGGCTTCATTATATTATTCAGTACGTAGCCACCCATTTTTTTAATAAAATATTTCACAGTGTTAAGTTTATCTATTATTTGGGTGATTTCACGCCCACAGTATGCCCATTCGATTCCCCGCAGTTCCTAATCCAGAGACGTAATATTTCACCCCGTGGTGTCAGAAACATGCACCGCCGTATAACTTCTAACCCGTACTCCAGCGCGCTCACCTGCATTCACAATGCCGGAGTACATTTCATTTACTTCGGAAAATAATATCCTTCGCCAAACTGTTTTATATATTACTTGCACAACCACCCGGCGTTGCCCGGGTAGCATTCTGCTTTAAGGGGTGTTAAAAGTGGATGGGGTGGTTTTTAGAAATCTCACATAGACAGTGACCTTCCTCGTGTTTTGAAGGGCAAGTGTGCCAAATTTCATCAATCTCGGAATAAAATCGGATTAGTAGAAAAATCAAATCCACGCTGCCCGCCCACCGCCAGACACTCTTCTTTATATATTAGAAGATGTAGCCGTACCGGTTATTCGTTACCGGTTAATCCCGAAGGATGAAAAAGGCCCTGAGGTCAATTATTTCTCACAAAGTCTCATGTGTGGAACTACCGCTTGAGGCCATGAGTAATTTTTTAATGCAAATATAAAAAGGTTTGAAAACGGCTAAAAATACTGAACATGAAGAAATACATATATTATTACGCAAATGTATTTTTTGTTGTTATATAATTATCATATTTAAAATATAAACTTTTTTTTCTATGTTCTAGCTATAAAACTGGCACACTATACTTTATTTTACAATTTTACATATATTTTACTTTCTTTTCACTTTTATTTAACTTTTTCTTGCTTATCTAGTTTCTAACTATATAACTTAATAATTGTTGACTTTTTAATTATTATTTGTGCATGATGTGAACATTAGTTATTGGGTTACAACCTAATTATTATATTTTGTGGTTGCCTTTAATGCATGTAATGTTATTAACCTCACGTATTTCGTCTTTGTCGTTTCATAAAAAGAATTGAATAAAATTTTCTAGAAATTTTATACATTTTTCTCAAGTTGGAAACTTTGGATCCATAATGGTGCATTTTTAATTTTTTCCATGGTTATTCTAAATTTGAATATAAAGCTTAGAGTTTTCTCGTTCTAACACCTTTTAGATCGTGTGGAGTGGGGAGAGGGAAGGTGGAGGAGGTGGAGTGGGAACGCGAGAGGGGAAGGTGACGCGTGATAGGAAGGGGTGGAGGAACGGGATCGGGACGAATAGGAAAGGACACGTAGGGAGAAACAATTTCTTTATTAAATGGCATAGAAACGCATGCCGGGTACCAGCTAGTAATACATAAAATATCTTAATAATTATCGTCATCTTTGAATGTCATTGGCGTGCAAAATGTCACAACAAGACTTCATGATGATAGTTCAAAGAGTGTTAAAAGTAATTTATCATTTGTACCCTTTTCCATCATTGACGTAACATTTATGAAGGTTGTAAAAGCGCTGGGAGCGAAACAATATTAAATGTACCGATGGGGTAGTTTCCCACCCATTTGAAAAGTAAAAAAAACTTTATTAATTATAATTATAAAATAAATTAATAAACGATTAATTTTAATTATAAAATTGGACATTTTTTTAATGCATTTTGTAGACCGAATGCTGTAGGAATGAGGGATTTGATGAAAACTACATATTATTTTAAAATAAATGAACTGTGAATGAACATTAATTAATAAAATAAAATATTTCTGGCGCACGACGGGATTTGAAACCGCGACCTCCGGACTGCTAGTCGAGAATCATACCCTCCACCACGGAGGCCGTCAAAATGCTAAACTAAATAAAATTATTATAAAACTTTATAAAATTATTTATTATAATTTTAATATGTTACAATTATTGCATACTCCTCATAATATCATCGAGTATCACCAATATTCAGAAATAGTCAACTAACCATTTATAGCGAATGAAAACACAAGGCAGGCAAGAGCTCAATAAAAGTGACACCGATTTTTCCTGTGTACTTAACTGTACCAAGAATAATCCAAGTCCTTCTGTTTTCCTTGCACGTCTACCGTTATGGAGGGGTTTTTATATTTGGGGGTAACAATGGTAATATCTGTCATATCCAGTGCGGGGTGGTTTGGTGCCACCATCCCCATGTTGCGGGGGGTTAGTACCTACATACACAGCAAGAAGGCTTGGATGCGAGCCAACGATTGTTATATTATCGTTGTGAGCGAAAACAGGATAATAATAAAGCCATTGATATGAAATGTTAACCCTCGATGGGTTATTTTAAATTCAGTATTATTTAAAAAAAATTATTCAGCAAGAGAATAATTTATTTTGCATTGGCATAGGAAATTGAAAATTTGTCTTGTTACAATAGTTGGAACAGTTGCTGAAATATGAATGCAAGCAAATTGCACATTGAACGCCCTTTGAAGGAATTCTGGACCTGAGCACAAAAAAATCGGTGAAGGTTGATAACTTGACATCTTTCCTTTCAGCATGTCTGAGATAGCCAACGAACAAACGACGGTGCACGTCAACTAAGAACATTTTGGGAAACTTGTTTCACAGAAAAGGTTTTTTTTCATGAGCTCCACTCAGGAGGCCCTGAGGAAAATAATTTCCCTCGGGGCCTATGTCATCTTTGGGGATGCTGTGTGTAGCATTTTTTTAAGAAAGGGAGAAGAGGAGAGTTCTGGGAAGGAAAGGGGTTTAAAGAGTGGGTAGGAATCTGGGGTTTAGCGTGTCCTGGTCATCCGCCTCCAAAACCTAGACAATCCTCACCCCATGAACCGGGCACCCCTACTAAATCACCAACCGTAGCGAACCATTTGGGGTGACCTATGGCATAGGTGTTGGTTATCTAATGAAGGTTCCCGGGGCGGCGCGGCGGTACCCATTGCCGCCTCTCAAATTGTGAAAAAATTATCAACCTCCCGAAAAAGCATACAATTTATCAAATTTCGAAGTAAATTTTTAAGCTCTGTGTGTATTCAAGTTTTGTTGTTGTACAATTATGTGCCAGTTGCTCCACAGAACTCAAATAACAACAGAACTCTCACAGAGCTTGAAAATTAATTAAAAAATCTACGGGTTGTTTAATTTTTTTGAACAAAACAGTCCTTAGTTGACTAAAGGTATTATTGATTGTCCAATTTTATTGGAATAACTTTTTAATTACTTTTGAAGGTTTTTACCCATTTATGTATTATATCATTGAAGAAGAAGATAATACTAATAAATCCAAGCGATACATGAAACAGAACAAGATAACATCACCTTAACCATGTTGGTTAAAGTGCTGTCCCGGTAAGACAGAGCTCTTTCCTGGGTTCAAATCCCAGTTACGACCAATATCTTATTATTTTTCTGTTCTGTTTGGTCTGTTTCATGTGTTGTTTAGATTTACTAATATTTTCTTCTTATCAGTGATATATTGTATTGTAGCGATATTATTGATAAAACCATTATCGAGTGAGAAATGTATGTGGATATCCGCAAAGAATGTAAGGCTGATGTAAGCATTATGAGTAAGATTAAGAAAGGGACCCTCAGATGGTTTGGGCATGTAGAGCGAATGAACGAAGGAAGTAGTGTAAGAAGAATATACGACGCGAATGTGAATGGTAGAAGAAGTCGGGGACGCCCGAGGAAGACATGGCACGATCAAGTGAATCAGATACTTGAGTCGGGTCATGTCAAAAGTCAGAATAATAGAAGAGAATGTATGAGACGATGTATGAATGTGAGTGAGGCAAAGAGTGTGTGCCAAGACCGAGTTGTTTGGCGGTCCGTCCTCTCTGCCTACCCCTGCGGGGAAACGGCGTGATGGTTAGTTAGTTGGTACCATTATCGATGTACCACCCACAATTTTTTGTCAAGATTTTAATTTATTTATTTGCTGGAAATTAATAAATTATTTTTGGTCAATTTTTTTATCACCTAACCCATTCCTTAAATTAATTTTTTGATGAAGTCAATATGGAGTCATAACTTTGTTTGCTTTCATATTTTTTGAACACTAAACATTCAGTGGTGTCCAATAATGATAAAAGTTCCGTAAAATAAACTCAATAAAAAATGAAGTCACTAAGTTTCATAATGCTAAATGGCGTACGACGTACGGCTGGTATTTGTCGCTCCGTATAACGCGATTAACGTTTTTGCGTAGGTATATTTTACTAGTATGTAATTTACTGTTATATTTTATGTACATTCCTCTTTTTAATATCTCGAATATGAAACGCAATGAACTCGCCATCTTCAGTCGGATATTCTAATAATCACGTGTGGGCAATTAGCGACACTGATTTGCGATGGGCTGATTAAGTTCGGATTATTGACCGGGGTCGGGGATTTGAAAAGCCATGGGGGTGGGTGCACACCCCGAATGCTTTTGTTTCAACCACTTTATCATCGAATTATCCTGAGGCATTATTAACGGTTTGCTGGCGACGGTTTTTAATCGAATATCAAACATTTCGACTGTTTGATCTTTGGTATTTGGCCATGCATGGCTGCCGCAGGCGAAACGCCTTTGCAAAAATTTGCTTTCGTTATTAATATAAAAGCGAGTGTATGAGATGAAAGCCGATTGTTTTTTAATCGAATCATCCACAGTCCTTTCAGCCAATCTAGGCGCGATATTTTTGGGAATGTAATAAGCATTTCCGTGTTTTTTTAGTTTGGAACGAGGACCGTTTGAAACAAAACGGTTTGTGTATTTCAATTTTACTGTGATTTGTTTAGGGATTTTTAAATATTTTTGTATAGCAATGAAAAAAATATATTCGTTTGTGCCATTAATACTAGGTAGATGAGCCAAAGACACATATTTCTTTTTACATCAAAGTTCTCCTCTTTTTAATACTTTGAATTTGTAAGATCTATTCAAATATTTTTTTTTAATTTAAGTTTTATTCCAGCAGGACTGGAAGGGTAGTGCAATCCCAGTTTGTCATAGAAATATTATCAAATAATGGATTTCAGAGTCTATAAAGAAAAGAAGTATCAAAAAAAGAGAATAAATTCTCATTATTCTATAGAATTAACAGAACTATATTGCCTAAATAATCTAGACTCCCTGAACAACCTGCATAACCTAACCTGACCTAGTGATTGATACTGGCCCTGAACGCCGAAAAAATGTCACAATTTGTTTGTTTGGTTTTGGTTTTTCATGATAGAAGATCTTCAATAAAGACGCAAAAATTTTTCACTGGCTAATCAACTGATTTATTAAATTATAAGCACATTTTACAACAACGCTTTTTCCCGACCCGACAAAGCACTAAAAAAGGCCTTCAGACCATAACTTAGTTGATTCTAGCTGTTTTCAAGAGATAAGAAGCGTTTTATTCAACAGAACATAGTGTTCAACAGAACAAAAAACTCATACCAACAAATAAACAATGACCCACATATGTCAGACTATAATATACAGAAATCTGTTTTATCAAGTATCACTACAACCTAGCTTCGAAATTATACCGGCCGGTACAGGTAGGAATCTGCACTAATAATTAGCTTCGAAATGTTACGTTAGAGGTCAGTATCTTTCACTTTTTAAACAATTAGGTACGTTCCTACTTTCAGAACTTAATAATAAAGTTACAACATTTGATTTAATTAAAATTCGATAAAAATTACAATTAATAACCTAAATTTCAAAAAAAAAATCTATAAGTCTAAAATGAGACCCTCAACTCGATCAGCTTACAATGATGTTAATTAACTATGTATGTATTATAATTAAAATGTAGTTTTTGAAGTTTAAAATAGTTCGCGTAATTGTAAAAAAAATATTAGGATAATTATTTAAAAAAATATAAATACGGTGTAAAATATTTTCTTATAACCTGGCCTTATACGAGTGCGTCCTTTGTTTTCCATTAGCCCCGGGGGCTTGGAGGGGGAGAGGTGGGGGTGGGGAAGCGTGGGGGATGTTTTTGATAATCACCCCGTGACCACCGCGCCATGAATCATCCCCTAATTTATGACTTCTGATTCTGTCGGCTTTTTGTATTGTACAACATGCTACAGATACGGCGAGGAACAGGGTGTTTAAAACTTCATTTGTCATTTTTTGCTAGGAATAATGAAAATTCATGATTGCGTTGGCATTTTTCTTGCCGCTTGTAACGCAATTCTTCCAGCATTCTACTATATTGTTTTTTAAACAAAGCAAAATGTATTTTGATTTGTAGTGTACTTTTTAAATTTCTTAGTTTTAACAATGTTTTTAGTTTCGGTTCCAATTTCTCTACCAAAAATCTAATTATTATCAAATATTATTAAAAAAAAATACATATCGAATACTCTGACACCACCGGCAGGCGTTTATAAAGGAATTTGTAGTATTTTTTCGGCAATTTCCAGAGTTACAGATACTTTTAGTCTAACCCTCGTGAAAGACCACCGTTCAGAATCTAACAGTTCCTTGAAATGACTTTAGTCGTACTTGGTGACCAGGTCTGAATAGCCAGGTACTTCCCCACCTTCATCTTCCCCATCTCCTTCATAACCGTACTTCCTTTAGCCCCACAACTACCCCAATTTAGGATGCCTCATTGGCTCCAGACGGTTGAGAGCAGTTGGGACTCTTATGCAGTTCCCTCATAAACTAAAGGCTGTAAAGTAAATCATTGCTTATGCATGATGTATATTATAACAGACTTTAAAAATCCTCTTTGTGATGTCAATATCGACATTTTTTATAGTTATTTTACACTTTATTGTTTTAAAAATTAATTTAATAACTGTGGTAAGACCACTTTGAGAAAACTTACTTAAGACTCCAAGAAGGAGCGTTAACTGATTTATTACCGGTTAAGCCGATTTATTGAGAAAATAATTGTGACAATAGACTCTAGATCTCTTTTCCTCTTAATTGTTTAATAATGACGTGACAACTATTGACTTATATATATATGTTATATTGTTTAGGTTTTGTAAACATGCTGAGAACTGGGGAATAACATATATAAAATCTATCATAATATAATATTATTTAATTTAATTTATATTTAATTTAAAAAAAAATATGCGAAGTTCTACGAATTAAACACAAAAACAATTCATACACATTATTGGTTTATGTAAAAGCTATAACGAGCTTTTGCACCGGTAAATCGAGTCTTTTAAAAGTCCTTGCAAAAAATATATGTTTTGCGATTTTCACTGCCTAAACAACTGTCGTGATTTATTTTTGGGTTATTATACCGTGTTGCACTACACCCTCCTATCTTTGGCCAAAGAAGGAGGTAGTACAACAAGGCATAATAACCGAAAAATAAAAGACGTTAATCCTTACAAAAAGTACTTTCTTGACGGCCGGCGCAGTCCAGCGGTAAGGCTCCTGACTCGCACACTTTAGGTCGCGGGATCGAATCCCGGCGTGGCAAATAATTTTTTTTAGATTAATTTGTGTTATTTCACAATTTATTTATTTAAAATAATATATTTATATGTATATAGTATATTTGCAGCACGTTCCAGAGTGGAAGATACTCTCAGTAACGCCCTGGTGTAAAACCACCATTCTGAATCGAAACGTTGTTTGAAATGGCATTAGCCGTGTTTGGTAACCAGATCTGAATATTCAGATACTTCCCCACCTTCCTCTTTCCTATCTCCTTCCCACTATCTTCAGCCTCACAACATACCCCAATTGGGGATGCCATAGTCTCACTGGCTTCAGACGGGAGCAGTTGGGACTCTTGTGCGGTATTCATATAAAAAAAAATATATAAAAAAGTTTGGTCGTGTTTCAGAGTACTAAGACCTTCTACCCTAACTGGGGGTTGTTGGGTTTGAATAATCCTAAGGACTTTTCCGTGTAATTAATTTTTCTTATACATAAAAATGTAATCTAAATAAATTTGAATTTTGACCGTGGTTTTGTAATTGTTAAAGAAAGCCTAATACTTCAGAGAAAGTTAGGTTTCAATGCCTTTGTATAGCAGTAGACCGAGTAGCGTCTGGTAAAAAAAAGTTATTTTTATATCTATCTTTGTCTAGGTAGGTATCCATTTATTTTTTAATGAACTGGAGCTTTAAAAATGTACTTCAATTTATTAATACAAGTGCCTTGTGGACCTGCTCCGTATTTATTTATTATAGTACCCTAACGTCTGCCCTACATGCTTCCCACAATCGACATGTGAGATGTTGCTAAGGTATGTTGTACACACGCTCGCTAAACGGAAGCGGTGGCACCTATTCTTTTCAAAACCTCCAAAGAGAATCCAAATTGACAAATTTGATGTTATTTTCCTCCATAGAATTGTCCGAATGGGCAAAGAAATGGTTAAATAGATAAATTGGACATATTTTTACCCCGTATAAAAATTACTAATGAATTTAAGTGAAAAAGAGTTGTCCGATTCCCAAACAATTTTTTTTATTTTTTATTTTTGTTTAATTTAAAAGTTTCTCGGAGTTTGCCAACCATTTAATAGAAACTAGTCATACCTTTAATTTTAACAGTGGAATAGAATTAATACATTGTAATGTCAATGGCATTCAGTTGGATAAATTAGAAATTTTAGAGATTAGAAAGAGTGTTAATGCAAATTTAAATATTATTAATAATCAAAAATTGTTTTTAAATGACCCATTATTAAATCGATTCCCCTTTTAAATTTTTAATTGTTCTATATTGCCCCTCGTCCCTTACACATTATTTTCTTTCAAATTTTATTATTGTTTATGTCTATTATTCTTCTCTATTACCTATGTATGTCTATTTTTAAAATTAGTTCTATAAAAACCCTGAAGAAGTCAGCTTTGCTGACGAAACATGTCGGTTTTTGTAAATAATTAAGTGGTTAATACAAAGTTATCTATTAATTTGAATTTAAAATGTTATCACAAAATAATTTTGCACTATTAGAAGAAGTGAAAAACACTTAATACAATAATTTCACAATAATTTACAGTTAATGACATACTCATAAAAATACATTTGTTATATGTATTAATAAAATCAGTTGAGATGCAGCTTTTTGTTAAAATAAAGTATTTATCGCGGTCTTAAAGTCACTGTAGTATATAAAAAAAAATGGCTCTCAGAAGAAATGTGTAGTCATTTTCCCCAAAGGCATTGGTAGGTTGGCCCTGCCTCTTGGAAAAATAAAAAGTCTGTTCTCTCTGGTGAAGTTATCGGGGACATAAAGCGAAATCCGTTACAGAACATCAGTATTGCAAATGTCGCTATTTAGTAGCTTATGTGCTACTAAACCCATTGCAATTTTTCTAATGTCTATAAGATTTAGTCCGTTTAAATCAGAGGGATACAAAAGAGAGTAGTACGCAAACTCTTGCGTGTAAAGGTATCACGTAAACTGTTTTTGAACCTTTTCTACATCCTGTTGACTACAAGGTATCTTTGGATCCATATATTACCGATCCACTCTCGAGAATGCCGCGAACCAGAGTAAAGTTAAAGCATTTTTAAGACTGCCGTATTAGATCATCATCATGCCATCAGCATCCA
Organism: Limnephilus rhombicus; assembly: GCA_929108145.2. Taxonomy (NCBI): domain Eukaryota; kingdom Metazoa; phylum Arthropoda; class Insecta; order Trichoptera; family Limnephilidae; genus Limnephilus; species Limnephilus rhombicus. Next base: position 15,022,719 of record OV815272.1, on the reverse strand, counting down.
GAAATGCAGTTTCGTTACATTTGCAAGATCGAAAGATACATTTCCAATTCCCTATCATATTCATAAAAATATATTAACACGCATAAATGAGATTCAAGACCTTGGCGTGATTTTTTAAGCAAATCTCTCTTTCAAATCCTATAAACCTTAACATTGTCTCCCGCGCCAACAATATGCTTAGACTTGTTCTTTGTAATGCAAGATCATTTACTAATGGAATTGCAATACGGAGAACATATGAAGCACTTGTTTGCAGTATCCTTAAATGTAGCTTCATTATTTGGACCCCTTCTGAATAAAATCATATCCTAGAAATAGAAAAAGTACAAAAAAGGTTTATGCGTTATCTTTATACGAGGGAATATACATAGGTACATACTATCCATTCCTGTATCTATTCTTGTTCATAATAAGATCGATTTCAATACCTCAGAAGCCCGCCGAAAAATATTTATAGGTAAATGTTTTTTAATAAAATGAAACAATGCAACTTTGTATAAACCACTTATAAAATGTGCAAATCCTATTTGATATATGATTTATATATTATATATAGGATTTATATTTATTTATTTATATATATTATATATAGGATTTGTACATTTTATAAGTGGTTTATACAAAGTTGCATTGTTTCATTTTATTATAATGGATAACCACAAAGTAATAGTGACATTTAAAAATATAAATGTTTTTTAAGCTAAAATTTCTTAATCCTCTCTTACAATCCGCCCATGTTGATAGAAATTAACTTAGGTATATATCCCTCACAAGTATATTCGTGGGAGATCCCATGCACATTTTCATGCTCCGAAAGCGAGAACTATCTTTTGACAAATGTCACAAAACAATAAAACTGCCCCCATGATTTTTTAAATTGTCATCTTCTCCATGATATATTGATGCATAACCGTTTTACGGAGAACATGAAAAATAAATTTTAAAAAACCTAGCACACCCATTGCAGAGTTGCACGTCAGGTCGATGAGAGATGAGAACGAAAAGTCAGGTGAGTAATTCCTAAATCCTTCGTTACTGACATATGTTTTAACGAGATGCCAGCTTTTTAAGGGACAACAAATGTACAAACAGACAAATTTGACAATATTTGGCACATTGGAAATATCCACTTGAATAAAAAATTATCCCAATCGATGAGTTTTACCGTGGATTTGTTCGATTGGATAAAAAATATCCAATTGAACAAATTTCGTAATTATGTATGTAATTATATTTATAACTTCTGTCCGCTTGGACATAAGTTATAAATATAATTACATTTCAATGAACAACAGACTTATTATTTTTAATTGATAAACTAACGTTAAAGAGATTTTTATGCACAGCACAAAGGGTAACAATTATTATAAGCAATAATTATTAGCCTGAAACACTCATCTACATTGAAAAAATCTTCATTATATACTAGTGTTTTGTTAAATAATTCAATATACACTAGTGTTTCATTTCACAATTACTGCTTATTACATTTTTCCACCTAAAAACAGCTTTTATTTTTGTGAGAGAGGTATTGTTGGTGCTAAATCTCTTGCTAAGTGGCATCGAGACAAAGTATGTCTACATTTTTTGGTGAAATACTTAAACTTGTCAAATATTAATTATAATTTTTAATTGATAAACTAACGTTTAAGACAAGATTTTTATGCATAGCTCGGGTTGAAGTCCCGTTGGCGGCGTGTATCTTTTCTCGGAAGATGTTTTCAATGTAGATGAGTGTTTCAGGCTGATAATTATTGCTTATAATAATTGTTACCCTTTGGACAATAGACTTGCCAACAATAAAATGGGTCGTTATTAATTCATATCACTTATAAATAAGGTATTCCCCACACATCTTTAAAATAATCTATATACCCAAGATACTTAATTATGTCTATCGCTAATAACCAAAGAACTAGATATCCAATCGTCAAAAACGACATGGGAAAACCCATATAATTGAATAAAATCCTTGTAGACTACCCCCCTGCCTCTTTCCCATATGTTATATATAAAAAATAACTGTAGATTAAGAAACATTTGTCGCAGTCTGAAGATGGCATTAACAGGCTGAAACCGGTTACGGTAAAAAATAAATTAAAGTGGTAATAAGTTTTATTATATTATTATCCAAATCGATAAATTTGACGATATTTTGTAATCATGTCATTGCTTTTATATGTACAAAGGGGAAAAACCTGTTCGGACCTTTAATTCAATGTTGCCCTTAAAGCGCCGCCTGCAAGGACTAGTGGCCAAAAAACTTAAGGAAGCTGATTTTTAATTTGCTTCGATATTCTTACCATGTAATTTGAGATCCATTATCACTATTTATAAAACTGGCTTAGCAGGGAAAATTAAAAAAAAAAAAAAAACAATTTCACAATCGATTTTAAGCCATGTTTGTAAACCAAGAGCTTTTCGAAACCAATTCACAGATTATAGTGGAACGAATCAAAAATATTTGTCAAAAACTAATTTTCGAATTATCCGAATTAAGACTTTTATCTTTGTGACTATTTACACATTCAAGCCTTCACTTCAAATTCATATAGCCGTCAACGACAGTACTAAAAAACCTTTAGCCATTTACAAATTTCCATGAAAAATTAGGTATTTTTTAAAAGAAATAACATACCTGGGTTACGAATAATCAGAATATTTCTTACGATTGTATGTCCGGGTTAAATCTTCCCCAAAAGAAAAACTAAACCCTTTTACACACTTTTCTACAAATGATCATCTAGTCAATTCACTCTATGCAACTGCATTATATAAGAATAATAAATATAAAATTATACAAGAACAACATGTCAACCTACCAGAGACCAAATGGGAAAATAATTCACCGACTCCAGATATTTTCACATCAGAGGGTTCGGCACGGTAGAACTCCTAGCTGGACCATCTATCGGTATTTAGGAAACCTAGAGGTTTGCTACGTTTGGTGACTTAGCAGGAGTGCCCGGGTTCTTGGGGTTATGTTTGTCCGGGTCTTGATGGTGGGTGCGTCGGCCCACCTTCTGCGTAGCGGGCCGGATTAGGAGATGCTGGTTGAGGGAGACCCTTTACAACCAGTTACCGCTGTCCGGGCCGCTCGGTAGTACAGGGGCCCAACCCTCAGGCTCATGACTGAGAGTGGGCTGCCCCATCAACGAGGGTAAAAACCCCGTCGCTGCTGTTGTGCCGGTTCATGACCGGAAGGGACCCAGCGGCAGCGTTTGGGGCGCATTGGACGACCTCTCCAGCCGGACTCTCCCTGCCCATCGCCTTGCACCGCAGTGGGTGGATTGGATTCATTCGTTCATCACTCTTGGACACTCTGATCCCCAGCTTCCTACCCACCCCTCATACCTTTTCCGTCCCAGACCTTCCTTCGCCCACATCCTATCATAAAAATAAAAAATCAATAAAATCATGACTACACAACCAACACAAATTAAATTCATTGCAGCGGTGAGTAGTAGGAGACCCCGGAGCAGGCCAAAGATGTTGGTGAATTACACCAACATTCGCGGCTTGCATACCAATTTAAACTCTGTCCACCACCACCTTTTTTCTCAACGCCCTAACCTACTATTCCTGTCTGAAACGCAGATAGACGAGGCTGTAGACGCCTCATATCTGGACTGCCCGGGCTTCACTCTCGCAAGCAAGTTCAGACCTAAAGGAGGTGTCTGTCTCTATAGTCGAGCTGACGTCAACTGTGTGCGACTGTTGAATCTGGAAAACTCCAGATTTGACGTATTGTGGGTACGCGTCAATCTTGCCAATACGGTAAGATTCTACTCGTGTTTATACCGCTCACCGAACCTTAGCGAATCAGACACGTCCGAACTCTTCAAACATTTAAGCAACACTATCGATTACCTCTTGCCCCGCTACCCTACGGCAGAGTTTGTGGTCATGGGGGACTTTAATGTTCATAACGAACCTTGGTTGAAGTTCTCAGGATCAACAGACTCGGCTGGACGACAAGCGGAATCCTTTTCCCTTTGTTACGGATTGGAGCAAATGGTTCAGAAGCCTATATCCTGATGTCCAGACTCACTGTTCCAATCTGTTAAACCTATTTTTAACCACTGTGCCACACGGTTACAGGATTGAAGCCACAGCGCCTTTAGGATCGACGACATCAACGACAGAAAAGTGTGGCACTATAAGTTAGCAGATTGGTTCGGTCTGAGGGCACATTTTAATGCTTTCCCGTGGTCAGTTGTCTGTTTTCGGACTTCGGAACCTTCAAGATGCGTCCAGGAAATTGGTGAAGTCATCACATCCGCGATGGATGGCTTCATCCCATCTACTGTTAAGGAAACTGGTGTAGGCTCAAAGCCGTGGTTCAGTCCACAATGCGCTAAAGCAATGGGACGAAAAAAAGTGGCTTACCGAGCCTACAAGACATCTAGAACATCCGAAGACAGAACAGCTTACAACAAAAAGGCAAAGAAAACCAAGAGAATCATAAATAGGTCAAAATTGGAGCACGACCTGCAGATCAGCAGAAAGCTGGCTGCATGCCCGCATGGCAGCAGGCAATTCTGGTCGCTTGCGGGCTCAATAGGCCGCAATTTCTGCAAATCCAGTCTGCCACCTCTCACCAGACCTGACGGCTCACTAGCAAACACCGCCACCGAAAGGCAAACTTATTAGGTAAAATGTTTGCGGATAACTCAACCCTCGATGACCAAGGTGCTGTCCCGACGTCAGTTGCTCAATGAGGTTTTCGTATGAAAAAGCTGAGGACTAGATATTAATAAAGCTAGTGGGCCTGATGGAATACCTGCCCTGGTACTGCAGAGGTGCGCTGCAGAAATAGCCCCAATTTTAACGAAGCTTTTTAAAATGTCCCTGAAGACTGGCTCTGTGCCCTCTGGTTGGAAAAAAGCGGCTATCCATCCTATTCCAAAGAAGGGTGACCGCTCCAACCCGGCCAACTACCGCCCCATAGCGATCACATCAGTTCTGTCTAAGATGATGGAACGTGTGATCAACGACAAACTGCTCACATACCTCAAGAAGAACAAAATTATTAACGACCGTCAATACGGATTCTGGCGGAACCGCTCGTGCGGTGATCTTCTCGCGTATATGACGCATGTTTTGGGGCGGTGCCTGGAACGTTTTGGTGAGACCCAAACGGTTGCACTGGACATTTCCAAGGCCTTTGACCGGGTTTGGCACCGAGGACTTGTCTACAAATTGCCTTCTTACGGACTTCCCGCATCCTTGTGTATGTGGATTGCCGACTTTTTGAGGGAGAGGTCAATTCAGACGGTAGTCGATGGTTTCACCTCTTCCTCACAATCGATAAATGCTGGCGTCCCACAGGAATCGGTTCTGTCTCCGAATTTGTTTTTGTTGCACATCAACGACCTTTTATCATGTGCACTAATTCATTGTTACGTGGATGACAGTACAGTCCATGATAGCTTTTTGTTTGACAAGCCCCCAAAGGGCTCACAAATCCCAACGGATCGGAGGGATTTGAAGCAAAGAATGGACGGTTACCTTGAAAGTGTTTTCTCTTGGGGTAAAAATAATCTCGTTGAATTTAATGTTTCAAAGACCCAATCTTGTCTGATTACGTCTAAAAGGGATCGAAATGAATATCTAGTATCCTTCAACGGAAGCAATCTTCCGAACAGGCCCTCCATTGATATGCTTGGTGTAACCCTAAGTGACCAGCTCAGGTATCGGGGCTCCATCGAAGCCAGAGTAAAGTTAGCCTCCCAAAAACTGGGCGTAATGTACAGGGCCCGCAGATACTTTAAGTACACAACTGCTAACCCTGTACAAATCACAAGTGCGCCCTACGGTTGAATTTGGTAGCCATCTCTGGTCTGGAGCGCCAAAATACCTGAAAAATACCCTCCGTGCAGAAACGGGCGGTCCGTTTAATAGATTCTCCCATCTTAACAGACGGATTGCAATCTTTAGAGCACAGGCGTTGGGTGGGAATGCTATCCTTGTTCTACCGGTATTACAATGGAAGATGCTCCGAGGAACTAGCATCATTGATCCCTTCGGCACCGGTGCATAGTCGGAAAACACGCCAAACGCGTGCCCAACATTTGTAAACGGTTGACATTTGTCACATGAGAACGGGTCGTTTCTTCGACTCGATCTTGTGTTCAACAGCTCGGCTGTGGAATGATTTGCCCGCCTCTGTGTTTCCTCCTTCCTACAACATGGGTCTCTTCAAGACCAATGTTCATTCCTTCCTCTCCTCAAAAAGACCCTCCACACAGCATTTCAGATGACATAGGCCCTGAGGGAAATTATTTTCCTCAGGGCCTCCTGTGTGGAATTAATTTAAAAAAAAAAAATCCTACTGATCCCTCAATATAAATATTTAAAAAATCTTTCGTAATACTACATGTATTTAAAATGACTGATTTTTGCATTTTTATATACAAATTCTTTGACAAATTTAATAAACCTAAATTTTGAATGAGAGAGCTATGTGTAATGCCAGAAGCCGAAATAACAAATGGTAATATTTTTGTAGTCTGAGAATGCCAAATTCTTTTAATCTCATTTCTTAAATCTCTATATTTTCTTATTTTTTCAGAAACACATTTTTGAATATTACAGGAATTTGGAATAGCGACATCAATAACATAAGTTATTTTTTATTTTTTTTATTATTATTTTTAATATCATATCTATAATATTTATATTTGTTTTTATTTGTAAAATCATAATAAGTTGTTATTTTCAAAATGATAAAGCATTTAGCTAGCAGATGAATTAAATTCACGACGCCTGGATGGGAATTAGACGCGTTTGTCAACTCAACCACTAACCGGTCTGTATGTTAACATTCATAGTATTACAAACGAGTACACTAAGTACGCAGTCAATTGGCCGTAGGTGCTCAACAAAGGGGGACAGCGGCGGAATGGGAATTAGAATAGGTTGGACCAGACGGTGATGCGATTATCATTCCCCTCTGCATATTTTAATACGACTTGTCTGCTTTAACTGGTCCTCAATGAAAAAGAAAAAGGGTAGATTGCAGGCGTGTATTACGCATGCCATATCAACAGAATCGCTTAAAAGCGGGTTATCTTACAAAGTAAAAGACAAAGTCCGTAGATTTCTGCCCTGTAGAGTCAAAACCACTGGACCGATTTTGCTGAAAATTTCAAAGTTTGTTTTTATTAGTACCAGGTGTTTAGAGAGTAATTTGAATGATAACGAGAAATCAGGGATGTCTGAGGAACACAACGCATTACCTCTGCACTGGCTCATTGGCGCGGTCGATCGATAACTTCTCATCGTTCCCTAGGATAACCGCAGATCGCTAATATATAAACAATAGTTGACGTCGAATATATTAAGAGCACTTAGTCATTGTGATCTGTTACTTATTCGTTGACGATCTGCAGTTGTGCCAGGAAACCTTGAGAAGTTACCGAAAGTTATCCTATCAATCCTTATCGATCGGCCGTGCTGGTGGGCCTGGAATGTGATAGGGAGTCGAATTAAGTCTACATAAAGAAGTTTTTAACAGTAGTATATGGTATACTTGTTTCATATGCAGATGATACTGCAATTATATTCCAAGCAAATTCATGGAATGAACTTGAAACAACTGCTAATCATGATATTAATATCTTGAAAGAATGGTTTGACGAAAGTTTATTAATATTAAACATTGAAAAAACATATTATATACCTTTTAGTATAAATAACAAAAAATCTCCTCCTATCGCCTTAAATATTAAAATTCATTAAAAAAAATGCACCACTAAAATATTAACATGCCAAAATAGTGACTGTCTATTCATAGCAAATAAAAAAGAAATAAAATATTTGGTTGTAATAATAACCTCAAGTGGAAGACTCAAATTACCAATACTATAAATAGATTAAGAAAACTTATATACATATTTATTAATTTAAGAAATATACTTAACTTAAAAATTCTTAAAAATATATACTATGCTCAAGCCCATTCGATAATACAATACGGTATCGTTGCATGGGGAGGAGCTTACAAAACCTCAATTTTACCGTTGGAAATTACTCAAAGATTAATAATCAAAATTATTACTAAGAAACCATCAGATTATTCAACCTCTCAACTTTTTCAAGACTTTCAAGTCCCACCTCTAAAAAATACATATATAAAAAATACACTGCTTCAAATACACAAAGACTATTCTAAGAAGTCGCACCGCGCCATGGTCCGCGTTGAGAGCAACAGGCAAAGGTCGCTTACCATTAATTAATGCATTAATGCACGCCATTAATGCATACCAGTTTTGCACAACACTACTACACGTACAATGGAGTGGTGTGGTTTAATCAGCTAGCAATAGAGCTGAGATTAGAACCTGGCTACAACAAATTCAAAAATAAATTAAACAATAATATCTTAAATAATTTAGCCACTTAGAACCGCATTAACCTTTAATTAACAATACTTATTCAAAAAAAAAAAAATTTTTTTTTTACACATTTGATTTATGTAAGTACGTAAATATAATGTATGTGTTATAATTTTTAATTTTAATTTTTTAATTTAAAAAAATATATACATATTTTCTCTTCCCTTTACACACGAGTAGTTACACTCTCGTAAAGGTTATATATTATATACATATATATGTTTATACTGTTTCTAATCAATTTTGCATGTAAGTATTTAATGATTTGAGTTTAATCCGATTGTAACCTGAAAATGTAATCACTCATGATTATATTACATGTATATGTATATAAAAACTAATAAAAAAAATAATAAAAAAATACAGTAGTGAATGGTAGAAAAACTCGGGGACGCTTGAGGAAGATTTCACACATTATTATTGCACAGGAATGAGACACGGTCGATATAAAGTAGGTTTTTAATCGTAGAAAAAGTCGGAGACGCCCAAGGAAGACATGAATCAAATAATTATTTATGGTAAAATGAGGCGTACATGACGAACGAAGAAAGAGGTTTAAGGAGAATATATGAGGTGGAAGTGAACGGTAGAAGTAGTTGGGGGCGCTCCAGGACGTGGCACGATTAAATTAATCATATAATGCTTATGTGTGATAAATTGAGGTTTACGCGGTGAAAGAAGAAAGCGATATTAGAAGAGGAAGTAACTGGTTAAAGATGTCGAGGAGTCTCAAGGAAGAAATTGAATGATAAAGTCAATCAATGCCTAGAATGGTCGATCGATATAGGTTTTATCGAAAATGTCGGTAACTTGCCATCGTTCCCGAGCACGACGACGCGCGACGGCAGGCCGCTAACGAACAAACAACAGTTCACAACGACTAAAGGTTCCAAATTTATTTGACGTGAACTGTTATTTGTTTGTTATTATATTTGAATATTTTCGATAAAACCTATATCGATTGACCATGCTAGGTACCCTGAACAAGTTAAACTTTTGAATTCTTCACAATAATATAATTTCCACATTAAAAATGCAAGCAGCTTTCACTAGAATTCAAAACCCACAACTTTACTTCGAACCATTCATAACCCCGAGCAACGCCGGCTACACGTAAGCCAGTAAATTACAAAGGTGATCCCGATTCGTATCACCAACCATTTCTTGATTTTCATCGGGAATTATCAGTAAATTTATTGTTAAAAAAAAAAAAAAAAACAGAAAATTTATTATTATTATATGAATCCTCTTTCTTCAGGAAATGCCTCTGCCTTTCAGTTTCATGGCCTCAATCAATGACCCATACAGATAGACGACACGATATATGCGAACGGTCCAGGAAAGGCTACGTATATATAAAGTAAATGCCAAATTGAACTCCACCTCAAATGTTTTATGGAATATCATACACAGTATATTGTTTTAATCTTTAATTTAATATTTTGTAAAATATATGTGTATATAATATGTAACTCATATTTTTTATATTACAATAAAAAAAAAAAAAAAAAAAAAAATGTAAGTTTTCTACTAGGTATGTTCTCGTCGTTTTTATTTTATTGGTTCCCATTTTAAATTATTCCATATTGTTATAATGTGGCATGCGTTGCATTGAAATTCAAAGAAATCTGCTTGTCCTTTCCCGTGCCTCCCCGTTCCCTTCCAACTTCCCCGCCTTCCTCCTCCTCGTCTCTTTCCTCTCCGCGAACCCCACCTCCCCCCTGCCTTTCCACCCTGCCGCTAAAATATATGAAATACACAAATTTTCATGTATACAAATTTCATTACGCCAGAGCTGAACATTATATATAGCGTATATTACTCGCTGATAATGTAGCTTTTTATTGGTGGAAGAATTTTTTAAATCGGTTTAGTGGTTTAGGCGTGAAAGCGTAAGAAAAAAGCACACGCACTTTCGCATTTATAATATTAGTGTAAATTATTATAAGCAATAATTATCAGCCTGAAACACTCATCTACATTGAAAAATCTTCCGAGAAAAGATACTTGCCGCCAACGGGACTTGAACCCGTGTCCTTCTGATTTCCGGTCAGGTGCTCTGACCACTGAACTATGGCGGCTTATCTAATACGGTGCATAGTCGGGAAACACGCCTAACGCGTGCCCAACATTTGTACACGGTTGACATTTGTCACATGAGAACGGGTCGTTTCTTCGACTCGTTCTTGTGTTCAACAGCTCGGCTGTGGAATGATTTGCCGGCCTCTGTGTTTCCTCCTTCCTACAACATGGGTCTCTTCATGGGACCAATGTTCATTCCTTCCTCTCCTCAAAAAGACCCTCCACACAGCATCCCAGATGACAAAGGCCCTGAGGGAAATCATTTTCCTCAGGGCCTCCTGGGTGGAGTTAAAATAAAAAATAATACCCGCCAAATAATTCAATATACAAATACTAGTATTTCATTCAACAATTACTGTTTATTATATCTTTTCCACCTGAAAACAACCAACTTTATTTTTGCGAGAGAGACATTGTCAGTGTTAAATCTCTCGCTAGGTGGCGTCGAGACAAATTATATCTACTTTTTTTTGGGAAAATACTTTAACTTGTCAAATATTATTATTATTTTTTAATTGATAAACTAAGACAAGATTTTTATGCATAGCACAAAGGGTAACAATTATTATAAGCAATAATTATCAGCCTGAAACACTCATCTACATTGAAAAATCTTCCGAGAAAAGGTACTTGCCGCCAACGAGACTTGAACCCGTGTCCTTCTGATTGCCGGTCAGGTGCTCTGACCACCTCAGGTACACATTGCCGGTCAGAGTCAAGTCCCATTGGCGGCAAGTATCTTTTCTCGGAAGATTTTTCAATATAGATGAGTGTTTCAGGCTGATAATTATTGCTTATAATAATTGTTACCCTTTATGCTATGCATAAAAATCTTGTCTTAAACGTTAGTTTATCAATAAAAAAAAAAAAATAATAATATTAGTATAGTATCTATGGATAGTAAGGATAATTCCATCAAAAATCCAATAATATCAGCAAAATAACAGTAATAGAGAACTCCAGTCCAATTTTTTTATTTTTTTTTAATGAATAAAGACCTTCAAACTTAAATAACTGCGTTTTTATTTTTATTTTTATAGTTGGTTTTAATAGTTAAAATAATTTTCAAAGTTTTAATTTTTAAAGACTCCCAGAAACGCACCGTATCTATGGTGGTCTTCACCCACCCATAGTTTTTACTTTTTAAGTTGTCATTTTGAATCAGTGATGTCATGTCGAGGGAAATTTCCCTAGATCTAGGGGAGAAAAATATTTTTTAGGGATAAGGGAAATCAGGACAAAATCTAGGGAAATTTCGAACTCTGGCAAAAATTTTATTACATATGACAATATTACTGGTAATATTTATATATATATACGTATATATATTTTTTGGAATTCCTATGAATCTTAATTATTGTTCATGTACTTACATGCAATGTTATTTTTAACACTGACAACTCAAAATGATATTATGGAACGTACCCATACAACGTGACACGTTCGGGGGGGGGGGTCTTCAAAATACCACGCTTGGTACAAATGAGCGGCGGGTTGATTATGATTTTTATTTTGCAAAGTGTTTTTTTTTATTTGGAATTCAGTTTCTAATTCAGTGGTGAGTGTATTCGTACTTTTAAATTATTACTTCACGTAGCAAAAAGTGTTTTATTTGGATAATCACGGTATTATTAGTATATTTACCAAGTTCCGATATCTTTCCAATTAATTATCATATTAATTAACATATAACAGGATTAGTGTTACACAATCGGGTGGCTACGTAAGTAATTGCGTAAATGTGAAATTTCACTTCGAAATCTAGGGAAATAATTTTCTTGGGCTGAGCATCCCTGATTTTGAATTTAAGAAAATGGCGGAATAAAATTAATATAGGATGACTCAATGACTTTTGTGTGAGAAATTGAGGCGTTTTTATTTAAGATTAACTGCTTTTAATATAGAAAAACATTGGTAAAATGTCCACATTTCACCGCTACTGTTATTGTATTTTAACAAAGTGCAATATAAAAATAATAAATCATCTTTTTCATTGCAAATACAAGTGACATCATTCTTCAATTTTGTGTTCAGGCGTGATGATTTTGTACATTGTTTTAAGTATAACACATACAGAAACACTGGTATTTATAATACACTGATCATGACGATTGTGTAGTAACTTGTATAAAAAGCCCTATACTAAAAACAATTTGAAAATACAATGTCAAATATGACACGACTTTAACCTCAAATAGGCAAAATTTATTGCAGATTGTCCGCAAATATAGCCCTTTTCGTTAATTGTTGAGGACCTAAATTATGTTTCAATAAACACAATAACTATTATTTATCTAAATCTCTATAAACAGTATGAAAATAAACCAAACACACGAAATGTTGAATTGCATAGGTACGTGTGCACTTCAAGTCATTTCAAATGTCAACACACTATCACCAGGTGACAGGTTAAGTGTGACGTCACCGTTAACCATTTCAGTAATGCCAACTTAACGCTGTGTTTTGAGAAGAGGTTTAAAAATGCACTTTTTAATATTTTTTTAAAAACTCTGCGTTTAATATTATGAAATAAAACTTATATATTCAGAATCAGCGTTTCTTGGTCTATATGAACATATTTTTTTAAAGCCATAATATTTTTCACTGGAGTTCCTTATTATAATGATTCTACATAAAAATATAGATCCCATGTATGGCGTTCAATTTTTTTGACGGGATATATTTTAGAAATTGTTATTATTTTTTTTTTGGTGGTCGTAAATTATTTAGTATTATCAAATCACAAAGAATTTGAGAGAAAAAATTCAAAAATATGTTACAGACAACTTTATGCAGTTGTTTGTTTAAAAAAATTATTTACGTAGTTATTTTTTTCCATCGAATTTACATAAGCGCTTGCCTGAATATTGTGAGTGAAGTAATGTTATCAGTGATAACACGCTGCAGTATCTACGTAGTGCAAAATTAGCACCTGCATAGATAGCGCAATGCCGAAAACTGCCCGGCAAGGAAGTCACAAACCTCCCTTTGTGTATCCGCTTGTGTGTTTAATTTTGAATTTGGAACGTAATTTAATTTGGCCAATGAGTGAGCCAACCCGCGATAAGCAATCGCGACGCGCATAAATAATACCTAGTCAAAGAGATACGGCTGCTTTGAGCACGTGTGTCCTGCCAGGGTTGGGGGGATGGTTGGGGGGTACTGGGAGGATTGTTGGTTGGAGGGGTCCAAAATAGATTTACGTAACCGTGTACGTCCAGTCACTTGTTTGGGACAACCCTGTTTCGGGATGGGGCCTCCTGGAGAAAATGGCCATGATGCAAAGACGGGAAAATGTGACAGATTTTGTTAAATTAAAAATGTTTTTTCATCATTCTTCTATACAATTTTATTTTTTATCTTTGAAAATGTATATATTTTAATTTTTTTATTTTTTTTCTTAACTAGATTATTTTACTACAATATGTTGTGTTTCAATCATTCTCAATTAAAGATTTCTTCTTTAAACATTCTTAAAATTTGAAAGAAAGGTACTTCACAATTTTTTTTTGGTTATTTAACGAGTAAATTAAAAGAATTAATAAAATATACCTATCTACTGCTATAGAATTTTTTTAATGTGACTATTCCTCTTGTCTATGTTGTGCTAGAACAAATGTTCTGCCAATTGAACAAGTCGTGGAAATGCTATTTTGTAGGCATTTTTCTATTTGCATTTTTGTGTCACATTAAACTCTGGCATCATGACGTTTGCAGCCATTTCTATCGGGAAATTAAGGTAGAGACAATTATTGTAAGATTTATCTACATAAAAATTACCCTTCACTAAGTACTTGGAAGAAGCCGTTTCATTAATTCCGGACAATTCAGTAATCAATGTTCAAAAAGACAGTATTTCTCTCACATGATTAAATTTCATAGTAAGTGTAACATAACTATCTGAATATTAACATTTTTTTCCATTTGTTTAGAAAAAAGTTTGCAATTTTTTTCACACGTCTTGAGGAATCATTTCACAACCCTCCGATTAAAAAAAACGATGCTTTTGATGTGATAAATGCAAACCCAAAAGGAGAAGTTATATTTTTTTGCATTACCCATACAGGAGGATTTAAGAAAAATAATTCCCCTCATGTCCTACGTCATCTTTGGGGATGCTATGTGGAAGATATTTTTAAGAAAGCGAGGAGAGGGCAAGAAAATGGAAGGAATCTGGTGTGTATAAGTGTGTACAGGAGTGACGTCGGAATCCATCCCTCCCATTGCGGTGCAAGGCGTCGCGGGTAGAGAGAGTTCTGCTGGAGAGGTCAAACGGTCTCCATCAACAAGTCTTTCCCGATCCAGCCTGCCATGCAGTTGGTGGGCAGACGTATCCGCCACCAAACAACAAAACTCACCCCACAAAGCCGGGCAACCAAAAATAAAAAAAAAAGTTATATATAGGTATTATCTTTGTGCTTACATTTTTACCGTGTAAAAAATATAAACCAACCCAACACTTTGAATAGTCGTCAGAAAAAAATCTATTAATCCAATGTGTAAAAATGTGAAAGTGAATAAATTTATTGTAGCCAGGCCTCTGTACAAAGGCGGCCCAGGTCAGGTCCGGACAGCGCGTACAATCTGATCAGTGGTGGTCGTAAATTATTTTTGTGTTTTTAATACGAAACATGTCTCGCGTTGTTGTTGTTTTAATTCGTTAACAATTTGTGCGGAATTCAGATACAAATAAGTTTTAAAGCTTTCATTGACGAAAAAAATTACTGCCGCAAAATAAGAATAACAAGTCACATTCTCCTGAAAAGGGTACATTAAAAAAGAGTTTTTATCAATAATTAAGTGAGCCCTCTGGATCCCCTACCCATATCGAGGCCCATTAAATAAATGTTGGTTTTTTTCATTTATTTGTAAATAAATAACTGTTTATACAGAGAATACAAAGATATAAATACAAATATTAAGTTAATTGAAGTTAAGGGAAAAGGGTTTCTTAAGCTAAAGCCGGGTACAGACTTACGAAATGTAACATGCAATGAAAGAATTTGCCGTCCATATTGTCGCAATGTATCATGCAATGTAACAGAATTCCCATAGTGTGGACGCCTTGCGCGCACGAACCGTGCACACTACGCACACGAACAGAGCATTTCAACTCGTGCGCGCCGCAATCCGCCAAGTGTCGGTTTTTTGGCCGAACACAAAGGGGCGCGCAGCGTGCGCGGGGCGTCAGTGTGGACAGGTTGTTTGTGTCTATACTGCAGAACAATGGAAGACTTGTTCTCGGCAGATTGAGCTATGTTCACCGCGCGCATTCCAGAAACAGATGCAAGTAGGTACATGCTCGGTTCGTGCGCGCGCTGCGTCCACACTTATGAAATGGTCCTTTCATGTTACATTGCATGGTTGGACGTTTACACAATCATAGCTACACTTAACTACATACATCTACATAAATCATAGACTCTGTGCTTGTAGCTTGATTGTCACATGTACCTTACCTATCCATCCCTAGCATGTTCCTTCCCTATCCATTCCCATCCCTATGTTCCTGTCAATTTTCGTAACCATAACAATCAGGGTGTCGTCAATCGAACTTCGCCGTGAAAGCATACAATTTTACACTCCCGCATTCTTTACCCGCATATCAAAGTTAATAACGCGAATAATAATAAACAAGTGTATGACCAAAGGCAACCCATGAGAGAAGAGAAGTAACACAAGATTCCTCAGTAAGTCCCTTTCTTTCTTTATGTGCATTCATTTTTACTTGTGCAGTGGTCTATCATACACTCAAAACAAATACAAGGTCCTTCGATATTCGCATTCACACAAAACACGATTCATGGCGCATTCTCGCAATCATTCATTGCATGTTACATTACAGCAGTCTGTACCCGGCTTAAAGTTGCTTAGAGATGGAGTTTTATTGTGTCTTAAAACTAATTTTGGGTAAGGGGATAGGAAGAGGAATATAGGATCAGGATAGGAGTTGTTATCGATATATTCCATACTCACGTATGCTCGTTACTTCGATAAAGCAGTTATAAGCGCTGCGCGGGGATAGAAAACGTAATCTCACTACTTTAAGTCAGATGCCAGAATTGACCACCATGATGAATGTACTTGCGCAGTCCTCACATACAATAAAAAATAAATAAATAACAGCAAGCAGTCGGAACATTTTTATTTTGATTTATTCACATGTTCGAAAACAAAACGTAACTTGATAACGTAATTTAAATTTCGAAAAAAATTTAGACATCAACTTTAAATGTTCACTTACTACAGGCGTTTTGACGACCTCCGTAGTCCAGTGGGTAAGACTCTTGACTCACAATCCGGAGGTCGCGGGTTCGAACCCGGCATGCGCAAATAAATTTTATTTGATCAATTTGTGTTTTCACAATTAATTCATTTAAAATAATATATAGTATATTTGCGGCATGTTCCAGAGTGGAAGATACTATCAGTATCGCCCTGGTGTAAGACCACCATTCAGAATTGAAACGTTGCTTGAAAATGGCTTAAGCCGTGTTTAGTGACCAGATCTGAATAGCCAGGTACTTCCCAACCTTCCTCTTCCCCACCTCCTTCCCCTTCCCACTACCTTCAGCCTCACAACATACCCCAATTGGGGATGCCATAGTCTCACTGGCTCCAGACGGGAGCAGTTGAGATTCTTGTGCGGTATTCACTGTAAAAAAAAAAAGGCGTAGATAACTAACGAATCAACTATTTTTGTAAATCCACGGATTTATTTCTGTCCTCTGAATCTATATTAGCGACGCCACTGTCTTCAAAGTTAAAGATGTTTGTATGAATGTCAAATCCCCTGAATACGATTAATTTATAAATTGAAATGAAGGAAAATGTGCGTACAGTCTCTTAGATTTCATAGTATAGGTCGGCATGGTAAGTAAATAAATTTTGTGAAAACATTTGCCGAGAAATTGTCTTCCCATGTACATGAAAAAATAAAATGTCCAGCACTAAAAAAAGGCAATTTAACTGTTAACCACTAATCTATACTTATAAATTAAAAAAACTGAAGGCATTAACATTTAAAATTTTCTCTGATATTCACATTAAAAAAACGAGAGACATCTGCATATAATCAAAGCATCAAACGAAACAACAAAACTTGAAAATAATTGTACTTTATCGTAATTTATAATTGTGTGATAAATACGTATATGTATCAAAACAATTAAACAACGACACAACAAAGAGAGCAAAAAACAACCACTTTCATAATATTCTCAACGGCAAAATAGAAGTTAGCGGTTCTTGTAAAGAGACCAATGTGTTCCTTTATTTTTCTGTCCCATTGCCACCCTTTTTTACGACTACATTCGAATTTGAAAACTGGCCAAGAGCTTCGCTGGCAGGCGGAAATCTTCATCCTGGCGATTATAATAATTTCTTAAAGATTCTGCGGTTCATAATAATGTACCAAAATACGTTAGACTCGGAATTCAATCAGTACATATGGTCTGTATTTTTCGGTTTGTGTGTGAATTTTGCTTGTTGTTTGAAGGTGGATTTGAAGCAATCTATTAGGGAGGAGTGTACGCGCTCTCTACCAAGTACACCGCTAGGGTCCATTAATGCGGCCGTGATAGAAGTTTATAATTGAATTATCTTACATCTACGTGCTATCCTTTGTTTTGGTGCGCTCAGTCTATTCTCTAGTCCCTGCTGCGATACATATCCCTCCCCCCTTGTGCTTGGACACCGTGTTTAAGTAATCTGCATTTTGCCAAAGGTTTTTGTGGACGCTTTTATTTTTCGACACCATTTAAAAAACAACCAGTTATTATTTTTACTGAGTGCTTCCAAGCTGTGGCTGTGATACTTTGATGGATGAATATTTGAACAAAGTATTTTTTACAGATTTTACAACCTGATTCTTTAAACAGAAAAATAAAATAATTTCTCTCTGGCTCTCGTAGGCTTGTTGAAAAAGTATCGAAATATCAAAATCAAAATCAAAATCATTTATGGTACAAAATTTTCATTTAGTACAAAAGGTATAACTTATAGGTACCTATTTCTTCCAGTTAACCTAACATGTTATACAGATATGAACACAAATGAAATATAAATATAAAAGTGGTGTAATACAAAGTGAATTTGTTTTAATTTATTATATAAACATAAATATGAAAACAGTTGTTCGTATGTGAGGTATTCATTTATTGTGTAATGAGACCTGTTCAGAAGGAATGTTTTTAGTGATGACTTAAATCTGAGTGTATCTTGTAATTGTTTAATATCATGTGGAAGGTTATTGTATACTTTAATGGCCATGTAAAAGGGTCCTTTTTGGAAAATTGTTTTGTTTGCTTTTGGTATTAATAAATTTTCTGTAAACCTTGTAGCGTGTTTATGTGTAGAGTTTTTTTTGTGGAAACTTTTCTGGAGATGATCGCACTAACATGCATAACTCCATTATATATATGTCGGTGACTGTAAGAATTTTAAAATTTTTAAATATAGGTCTACATGAATCCCGATTAGCAGAGTTTGTCATTTTTCTTATACATCTTTTTTGGATGATAAAAACATCTTTGGCGTTTACTGAGTTTCCCCAAAAGATAATTCCGTATTTTATTATTGAATATACATAACCATAGTATGCGGCCATTACCGATTCGATGTTTAATATATTTCTCAGTGTACCTAGAACAAAAGAAAAGCTACTGATTTTGGCTACCATTTTGGATACATGTTCTTTCCAGTTTATATTTGCATCCAGTTGTATTCCCAGCAGTGAACAAGTTTGGGAAGGTTCGATGATATTATTATTGAAGTTTACATTTATGTTTATAGGTGTAGCTTTCACTGGACAAAATTGTAAAACTTGAGTTTTGTTAGTGTTGAGTGATAGATTTTGTGATAGCAGCCAATTTGCTATTGATTGAAAAGTCTCGTTAATATCTTTATTAAATTCGTCAACGTCTCCATTACATTCAAACAACAAAGCAGTGTCATCAGCAAATATTGAACATTCTGTGCCAGCAATAATTGGAAGTTCGTTTATGTATATAAGGAACAGGAGGGGCCCAAGAATGCTTCCTTGAGGCACACCCTTTTTGATTGTTCTCCATTTGGATTCTACCATGTACTGCATCATTTTTTCGTCAATGTTTGAAATTTGAACTTTTTGTTTACGATTTATTAGGTACGATTCAAACCATTTTAATGCTAAACCTCTTATACCCACGTGTTCAAGTTTAATTAGAAGAAGCTTATGATCAACATTGTCGAATGGTTTTGAGAGGTCGAGAAAAATACCTACGGTTTTTTTGCTAACATTAATACTTTCCAGAATTTTGTTCAACAAATTGAAGACTGCTTGTGTTGTCGAACGGCCTTTACGGAATCCAAATTATTGTGGACATATTATCTTAAAGTTTTCGAGAAAGTTGTAAATGCGATTGTACATTGCTCTTTCAAATATTTTTGAAAAATTTTGTAATAAGGATATTGGTCTATAATTTGAGATTTCCTGTTTGGGACCCTTTTTATATAAAGGCACAATAATAGATTGTTTTAGGTGCTCTGGGAAGGTTCCCGATTCAAAAGATGTGTTAATTAATATTTCCAACGGGTAACTCAACGCTTCTGCACTTGCTTTTTTAATTTTTATAGGGACTTTGTCAGTACCGACACTGCTTTTATCTTTCAGTTTTACGATAATTCTGATAATTTCCTCCTTGCTTATAGGCGTTATAAAGAATGATCGAGACTTTTCGTTTGTGACTGTGTTAGCAGATTGTGTACGTAAGATGTATTTTGTGGTGGTAGCGGAGGTGCAAAGAAAGTATTTAATTCATTTGCAATGTTTTCTGGTTCTGATACCATGGTATCATTTATTTTAAGACAGATTTTTGGCTTAATTTTAGATTTTAAATTATTTGAGTTCTCTTTTATTATGTTCCATGATGTTTTGGTTTTATTTTGCGCACTTTGAATACGTTTACTGTTGTAATTTCGTTTAGCTACTTGTTTTACTTTACTGAGAACTTTTTTGTATTGTTTGTAATGGTTTATGATTGACAGGTCATTTGTGTTTTTTTGTTTTATGTATAGATGTCTTTTTTGTGTAATAGATATTTTAATACCAGGTGTTATCCAATTTATTTGGCGTTTTTGCGGATATCTATGTTGTTTAAAGGGGGAAAAAAGTTTCAAACCCTCATATACTTTATTAATGAAGTACTCATAACTGTCATCAACGGATTCAAACGATTTTAATAGATCACAACATATTCCTGATATGTAATTGTTAAATTTTTTTGTATTTTATTTATTAAATAATTGTTTTTTTGCATACCAAGTTTGTTTTATATTATTTTCTGTTTTTATCTGCATTAACTATGCCATGCGATCTGATACAGCTAATTCTGTGACTTCCCATATGTAAGAGCCTTTTGGTATATTTGTATATATATGATCAATTATACTTTTTTATTTCCTTGTATACGAGTGGGTTTATCAATAATCAATCGTATGTTGTGTGATTTTAATGTGTTTTTGAGTAAGTCAGCGTTTTTGTTCTTGTAGTGTGTGTCAATGTTAAGGTCTCCGCAGAGTATTATTTGTTTTTTTATTGTTTTGCAAATTTTGTTTAATAGAAGTTCAAGTTGTTCAAAAAATATATTAATATCGGAGTCATTATAGTAAACTGTACAAATGATCATTTTAAGCCTTGGAATTTCAATGCCAACACATTCAAATACAAATTCTTTTGTCATTTGTTTAACATATTCTAGTTCAGTAAATGTAATGTTTTCATTTAAGTAAATAGAGACGCCTCCGTGAAAAAGGCTCTCTCGACAAAAATTGAACCTAATTTATAACTATTAAAATTAATAGATGTCGCTTCATCTTTCTGTAGCCAGTGTTCGCTAACACAAAATACATCAATGTTTTTTTCATACAGAATATTTTCTAATTCTAGCATTTTATTTCGGATGCATTGTACATTTTGATGCATTATATTGAAGGTGTTTTTCGTATTTTGACTGTTACCTATGATCCTGGTTTCAACAGAAATGTCAGTGGGTAAGTGAATCATAATCTTATTTTGAATATAATGTAAGGTAGGGATAAATGTTTGAGTATATCAGATTTAAAATCCATTTCCAAAGTACCAAGATGAAAGTGTTGAATTGCACGCGAATCTGAGTTTTGGCGTATATAGACTCGGCCCGATTTTACCCATACAAAAGCCAATTTTTTTTCAATTGCCATTTTTTTTGCTAGGTATAGTAGATGTTTATTACATGATGTTAAGTGTTCCGAGATGTAAACTGGCATACAGGGACCAGAGAGACCTATAGAGCTTGTGTTGAGCTTATCTTCCTTACTTATGGCATTAAGGTTATACCGTTTAGCATTGTTTAAAAATTCATATCTTAAATGTATGTGTCTAAACCGTATAATTATTGGTCTAGATCTATGTGGAACTGTCCTTCCAGGAACCCTATAGCTGGTGTCTATGTCCCTGTTCGTTGTGGTGGTTTTTATTTCCTTGTTTATGTTGAAGATAATATTTTGCAGGTTTTCATCTTCAAACTCCGGTACTCCTCTAATTTCGGCATCAAATTTTTTTTTGTTGACGATCTTGTTTGTCAATTTTTAGTTCAAGCCTTGTTAGCTTGGCTTCGAGCTCTGTATTTTTTTGCTGTACGGAATCTATGGCTTTCAATTTTTCCATAGATTTTTTTAATTTTGCCTCGAATCCCTCCATTTTAGAGTTGAAGAACGTTAGCGAAGCTTTAAATTCTGTGAACTCGGTGTAAATCGCCGTCACTTGAGTCTGGACGTTCTTGAATCCTAGCAATTCTGTTTTGATGTGTTGAAGTTCAGCCATAATTAAGTCGTACTGCGTTTCTCCTTGTGTGAGTCCAGGCTTGTTGGATCTGGCAGCAGCGCTATCGTTTCCCGTGGATCTCGTCGTACTCCGCGTATCGGTCTTGCAACTGCTGCACTTAATGGTTGCTCGTTTCTCCTGTGTTAGCTTGCGGTACTGGGCCTCTCCTATTCCACCGCAGGCGAAATGTAGATTTTCTTTGCAGCAAGAGCGGTAAAACTTTGACTCCTTCGTCAATATTGGTTCAGGACACTTGAAGCATGCTATGTTCTCCATTTCGATTTATTGTCTTAATATGTGTTTATGTTGTTTTATATTTATATTGTTTTATATTTATATTTGTTTATATTATATTTGTTTATATTGATTTGGTAGTAGCGCCTGTGGGCAGGCAATCAGGGTAATCTGTGATTTGGTAGTAGCGCCTGTGGGCAGGCAATCAGGGTAACCTGTAATTTGGTACCTGATCTATCGATGTATCGATATTTTTAATTCAATACATCGATATTTTTAGCCGATATATTTTGATCCGATATATCGATATATCGATACAAAATATCCAATATCGAAAATTGTATCAAATTCGATATTTTTATTTATTTATGTAACTAACGTCAATAGAATCCATAACCGTATAGGAACGAACGGAAAAAAAGTAACTGTATTGGTTCATGTCATCTGGCGGTTGAAATTTTAACTATTAATAGCTTACAAATCTATTGTCTTTGCATTAGTGTTTGTGATCACTAATACTATCTCATATGTGTAGGTACATACATAGAAATTAATGCTATTTTTATCAATTTTTTTCTCCACTTTTTAAGCCACTCCTATGTGTTGGTTCCCAATTGTCTATGATAATTGACTATTCCTTGTTCCAAACACGAAGCCCTTTTTGACAGATTAATACGCCAATAGAATGTTACTGAGAGGCTAACAAACTTTGTATGCGTCTCAGTTTACATATAAGTTAGAACACAGCTTTTTAGTTTTAGATATTTTTTGTAATTATCTTAATATATAAAACAAAGTCGGGTTAGTTACACTATTTATAACTCGAGAACGGCTGGACCGATTTTGATGATCTTTGATTTGTTGGATTTGTCTCCGCCCCGGATGACAGAATAACCATTCAAAAAAACATCGCAAAAATTCACGAAAAAGAAAGTTATGAAGAAAATTAATTTCCCCATACATTTTATATGAAACGAATTCTCATATTTTGAAAGAGCTGCAAGAATTTTATGATAAGTACCTATAAATATTGAGTAGTGAGTGAGTTCCAATAATTCATAAACGTCAAATGTCAATGTGCTGATTGTTTTTCTTTTGTTCTTAAACATATAATGCTGCCTCTCTTTCTTACACACTAAATGTCAACAGTCGTAAATGGGACAAATGGTGAACGTATGTCTGCACAACTCCAGGAAAACAGCCATTTCTTTTCAAAACATTCAAGGCGCATTGTGACGTGGAGTACCTATTGAAATTCGGTGAAGTCAATCAAATACATCTGCAAATTTGTCACAAAAGTCAGCGCTATGGCGGTTTTTGCGTTAAAACTACAAATAAAAAAACGATGAAATCACACGCTATCATGTTTGTGAGCTACACTGAGGCGAATATATTCTCATTCCCCATTCATGAACGACATTCCATTGTTGTATATTTGGCGATGCATCTGGAGAATGATCAACAAGTTTATTTCATTACATCGATTGTTGCCAAATGTGCTGAAACACCTTCAGCAACAACATTGACCAGTTTCTTTTCAACTTGCCAATGCGATCTGTTTGCCCGGACGTTGCTCTACTCTGAGATGCCGCATTATTACACTTTGTCGAAGAGATTTCCACGTCGGAAGCACGGCGATGTGGTTACTGATCATCCGGTTGTGCGTTCTACTGATGCTCTTGGTCGCATTTACACAGTTCATGTAAAAAGTAACGAATACTTCTACTTTCGGTTATTGCTGTTGAATCTTCGTGGGCCGACATCGTTTGAATCACAAGTCAATGGTGTAATGTGCCCAACAATTCGTGTTGCATGTCAGCAGATCAAATTGCTTGAAAACGATACTCATTGGGACATGACAATCACTGAAGCAATTATTTCTGCATCTCCAGTCTGATACGCCCATTATTTGCTATCATTATTTCGACATGTTTTCTATCGAATCCACGTCAACTATGGAACAAGTACAAAGATGAAATGTCAGAAGACATTTTACATCGAATTCGTGTCAGTTCAGGGAATCCTGATCTCGAGGTGAATGAGGATATACATAAACAGGCTTTGTTTTTGATCGAAGACATGTGTTATCTCATTAACGGCAGTTTGTTAGTCAAGTAAGGAATAACAACGCCAGATCGACGCTTCATGAATGCAATGAATGCAATGAAACTTGCAATGAATGATGCTTTCAATCAAGAATTGGTACGTGAACGTGAATATGATCAAGATGCATTGAAAAATGTTGGATATCACAAGGTGCTTCAATGAAGGGAATCGACCCAAGTGCGACCTACCCAGTAAATAGTTTTAACAGAAAGTAGTACAATAATGCCACGTGAATCATTTCGATTCGCTTTACTAAAGCAAATGCCTTGCTGCCACGTGAATTACATTTCTTAATTCATTTTGAGTATTAATTTTAACTTAAAAAAATTAAATTAATTCAGCTAATAAGTTAACACAACAGTTATTGATTCTTAGGCGGTACGAAGTTCGCCGGGTCAGCTAGTTACATAATAATAATGAATACTGATAAAAATAGCATCATTTTTATTGAGATTTTTGTACCTTAAAATAATGCACATTGTGTATAAAAATTACCATTGATAATATTGAGCTGAAATCACTATTATTTTAAAAACGCAAAATCTTTTGAAAATTTGACCGATATATCGATACATCGATATTTTTTCCTCGATATATTTTCCTTGATATTTTAATAAATATTGCTATAAATGTTGATATATCGATATTTTTTTCACATTCGACATCCCTATCTGGTGTAGGTATGTTCAATTGTAACGAAAATAAATGTAAAAACTTTATTAAACTGTATGAAATGTGTAACAAACCGTATAAAATGTAATGATACGTTATGTAATGCCATATATAACGTGCTTTCTCCTGTTGTAAGATTACTATTTAATTTTTAGATACATAATGCATTCGTAAAACCAGAAAATATATAATTCGTTTCTCAGTTAGGTGAATTATACTTAGATGTATAAATTAATCACATTGTGAGCTGTTGATTTCCCTAAAACTAAAATTTAAAAAATTAAGATAAAGTAAATTTGATGTATTTTACCAGACTGAATATTTTAGGAACATCTAAAATATTTGTATTATTATTATTATCAACCCGTCTGCTTGGTTCAATTTATTCGCACCTCACAATCCGGAAGCCTCAGTTTTGCGCGTAAATTCTGAAACCGTCACTTTGGATCGAGATTGTAAAATATCTATGCAAGATAGCTTTCATATTTCAAAAACAATAAGAAGCATTATTTCGCTCTCTTCCTGGTTAAGAAAAAATACATATGTTTGCATGAGAGGAAAAGAGATATATTGCTTTTAATATGTAAGGTCGCTCGGGACGTTTTCCGTCTTATTTTATTTTTATTTTTTTTATTTATTTTTATTGAGGAAACAAACAGTCATACAGAAAAATGATTATAACAATAAAATTCATATGTTGTAGACCAATTAAGTTCCATTATGTTAAAAAATATTGGTTTAGTATTTTTACCTACTCAACTTATTAAATGACAAAGAAAAAAAATAAACATAATAAAGAAAAACATAAAAAAGAAGAACATAAAACATAAAACTTATGAAAGTATAACGCGATTACGTGTTTTGGGATGTATTTATTCCTAAACAAGCAGACGGGTTTTAAACATTTGTCTTTTTTTCGTTTAATTCTAAAAAAGTGACTCAAAAGCAGAAGGACTTACAGATTCGTCCACTAATTTTCATTCGGTCGACCTTTTACCAAAGGTTTCCTTTTATCAGATTCTTATAATACCTACCTGATCCAAAAAGAAGTACTTAATTAAATTAAAACTAGTAGTTCCGTGAAACTCTGCGATCTCTTTGCTCTTGCAAAAAAAGTACGTTTCTAAATTTCTCTTATTTAGTAAATCAAAACCACAATTTCCTCTGGAATCTTAATATTCGTAAGTTAGTAATTTAATAAAAACATGCTTAATTATAAAGCATAAATTTTATGTTACTTTTTGTTAAAATTTCAAATAAGGCATTATTGTGCAATGTGTCTAAAGAAACATCACAATTTCATTGAAAATTCCCTTATCAAAGGTAACGTAATATATAGAAAAAAAAGACTAAAAAAGTTTTTATTTTTGATAAAATTATCTTTACTGAACCATTAAAACGGCCACCATCTTGAACTGGAAACAAAAAACCGGAAAGGAACAAATTTACAAACAGACGAAATGCAAAATGGTGAAGTTAAAGCAGAACTTCGCTACATTCAGTCCATGTTTTATTTATTCTATCTTGAAAACCATAAATCCAACAGAGCTTTTGTAAAAGTATTTCAATGTCCTCTGAAATCAAAATATATTTGGTTCCGAACTTACACATGGTTTGAATTATAATATAATCTTCTTTAATTCTGTTAATCTTCCTAAAATTGTTTATAATATTTTCTCATGCTTGTGACTTGTAATATAATAAATAAATCAAGCTTTGCAGCCAAATGCGATTCAAAACTGATCAGGCAATCCGATATCCTCATATTTCATTAGCACTGTTAATCAACCCTTGAATATGAAAAACATGCGCATGTTTGTTTCTAATAACGATTGGGTACGGGCTAATTAATGCACCACATTTACGTTATAATTTTAAAAATTAAATTGTTTCCTTTGGTATGTAGGTTTTCACGTCAAATAAGTAAGAACTAAAAGCATGTTGTTTTCACCCACACACCAAAGATCAAATTCAAATGAATCCCCAACTTATTACATCTACTAAAATGGTAAAAACTTTTTACTCGGCTTCGTGAATTAATTTAGTATTAGTTTTTCATACAAAGTGTTGGCTCGGCTGCTTGAGCGATTGGTCTCTCGGGATCGCTCCCTGCGCGAGTATGAACGGAACACCGCTTCATCTTCATCATCTCCTGATTCCTTTCTCTCAACAAGGCAATGAGAGCAATAAAACGATTCGCTAAGAAAACGTTTGCACCCGGTCGAACCCGTTGAAGAGTACAGCTTTGGAATCAATCAGATTGTGTTTTAACGCGTTTATTGAAAATGTGTTTATATTTTGCAATTTACGTATTTTTGTTGTTATTTATTTACAGAATAAGAGAAGATGATAGATAAAAAACAAAGATTCCGATTTAGAAATTTAAATAAAAAATCTTGAATTTAAAAAACTAATGGTAACAATTCAAACAAGAAAATAGTAGTATTATCAATTCTATTCACATCCAAAAATAATCATTGATTGGTCATAATAAATCATTGCCAAAATCTATAAATTACTTTTTTTTCATTGATTTTAATGCCAAAGTTTGTACTTGCGCAAGCCGGAATTTGAACCCGTGACCTATAGATTGATGGTTGAGAACCTTACCCCCCGATCACGGAGGCCGTCATTGATGTATATCAAAAACAATATCGGCCCTAGTACGCTTCCTTGCGGTACTCCATGGTGGATTAAGAGGGGTTTACTTTTTCCCTTGTTAATTTGAATGCTGTCTGTACGTTCCATCATGTAGCTTTTTAGTAAATTTAGAATTGTATTATTTGAAATACCAATTTTTGTAAGTTTTTCAAAAAGAATTTTCTTGTAAGTCTACGAAGATTATCAAAGTTTTTTTTCTACTGTCACAATTTTTAGTGATCATGTCTGTAATAGTTTCTATGGTGTCACTAGTACAGTTCTCCCTAACCTAACCTAACCATACTGTGTTTTCGATAATATTTTATTATCTTGTAGGAAAGTAGTTAATATTAGAAATTTTAGTATTTTCTCCAATATTTTTGAAAATATATTGAGTAGGCTTATTGGTCGATAGTTGTTTGTTTGCTTAAGTATTGGTACAACCAGAGGCGGATTAAGTGTTGAGAGCGCTCTAGGCAAGCAGCTCATCGGCGCCCCTCTAGCGGCAATTTTTTTTTTACATACCAAGTTTCATCATAATCGGTTAAGTATTTGTTTGAATGAAGAAGTAACATGTACCTATACACACAGATACACACTTTCGCAGTTGTAATAGTAGTAGGGATAATAAATAAAACAATTTAAAACCTAATATTTGATCAATAAAAAAAAATAAGTTGTCACTAATTAATTTTAAAATTGGTATCCACTAATCACATTCAAGGACAAATAATTTTTAAAAAAAAATTCTGCGTCTACATTTTTGTTTTGCAAAGTTGTTAATAACGTCGTCATAGTGTAAAGACAGTAAAATTTTTCATTCAATGATAAGTATTGCTAACGAATTTATTCTCTTAACTGTCATGGAAAAGCGAAGAAAATTTTTCACTCTCCTTAGAGTCTGCCGTCGACACGCACAAGGCTATGTCGATGTTTGTGTAAATTGTTTCGAGTTCTTTATTTCTTAGAACCTGTAAAATGCTTAGGTTGTTTGGAGCAGTTCTCCATCTCGAGTTATCGAGCTTATATTAAATAAGAACGATGGATACACTCATCAACAAAATCAGTTTTCAAAATTACCAAAATATATCGTTACTAACATACTAGCACTATATTGAACTTCTTCAGTGTTCTAATTGAGCAAATTCCTTACAAACCTAAATTTTCTATAAAAATTGACTGATGAAGGTTTTTCTCCACTGTGTGTGAATATGTGACTTTTTAAATATCCCTTTGTAGCACATAAATATTTGCAGTCAGGACACGAAAAAGGTTTCTCTTCACTATGAATCAGCGAGTGCTTTCTTAGACGTCTCTTTTGAGAACATGAATAGTTGCAGACGGGATACGTTTTTGTCCACTGTGGGTTAACATGTGATTTATCAAATGTCCCTTGCGATAACATGAATAGTGCAATAACATTTGACGGCCGGCGTAGTCCAGCGGTTCGGCTCTTGACTCGCAATCCGAAGGTCGCGGGATCGAATCTCGGCGTGGCAATTAAATTTTATTGGGTAAATTTGTGTTATTTCACATTTATTCATTTAAAATAATATATAGTATATTTGCGGCACGTTCTAAAGTGGAAGATACTCTCAGTATCGCCCTGGTGTAAGACCACCATTTGGAATTGAAACGTTGCTTGAAATGACTTTAACCATCTTTGGTGACCAGATCTGATTATCCAGATACTTCCCCACCTTCTTCTTCCCCATCTCCTTCCTCTCCCAACTACCTTCAGCCTCACAACACACCCCAATTGGAGATGCCATAGTCTCACTGGCTCCAGACGGGAGCAGTTGGGACTATTGTGCGGTATTCATGTAAAAAAAAAATCTGGATATAAAAAATATTTTTCTCCTCTGTAGATGAATATTTGTCTTTTTAGTTGTTATTTTGTAGAACATGAATAGTTTCAGCCGGGACACGAAAAAAAAATTTTATCAACTGCGGGAAAATGTGTGATTTTTTTTAAATTTCAAAGTTACACTCAGAACATGAAAAAGGTTTTCTCCACTGTGAATCGCGCTGTGGATTTTTATATCTCCCTTTTGAGAACTTGAATAACTGCATTCGGGACGAGAAAAAGGTAAGATCAAGTTTTTGTCCGCTGTAGGTAAGCAAGTAATTTTTTTGTTTCCTCTTTGTAAACATGAATGGTCGCAGAAGAAACATGTGAAAGGTTTTTTGTCACTATGAGTAAGCGAATGATTTCTAAGAAGTTCCTTGCACAACATGAATAATAAAATTGCTGTCGGGACATGAAAAAGGTTTTTGTCCACTTTGGGTAAACATGTGATACCGTTTTGTAGCGCATGTATAGTCGCAGTCGGAACATGACAAAGGTTTGCCATCATCGTGAGTCACGGTGCCATTTTAGTAAATTTTTTCCAGAAGAAGAGTAATTGCAGTCATGACATGAAAAAAGTTTTTCTCCACTGTGGGTAAGCATGTGAATTTTAGATTTCTCTTCGTAGTACATGAAAATAGTTTTCCTCCACTGTGAGTCAGCAAGTGACTTCTTAGATATTCTTAGAACACGAATAGTTGCAGTCATGACATGAAAAAGGTTTTTCTCCTCTGAGTATCATATTGTAGATGTTTAAATCTCTCTTTTGAGAACTTGTATAATTGCATTCGGAAAATGAAAAATATTTCTTTTAGGAGTCAGCTTGTGAATAGAGAATGCAATCTCGTTCTCGCGAGATCTCGTTTTCGCGTGATCTCGGCCATTTTTAGCGAGATTGATCTCGGACGAAAAAAGGGCGAGATCTCGCGAGTTTAACGAGATTGCACTTGAGCATAAAAATGTCTTTTATTCGAAGCGCGGACTGACATGGACGGAGTTGCGATCTGTCGGTTTCGTTCCCTGCGCGTGAGGCGGCGCCGGCGCCGGCGACCTGAGGTAGCGGTCGCGGGACGATTCGTTGGTCTCAGATTCGTTGAAAATTAAAAATTCTAAAATTGAGCCGGCGCGCGTGCATCGTCATCAGCGCGCATTTGTTTTGTTTACTAATAGTTGTTGCTAGCTAACGTGTTACGTGATTGAGTTTGATTTCATTCGAGTATTTTTTTGGTTATTTATGCAAAAAAAGTTTCTTATGTGAAGTTGTTAAGTTTATTTTTTTGACTTCTCATTGTTTTGTTTGTTATAAAAGAACTGTTTTATTACTAAAAGATTTTTGTTTGAAATTAGAAGAGAAGACTGGTTGTTTCTTTCATTTTTTATTTGATAAATACGTACGTCAAAGTTTACTACGAAGTTTATTAAAAAAAATATAGACAAATACGTCAAACAATGTTTGATGCATAAAAGTCTATTGAAAAATTCGTGAAAATATATGTTTATCTAATAATTTTTATATTTTTTTTCCTAATTTATTCAAATATTGTGAATATTTGCAAAAAAAAAACTCACAAAACTGCCAATCTCGCGAGATCTCAAAATTGGCGAGATCTCGCAGTATTGTTATTCTAAACTCGTGGGATCTCGCTTGAGCCCCAATCTCGCGAGATTTGCATTCCCTACTTGTGAATCATAGTGGAGTAAAGTGTTGCTCCTCAGGGAAACCTTAGAAAATTACTTTCCTCGGGGCCTCCTCAATGGAGTCATTTAAAAAATAGTGTTTCTTGTAAAATCATGTAGGTATAGGTAAGACAGTGTTAAATTGTGGAGATCTGGAAGAAATTCAAGGCCGATAAAATTATAATAATTTCAAAAAAAATTTATAGCGCCGTTTAGTGATAAAATCACGTCAAGTGCGCTTGGTGGATAGGATTAAAAGATGCAGTTATTTGGTGAGGGCATTATTTAGTGAATTGTGGAAGAAGTCAGGGAAGGCTAAGGAAGTCATGGCATGATCAAGTGAATCAAATACTTTAAGAATGTTGGACCACGCCAAGAGATCGTATATAGACCATGTACCGACAAATCATTTTAAAGAGCGCACGTTTGAAAGTATCTCCGACCAGCATTATTCTTCTGGCACAGTGCATCGCAACGCATTCATGAGACAATTTATGCATGCGAATGAAGCAAGAAGTATGTAGGTACAGAATTGTTTGGTGGTCTTTCTGCAAAACTTCAATTCAATTTTAACAATTCAAAAGATTCTTTTGTATTGTGTGCGAAGGTGCATACTTACTTACAAATTAATTTTATATTATTTGTTTTTGTTTAAAAATCGGCTCCCTTCGTAATCTCGCGCCCTTAGGCACGTGCCTACTTTGCCTTAGGGATAATCCGCCACTGGGTACAACAATAGCTTTTTTAAGAGCTGTGGGGAATAAATACACTTTCAGTTATAGACAGATTGACTAGTTTGTTAGAGGTACGATAAGTTCTTTACAGACTTATTATAATGCGTTGGTTGTGATTAAGTCCTACCCCGAATATCCATTTGATTTTAGAAAGAAATTGCATTTTTGATTCATCAGCTGTAATTTGTTTAATCTCCATGTTCTTTCCTTGAGTTTCATTTATTGTATTGTTTCATCAAATTGCTTTGCTAATTTCGATCCTACGCTTATGAAAAAACTATTGACATATTCAAGAAATTGGTTCGGATTATCCGCGTATGTCTTGAGGACATTGTTTATATTCACATCGTCATGCTTTACGTTAAACATTCAACTTCACAAATCCTACCTTTTTTAAATATCGTTCTATTTTTCGCGGGTTTGCGCTAATATATTAAAAATCCCAAATCACTTAGGAGCATTGCGAAGAAATAATATCCTTAATAAATAATATATTTATTAAAATTCGCTCGGAAAACGTTTTTAAAATGACTGAACGAGCAGGGACCCAGAGCTGGGAGTTGGTCACTAATCGGGTAAGATTTATTGCGCGTGAATGGATTGAAACAGTTCCTTGGGACTTGGGTTAATTAACGAGCGCAGGTTGGTTACTGCGCCGGGGCCGATTTGGGTACACGCTGTGGTTTTCGTACATTGCTTGAATTCAATATACGTTTATTATATATTCTAAATAGATACAATAGGCATTACATAATTACACCGAATAGTTTAATCGACTATCTTTTTAAGAACACATTACAAAGTTTACATTCATCATGATTGATTATTTTGATTTGTTATTATGTTTTTTTTTTGTTTTCACTACATTTTTTTCACTAAATTTCTAAACTGAACATATTTTTCATGCATTTATTGATGTAATATAGCATTTTTGTTTATATTGCCCACACACAGGCAATGCCTTAGTGGGTAACCTACTTTTGTCTATTATATA
Organism: Limnephilus rhombicus; assembly: GCA_929108145.2. Taxonomy (NCBI): domain Eukaryota; kingdom Metazoa; phylum Arthropoda; class Insecta; order Trichoptera; family Limnephilidae; genus Limnephilus; species Limnephilus rhombicus. The sequence continues at coordinate 14,989,490 of OV815272.1, read as the reverse complement.
TTTACTTATTGCTAACAATTACAATATTACTTTACCTTGTTTACATCTTACAGTATTTAGAAAATAGGTAAAATTATTTTGGAAATGTACATTTGTATTAAGATATAACGGGAAAAAATAAAGAATAAAAAGATAAAAAATAAATAAAATAAAATTATCTTTAGTAACCTTTCGAGATGAGAGATGAAATTCACAGAAGTTCAATTTGGTAGGCGGGTATGGGTACCGCCACCCTGGGAATCATTTTTGGATTACCAACACCCCTGTCACAGGTCACCCCAAATGGTTCGCTACGTTTGGTGACTTAGCAGGGGTGCCCGGGTCACTTACTGCGTAGACACAGGTTTAGGGAGATCTAACCTAAAGCTCTCCGGCCAGACTCTCTAGACCCATTTCCTTGCACCGCAATGGGAGGGATGGATTCGTACGTCCGTCACTCGCGGACACATTGACCCCCAGATTCCTACTCACCCCTCATATCTTTTCCTTTCCAGAACTTCCTCTACTTCCTTTCCCTAAAAAGACCCTACACGCAACATCTCCAAAGATGTCGTAGGCTCTGAGGGGAATTATTTTCCTCAGGGCCTCCTGTGTGGAGCTAATGTAAAAAAAACTCATGCGCCTTGATCTTAATAGGTCATTTTATTGATGTATTTGGTTAATAAATTCAATGCAGTTTTTGGGTAGAAATTTTCCAACGATTTTCCTCTCGCAATATTCAATTACAGTATCACACAGTGTTAAATCGGGAATCAAACATTAGCCGCAAGATAATCATTGCTTGTTTTGCATTATCATCTGGAGATACTCGGACGTAAGAATCCTCGTGAAAAATAAGAAAGCAATATTCCATAATAATTTAGCTCGTCAAATTTCTCTTTTCACTTGAGCATCTAAAAATGGCCATTAATTAAAATTTCGTCGTAAACCGCTTGTCACCGTTTCGCTGAAAAATAATTAATCTGAAATCGCCGGGACATTAAATACTTTCCCTCACACTCTCCCTTTAAAAGCTTTCCATTAAACCCTTTATAAAGATTAGCATCGAAATAAAGTGGTAATAAATGCTTCGGCTCTGGGGAGGGTAATCGCATCCCTTCATACAAAGGGATGGAACTGGTGACGGGGCTCTTAGTTGTTTCCGCAGCCTTAATGCTATTAATATCCACCGATGACTATCCCTGCATGGACAGCTCATCTATAGTGGCGGTGTATGGCGCTATTGGTCAGATGCACTTTTCAAAGCAAGCCTTGTGTTGTTTTAGGGGTAGGATGACGCTTCTCTGAGCAGTTGTGATTTTCCGCAATCTATGTTTTAAAAGCCTTAATCCTGGCTTTAGCGGAGATGACGTGAATTCTTGTGTGATGCAAAATACTAACTTCGTGGTATTTCCTAATGTATAATAAGTTTATATAAAGAATAACAGATCACTTTGTATAAACCACTATATTATAAACAATATCTACATGTTTCGATAACAATGTTATCTTCATCAGGATATGTTGATATAAAGAAAAATAAATGACAAACAAGTATAGACAAAATAGAATAAACTATAATATAGAAAAAAATATTAAAAAGTAGAGGTGATTAATTACTTACAAATCATAAAAAATAGTTATACAAAATTAAATATAAAAATTATTTAATTAAGGAAAAATAAAATTGCATTTAGATAATAAAAAACTTTTAAGAACAAATAATTAAAATAATTAGTCTTAATCAATAATTATAATTAATTGTAAGTATTAATAAGAAAATAAATTTAAAAGATGGCTAGTTAATTAATAAATTATTAATTAAATTAATTAACTAATTAATTTAATTTTGTATAACTATTTTTATGATTTGTAAGTAATTAATCACCTCTACTTTTTAATATTTTGTCTATGTTATAGTTTATTCTAATTTGTCTATACTTGTGTGTCATTTATTTTTCTTTATATTAACATATCCTGATGAAGATAACATTGTTATCGAAAGATGTAGATATTGTTTATAATATAGTGGTTTATACAAAGTGATATGTTATTCATTATATAATTAATGATGCCACAAAGTAATTTTGCGAAGTTTGAAGAAGAAATATAATAAGTTTGTCTTTTTTATGTGACACCTGAGAAGAGCGCTCCTATATGTACAGTGTATCCCTAAGTACATACCACACACAGAAAGGATTTCTACGGAGCCTTGATTTTCAGAGCTATCGTCCTCATTTGAATCACGAGAAGTCAGCCGCGTTTTTCACGATTTCGTCATTTGAAATTGGTAAAAATTCGGCAGACGTACTATTTTTACAAAAATAGCTTCCTCCGTAGATTGCCCTGAATTACTCGAAATTACGAGTGCCCATCAGATAATCAATGCAACACTAACTCAAAACAACAACAAAAATCATTCACTGCGCTTCACAGATGTCTAACACTTTCCACAGTGAATTCGATTTATTTACCTAACATTTTCAAAAATAAAATAAATAAATAATATTTTGACATACATGCTACTGATTACACAGAATAGACCCATCCATTTCTCTTCCCTCCCACCATCCCATCCACATAGGCTAACGTAACTCTTTTTCTTTGTAGTTTTGACTTAATGGATCTGCGCAAGAGTCCACCAGCTTAAATTATATTGTACTCAGAACAGAACATTTGAATGGTTTTCCTGCATTTTACTGCAAATTTATTACGTGGAATTATTTTTTTATAACTTTATATTTATTTAATTATTTACAATAATTGAAGTGTGAATTATGGAGTCTGGCAATATAAAAAGAAAGCACATAATATTTTTTTTTCTGAATAGAGTTGTCATCAATACAAAGTTATTTTTTCAATATTAATTTCCATATCGTATAATAAATAATAAGAAATTAAAATAAAACTATAAAAAGTATGTTAGATCACGTTTGTATTTGTAACTAAACAGATTTCTAGAAACATAGGTGCATACGTAAGCACATACCTGTCAGCTATGTTATAAGTTTCTACGGGTTTAGTAATATCTTAAAAATGTAGCTGAAACATCGCGAAAAAAACCGTTCTCGCTTTCTGAGTGTAATTTTTTGTGGTGCTTTCAGCTTGCCATACCAGCAGCGCTTGTGGGCCGCACCAAAAAGCTTCGCGGGCCGCAGGTTTCCCCACCCTTCTATAGATGTATGTGTTTGTCTCTTTTTAGTGTAGCTATTTTTCGTTTCATCGAGTTTCAAATCACAACGATGCTAGAGAAGTTTTCACTTCAAAGAAATAAAAAAGTCACCGCAGACCAAAATTTCATTTACAGTTTTTACTCGATATGAGGTCAGGAATTATTGCATAAATTAAGTCAAGGAACGTCCCTTAACACCCTGTAAAATATAATATTTCATATCGACCGGACAAAGTGTTTTGATATAACTTGTAGAAGAATATTTAGACATTTTTTTTTAAATCTAAATATTTTTATAATGAAAATCAAATCACTTTATTTAAACCACTATATGATTAGCAATGTCAACATGTTTCAATATGTTTCATGTATATAAGGATATCCGTATATGTATCTTTACGAAAAATGTTAAATTCAAGTTTATCACTGACAATAGAAATACTTAAATTTTTTAAGTAAATAATCACCTCTATTTTTTGTCTTTGTTATAAATTGTTCTAATTTGTCTATACTTGTTTGTCATTTTTTTTTTAAATTAACATCTCGTCCTGAAGAAGATAACGTTGTTATTGAAACATGTTGTCATTGATAATTACATAGTGGTTTAAACAAAGTGATTTGATTTTCATTATATTATAATGACGCCACAAAGTATGTTTGCTAAGTTTGAAGAACTAAATATTTTTATTTATTAATACGAAATTTAAATTCAAACCATAAATCGTTTCAACTTTATAAACGGTTTCCACAAAGCAGTTATTGAAATTTTTGAATCAGTCCGGACAATGCAGAAAATACATTGCCCGGTCCAGATTCACAATAACCACAAATCATTGCAGCTTCCCACAGGGTGATTGTAATCGCGCCACTCACATCAAAAGCATATCATAACTTTATTTTAGTGCTGTCCAGTCACCCGGTGGCCAACAATGGCTAAAGGACTCGGCTTAATGGAATATGAGTATATCTATATGTACGTATATTTGCCTATCTACCTAACTTAATTTTTTTGCCCTTACAACGTGATTTTTGGTTTAGTCTTTTAGCGAAATTTCAGAATGACTTTTTTTCTGTTGTTCATTTATTTATGAAGTTGGATATGACACCCCCAATTAAGTTATGTAAGCGAGGCTAAAATTAGTATTAGGGCAAGGAGACGGGAAAGGAGAAGGTTGGGAAATATTCCGAATAATCGTCATTCATTAGAAATATACGTAGAGTATATATCATTCTGGAGCTAGTCGCAAATGTACTATACGAATAGTTATGGCATTATATAGTGGTTCTATGACAACACAACAAAGTGGCATTTCAACACTCCTTTGAAAATACATGAAAGTAATGAAAAATATAGCCCGTAATCTAATCTACTGAACCTAGTTTTTCTCATCACTTTTAATGACTTTTAAAAGGAGTGATGAAGTGCCAATTTGTTGAGTTGTCCAGCCACCGATTATGTTATGTGAAAGAAAACATTACCTACTAATTCAAATAAATTTATTTGCTCACGCCGGGTATCGAAACCGCTAATTCTAAATGACATAGGCCATCTTAACCGTTATGCACCAATTTAAAAAAAAAAATAAAATGTGTTTTTGGTAATAAATGGAAATATAGATCATTTTGAAGCATTAAACGTAGAATCGTAATCACAGATACTATGTATAAAGGGGTATTGAAAAAGCGATTTATAATAAGGAATGGTTGAATATACATACCAAGTGAAATAAAAGGCAACAAAGGGAGTTTCATAACTAGATCTTGTAGAAAAACTGCGGGGCAAAAAGCTGCCAAATACTTTATTGAAGAAAAAAGTTTCCGACACGAAAAATTAAAATAATCATACTGACACAATAAACTTTTATTTTTCAGGTGTTTAAATTACAAAACGTCGCCATCGTCAAAAATAAATAATAAATAACCAACACCCAGGAGCAAATTACTCAGGAATAATACTTGTACTCATCCACAAAACAACCGTTTTGCCCTTACATAATTTGATGACCAAAAAACATCCGATATATTCGTATTTTTTTCCTAAAACAAATACGCACATCAAATACTCGTAGATTGAAAAGATTTTTTATTCCTCAGGCTTCTCTCCTTTCTTTGTTGCATTATTTGGTCTCTCAGGCCTGTTGGGTCTGTTAGGTCTTCCTCTCCTGTCAAAGTCAGGGTATTCCTTCTTCTGTAATCGTTCTCTCATCCTATCGCAGGCCTTTGTATTCCTGACCAGGTCCTTGGGACAGGAAAGTTGCATCTCTCTCCATATGCAGTGGCTGAACTTCAGACTCGAGGAGTTGCATTTGGATTCTGGTTTTTCTTGCTTACTCTTTCGGGTGTCTTTTATTTCCACGGTGCTGTTGCCCTCTGGTTCTGCATTTTGCTGAAAATATTAGGATGAGAAAACTTTGGCGTAAACAAACAAACAAAATTACGAAAAAGATTAAATTTCTTTGACTTAAAACTTAATAATAAAACATGAATAGAATGCCACATAAATCTGTTCTGGCACATACTCCTTGCTTCATAGGTATACATAAGTCCATCATATCATAAAACCCATGCTTTTCTGTTATTCCAACATGATCTGGCTTAAATATTGCTCTTGATCGCGCCATATTTTTCCAAGATATCGTAACACCTCAGGCTTTTCGCATATTCTCTCAGAACATTTTAACTCTCCTGTGGTTAATTTCAAATCAGTTCAATCTATTTATTACATTACAAAATTAAAATTTCAAAGCGTTTTTAAAAGAGAAAATATTTTAGATGAGATAAACAGATTTGGACTAACAGCAACAAAGCTTGCCGTTATTGAGCTTCATTGGTGTCAAACATATCGAAAATCGAAGTGATTCTATTTAACAGCAAAACAGCGCCCCCGACTGGCACCACCATTGGCAAGTTAGTTCTGCAAGCCGGGAGATTAAACAGTCTATGCTGTCGGTGACGGAGATAACCATCGGGAACATATTATATAGTAAAAAAAATGAAACAATGCAACTTTGTAAAGACCACTTATATGATGTGCAAATCCGACCGGTTTCGGAACAAACGTTCCTTCGTCAGGGAAAGCTTATACTAATTTGACAGTTTCGAACAATGTTTTATTATGGTAGGGGGTGGAGCCGTTTGAAGGAACGTTTGTTCCGAAACCGGTCGGATTTGCACATCATATAAGTGGTTTTTACAAAGATGTATTGTTTCATTTTTCTATAATGGATAACCACAAAGTAATAGCTACATTCAAAAATATATTATATAGTTTTTTTTTATTTTTATTTTTTTTTTTACATGAGCTCCACACAGGAGGCCCTGAGGAAAATAATTTCCCTCAGGGCCTATGTCATCTTTGAGGATGCTGTGTGGATGGTTTTTTTAAGGAAAAGGGAAGGAGAGGAGAGTTCTGGGAAGGAAAAGGGTTTAAGGGGTGGGTAGGAATCTGGGGTTTAGTATGTCCCGGTCATCCGCCTCCAAGACCTAGACAAACCTCACCCCATGAACCCGGGCACCCCTGTTAAATCACCAAACGTAGCGAACCACTTGGGGTGACCTATGGCAGAGGTGTTGGTTATCCAATAAAGGTTCCCGGGGCGGCGGTACCCATTCCCGCCTCCCGCATTTATAAACTAATGCTCTGCAAGATAGCCGAGTTTTCTAACCATCCACGAATCGGTCTGAAGAAATGTGTTACAATGAGCACATTCCTTCTGACCCGTACTTCATACCGAGAACGTCCAAGACAAAGTTGGTAGGATAGAGTCACTGGTAGTAGGTACTCCGTTAGGTATAGAAATCTCAGAAATTTCTTCTGAACCTTGTCCTTTCCTTAAAAAAAAACCCTCCACACAGCATCCTAAAGGTTACATAGGCCCTGAGAGAAATTATTTTCCTCAGGGCCTCCTGTGTGGAGCTCATGTAAAAAAAAAAAACATGAGGGAATACTTCACTTGGTGTGGGCTCCAAACCACCGATCTACTCTCAAGCCTACTCCTAACCAAAACATTGTATAGTACTGTGAGAACCCGGGTATCTCCGAAAACTAACATCTTAACTTCTAGATTTGAATATAAAGCACGGTGTTTTCTCTGTATAACACAGATTACACCGATTTCTTTAAGACCTATACGAGCTGTTTCCAAAAGTGAAAGAATTAGCCTAACGGGCTATATTCTTTTATCGACATGCGTGTCATTCATTCTCATAAAAATTGCTCATTCGTCCATAACCATGTACACATCCAAACAATGTAAGCATCCCATTCTAAAACTTATTGGTTATGTTTAGTTTGACTGCTCTGTCAGTATTCTTTCTTCCTTCCTCTACTAGGAAAATTTCCTCGATGAAGAATTCAGCTTCGTTTATTTTGAATGATAGTTATTTTTTATGATCAGAAAAAATAGGGCTCATCTCGAGCATTTTTAACGATCTATTTTATTTACCTCAAAAAGTGGGCAAAATTTGGCAAATTTCATAAAATGTTTAAAGGAAATAAATACCCAGTTAGCTCTTAAAAACCGATAGAAATTGGGTTAATAAATTAACTAGACCGTGCGCTACATTTCCGATTTAGAAAAGTTATTTTCTTTGAAAAACATAACGTGTTTTCTTAATAATCTTATAAAATGTTCATTTTTGATCCAAGCCGACACGATTTATTTTTGTAGTTTCGCTTTAAATCAGTGTATCGGCGGTGAAAACATTTTGGTAATTGAATAAATTTTCGTTTGGTTAATTAATGATTCGGAAGTAGATCGCCTCAGAGCAAATATTTGAACACAAAATTAGTCTGAATTTATAATTGAACTTCTGTTTGACTAGATAATTAATTAATCGACAAATTTAACTTTAATTCAAAATTAGGAAGAATCATTCATATTATTTTTAAAACAAGCATTGTTAGATATAATATGGCAAAAAAAACAATTTATAGAAAGTGATTTTAAAAAATGTTAAAATAAAGTGATTTTTCCTTCAATTATTGCTACCCCACTCGGCTTCGCCTGAGGTATAGGTTGAAAAATATTGATAAAAGAATAAGGAGTCTTGTCTTCTGTGTGCATATTGCAAAATTTCAAAGCTAATCATAAAAATTGCTTTATTAATGTCTTGATGCTAGAGCTCACTGTTCGAAGTTTTTAGTGCTTCAGACAATGCAATCCTCAATTCATAGTTATCTTGATCAATCGAATTGTCCTCGTGTACCCTTAAAAATTGAAAAGAACGACCAGCAAATCCTAATCAGCAATGATCAGCATTCGACATTTAAACAGCACATACAAGGTATTAAAGACAAAACCACCCCCCTAATTAGCGTATTTAGCCGGCTATCATATCTGTTGCCATATAAATTTAAAAAATATATATAAATTATTGTCTCGTACACACACATTTAAATTATTTGATTGAAATCTGGGGAAACGCATGTGAAACATACATAAATGAATAACGGTTAATACAAAACAAGGTAATTAAATAACTATTTCACTAGAAGCCCAGAATATCCACAAAAAATTATATACGGAAATAAAACTAGTAACATTAAGAAAACTATATGAATACAATACATGTCTTCTTATATAAAAAAAAAAACAATAAAATCATACATACAAACACAGAATTCATTAAAGCATCCCAAGTACACGAACACTTTACACGATAACATACATTTAAACACCATCCACACTAACTATGGTAAACAATCCATTGGTTACGAGGGGGGCATTAAAAACGCAAAATGACTGGGTGAATTTAAAAAAAGATTACTAATTTTTATTCTTGATAAACGAAGTAATGAATTAGAATAGCGCTGTATTGTAATATTTAGTTTAGTTTAATGTGATTAAATATTTCTAGTTATATGAGTGAGATTTTAATTTTCTTTTACTACAATAAAAAAAATAAAAAAGATTGTTCAAAGAATTGGACAAAAAGGTAAAACTATTTGATCAATCAAATGGCGTTTTTTGTTTGTTTAGTTGTATTAGTGGCTGCTCCATGCTGATTGGACAGTTGCTCAAATGGGCGGTAACTTTTCGTATATTTTTTGCTACACACACAGAATGTACCCCAGCGTAGAAATTGTTCAATAACATACAAACAGAGATTCTTCAACACAGAAAAATGGTGGAATTGACTTGTACCTTGAGACATTTTTCTAGTACACCATCAATGATCTCCTTTTGCCAATCCTTGGTGATTAGCTCGTCCTTGACAAATGTAGTCGCGTTTTTAGCAAGAATGTTTCCTCCGTCATCCACCTGGAAAAACAAATGTTATTAGATTTTATACAAATAACCGTAAAATGTGATGACTTCAATTTTGAACTTTGTAAAACCGTTTAAAAGTTTTATGTCATATTTATTGCACATGTTAAAACAACCATAAAAATATGTATACATTTTTTTTATTTGTGGGAAGTAAAAAAAAACACAGTGATGACAGTCACCTTTGAAGTGGGGCGAAATTTATTATAAGTTTATTACACAGATACGACAATCCCAAAAAATAATGTTATACGAAAGTTCGAATATTCAAATGGTTAAATAAATATATCGGTAGATAATTGATACGCTTGACAAAATAAATGGCACAAAACTAGTGATCCTCGAGGAATCTATAAAATGTAAGTATTTTGTATTTATTTTCTGTTATGAAAATATCTAAAAAATAGCTTCACAATGATTCAACCGTCGATACGTTTAGGAAAAAACTAGAAACCAAATAACTTTTTTTATTAATTCAGAGGGCAAAATATTTCCGCTTTACATTAAAATCCAAATAAAAGGAATATTTCCAAACGTACCCGAAAACTAAAAACAGTTTCGAATGGTGATAAAATACGCTTTCAAATTTAAATAAATTTTTATAAATCGTATAATTTTTGAAATATAAAATTTTTTTGCATACAAACATAATTTAAAAAAAAATGGATCACTTTAAGTAAAATTACTGATCACGAAAAACAACAAAAACGCATACATTATACAAATAAAACGTTACTATCATCTCACTTGTTTGTCGTTCCTTGTAAGAAAAAATTATAAAAAAGGTTTCATAAATTTATTTCAAAATGTGATTCGAAACTTTGGTTTCATAAAGGTGTACATTTTATTACTTTTGTGGTTAGTTTTGTATTGGAATATAATGCGTGGTCTTTTCTCTTTCTCTAATACCGTTTATATCATATTTCTCACTAAGAGGGAGATACAGCCATTTATAAGAGACCTGTATGTGATAAATAGACTCTACCGGTTAAAAAGATGCGAGTAATTTCTCTGTGGTAGCGATTATTAAGCGGATTTCCGCGATGATAAAGTCGCCCCACATTACGGAATGTAGAAAGCTACCTGCATCAATGAATTTCAATAAGAAAAGTTTCTTTTAGACATAACCGTAAAACCAATACAGTATTTGAAGGGTAGATTAAATCAGTTTTTTTTAAAGGGTTAACCGCACAAGACGCAACTGGACGACGCCGTGCAGTTGCGTCTTGTGCGGTTATTATAGCTTTACGAATTGGGTAATATCGTGAGGCTGAAGGTACAAAGAGGGGTGAGGATTGGACCGAGGAAGTGTGGAAAGAATCTGATTGATAAACCTGGATATTATTTTCTAACTTAAATGTAGTGAATATATAAATGTTTAGGCACTAATCAATCATGTGTAAAAATGCACTATATATGTATATCTATGCTGTTATGAGCTTTTTATAAGCAAATTATGATAGTAATCTTATGTTAGTATATTGTTTATCATAAATAATATAAAAACAGTCGCTGATTACTTAGTTGAAGGAGAAAATAGAGAGTTTGATAAGCATAAAATCATCCTTGAAAGATTCAACTCAATTCAAAAAACCACAAATACCGATATATTTTTTGATTCCCTCCCTCTATTTAAGAAAAAAATTTCTAGCACACTGAATTCGCACACATAACACACACATCCACACACATCCGCACCCTCACACGCGCATACACACACATACAAACACTCACACACACCCCTCTCCTTCAATAATTTACTAACTTAATTTAGGTAAAATGTATAATTTATCAAATAAAAACATAAGTATATAACAGCGACATGTAATTAGTACCAATTATTGTGTTAAATTCTATAACTTTGGAACTATCTTCTACTATGTAATTATGTACTGTTTGTTTCTGCAAAATAAAATAAAATAAAATAAGTTATCATTTGAAATGGTGTTTTTTAGGTTGCAATTTTTTTAATCTATTTGACGATATTAAAAAAAAATTGTTAAATTGATGCAATTATTTGTCTTCTCCATTGCAAACAAAGTATATGGGTACTAACCTAACTTCTCCACGCTCGAAAATAACGTAGGCGAGTATTTCAGAAATTATTATTAACCCCTTAAATTTAATCAACTGTTGTGTACCAAAATTTGTACTCCAAACGCGAACTCAGTTCCGACACTCCTAATATAATATCAATCCTCTGAGACTCTCCAAAAGTATAACCAGGCTTCTTCGCCAAACTGGGATCCAGGACAAATAGTTAATTCTAAAATAGATAGGTACAATTCACAACGTTAGTAAAATGTAGGAAAAACGCCACCAGTTAAAATTTCACTGTATGGTGGAAGGAAAACGCTTTTGGTGAGGTGTAGTTGTTTTTTATACAAACATATAGACGGATTGTGCAAGTCAGTAGTATCATGTATCGATGCCTTCTATACAAACGAATAATCCAAGCTGGTCTCCGAATACCCATCCGAAGGTGTTCAAAAAATTCAAAAAGCAATGACCACTAAGGGAAAAGGCTCAGTATTACCTAGCGATCTCAATGAGACTTTTGGGAGAATTTTTTTGAGGTGTGTACAATTTGTTTGCTGATTTTCCTTTAAATAAATGTATTGATATTTTGTCTAAAACGCTTATCGTGGCATTCCGAACACGTACGCATATTGTAGAGTCCAGGGTGTCAGAAGTACAGAAGTGTTTTCTTAGTAGTGCTGCATGATATCCCATATAGTCGTACCTTGTCCCTTTTCTTTTTCGCTGTATACGAGCTAGAGTTATAAGATATGGTTCCATGCCAACTCAGAACGAAACCAACTCAGAAACACCTCCAAAAGGTCATTAAAAGCTTTACCAACTCAGAAAAACCTCAGAAAGGTCATTAAAAGCTAGAAAAAATAATTTTTAAAAAGTTGTAATCCTATAACCTATATTAATCTATTTTCTCAATTTTTTAAATATTTTTTTATCAACACTCTTAATGACCCTTCTGAGGTGCTTCTGAGTTGGTTTCATTCCGAGTTGGCCGGTCACCATCAGATGTACACGTGTACGAAGTCACGCCAATTAAAAAAAGCAAATTGATAATTTCAATTTCGACTCTACGATTTGTCTCGGTCAGGGTAAATTTTGAAATAAAAAAAAAAATAACATTTCTGTGAAAAGGAAATAACTGGTGGCTTCTAAAAGCCTCTCTGAAAATATTGATTCACTAAAAGGGTCCATTTTACTTCTATAAAAATACAAATGTCCTTTTATTGCGTTTAACCGGTGACCGGTCAACTCAGAATCATGCAACTTCAACACCTCTGAAAATTCATTGGAAGAGATTAAAAAAATGGTTCAATACGTTACTTTAGGTTAAGTTATGAGCTTTTTTCATTTTTTATCATAATTTTTAATGACTTTTCAAAGGTGTTTTGAAATTGCATGATTCTGGTCACGGAACTGTCATCTTCCATAGGGAATACTAAGTGGAGGGTCTTTTTAAGGAAAGGAAGGCGAGTAAGTTCTGGGAAGGAAAATGGTATGAGGGGTGGGTAGGAATCTGGGGGTCGGTGTGTCCAGGACTGACGTATGAATTCATCCTTTCAACTGCGGTGTAAAGCGATGGGTAGAGAGAGTCCGGCTGGAGAGGTGAAAGGGCCTCCCTTAATAAGTCTCTCTCGATCCGGTTCTTTACGCAGTAGATGGGCAGACGCATCCGCCGCCAAGACCTAAAAAAACCCCATGAACCTGGTTAAATTATCAAAAGTAGCGAACCACTTGGGGTGACCCACGGCAGAGGTGTTGGTTATAAAATAAATGTTTCCCGGGGCAGCGGTACCCATACCCACCTCCCAGTTGATTAAATAACCATAAAATTCAAGGTAATAAGTTATACATACACAGGAGAGATGTTCAAATTTCATAAAACTTGCAGAGTTTTGGTTGCATAAGAAGAAAAAAAAATAGTGTGTAATTGACACGTGGTAAAAGTGAAACCTTAAAAAAACTAAAGCAGGTAAGAGTGGGAAGGCTACGAAGCCCCGCACAAAGAGGAGACCGATTATACTATCTCATTCTCTCGCATGCTAAATCCTATAGATGTATGTGTTTGTCTCTTTTTAGTTTTTTAATATTTATTATTATAAACGAAATACTTTAATATTTATTATCATATATGAAAGTACCAACACTAATAAACGAGCAGGTAAATAATTAGGAGATACATAATGATATCTTTTGAATTGATAATAGAGAGTTAGATAAAACAATTCAATTGGGGGATGTAACTTAACAATGTTTTATGAGGAAACCACTAGGGAAATAGCACGGTTTATAGCTTTGAGTGTATTATTTAACGCCAATATACAAATGAACTGACCCACAAACGTTGTAAAACTAATACACCTAGTGTACTTATGAAGAACATTCTATATTAACTACAGCTTGGCATTTAAGAAACCATACTAAATAATGCAAAATCATATGTTTTTATTTTGAAAATTGGATCGCTTAGAAGTATTATGGATGCTTCAATTGAATACTGCGTGTAGATCATATCTTGGCCCTTAAAAACATCGGTCAGTTTTTTTTAATGTCTTTTAATAAGCCTATAAAAAAATAAAGTATAAGGTCTATAAAAAACTCTTTGAAGTCCAAACTTTTCTATTTATAAACCCCTTTTCGGATATGGTTTTATTGTTTAATGTGGCAAATTCAGTTTTTTTTAATAATAATCGCAAAAAACATTGATATTTACGTCCGAAGTTCAAAAAATAAAATAAAATATACATTTTCGCGTTGTTATTTTACAATACGGCCAGCAGTAGACGAATTTGGATTTTCAAAGTGAACCCTATGCCGTCCACCGAAGGACTACGTGACTTGTCACGCCTGTTTTTTTATCAGTTCGCCCCCGGACGGAGCGGGGAACGGACTTTAGGCTCCGTGCCGCATTTTCCGTGAAATCAATTTTAAAATTCTGTTTTATTACAATAAACAATGCGTAAAAAATGAGTTAATGTTTTTTACAGGCCTTTACGAAATCAACCTGTAAATAAAATTCTAATACCTTTTCCAACCTTTCCAAAAGCTTTTTCTCAAGTATTTTTAAACTCCTCCCATAAAAGGTCGTGAATTCCGATTTCGTTTTTTTCCTGGACTATTGGATCGCCTTAAACGAAGGAAATATTATTCAATGAGTTGTTTTCGCACGATTTTTGCCGCTAGGTTCCGCATTTGAAAATACGGTCCCATTAGATTGGGAGAGCTGTCAAAGCTCACGATTTCGGCGCCATGTGAGACATATTAAAGTTTTTGTCATAATATTAAAATAAAGCTGTCAATATATTGTTCTGCTCTAATGTGTAATAACAGGGTTGGATATGTGTTTCCAGAAGATAATGATTTGAAGGCGAAATAATGGATTAATTCCATCAAACTTTTGAAGTGGACAACCTTGCTGAATTAAGTAACCATTCGTCCTTTATAGTTTGTAATTCTCATTTTTAGTATTTTTTCTCAAAATTATATTCTAATTACTTATGTATTACTTATAAATTAGCATTCTGCTATTCGGGGCGAAGACAAATTAAATATCCAATATTGGCTTACCGCATATTCCAAAGCGGAGGAAGGAATTCAACAGGTAAAATATTGGCTTGACTCGAACATATTAACTCTAAATGTACAGAAAACCAAATACTTACTGTCTAGTCTCACCAATATCCCAAAGTCAAACCCAGCCCCGCCATTAAAAATACACAAATGTAAAAATTCATCTCTAAACCGAAACTGTGACTGCCCATGCCTAGAGCAAGTAAACATTATCAAATATTTAGGAGTAACCTTCGATACACACCTGAATTGGAAGCAACATATACATAATACTACAAACAAAATCCGAAAATCTATATACTTTTTCAAACAAACACGCAATTTCCTTCACCTAAAACTTTTAAAAACAGTATATTACTCATTGTGCCAATCTCACATCGAATACGGAATTCTAGCCTGGGGTAATGCATATTCCAATGCCCTTGATCCCATCATGAAAGCACAAAAACTAATCATAAAAATAATTCTTAAAATGCCGCTTACTACCAGCACTGATACTATCTTCAATTCCTTCAACGTTATGGACATAAAACAGCTCTACTCAAGATCCATATTACTTAATTTACACAAAAACAACAAAACACCATACAAAGCTACACAAACAATACACAATACCCGAGCCAAAAACAACGAACTTCTCCAAACTCCTTTTTTCAAAACCACCTTCGGGCAAAGACACTCTAAATACATAGCTTGCAAACTATACAATACACTACCAACTACGATCAGACAAAGTGACTCCTTTACAAAATTCAAACAAGATATTAAAAAATGGATTATAAGTATTGGACGCCACACTATCACAAATATCTGTAAAATAAATCACACATAGACATAAATAACTATTCACATACAACCTAACCCATATAAAACAAATGAAAATAATGGAATCCTGTCAAATTTAACCTATAAATAGACTAGGCAGAATTGATTTCATTACTCCATCCCCAACATTTATAAAATAACTCTTTTTAAAAGATTTATTACCCTTCCAATCACCCTTCTGTTTTAATTCTATTCATAATATGTATTTTACCTGAAATATCCTTGTAATTCTATATTCATTTATATACCTGTACGCCTGTCTCGACACAGGTATACCCTAGTGAGACAGGCATACAAATAAAACCATTGTAAACATATTTTATTATAGATAAATAAATAAAAAAAAAAAAAAATGAATAACAGATCACTTTGTATAAACCACTATATTATAAACAATATCGACATGTTTCGATAACAATGTTTTCTTCATCAGGATATGTTAATATAAAGAAAAATAAATGACAAACAAGTATAGATAAATTAAAATAAACTATAAATAACCAAACATTTATTTTAAAAGAGCCATCTTTTAAATTTGCCACAAAGTAATTTTGCGAAGTTTGAAGAAGTAAATATCCAATAATCAAAGAACATAAAAATCGGTCCAGCCGTTCTTGAGTTATAAATGGTGTAACTAACCCGACTTTGTTTTATATATTAAGATTGGTTTCTGTGAATCTGATTATATTTATTTATATACTTAACGAGACCATTTTAATATATAAATTTTAGAAATCCATAAAAATCTTCCTTCAATTAACTTCATCTTCCCATGACTCATCTTGATATTGCAATTTATAACATTTTAAACGATTGCAGCAGCCCCCTTGTTTTTTGTCTATTATTAGAGGTCAGACTGTACGTGTATGTTAATTACCAGTTATTTCATTTCCCAGAGGTTGAGTCACTGCGGAACCATGCTTTTGGTTATTAAACAATGTAAGATAATAATCTAATTATTTACCAAAGTTAATATTAATTTCAAAAGGCAAAGCGATCCGTAAAATATCTCGAAATCGCGCACTTCTGACGTTGGTCATCTGTTTGGATTTATGCAAAAAAGTCATCAAAACGCATGTTTTATTTTTATTTCGTCGAGCTCGGGAAAATAGTTTTTTAACGAAATTTAACACTTTTGCCAAAGCGCGACGTTCATAATGTTTCTAATTTTAAATATTTATTATAAGCTGTAAATAGGCTGTAAGCTGCAGCAATCAGGTTCTACGGGATAGGTAATGCCCGAGTAAGTCTTATTGAACTGATTCGACCATTCGTCGATTTTTGTGAATACCATAATACTGGTATCTAAACTGGAGAACCAAACTCTAGAATGCTGCGAATTAATGTGTATAACTAATTAGTCATACACATTAATGGTTTAGATTAGATTTTAGAGGTTTTTTTAATGGTTTAGATTAGATACTCTGTGCAGAAATTAAAGAAGACGACACGCACTGTGTGTTCCACATGGAAATCGTATTCGTAAAATCATTTAGTTTGTGGCTTGTTATAATTACAATTTGACCACATAGCCAAACGATTTGTTTGCAACCACTTTATTTTAACATCTCTACCATTTTCAGAATGCCCTTCCATCATCAGGAAAATGATGGTGGAGTTGCATTAAAAAGTGATTTAAAACAAATTCATGTGTTTAAATTTTAAAATTTAAGTTTAAGTAAAATTTGATTCCGAGAACGCCAATATTTTGTAATGGAATATAGTACCGCAAGGCAGCATTAGCATTACACCACAATATTGCCCATAATATTTTTGTGCATCTAGTACTCTGGTTGAACCACTTTTCCTGATCGATAGGATAGTAGTTACAGTGTTGAATAACGGAGATTGTTAGTTGTTAGTGTTTTTGCACTAAACTTATTTTAGTTCTACCGGCGGCGGCGTAGTGTCAACACAGCCTTCGGTGAATTAAAACACATTTCCATATTTGATTGCAGGGAATGTTTGCAGCCCAGTACAGATTGATGAGCGCAAATGACTGATTGGTAAATTCGTTTCATTTCCGTTCTACCGGACATTTTGCGTTTTGTCTAGTGTCTATACGTTTCCACGGAATAATTTGCTGTTTACATTGTCGGAGCCTGTTATTGCCGGAAAATCATTTCCCGAAATCATTTTGTGTTCCAATAGAAATAAATTGGGAAAACCATTTTGTGATCAAAATAAATTACGTTAATTCATTTTGCATATTAAAAGTAGCAAATCTACCACCGGAATTAATGCGATACTGAACCTGTTCAGTGATTTTATAATCATTTCTGGATAAAGCCAATCCATTTTCCAGAGTACCATTTTCATGTGATCCAATTAATTGATAAAATATTGTTCCAATTAGTAAGTTTTTTTGAGTGTGGTAATGATCTGTTTTTTTTTTTTATGTGAATCACATTATGTGAATGAATCCCGCTGAAGATGGCAACACTGAACAACGAGCTTATAAGATAAATTAAGAGGAATATAAACGCTAGAAATATTTAGAATCTCATGCCTGCAAAATTTTAAAATCGAGCGTCTTTTTGCACGAGGCAAGTAAGCGAAAAAGTGGTTTTTATTTATATTGTGCATAATTTTATAAGAACGAAAAAAAGTTAGAACATGGAAAACCTCAAAAATAGTCTTAAAAAAGGGGTATTTTTTTTAAAGTGTTTCTTGTATTATTTCATAGTTAAGTCATGAAAAAACATTTTGTTGGTGGTTTACGCTTATATTTTTTGTTACGTAAATAATAATATTATTGTAATTCCAAATAATAGAAAAGCTAGTAAAAGCTTCGATTTATTCGTAGCATATTTTTTGATGTTCATACTGTAAGCCGATTCCTCGTAAAGATTAATCAAAATAGTATCAGGATTTCACGTGTATATTCATCTTAAAAGAAAGATGATACAATGTGAAGTAATGGAAATTCTTTTGTTTTTGTTTGATAATTTAATCGCCTTAAAATCACCGAATATTGGGACATCTACTCGTAAAAGATGAATATATCTGCTAATAAAATTCGTCGTATTTAAAAGTGTCGGGTGTCGTTCTGGGATATTTGGTCTTGATAGTAAAATTTCTTTCTCGGGAAATATACCACTGTAGCATTGAATTATAATATCCTAACATGTTAAATGTAAGACTGGGGTAACAGGTAACATACATATCTCACTATAACACTTTTTATTGACGCCATTTCAAAAGTGGGTTACCTCCGTAGTCCAGTGGGTAAGACTCTTGACTCACAATCCGGAGGTCGCGGGTTCGAACCCGGCATGCGCAAATAAATTTAATTTGATTAATTTGTGTTATTTCACAATTAATTCATTTAAAATAATACATAGTATATTTGCGGCATGTTCCAGAGTGGAAGATACTATCAGTATCGCCCTGGTGTAAGACCACCATTCAGAATTGAAACGTTGCTTGAAAATGGCTTTAGCCGTGTTTGGTGACCAGATCTGAATAGCCAGGTACTTCCCAACCTTCCTCTTCCCCACCTCCTTCCCCTCCCCACTACCTTCAGCCTCACAACATACCCCAATTGGGGATGCCATAGTCTAACTGGCTCCAGACGGGAGCACTTGAGATTCTTGTGCGGTTTTAACTGTAAAAAAAAAAAAAATGTCATAGGTTTTAGTGTTTTTTTTAAAGACAGACAAATATTCCCGGGTTACGAATGACCTGACAATATTAGAAAATTTCCTACTACCATCACAGAAGGCGGAAATGTTGCTTGTGTGTTGAGGACTTAGCCAGCCGAGGAATCGAACACGCAACGTCAGCCACCGACCGGTCTATATCTAGTGTAACACTCACTACTGTTTTGTCTAAAAGTATCTATAGTTATATGTCTCATTTTGCAGGTTTTCGTGTGTCATTGTCAAACTGAGATATTAGACATATAGAGATATAGCAACAACAAAAAAACTGTGATGTGAATTTATGTACATTATTAAATATTTTAATGTCCCAAATCTGCTGAGCTTAATTAAAATAATAATCACATTGTAAGTGAGTATATTTTAATTAAGCTCAGCAGATTTGGGAGCCATTACTATAAGTAGATATTAGAAATTAAAATGAAATGTTGCTGAATTCCTTCCAATTTTCCTAAATATCGTGCTTATAAATAATGATTAATATGTGTTTTATTTTTCTATGAATTTAAACCATTTAAATTCTACCTCAGTATCTCAGTCGACGAAATGTTATAGATGCTTAATTTACATCATGGCCTAGAAAAAAATAAGGCATCAGGTTTATAAAATCTTCAACTTCTGGATTCTATGTAATAATGGCGGTGCAAATATCATTACGCCAGTTGAGTGGTTATGTTAATGATTATAAATTCAACATGAAATAATAACATTTAAGATATTTTAAATTTTTTATTAAATATTTTTAAGATTCGCGTTTTTAGTACAATTCTGCTATGTTCTTAGAAATCATATATCGATTCGATGTTAGTTTCGGGACGCAAAGTATAAATATGCAAACAGTCGACCGGTCGAGATAAGATCTAGAATATGTAGATTCCAGATCACCAGTGCGATGACGGTACCTCCAGATGGATTTGACCTTGGCCCGTGGCACGTACGGGTTTATTGAGACTGAGTGACTGTATGATAATCATCGGATTCGCCAACAAACGGGACTCCTCAAAAGGTATTACTAAAACACTCGGTAAATATACCTTACAATTTATTTAAATTCTACCTAAATTTCTAACGGGCTAACTACGACATTATAATAATTGAATTTAATTATATTTTGTATTAATTAGAGCGGTTAGTAGCCGAGTGGAAAGTGCGTAGGGTTTCCACCCAGGTAATCGTGGTTATATTGGCAGGATATTCGTAATCCGAGAATGTTATTCTTTCTAAAAATAAAATTAGAACTGGATATAGGGCGTGTGTCATCTTTGGGGATGCTGTGTAGGGAGTCTTTTATGGAAGGGAAGGAGTGGAAGTTCTGTAAAGGAAAAGGGTATGGGTGGGTACCAATCTGTTGGGTCAATGTGCAGGAGTGACGGTGGTATGAATACATCCCTCCTCCTACAAAGCGATGGGTCGAGAGAGTCCGACAGGAGAGGTCAAAAAGTCTCCCTCAACCTCCCGATCCAGCCCCCCACAAAATAAGGCAGGCAGAAGCATCCGCCGTCAAGACCCGAATAAACCTCAGCCCATGGACCCGGGCACCCCTGCAGGCGGCGGCCATACCCGCCTCCCAAAGATGTCAAAATTGAAGCATGAAAAAACATTCCAAACTAGATATTCAATAAAGTAGGTAGGCACACAACGCAAAAATAGAGACACGGTTTAAAATAAAATACAAAGTCGCCTATAAATTATTTAGGACTTATAGAGGTCCAAAATAGTCAAAGTTTTAAGGGAAAAACACACTCAGCACACGCGACGCTACGCGACGTAGGTAGACGTCATCATTTCCATATCTGGACTACTTACCACCCATACATTTTCTATGGAAACGGGTGCTTTAGAATCACACTAGACCCACGCAACGCAAACCGACGCCCCCAACGCGACGCGGATCTGCCGCAGCCAGATCGGCGTGGGCCATGTGGAAGGTGGAGGGGGTATGATCACGCCTACTACGAGATGATTTTACATCTTTGTGGTGTTATCTAAGCATCTAACGTTATGTTTTGCTATATCTGTGGTTGTTTTTTTGACAGATATTATTAAAAAATGGATGACGAACAGTTCATTAAAACTGTTAGACGGTACGAAGTTATTTATAAAATCAAATTACAGGATTATAGAGATTCTGCATACGCAGTGCAGCTTGGGAGGAAATTTCAGTCATTGGTGGCATGACTTTCAATATTATACCCCCATAATGAATGACAATCCTTAGACACTGCCAGTCTTTCTCTGATCCCAATTGACTTTCGAAGACGTGTGTTTTCTTTTTTTTATGTCGTATTCAATTGTGCTGTGAAGCTCTTCAAATACCACTTTACTCATACGGAAATACATGAAGAATCGTCCTTCATCAGATTCTAGTTCCTTTACTAAAGTATGGAACTCTCCAAACATTTGTCTTTGTTTGTTAATGTTGTGGACCCAAATACTTCTCACGTTTTTATTTATACGAGAATATTGATTAATAATAATCGTAGCAAATCATCTTCAAATTCGCTTTCAAGACATGGCAAAGCTGTCGTCTGCTGAGAAGAGAATCACATAAACAAAACCTAAAAAATAAATGTCAAATGTGTCGAATCAAACGCGCCTGCACACAACCAGAGACCCCTTGTCACGTGGTCACAGCGACGCGCACCTACGTCGGCCAGTGTGAACATGGACAGGAACGTTGCGTTGCGTCGCGTAGCGTGGCGTGGGCTTAGTATGTACCCAGCTTAAATCGTCTTCAGAGATCCAAACACTTAAATCGATTTGAATATTTAAAAATCTCATTTGCATATTTTAAGAATCGTATCGTTTTGAAGTATGACTAAAAGCTGCTATACAAATGTTAAATCATTAATTTTAATCGATTGTTTGGAGATGGTTCCCCCTTTTCTTCTTAAGGCATATTCATTTTAAAATCGAAGTAGCAAGAGTATCTTCAAATAGAAAGGAGGTCCAAAGTTATTTACTAATATATCTTATCATTCTTACCATTTTCTTCTTGCGGGCGACACATTCCATGGCACACTGAAATTATAAAAAGGTAAAGAGTTTTATTATTGAAATCGATGCAAATTCACGAATTAAAAATTACAAAATTGGATACAGTTAGTAAAATTACTATTTTCAATGTTATAAGAATTGGTAATATTGTATTGTTAAAACAGCATTGAAGAATTTAAATTTTTTATGCAGTTGTATTGCAGAAGTTATGTATATACTCTGTTCTGATATTATTCTGCAATGTGGTCAAACTGGAAATACAAGGGAAATACCATATCGATCATGTTATCTTACTGACTATACGACGTTTTTTCACAAATCATTTAGAAGTAAAGGAAAAGAAACCCATGTCTAACAAAAACAAAGATTTTGGGAAATAAATTGGACAATCGGTAACCTGATAAAAAAGAACAATGACGAGACGGAATATGATAAATGGTTAGGTTAGAATGCTTTAGATTAGATTATATTCAGTTAAGATTAGTTCGGTTTGGTTTCTTCACTTTTCGTCAATGTTCTGTTTTGCCAGTGTTCTGTTTTGCCAGTGTTTTGTTTTAGCCTTGTTCTATTTTGTCAATATTCTCTAGGTCGATGTTCTGTTTTGTCATGGTTCTATTTTGTAAATTTTCGGTTTGGTGAATCTTTGTTTTGTCAATGTTCTGTTTTGTCAATGTTCTTTTGGTCAATGTTCTGTTTTGTCAATGTTCTTTAGGTTGATGTTCTGTTTTGTCAAAGTTCTATTCTGTCAATGTTCTTTAGGTCGATGTTCTGTTTTGTCAAAGTTCTATTTTGTCAATGTTCGGTTTGGTCTATCTTTGTTTTGTCAATGATCTGTTTTGTCAATGTTCTTTTGGTCAATGTTCTGTTTTGTCATGAAATAAAGAGAAACAATGATATTTTGAAGACTTACGATGGTATCTTCCTTCATTTTGGACACTTTATCACAGTTGAATATGTCCATAGGCTCTGACTCCTCGGCCTTCGACTTGCGCGCCTTCTTGATCTCCTTGAAGCACTCCTTTCTCAGCTCCTTCAAGGCTTCTCCGTGCATCTTCAGGTCGTCCCGATCTCCGCAGCAGGCGCGTTGGTACCTGTTATCCATACCGCCAGGACCTCCTGGTCCTCCAGGTCCTCCTGGTCTTCCTGGACCTCCGGAACCTCTGGAAACAATTAACAAAAATATAAGTAAAATTAAAGCTAGGTAAAGGTAAAAATATAAGCTAGGTAAGGTACCTTTCTTTAAATTTGCAACAGGAGTTCAATCTGCCCAGAGCCAGTAGGAAGTTGGCATCCCCTATTTGACTAGGTCTAGGAAGAGGAGGAGAAAGGAGACGGGATAGAAGCAGATCTGATCACCAAACAAATCACCCATTTTGATTCTGGACGATGTTCTCTCGCCATGTTGATGTACCTACTGACAGAATCTTTCAAACGGGAAAGATATTTTACTTGAATTCAATTTTGGATTGTAGCTTTAAAACATGAAAATGAATGCTTCTTGCGGTTCAGCAAAGAATTGGTTGAACTCATTAAAAAAATTGCAGGGAATGAAGAACTTCCACCATTATTGCCCAACAGTTCCAAATATCAGAACTGATCATTGACGACTTGGTCGGAGGAACTGATTCATACTGAATCAGCCTCACGAAATAGATATTCGACCGGTCAGTGGTTGAGTGGGCATAGCGCTTGGGTCCCACCTGGGCGTAGCGTGTTCGATTCCTCGGCTGGCTAAGTCCTCCATCACAACATAAGCAACATTTTTGGCTTTCTGTGGTGGTAGTAGGAGATTTTGAAACATTGGTGGGTTATTCGTAACCCGGGAATGTTTGTTTTTCTTAAAAAAAAAAAAATCTTGATAGTCAAAAAATTTGTCGACTGGACGTTGAAATTAATTTACACGTTAATTCGAAATAGTACGAACCCACTTGTGAAATTTCATTATTGAAAAGTTAATTAAAAGTGCAGTCACATTTTAAATACAGACCGAAGATTTTTTGATATTCTTAGCTAAAGCGTCACTTTTAATCCAGTTTCTACCTGAATGAATACCTACGGCAATTAATTGAACTAACGTTATTCTAAAAATATTTTTCTACGTTCTACATTTGATCAAGGTAACTTAGCAAGTTAAAACGCAATAAAATAATGTGCGACTCATTGAATAAACACTAGAATCAATTAAAACAAAACTTCTAAGTGTTTTTTATTAAATGTGTATTTTAGTAAATCTATATTAGTAAGAGATCTGAATAACTGGTTTACGAAGAAGGTGATTAAAAACCAAATCACGTTCTCATAATGTATGAAGTTGTTATTTATGTACGTACATTTAGTAGCTACTTATTTCCCATGTTTTGTTTAGCCATAAAAGTGAAATATTGATGTTGTACGATGCAAACATTTCTACCGAATGCGCCCCAAGGCATCGGGGTAAATAAACTAATATTGGTAGAAAGTCATTTAAAAAGCAATTTGCCAAAGAAATACAATGTGGTAATATTACGATTTGTCATACAAACGAGGGACATTAAAAATAAACTAGTTGTTTTAAACCAGCTCCGCAGGTTTTTGATGCTAGGCCCTGCGGGCGGCTTTTCGTTCGGCTTCGCCCAGTTTGAGTGTTGGTGACCATTTTATAAATACGTTAGGAACTGGTTCCAAAAATAGCCGGTGACAGCTATTCACCAGGACAAAGTAACCGCGACGGGCAATGACGTCACATATTATTATTGACAACTGCCAGTTACAATAATAATCATATTACCGTCAATCTCTTTATGTACAGAGAGATTCACGAAATTACAAATACAATAGTACTTGCGCCTGCAAGGCGATGCTCTTCACGCTAGCTGTTTTCAAAACGGTTTTGCTTAAGGCGCGGCGTGAGAGTCGTATTCTAAGCCAGACTCTTAAATTTCAACCTATTTCGCTAGGCTATGATAGGATATAAAAAAATAAGAGTTTAAAATGATTAAATTAAAAAATAGCAGCTAACGCTAGTATTTTTTTACTAAAAACGCAGATCCAATATAATTCTTTAGTTATTGATTGAAATCCAGGTGATTTTATCAAGTCCGGTATTCTATCAGCAATTTATCCAGTTAATTGAGCAACAGCAATATTACCTTAATAAGGAACTCCAGTGAAAAATATTATCGCTTTAAAAAAATGTGTTCGTATAGACCAATAAACGCTGATTCTGAATATATAAGT
The DNA here is from genome assembly GCA_929108145.2 of Limnephilus rhombicus. Taxonomy (NCBI): domain Eukaryota; kingdom Metazoa; phylum Arthropoda; class Insecta; order Trichoptera; family Limnephilidae; genus Limnephilus; species Limnephilus rhombicus. Next base: position 14,963,766 of record OV815272.1, on the reverse strand, counting down.
TTTATTTCATAATATTAAACGTAGAGTTCTTAAAAAATTATTAAAAAGTGCATTTTTTAACGTCTCGTTAAAATACACTGTAAAGTTGGTACGATTGAATGGTTAGCGCTGACGTCACGCTTCACCAGTCATTGTATCACATTGTATTGAAATCAATTGAAATGTAGGTATAGCACAAGCCATCAGTATTAACAAAACTTCATGTTATTGTTTATTCCATACTGTTTATAGAAATTTAGTTGTGTGTTAATTGAAACAATATTTAAGCCTTAATAATTCAGTATCAAAAATAGAGGTACCTCTATTAGGTATCTCAATTATTTAAAATATTCAAAAACTACTGCACAAAAAAATAGTAATGCTTCTTCTAGGGAGAATACTTCGAACAACGGAATTTCAAAATGGCGGTAGTTGATCAGCTGATTTCCCAATCCTATATTAATTTTTCAGGAATGATGACGTCACACGATTTACCTTATTTCCGGTGGTTTTTGGGGGTCTTGAAAAATTAAAACTTTGAAAATTATTTTAACTATTAAAACTAACTCTAAAAATAAAAATAAAAATGCAGTTATTTAAGTTAGAAGGTCATTATTTATAAAAAAAAATTAAAAAATTGGACTGGAGTTCTCTATTAGTGTGAACATATTTCATACATTGAAGTAATAAAACCTAGGTCCTTGAGGTAATATCACAATAATCGAGTGTTATACCTTGAGCAGATTATTATGGTATTGCACCCGTACATACATACCTGCACAAAAAAAAAGAATTTATTGACAGTTTGAACTTTAAAATTTTTAAAAATGTATTAAAATATAAGGAATTATCGGAAAAAAGAACTGATTAATATTTTTAAAATATCATGATAGAAATTATTGAAAAAGTCTTTCCCAAAACCATGAAATTGTACCCTAGAAGTCGCTACACAAAACCTAGTCCCCCCAGCGCAGGATCTCATAGAGAAGAGAGGACGACTAATAAAACATTCTATCAAATAAAAACAAATAATAAAAAGTAGTCTTAGATGAATTAATATAGTGTTACTGAGGCAATGCCCGTGGTTTTACTGAACAAGGTTCAGTGAACACATTTTAGCGTGCCGTTCATAAAGCTATTTCATTCGAACATACATATTCTTTGAATGGTTAACCTGTTCAGAAGCGATTTTATATTTGTTGATTATTTTGTTGATCGATTAATATGAATTTAACGTGTCAAGTATTTTTTGCACGTAACGTAATATTTGTTTAAAAAAATATACTAATTTTCCTTCTTTCATCTCTTCATCACATATGCTTGATATAAAAACTAAGCACCTTTTGTAGAAGGTTATCTACCACCCAGGCCAATCCATTTACGCAATTTGTAGGCAGCAAGAATCCTGTGTACTAATTTTATTGACTCTATTTCAGACTTCCCGAAAATGTCCACACTACTGATGTATTCCCAATGTATACATTATGCCTTCAATATAATTTTAGAGGAAACCCAGTTTTCGTATTATTAAGTTATCTACTATTCGAAACCTGGTGCTAGCCACTCTAGTATTTACAATGTACTTCCCTTTGCTTATGTCTTCATAATACAAACTGCGCATAACCACAATATTGGAAACCTGCTGGGTCGGCAATAATATTATAACGAAGGAATTCAAATAATTATCATTTACAATATTTAGCTTACAACAATTCTGTGACACGTTAGTTGGCGATCGTTTAAAAACAAAAAAATAAACCAGTTTCCACTCATTTTTACAATGTGTAAAATTACATTTTTACACTTTCATGATTAAAATTATAGCTCTGATGACAAGTGAAAAAATAAGAAATTCATTAATACCAAATTAAATGTTTTATTTTAAGAATATAATTGAAGTAGTTTTTTTTTAATTTATCACTTCTTATGTTTAAGTTTGACAAGCATTGAATAACACACTGGCTTTGGCTATCACCGAAAACACATCTGATTTCTTAAGTTCTAAAGACACAGCTAAGTTCCTGCTAATTATTAAAAAAAAACTAACTGTATCATTGAAGAACAAGATAATACTAATAAATCTAAACGAAATATGAAAATAAGAACAACACAAAAAAATAAAAAGGTAACGGTTATTTATTTATTTTTTTTATTTTTAATTTTTAACTTTATGAGTAAAACCTCAAATTGTAATATTTAAATAAATGAAGACAATATAAGCGAAACTCAACCGAAAATCTGGAAACAGAAAAATCAGAAAAACATATTGACACCCCTGGGACTCGAACCCAGGACCTCTTGCTGGGTTCGAGTCCCAGAGGTGTCAATATGTTTTTCTGATTTTTCTGTTTCCAGATTTTCGGTTGAGTTTCGCTTATGTTGTCTTCATTTATTTAAATTTATTTATTTACGCCTATTTAGGCTTTTACATACATATATATAACCATATTAATGAAATTATACTAGTAAATAGTGCAGGAAACTACTGTTGAAAACACTTGCAAAAAAATAAATACAAAGTAAAAATATTAGGTATTGAATTTGAACCACACAGGATGTAGGTACAAAATACAAAAAATCCGAAATAGTTTTTTTCTTTCAGCCAACAAAATACTGTCAATGTGTTAGTCAATTTTAATAGCTTTATCAAAATATTCCCCTATTTGATGAAAGAAACTTCAATAAGGTATGCTTTTATAATAAAATTGATGTACTAAATATATCAACAACATCGGAGTATTTGTTTCCAAGCTGCGAATCGAATCCAGGATATCTTGTCTGACCGTTTTTGTTCCTTTTTCATATTTAAGTGGTTTGGATTTATTAGTATTATATTCTTCATCAATAATATATTACATTGATGGACATAGCCTTCGAATGTTATTATAATAAGTTTTTCCGATAAAATTGAAAACTAATTGATTATTTTTACATGAACTCCACACAGGAGGCCCTGAGGAAAATAATTTCCCTCATCTTTGGGATGCTGTGTGGAGGGTTTTTTTAAGGAAAGGAAGGAGAGAAGAATTCTGGGAAGGAAAAGGGTTTAAGAGGTGGGTAGGAATTTGGGGTTCGGTATGTCCTAGTCATCCGCCTCCAAGACCTAGACAAACCTCACCCCATGAACCCGGGCACCCCTGCTAAATCACCAAACGTAGCGAACCACTTGGGGTGACCTATGGCAGAGGTGTTGGTTATCCAATAAAGGTTCCCGGGGAGGCGGTACCTATTCCCGCCTCCCAAATTGAAATTAAATCAATTTTCGATTACTTTATATATTATCTCGATATTAATTTAAAATATCGGTAGGCATTTAACGTAATTTTAAAAACGCTCTTAAGTTTACGTTTCTTGTAATGTAATCGGCATGATTCGATTAATGGGCAAACTGAACTGTTATTTGTAGGCACCAAATTGTTACAAATTTATTATATGTAGGGACCTACTTTTACAATACTGACAGTCCATCCATTTCAAATATCAATGTTTCTTAACCAACGCTATGTACCTACTACCTACTTACAATCTACCTATTGAGTAAATACAATAATATTATTTTTATTTCTGATATATCTATGCCTGTATTATTTTATATTGCATCCTATTCCAATTTAACTCTTATTTACTTCGAGTTCATTATGTCGATTTTTGTCTTCTTGTATATATATATATTTTTTTTAATATAAGTACTTGTAATAACATACTCTCTGTACCTACTCGCATTTTATAATGGCACACTCAATCTACTTTCATCCTTCCTCTGCAAGTTTCACCGCCCTACATCAGGGTAGGTACCAGCGCTCCATTATGGAAGGCCAGCTTTGTTTCTTTGGAAATTTTTTTTGTTGGCGCCAACGGCGTTCAGTCTTCCATTAATTGAGTTACCTGCATTTACCCCCCTTTCAATATCTCTATCAGCTTCCCATCTCTCGTAAACATAATATAACTTCCCAAATACATAAACTCATTCACCTGCTTCAAGTATTCATCATTCACATCTATTTGCACATTGTTTTCATACTCTCTTTCAAAAACAATGATTTTAGACAACTTACATTCGTCATTAACTCATTCATCATACATATGTACTTCGTTCATCCTAGACACGACAGAATGTACATCTTTCATAGTGTTTGAAATCAACACCGCATCACAAGAAATGAAATAATCATTTCTCCCATAATAAAATAATAACCAAATGTTATGGAACAGCTTTTGTTGATGAACACGAGAGAGGTATTAGAAAAAATGCAGGAATCCAATAATACAACAACTGTCTCTAACTATATTATGATTGGTCGGCATTCAACTATTTCTGACGAATCTACTCCTATTTGAATTTACGAACAAAAACTCCAATCCTTGTGTGGACAACATCGGCTTGTTTTCCAATCCGTAGTCGCCGTTTCGAAAAGTCCATTTGCAATGGAAAAATAGGTGTATTAGTATTCTGAATATACCTTTTTATTTGTGCACCCGACAGCCGATTCAGTTTGATAACGAATCATGCAAATGCGCTTTAAAATCTGTCTGATCGTGAAATATTCCGCTGCGTTTATTTAATTACTGCCTTTCGGTAAATCAACAGAACATCCGATTTTAAATAAAACATTTATAATTCGATCGAAAAAGATGTGATTGAATAAAAAAAAGTATTCAGCAAAGCGTGACAAATTGTCGCAATTAATTAAATAAGTGATGTAAAATCACAAATTGTTTTTGGCCACGACAAAATCTGAGTTTATAATTTATTTCTGGTTTGATCATTTTATAAAAATAAACCACGTTTACACATGATCCAATAAATAAATGGACTCTAGGACACGTACAACCATATAACCATTAAACATAATATGGCGGTGAGCTATCACTCATCACTAAAAATGACACTTGAACGTAGGTACCTACCTACATCTTCTTTCTTTATTGCCATGGATTAGGTTGCTTTGGTTGGTATGTAAGTTAGGCGTTGATTATACGACATTGGCATCACCACGACTTGTTCAAGATACCACACGGCAGAACAGATTTTCTAGCACAGAACAATTTGACGAGGGGAATAAAATTTGAATAAAATTTCTAAAACAATGATTATATTTGTACTCTTTAAAAAACCCAAATGTTAAGAATGTTTATATAAGAAATCTAGTAGGTATTAAAATTATATTATTATTAAAATTAAAAAAATATTTTTTTTGGTTCGGTACTTAAAATCGACTAATTTGAGAATTTTTTACCAAGTATATTAAAGTATTACTACTATTATTTATTCTAGGCAAATAGGAGAAAAAAATCTATGTACTACAATAGTCATAATGTGTAGAAATGAATACCACATTTCTCAACTGATTAAGCAGGGAAAGATAGGTTGATGTAAAAGGTAAAACTTTGAAATTTTCTGGACTGGAACGGTGCAGAAATTCTTCAGCTAAATTGTCTAACTGAAATCAGCTGAGGGAAGTTTGATGATTGCCATCTTCCGATAAGAGAGACACCAGAAGAAGTGGATAAAGCATCCTTGAGTACAAATAACGAAAATACTTTTGGCCGTGAAAATCTTAAAACGTATCCATACGTGAGTAGTATTAACCTATAGGTATATTCATGTACCTACCTATAATATACTACGGAAAATTTCACTACCGTACAAACAACACTAAAATAAAATCTGTTTAGAACTAAAAATGTGAATTTACTAACGGAGCACATTCTCCCGGTGCAGGCGCTCTTTCCTGCTTCTGTGGTTTCTCAGCATCTCTGGTCACCCTGTAGTTTACCGGTACGACATCTTCATCAAAGAATTCGGAGTCTTCCAGAAGGTCGGACTGCAGGATATTATCTGAAAGTCATTAAATGTAAATACATATTGGAGCAGGTTTCTTTAAAAGGAACATTTTAATATTGTCATTGTTGGTATCAAATAATATTCGTACATTGTCAAAAAGCGGCAATTCTATTCAAGTTTTCTTTCGTGAATACTAATTTCGGTTGTGTGTCTGCCCTGCATAACTGTGGTTCATTGCACACTGAAACCCGGAATCGCTCGGAATGTAAGTGTCATTTTCAAAAGTAGAACTGATTATTTGAAGAATTCATACAAGCGAAAACGTATTTAGGACCTACATTATAATATTAAAACAGTGAATTATTTTAATTGTCATTTTCAATTTTGGAATTGATATAACAATAAATTAGAACATTTACTCAAAAAAAAATTGACTATTCTGTAACAAATTATTGTCCTTGTTCTGAAGTAAAAGAATAGAGCTATAAAAATGCTTGGTTTTATATGCAGAACAGCAAGTGATTTTAAGTCACTAGAATGTTTTAAAATATTGTACACTTCTTTAGTAAGAAGCCAGGTAGAGTATAATTCGCCCATTTGGTCCCCATTGTATAAAATACATTCCGACAATATTTAAAGGGTACAGCACAAATTTTTAAGATTTGTTAACTTTAAGCTGAATATTCCAATTCAAAATATTAACTATGTCCTTTTGATGAAACAACTAAACTTAATTACGCTGTCAGATAGGCGGATCATCTCTGACCTTGTACTATTAAATAAAATCATTAATAATTGCATTGACAACCCTGAAATTCTCGCCAAAATAAAATTTTACGTACCGACCAGAAATACGAGGCAATGTGCTACCTTCTTCTGTGACAATTTTAAAACAAACTATGAGGCTCATACACCTATAAATAGATTACATCATTTTGGTAATAAATTTGGGAATATTGTAGACATGTTTGCAGATTCTGTATTAGTTATAAAAAGAAGTCTTTATAATTACTTTAATGAAATGTATGATTTTGATTTAAATTAATTTTATTATTATTTTAATCATTATAATTGTGTACTACGTACCTGCCTAACTATTATTATCTATCCTTGTAAAAGCCCACTAGGGCGTAAATAAATAAATAAATAAATAAATAAATAAGTATTCTTTATATAAGTAAGAAGATACCCGCTATCAGAATTGTTTATTTCGGGTAGAGGATTTGTTTTGTATTTTTGTATAATGGTTCTAAATTTAAATTTGTCGTTTTTTTATTGGTCAATGATATAGATATCGTTTATGAATTTATAAAGACTGTTTATCACGCTAATAAGTAAAATATAGACTTTCATCTTCAAATTTCCCACTTTTATAATACAGCGTGATTTTTCACGGGTCTGTGCTAATTGTTCATTACATTGCTTGTATTGTAAAAAAAATACGAAATGAGACATATTATATGAAATAACGCACGTCGTAAACTAGATATAGGAAGAATTGACCCATTATTATAAAATTTGGATAAATGTTATAATGATCATCTTTTCTAACAGGTTTCTTCTTCAGAAAAGGTTCGCATTATTTTACTGTAAAACACCTCGTATTCAATGTTAATAATAAATCAAATTACTTTTGGCAAACACAAACTCAGTTGGTGCGTAAAGACTTAAGGATTTTTTTGTTAATAAAAAAGAAGATGTAGGTACTACACGTTATATGAAAATAAAACATTGCTTACTGAAGTCTGAGTCAGTCCAATCGTATGCACTCACAAATGAAACAATGCACACAACACCCACATAAATAAATAATTTATTCATTTCAATAAATTTTCACAGCGGCTTGATAAAAAAAACAATACTTCTTTCAATAGCCTGGTAGGTACTGTCGGTGAAAAATAAATGCATGAACTAAAACATCTCTCGAAGAGAAACGTTTATATAGGCACCAGATCGTATGCCACGAATTCAGCGCTTCTCAAACCAATATTTATTTTTCAGAAAAAAATCTTTCATCGTGTAGGACCACTGAATAGCCAATCCCAAGAAGTATGATCTGTAATCTATACCTTTCGAAAGTAAACAAAAAAGATCTAAGTCAACAGTGGTGATAAATTGGGCACAAGAACATGCCTGTAGCGTACTTGTATCGGTTTATCTCTTTAGACAATGAATCGTATTAAACAAGATCAAAACGTCATAATCAAAATACAAACGTGTTTTAAATTTTACCCAACTGATAAACAAACGCCCACCAGCTGCGTGACCCATTCTACCAGATCCTACCCATCCCTCAAACCCTTCTTTCTTCCCAGAACTTATTTTCCTTTCTTTCTTTAAAACCAGCCATCACGCTTTCCAGGTTAAAACTTTCAACTACGCAGTCACAAAAATACATTTAGTGTGACGATTTAAAAACAGAACTTATACGGTCATTATTCAATGTGTAACTAAAACACTGTTTAACGTTTGGGTAGTATTTTTTTGGTAGTAACGCTGAACATTTTATCTCAAAAATGCAATTTTTGAAAGTTTTAATTTAGAAAACAGAAAATTCATTGATAATCAAAAATGATTCGCGACGTTTCGATCAGCAAAAATTTCTAATTTTACTTAAGTGGGTTTTAAAAATGTCAATGGTTAATTTTTTTTGACGGAATCATTAGAGTAAAATTATTACTTTTTTTATTGTACCGGTCATGGTTTAAATGAACCTAACGACTGAAGTTATGAATATTATACAATTATTAAAAATCCGTGGGAATGGGATATCCGGTATTTAAATGAAAGCAATTTTTAAAAATTGCAAAATGTATTTATAATTCAAATATCCTATATTTTAATTTGATATAATCATCATCTCATAATAATAGTTTGTTACCTATCACTAAAAAGTGCAATACTCTCGAATTTTATTTTAAAATGTGTTAAAATGTAATATTCTGTACCGTGGTGCTTAAGTAAACACTTTATATTTTGCATTTTGTTATTTCCAGCAAAAAAGGTTTTAGAAGGTGTAATTCTTAAAACATTTTTTCATCCGCCATACTTGGAATGTCCTTGTAATATGGCGGATGCAATTACAGAATGATTGGACAAGATATTGCAAACTAGTAGGTAACTACCTACATAGTTGAATTGATATATGAGGAATAGAGAATTCCACATTTATGTAATGCAAATATCATCAACTCACCAATAAAGGACAAACACATACATAGGCAGGTAACATAAGTATAAGATCTTTTTGAAGTGAAACTTCTTTAGCCCCGTTAATGATTTGAAATTCGGATGAAACGGAAATGCTTCACTGAAATTTATTATTTGGCGGGTCCTTGATTCTAATATAATGCGGTAAATTCACGCTTCGAAACGGCTTGACCGAATTTTATGAAATTTTTTATGTATATTTGGTCTGTATGAGAATAGATTTTAAGGAATATTTCATACCGCTTGGTGATTAGGGTGTCCCTATCCAGAAAAAAAATCTATTTTTGATAAAAAAAAGTATTATTTTTATTTTGCATCAAAAATACCTATAACCCCAAATTTTAACCCTCCCACCTCCACCCTCCCATTTTTAATCGCGATTTTAGTATAAATTTAACCGTCTTTCGTATTTCAAACAGAACAAAATTATTTATGTTTTTGAATGAAAGATGGCGCTACATCCGCCTCGTAGAACTTTCATCCACACATGCGTAAGACATTCACGAGAAGCGTCGCGTCACTTTGATATTTTATTCGGCATCATGTTCTCGCATGGGCAAACCATCGAGCTTATTTGTGTTGGCTAAGGACGGTCTGACAAAAAATATCGTTCACTCAATTGCTCTTCTAAATTCATATTGATTTTTTAAATTTCATTTTCCTTCTTTAGTTGGTGTTTTTTGTTTTTATCGGCGGTCATCGTCTACAGCGCTCCATTCCTTTTCTGTCATAGATCCCATCCCCACACACTTACAATACATTCGTTATATTTTATTTAACAACCAAAATATTCACTAGAAATAATTTATATGGCAGAACAACGTTTGTCGGGTCAGCTAGTTTAATTATAATATTTATTTTATCATTGTGTTTATTTTGCCTAGGTACCAATAAGTCTATTATAATTCAAATATTTTTTCATGACAAAATATCTTCTTTCTAGTTTGTAAATATGTTTCTCTTAAAATAAACGTTTGTAGGTATATTTTTATTAATGGGATGTGTTGAAAGGTTAAATGGTTATAAATTTAAATAAAAAAAATCATTATCATGACCCTAATTATTTATTCCAAAAAAAATGTTTTGTGTGCGAACCACAGATAGGCGTCCAATTGCCCTGGTCACTTGTTCGAGCTCAAAGAGTTGTATGAAAATACTAGTTTTGGAATGTCGAGGTGGCAAAAAACTCGAATGACTCCTCCGGTCTTCAAACTAACGAGGCCAAAAAAATACATGACCGTGCTTCCATACGCCATACCTGACAATTGAACTCGATATATGTCGACGGGTCGTCCATTATTTGCGCTGTACCGAAATAAATACCGTTATTCGAATTAATAATAATTTTAAAGGATCATTATCCTCACAATCATCATTATTCGTGACATTGTTGACACTAACTACAAACGGTGATTATTAGAATGATATCATAATTTATTCCAATTTTATAACACTTTCGAAAAGTTTTTCGTGTTGTTGGATTTCGCGTCGATATTATTATTATTTAAAATGTTAAATTAGGTTCATTTTCACGGCCTTCAAAATCTGTGTGCGCAAATAAAATAGAAGCGTGTTATTTCACAATTTAATTATTTTAAATAATGTCATTTTACATTTTTAAATGTTGTTGTTGTTCCCATTTGTCACATGAGAACGGGTCGCTTCTTCAACTCGTTCTTGTGTTCAACAGCTCGGCTGTGGAACGATTGCCGGCCTTTATTTCCTCCTTCCTACAACATGGGTCTCTTCAAGACCAATGTTCATTCCTTCTTCTCTCAAGACCCTCCACACAGCATCTCAGATGACATAAACCCTGAGGGAAATTATTTTCCTCAGGGCCTGTGGAGTTAATTTAAAAAAAGACCGACATTCAGAATGGAAACGTTGCTTGAAATGGCTTTTGCCGTGTTAGGTGAACAAATCTGAAAAACCATTAAAAAAAATTTTTGGCGTAACTTTTTTTTCGTGGGTACTTGGTGGTCTGTCTTACAGAGCTGAGCCCCCTTTTAGAGATAGTCATGTCTTAGTAAATATATTAAAAAAATCAAAGTTAGATATAAAAAAGGTACGTATTTTAAACAGATGTTCTCGTTTTATTATAATACCTACATATTTATTGTTTTTGTTTATACTACACGAATATGTTGTGCTAAATTTATCTACTATTGGTGGTGAAAATAAATTGATTTATTAGTATAATTTAATCCTGCTATCAATATTGTAAACTATGCCAGTCTCGACACAGAAAACTTATTAGTGGGACATGAGGAAAATGTTGTCAACAAACTTTAGGTTATTTTTTCTATAATAAAGTAAATATTTTGATATTTTTTATTTACATCAGATCATGCAAAGCAAATTCCCTTAAACGCCGATTTAAATATTTTCAAGATTAAAAAAAAAAGGTTTTACCTCTATTTTGCAGTGTTAGTTTCTTTGTTAGAAACGTGATGTCAAATCAGTAATCACCGACAGTGGAACGCGTTTCTCATTGCAACGCTTTGCATTTAGTCATTGTGTACAGAGTAATTATAATTAGTATAATTATATATTTTCACTCTCTGTTACATTTTTTACTGATGTGATTGGTACGGTATTACCTAGTAATAAATATGAACACAATGTTATCGATATAAGTAATCTTTATAACTGTATTTGATGGATCTCCATGGCCGAGCAGTAAAATCTTAGAAACCAGAACTAAAGTTTGATATTTTAAATTATTTTACTTTACTTTATTAGCTTTATCCCTAGAGCACGTGTACATATCACTCTTATCGTGGTTTGTATGCCTGGTCTAGAGGTAAAGCTCATGACTTGCAATCCGAAGGTCGCGGGATCGAATCCCGGCAACGTGGGCAAATAAATTTTATTTCATTAATTTGTGTTATTTCACAATTAATTCATTAAAAATAATATATAGTGTATTTGCGGCACGTTCCAGAGTGGAAGATATTCTCAGTATCGCCCTGGTGTAAGACCACCATTCAGGATTGAAACGTTGCTTGAAATGGCTTCAACCGTGTTTGGTGACCAGATCTGAATAGCCAGGTACTTTTCCACCTTCCTCTTCCCAATCTTCTTCCCATCCTCACTACCTTCAGCCTCACAACATACCCCAATTGGAGATGCCATAATGATTATGAAAATTATAGCAATTCAAAGACTATGTGTGTGCGAACGAAATGGCTGTATATATTATATTACATAATTATATTCTTAACATATTAGTATGGTTTAATATGATGATCTACACTTGCGGTCAATATAGAAGCACTTCACAGTCTGTTAAGCCGTAACACGAGAGGACACTACGCTCCTACTCTGACCCCGTTGATGTGGCTCCACCAGCCGCGTCAACTGACAAGTTATCCAACGGGTTCAAGCTTGTTATGTTTCTTTATTATATGTTTTGGTATAAACATTTTAATATATTCTTCTGATATTTTTTAAAGCCATATAATAATTGTTCAATTTATTATGTTTGACAATAATATTGAAAGACAAAAGATTCAAGGGTACACGACTAAAATAGAAGCGTGTTATTTCACAATTTAATTATTTTAAATAATGTCATTTTACATTTTTAAATGTTGTTGTTGTTCCCATTTGTCACATGAGAACGGGTCGCTTCTTCAACTCGTTCTTGTGTTCAACAGCTCGGCTGTGGAACGATTGCCGGCCTTTATTTCCTCCTTCCTACAACATGGGTCTCTTCAAGACCAATGTTCATTCCTTCTTCTCTCAAGACCCTCCACACAGCATCTCAGATGACATAAACCCTGAGGGAAATTATTTTCCTCAGGGCCTGTGGAGTTAATTTAAAAAAAGACCGACATTCAGAATGGAAACGTTGCTTGAAATGGCTTTTGCCGTGTTAGGTGAACAAATCTGAAAAACCATTAAAAAAAATTTTTGGCGTAACTTTTTTTTCGTGGGTACTTGGTGGTCTGTCTTACAGAGCTGAGCCCCCTTTTAGAGATAGTCATGTCTTAGTAAATTTATTAAAAAAATCAAAGTTAGATATAAAAAAGGTACGTATTTTAAACAGATGTTCTCGTTTTATTATAATACCTACATATTTATTGTTTTTGTTTATACTACACGAATATGTTGTGCTAAATTTATCTACTATTGGTGGTGAAAATAAATTGATTTATTAGTATAATTTAATCCTGCTATCAATATTGTAAACTATGCCAGTCTCGACACAGAAAACTTATTAGTGGGACATGAGGAAAATGTTGTCAACAAACTTTAGGTTATTTTTTCTATAATAAAGTAAATATTTTGATATTTTTTATTTACATCAGATCATGCAAAGCAAATTCCCTTAAACGCCGATTTAAATATTTTCAAGATTAAAAAAAAAAGGTTTTACCTCTATTTTGCAGTGTTAGTTTCTTTGTTAGAAACGTGATGTCAAATCAGTAATCACCGACAGTGGAACGCGTTTCTCATTGCAACGCTTTGCATTTAGTCATTGTGTACAGAGTAATTATAATTAGTATAATTATTTATTTTCACTCTCTGTTACATTTTTTACTGATGTGATTGGTACGGTATTACCTAGTAATAAATATGAACACAATGTTATCGATATAAGTAATCTTTATAACTGTATTTGATGGATCTCCATGGCCGAGCAGTAAAATCTTAGAAACCAGAACTAAAGTTTGATATTTTAAATTATTTTACTTTACTTTATTAGCTTTATCCCTAGAGCACGTGTACATATCACTCTTATCGTGGTTTGTATGCCTGGTCTAGAGGTAAAGCTCATGACTTGCAATCCGAAGGTCGCGGGATCGAATCCCGGCAACGTGGGCAAATAAATTTTATTTCATTAATTTGTGTTATTTCACAATTAATTCATTAAAAATAATATATAGTGTATTTGCGGCACGTTCCAGAGTGGAAGATATTCTCAGTATCGCCCTGGTGTAAGACCACCATTCAGGATTGAAACGTTGCTTGAAATGGCTTCAACCGTGTTTGGTGACCAGATCTGAATAGCCAGGTACTTTTCCACCTTCCTCTTCCCAATCTTCTTCCCATCCTCACTACCTTCAGCCTCACAACATACCCCAATTGGAGATGCCATAATGATTATGAAAATTATAGCAATTCAAAGACTATGTGTGTGCGAACGAAATGGCTGTATATATTATATTACATAATTATATTCTTAACATATTAGTATGGTTTAATATGATGATCTACACTTGCGGTCAATATAGAAGCACTTCACAGTCTGTTAAGCCGTAACACGAGAGGACACTACGCTCCTACTCTGACCCCGTTGATGTGGCTCCACCAGCCGCGTCAACTGACAAGTTATCCAACGGGTTCAAGCTTGTTATGTTTCTTTATTATATGTTTTGGTATAAACATTTTAATATATTCTTCTGATATTTTTTAAAGCCATATAATAATTGTTCAATTTATTATGTTTGACAATAATATTGAAAGACAAAAGATTCAAGGGTACACGACTAAAATAGAAGCGTGTTATTTCACAATTTAATTATTTTAAATAATGTCATTTTACATTTTTAAATGTTGTTGTTGTTCCCATTTGTCACATGAGAACGGGTCGCTTCTTCAACTCGTTCTTGTGTTCAACAGCTCGGCTGTGGAACGATTGCCGGCCTTTATTTCCTCCTTCCTACAACATGGGTCTCTTCAAGACCAATGTTCATTCCTTCTTCTCTCAAGACCCTCCACACAGCATCTCAGATGACATAAACCCTGAGGGAAATTATTTTCCTCAGGGCCTGTGGAGTTAATTTAAAAAAAGACCGACATTCAGAATGGAAACGTTGCTTGAAATGGCTTTTGCCGTGTTAGGTGAACAAATCTGAAAAACCATTAAAAAAAATTTTTGGCGTAACTTTTTTTTCGTGGGTACTTGGTGGTCTGTCTTACAGAGCTGAGCCCCCTTTTAGAGATAGTCATGTCTTAGTAAATTTATTAAAAAAATCAAAGTTAGATATAAAAAAGGTACGTATTTTAAACAGATGTTCTCGTTTTATTATAATACCTACATATTTATTGTTTTTGTTTATACTACACGAATATGTTGTGCTAAATTTATCTACTATTGGTGGTGAAAATAAATTGATTTATTAGTATAATTTAATCCTGCTATCAATATTGTAAACTATGCCAGTCTCGACACAGAAAACTTATTAGTGGGACATGAGGAAAATGTTGTCAACAAACTTTAGGTTATTTTTTCTATAATAAAGTAAATATTTTGATATTTTTTATTTACATCAGATCATGCAAAGCAAATTCCCTTAAACGCCGATTTAAATATTTTCAAGATTAAAAAAAAAAGGTTTTACCTCTATTTTGCAGTGTTAGTTTCTTTGTTAGAAACGTGATGTCAAATCAGTAATCACCGACAGTGGAACGCGTTTCTCATTGCAACGCTTTGCATTTAGTCATTGTGTACAGAGTAATTATAATTAGTATAATTATATATTTTCACTCTCTGTTACATTTTTTACTGATGTGATTGGTACGGTATTACCTAGTAATAAATATGAACACAATGTTATCGATATAAGTAATCTTTATAACTGTATTTGATGGATCTCCATGGCCGAGCAGTAAAATCTTAGAAACCAGAACTAAAGTTTGATATTTTAAATTATTTTACTTTACTTTATTAGCTTTATCCCTAGAGCACGTGTACATATCACTCTTATCGTGGTTTGTATGCCTGGTCTAGAGGTAAAGCTCATGACTTGCAATCCGAAGGTCGCGGGATCGAATCCCGGCAACGTGGGCAAATAAATTTTATTTCATTAATTTGTGTTATTTCACAATTAATTCATTAAAAATAATATATAGTGTATTTGCGGCACGTTCCAGAGTGGAAGATATTCTCAGTATCGCCCTGGTGTAAGACCACCATTCAGGATTGAAACGTTGCTTGAAATGGCTTCAACCGTGTTTGGTGACCAGATCTGAATAGCCAGGTACTTTTCCACCTTCCTCTTCCCAATCTTCTTCCCATCCTCACTACCTTCAGCCTCACAACATACCCCAATTGGAGATGCCATAATGATTATGAAAATTATAGCAATTCAAAGACTATGTGTGTGCGAACGAAATGGCTGTATATATTATATTACATAATTATATTCTTAACATATTAGTATGGTTTAATATGATGATCTACACTTGCGGTCAATATAGAAGCACTTCACAGTCTGTTAAGCCGTAACACGAGAGGACACTACGCTCCTACTCTGACCCCGTTGATGTGGCTCCACCAGCCGCGTCAACTGACAAGTTATCCAACGGGTTCAAGCTTGTTATGTTTCTTTATTATATGTTTTGGTATAAACATTTTAATATATTCTTCTGATATTTTTTAAAGCCATATAATAATTGTTCAATTTATTATGTTTGACAATAATATTGAAAGACAAAAGATTCAAGGGTACACGACTTTATTATTCGAAATTGACGTTCCCGTGTATAAAATTAATTGTGGAAAAAATATAAAACAATATTAAAAAGATCAAGTTAAAAAAATAGCTTACAATTTTATTCATGAAATCAAACGACACTTTTTTATAAAGTGGCGTTTTACTGTCGCGCTAATTAACTGCCTGAAGCGGAGTGTCGAGGGTTCTCATGCAAAACTAAAGCTTTGTTCAGAATATCACGTTTTGAATTGTTTGATAAAAACGGGCATTGTTTCAGAAGACAATAAAAAAATACGTTTGACCGTGAATTGATTGAATTCCCCTTTTGACATGAATCATAAACGAACAAATTGTCGGATATGGCCAAATTAACCACCACAATTAAACAGCAGTTTTAAGTAGGTAGTTACAATATTTTGTGTGTGAATAATCACGTAATTAATACAATAATTTATTTTGTGAATGGCTAGTATCACAAATCGCCTTAGTATATTTATTTATTTATTTATTTATTATAGATACAAAAGTACAAATTACAATTAGGAAGCTTTGCCTGTCCAACTAGGAAAGTTTCCCGTTCCAGGATAGGCAAATTGACATGTTTAGTTCATATTATACCTGAAATGTTCATAAATTACATAACAAAAAACAAAACCAAAAAAAAAAAAAAAAACAGAAAATTTCATTTTTTTCTGAAGCTAAGGTGTGTAATAAAGAAAATGTATATAAAATATATAAATATAAGTACACATACATTTTTTTTGTGACAAAGTAGAAAAGGTAATCTGGTAGCATATATTATAATCGGATTTACCGAATATATATTTATTATTTATATTGTTATATTAGGTAGCTAGTAAAATTATTTTTCTGAATAATGTTAAACTTCATCTACAATAATAATAATATTTTATTCCAGGCTGTAGTGAGGATAGTGCAATCTCACACGTCCCCTAGAGTTTTAAATATTTGTTTATACAACACATTTTAAATAAAGAAACAAGTACATATAATAGAAAAAAATAGTGAAAAAAAAAAAAAAACAATCATTTTTGTGGGGCGTGTTCTATTAGACTTTTATACGGCCGCAGAGAGGATATACGGCCGTATAACAAATGCCGACAAAATATTCTAATCTAATAGACTTTTGTTATACGATCGCATATTATTTCTACGTACTTTCTTTACCAATGAGGACGTACAGCAGAAATAATCCTTTGGATCAAGGGTTCGAGTGTTCAACCGGCAGAGGATAATTGTCCCGGGGATAAATAATAATAATAATAATAATAATTGGCTAATTTATATAGCGCCGTTTTCGTGGAAAATCACCCCAAGGGCGCTGTACAAATAATATATAAAAGGATTAATATTACTGGCTTAAAACTAAGATTTGCAATTACATCTAGTGACTTACATCTAAGACTTACAGCTACTTATATTACTGGCTTACAACTAAGATTTACGATTATAACTAGTGACTTCCATCTAAGACTTATAGCTAGTGACTTATGACTAAGACATATAGATTCTAACCTAAAACTGGTGACTTATTAACAAACATATTTACAATTAAGATTAGCGCCAGAAGAAGTAGGAAGTTTTTACATAATATTACAATTCGAGAATACGGGTGCAAAAAGTATAATGAAGGTTAACTGGATTTACGGAAAAGTATAGATATTTTAAATAAATTAATAAATTTAATAGTCGATTTTTACTGCATTAAGGTGATTCATCGCTCAACAGTAAACAGATTGAGGTATCACATTTAACAGATTACATTAAACAGATTGAGTTAACTATAAACAAAGAGAAAAGAGGAAAAAACTATTAAAAATTGCAAAGTTTAAATAGAATGATGAATTTATGGAAAGGAGTATCGGAAAAAGTGAGTTTTCAGTTTGGATCTCAATTTCGCTGAGTTGGTTATGCATCTCAATTCCATAGGAAGTTTATTCCAAGCTTGGGGGCCCGATACTGCGAATGCACGATCACCAAACTTAGTGTTCGGATTTCGCTTAGGTTCTTTCAACCTTCCAATTGCAGAAAATGTCGCTGATCTAAGAGTTGAATGGCATGATGTCATGTCAAGATAAAATGTCAGGGTGCCAACTGTTGGGGCGTATAACCAAGTGTCATGGAATTTTTTTTTTTTTTTTACAGTGAATACCGCACAAGAATCTCAACTGCTCCCGTCTGGATCCAGTGAGACTATGGCATCCCCAATTGGGGTATGTTGTGAGGCTGAAGGTAGTGGGGAGGAGAAGGAGGTGGGGAAGAGGAAGGTTGGGAAGTACCTGGCTATTCAGATCTGGTCACCAAACACGGCTAAAGCCATTTTCAAGCAACGTTTCAATTCTGAATGGTGGTCTTACACCAGGGCGATACTGATAGTATCTTCCACTCTGGAACATGCCGCAAATATACTATATATTATTTTTAAATGAATTAATTGTGAAATAACACAAATTAATCAAATAAAATGTATTTGTGCATGCCGGGTTCGAACCCGCGACCTCCGGATTGTGAGTCAAGAGTCTTACCCACTGGACTACGGAGGTCGTCGAATATCTACCATAGAATGAAGGATAACACAAGAAGTGACTTATTTCCTGATCCAATTATAAGCCCAATTTGGGCAGTGTTTCGCCATGATTACGAAATTCATATGCGATATACAATTTAAGAGAGATATACCGCGTGCTAAATGATTTAGAACCAAAACGTACAAAGTCTGTGACGCATTTGTTTGCATTCAAATTTGTATAGAAAGCACATTATATTATTCATGTTATATTATTCATACGCAATGCTTATTAGGAGCCGTTTTCTCAGGCTCTAAGGGAAAATTAACACAATAAAAAAAAATCCACATCATTCCGACTGATAGTTAAATACATACACCAATGTCTTAAATGTCATACTATTTTCAACTGATTGATCGATGTCACTGACTTGAAATGGTTCTAACTATCATTTTTCATTTCCAATCATCAAACTTTTCAGAAGACTCGTAAAGAACAAAATAATTTACTTCTTATAATTAATTGTCCATTCAGCTCATCTTTTGTTTATTTATATACATCTTCATCTTATTTGAATAATACCTACATTATGTACTTTCTAAACTTTCTTATTTCTTATGTACCTACTTTTATGAATAATACTAGAGTATATAGGTACCCTACTCCATAATCTCTTATCCACTGAATAGATAAATAGATAGAAGTGTGCTGTGGACGTGTTTGTATGTTTTTAAGTAAGCTTAATTTTTCCCTAATGGGAAACTGAGAAAACATTTTCAATTAACGAAATTCTCTCTTAACATGATATCCACAATTTGGGAGGCGGGTATGGGTACCATTTATTGAATAGCCGACATCTCTGCCGTAGGTCACCCAAAGTGGTTCGCTACGTTTGTTGACTTGGCAGGAGTGCCCGGGTTCATAGGGAGAGGTGTGTTCGGGTCGATACACTGTCCCCCAGATTCCTACCCCTTTTCTCCCTAGAACTTTCTCTCCTTCCTTCCCTTAAACGAACCCTTCTCACAGCATCCTCAAAGATGATATAGAACCCGAGTGAAATAATTTTCCTCAGGGCCTCCTGTATGCAGTTACTCTAAAAATCAATTTAAATTTCATCCCGAATGGGGCCCTGAAGATGTAAATTCTTACGTGAACTCGCGTCACCAGTTTTCTTTCAAATCGGTAGACATATCACGGTGACCGGACATCTCAACAGTGTACAACTTCATAATTCCTTTGAAAAATCATTAAAAGTGATGAAAAAAAAAATCATAAATGCTTGGTTAAACAGGTTACGTTAGGTTAGGTTATTTCCAATTTTATATATTTTTATTTTCATCACTTTTAATGACTTTTAAAGGGGTTGAAATGCCACTTTGTTGAATAGTCATGAAACCACATATTACCTATCTTTGGATTAAGTCTGTTATTGTGACATAAATACAGAATACTTACTTCACTACAGAGGCTAATCGCCTGGATGGTAGTCGAAGTAGTTAGTCGGTAGTTTTCATCGCCTTCAAAGGGGTATTTTTTTGTCTTTTTGATTACTGTCGAAAAAAATTTTAAAAATATCAATTATTTTGTTATCGTATGATTTAAAATGTGCTAAATTTGAATTGCCGCCAAACGGCATTGGTTAGCCATTACAATATGTTTATTTTGTTTGTTCGAAAATTTAAATAAATATATTTATATCACAAGAATGGTAGTTAGGTACTCTTTGGATTTAACAGAGACACCTGAAATTGTTTTTAAAAATAGTATATAAACAAGTGAATAACTGACATCGTCTGTTTTATGGAAAATTTTCTTGTCATTGTGAAAAACTAACTAGTTGTGTATCGTTGACAACTAACTCTTGTGCAAGTTTCAAGTCACCAAAGAATTACTAATCTGGAATTTAAGTGGACAAATTTACGGAGGCCTCCCCAGCTACAAAAACTGCATACAAGGTTGGTGAATCTATTATTTTCCCTGGAGTTTTCAATTGCCATTCTTTGTGATATATTTGTCCGCGCAAGTAGATTTTCATAATCAAATCTGTGAGTATTAAGCTCAGAGGGTCTGGGGTTATTTACACACCTCAGGCTCGCATATTATAATGGAGGCATGTTTTTTCTTGTTCGTGAGTATGGCGTTGTTGACGTCACGCCACCCAATGTCGGTGACAGTCATCTTACCAGGCAGTAGCATTTTCTACGTTGTAAAGACGTTGTAGCACGTTTGAACCTTTTAGTGCGATTTTAGATCGTTCTTGTGATTCAAAAGTTAATATGAATGAAAAAATTTAAATTAAAAATTATCACTATCACATTATCACACATTTTAACGGTATCCATAGTTGTGTGAGAATACCCCATTATATTAAAGTTTTTATCTCAAAACATAAACTAGGTTCGTTACCGTCCAAGCGGAACTTTATGTACGCCGCTGTCGTATGCCCCCGGCTAAGATCGCTGAGACGGTGACCTGTATTTTTGTTGGTAGAATCATTTATTTTAATTTGAAAACAATCAGTCATGTTACTTGCTAAGTAACGGTATTTTAAAAATATCTAACAAGTTTCACGGACGCCCATTTCATCAAATGATAGGTAATGGTAGGCTATCCAAACTATAGATGTATTTTTAAAGTAAAACTTCTTTACGCACGCTTGACTTGGGAAGTAAGCTGGTGAATGCGTGATGAGAGCGTTATGAAAAGTGTGATCGGGCGAGGCGAACAGTCGGGCGAGGCGAACGGAAGTTGAGAGGAAGTTAGATATAAGTTAGTGAAGTTTTACTTCAGTCGTGTGATCTAAAGCACACCCGTTTTTTTTTCCATTTTCAATATTTCTTGCTTCTGCGAATTACAGTTTTGATACCCATAATACGAATACAGGTATGTATAATAAAGTAAGTTTATATATTATATCTCCATTTTAAATGGATTCGATACAGTAGCCGCCTTATAATATTCCGATTTTTTAGTAAGATTTCATAGTACCTACCTAAAACGCAATTTGCATTCGTTACAGTTTTTAAAACTTCAGCTTTCAGGAAAAAGTTTAACGAATTTAATTTTCAAATACGCAAAACGCGCGCCTACCATTTGTAAATGGTTGACGTTTGTAACATGGAAGGGGTCATTTCTACGAATCGTGCTTGAGTTCAATAGTTTAGCTGTGGAACTATTTGCCGGCCTCCGTGTTTCCTTCCTCCTACAACATGGGTTTCTTCAAGACCCATGGTTACTGCTTCCTCTCCCCAAAAAGACCGTCACACTTCGATCCCAGTGATGAGAATTCTTGAAACACAGCGAACATTTATCTGGAGCAGACGTCCGTCCTATTGGAAGTTCTAAGTTATTCTGGGAACCCAACACTGCCGGAGCCCCGCTGTCTATCGTGTCTTATCAGCTTTTTTCGTAACCATTCGTGTATTAGACACGAACGACGATAGTTGACACTTTTCTAAGGTACTACTTAGGGAACGTACCCATACGACGTGACCAACTTTTTGCAATTTCCCCCCCCCCCCCCGCGGTGACTAAAAATCTAAGCCCGCCGCCGCTCATTTGTACCAAGCGTGGTATTTTGAAGACCCCCCCTGAACAGGTCACGTAGTAAGGGTACGTTCCCTTAATTGACATTTGTTGAGACACCTCAAAACTACACATCACTATCTAAATTAACAACATCTTTTGAAAGATGTTGAAAGTACACGTATAATCCTACCCAGTAACTTTCTGTAAAAGTAGATAATAGGTATTTTCTTCAAACACAGCAAACGTATTTTGTGGCACCATTTCAATTCGAAATTAATAGAATACTTAGTTTTTACCACTTTTATTGTTTATAAAAACCAACGTTTTTCATGAGCAACGCTCACTTCTTCAGGTTTTACTTAAAACTAAACCTGATGAAGACGTGAGCATTGCTCATGTAACATGTTGGTTTTTATAAACAATAAAAGTGGTAAAAACCAAGTATTCCATTAATTTCGAAGTAATAGGCATTGTTATTTGCTAACGGGATAAAGATTGCACGATTGCAGTGTACGTTAAAAGAATGGATGGCAGTTCTAAAATGGATACACGCACAAATTGATAGGTACCACACCAAATAATAGTCAAATGTACAAAACACATCCGCCAGTACCTGCCTATTAAACCTGTCCATCGTTTAAAAGAGATTTACTTGTGCTATCGCAGTAAACATCAATTTATTCTTTCAGACAAATAAATGGAAGCCTCTATGTCAGATAAGTGGTTTTCTAGCCTATTCAATATTGACATAGCACTTAACTTTTTTTTTACATTACCCCACATTACTTCCTTCCTTTCCGGTACTAAAATCAAAACACACTTTTAAAAATTAAAAAATATTTTTTTAAATTCGACTATTTTTAGAATTCATCGGTTTCACAAAATCGGCTCGAATATTTCATGGAAAAAAGCTTTAAAATGTGTAAAAAAAAATTTGTGGTCCGAATGAAAATTGCTCCGCATAAAATTCACTGAAGCATGAAAATGATCAGTTTTTTTCCGGAAAATTTTGTTAACTTACACATACCTGAATATTAGTTATTTTTTAAGTAAAATGAAGACAATATAAGCGAAACTCAATCGAAAATCTGAAAACAGAAAAATCAGAAAAAGATATTGACACATCTGGGACAGTGTCAATATCTTTTTCTGATTTTTCTGTTTTCAGATTTTCGATTGAGTTTCGCTTATATTGTCTTCATTTTAATTAAAATATTACAATTTGAGGTTTTACTCATAAAGTTAAAATAAAAATAAAAATATTTTTTAAGTAATAAACCAATTACATTTAAATACGAAAAGCTTGCGAAAATGCAATAGACAAAACAATTATATTTAATTTTAAGTACAGTTTAGTTTCACGTCTCATAATCTTAATATATAAAACAAAGTCGGGTTAGTTACACTATTTATAACTCGAGAACGGCTGAACCGATTTTGATGACCTTTGATTTGTTGGATTTGTCTCCGCCCCGGTTAGGATAATAACTATTAAAACATCGCAAAAATTCACGAAAAAGAAAGTTATGACGAAAATTCATTTCCTCATACATTTAATAAAAACAACTGAACGAATTTTCATCTTTTGAAAGAGCTGAAGGAATATTGTGGTAGGTAGGTATAATATTGCAGTTTGCTTCAATTCCAAAAATTCAAAAACGTCAATGTGCTGATTGTTTTTGTTTTGATCTTAAACATATAATGCTGCCTCTCTTTCTTACACACTAAATGTCAACAGTCGTAAAGGGGACAAATAGTGAACGTATGTCTGCACAACTCCAGGAAAACCGCCACTTCTTTTCAAAACATTTAAGGCGCATTGTGACGTGGGGTACCTATTGCAATGATGATGATGATCAAGATGCATTGAACCAATCAGTTTGAACGAATGTACCACTGTTGTACCCCAACAGAAGGAAGTGCACGATTCGTTAATGAAGAATTAATGATTCATTTCCTCATACATTTAATACTGAACGAATTTTCATCTTTTGAAAGAGCTGAAGGAATATTGTGGTAGGTAGGTATAATATTGCAGTTTGCTTCAATTCCAAAAATTCAAAAACGTGAAATGTCAATGTGCTGATTGTTTTTGTTTTGTTCTTAAACATATAATGCTGCCTCTCTTTCTTACACACTAAATGTCAACAGTCGTAAAGGGGACAAATGGTGAACGTTTGTCTGCACAACTCCAGGAAAACAGCCACTTCTTTTCAAAACATTCAAGGTGCATTGTGACGTGGGGTACCTATTGCAATAATGATGATCATCAAGATGCATTGAACCAATCAGTTTGAACGAATGTACCACTGTTGTACCCCCAACAGAAGGAAGTGCACGATTCGTTAATGAAGGCAGTTGATGATGGAAATGGTGGCTTCTTTTTCCTCAATGCGCCCGGTGGAACTGGGAAGATATTTAACGACAACAAAACGAAAAATGTTGGATATCACAAGGTGCTTCAATGAAGGGAATCGACCCAAGTGCAACCCACCCAGTAAATAGTTTTAACAGAAAGTAGTTCAATAATGCCACGTGAATTAGATTTCTTGATTCATTTTGAGTATTAATTTTAACTTAAAAAAAAATTAAATTAACTCAGCTAAAAAGTTAACACAACAGTTATTAATTCTTAGGCGGTACGAAGTTCGCCGGGTCAGCGAGTTCATTAATAAATAAAAGTAACGAAATAAAAACATACAAAAAATACACACACACACAAAAGCAGTCCCCTTTCAGTATAATTTTACACAAAAGTATTTTCCTAAATTAATGTGTAAAAACATTGAAGAAGCAATTTGACGTAAAAACTTTTGATCAAGTTTTATAGGAGAATTCATACATAGGTACTTCATGATGGAAACAACGCTGCGACCTGAAAATAAGTGCATTTGATAATATTTGCTGCTTCAGATGTAACACAAACAGAATTTAAAAGAAAACGTCATTTAAGAAGGAAGGATAAAATAATAATTAGCATATTTATTATAATTAATGAGTGTGCTCATTTCTGTTTGCTTTTTGTCGTCCATATAATCTGAAAGCAAGAGGTTCTGTCGATGTTTTGCATAGGTTAACGAACAAAACACCGAGTAAGACACAAACAAAACTTTCCAAATAACTTCGCCCGAATTTCTACAAGAGCAAAAAACTCAGTCGGGTTCTTATGTGGGTTAAGCAAGTGCGATTGTAAATAATTAACCGTGACATAAAATGTGGTCTGAAGTTGAGATATCACGTTCATTTGTCACCGGGTCTTTTTGTGGAACACTCAGGGGCGCCGCGAGAAGTGCCGCCGTCTGTGTGCGAAAACCAAAAACAAAAAACTAAAATGCTGCAGCAGGATTATAAGTTTAGAATTTCGATTATAAATTTCCCGATCATATAAAAATTTTAAAAAATAGGTAAAATTTTGACAAACTTGATCCGATTTCACTAAAATTATCAGCACTTCTTTAAAATTATCAGCACTTCACCAACATTGGTCCCATTTCCACAAATATTGGTTAATTTAAAAACAACGGAACAATTAAACATAAAAGTATATATCAGATATCAATTCTAGATTTTCAACGCCAAAAGTATTTTCGTGATTAATTTTCTGGATATTTCTCCTTCTTTAACCAACGTAACGGATGTCTTTACAGTATCCATCATCAGGGCAGATGAACTTTTATTTGTCATTGGCGTGCAGTTCATAAAGCTGAAAAACCTCGCATATTATAATAAAAAAAGCGAACCATGAAGTGATTTTATGAGATAAGAAAAGTTATGAAATTCGTCACATTTTTCTAAGAAATAGGCAAGAACTTTGTCCTAGTTAGTCAGTCCGCCACAAAATTCTCAATTTAGGAGGCGGGTATTGGTACCGCCGCCCCAGGAACCATTTTTTGGGTAACCAACACCCCTGCCATAGGTCACCCTAAGTTCATGTGATTAGGTTTGTCAAGGTCTTGCCGGCGGATGCGTTTGCTCAACTACTGCGTGGTGGGCCAGTTCGGGAGATACGGGTTAAGGGGAACCTTATGAACTTTTCCAGCCGGACTCTGTCGACCCATTGGCATGTACCGCAGTGGGAGAGATGGATTCATACGTCCGTCACTCCTGGACTCATCAACCCTCAGATTTTTAACAATCCCTCTTACCCCTTTCCTTCCCAGAACTTCCTCTCATATATACACAGCATATCCAAAGATGACATAGGCCCTGAGGATTTTTTTTCTTCAAGGCGTTCTGTGTGGAGTTAAAGAAAAAACATTAATAATCATTAGAAAATGATAAAACGATCGTCATTTTAAATACAGAATTACTAACTGAATCTGAAAAACTACACACTGCCTACCTTTGGCCGCCCATAATATCGGCCGCGTTTGTGCTCCGCATAGTTCCCACATTTATGTATATATACGAGCGGAAATCCCTGGCGATGCCCGGGATTTACACAGAGTTTTCGAAATCAAATATGTGCAAAATTTCATCAACCTCGGCACAAAATTATAGATTTGCATACAAATCAAATCCATACCACCTGCTTTCCAGCCCGCTCGTCCACCACATACAGACAGTCTCCTTTATATATTAGATATTTCACACAAAACCTTGACAAATCATACATATAACTAAACCTTCCTTATGAATCACTCTATTGGTGAAAACCGCGTGAAAATCCGTTCAGTAGTTTTTGAGTTTATCGGGAAGAGACAGACAGACAGACGTGGCGGAGGACTTTGTTTTATAACTAGCTGACCCGGCCACGTTGTGGCTAACGAAACACAACGCCAACTACTGAATGGTTACCCAACCTTTATAACCAATTGTTATTCACACCGTCTGCTAATTTGCATGCAAATCAAATCCACACCGTCCGCTTCCCAGCCCGCTCGTCCACCACATACAGACATTCTCATATATATATTATATATTTCAACCAATTTACAAAAAAACTTTAACAAATAATATATCTAAGCCTTCCTCATGAATCACTCTATATATTGGTGAAAATCTCATGACAATCCGTTGCGTAGTTTTTGAATTTATCGCGAACAGACAAACAGACAGACGCGGCGGAGGACTTTAATTTATATATGTTGAGATTTCAACCAATTTACGCAAAACCTTGACAAATTATATACCTAAAGCTTCCTCGTGAATTACTCTATCTATTGGTGAAAACCGCATGAAAATCCGTTCAGTTGTTTTTGAGTCTAACGTGAACAGACAGACAGACAGACGTGGCGGAGGACTTTAGTTTATATATGTGGAGATTTCAACCAATTTATGCAAAACCTTAACAAATTATATACCAAAACCTTCCTCATGAATCACTCTATCTATTGGTGAAAACCGCATGAAAATCTGTTCAGTAGTTTTTGAGTTTATCGCGAACAGACAAACAGACAGACGCGGCGGAGGACTTTAATTTATAATAAGTAGAGAAGAGATATGGCTACAGAGCCCCTGGCCGAACACTCATCCGGCTCTTGACTGTCGGAGAAGCGAGGCGAGACGTATAACAAAGTCAGCAGCCTATGTTTCGACTCCATACAATTAAATTAAACTCCGGGATAACTGTAAAGTTAAACTGTGACAGAAACGTCTTTGGAAACTTTGAGTTTACGACAAACTCGCAATGAACATTATTTGCTCCGGTCTGATTATACCTACTCCGAGTACTGGCGTCAGTTTTTCAGTGGATAAGTCGCGTTACTGAGTTCTTGGAATTGAAACGATCCAACCTAAAACGCAGCGTGTGAAAAATAAAAAATAGAACCTGTATACATGCTTCAACTTTAATTTTGCAAAGTTAATAAAATATTGTGGGAGGCGGTTAAGGGTTTTTTGGATTACCAAACTAGGTCACCCTAAGAAGTTCGCTGTGCTTGGTAACTTAGCAGGGGTGTCCGAGTTTACGGAGTGAGGTTTGTCTAGGTCTTGGCGGTTACTTGACACGCTGGCCGGATCGGGAGAGACTGGTTGAGGAAGACCATTTGTCCTCTCCAGACCCATCGCCTTACACCGCATTGGTAGGGATGAATTCATACGTCTGTCACTCTTGGACCTACTGACCCCCAGATCCTACCCACCCCTGATACCTTTTTCCTATATTTCCTTTCCTGAAAAGACCCTGCGCACAGCAGCCCCAATGAAGACACAGGCCTTGAGGGGAATCATTTTCCTCGGGAGCTCCTGTGTGGAGCTAATGAAAAAAAAATGAGTGTGCTTTAGATCACACGACTGAAGTAAAACTTCACTAAATTATATTTCCCTCTCAACTTCTGTTCGCCTCGGCCGACCGTTCGCCTCGCCCGATCACACTTTTATAACGCTCTCGTCACGCATTCACCAGCTTATTTCCCAAGTCAAGCGCGCGTAAAGGCCCAACCCTTCGCCTCGCCCGATCACACTTTTCGTAACGATCTCGTCACGCATTCACCAGCCTACTCGCCAAGTCAAGCGTGGGTAAAGAAATTTTATTTCAAAAGCTAGTAAAACATTGAAAAACACATAAAATGAGAAAATTGGTGAACGTGTTTGGTTTTGAAGTAAAACTTCTTTACGCACGCTTGACTTGGGGAGTAAGCTGGTGAATGCGTGACGAGAGCGTTATGAAAAGTGTGATCGGGCAAGGCGAACGGTCGGGCGAGGTGAACGGAAGTTGAGAGGGAGATATAAGTTAGTGAAGTTTTACTTGAGTCGTGTGGTCTAAAGCACACTCGTTTTTTTTCCCTCAATCAGTCATTCTTAAACTCCTCCATTTCAAGCATAATATAGATGCTTTTGATAAGATCGTGGATATCCTGGTGCTTCCAATGGAGGGCTGCCAATACGTTAACTAGGGATATTTGCAGAAAGGGGAAATTTTCGTATTAAACCAGTCGATCAATATATCGATAAAAATGCCCAATTGAGGTATATTATGCGGCTGAGAAAAGATTTAGAGGAAAAGATCTGAGGAAAGATTTAGATACCTCGGCAGTATTCTCACGGAGACTCTTGACCCAGATGTGGAGGTTAGATGCAGAATTGAAGCAGCAAGAACTGCGTTCATTAAAATGAAATCCCTCTTCTGCAATGACAATATCAGCTTAAAACTAAGGCAGAGAATGCTAAAATGTTATGTGTGGTCGGTCTTGCTCTATGGATGTGAAACATGGACCTTGAAAGTAAATACCATGAACAGGTTAGAGGCTTTTGAAATGTGGCTTCACCGGAGAATGCTCAAGGTCCTATGGACCGACATGATCACCAACACAGAAATTCTCAGGCGGGCTAGAGCAGATAGAGAACTGCTTACATTAATAAAAATCAGGAAAATTTCATATCTGGGTCATATACTTCGAGGGGAGAAGTATCACTTGCTCCATTTGATATTGAAAGGCAAGATAGAGGGTCGCCGAGGGCCTGGTAGGAGACAAATGTCTTGGCTGCGTAACATACGAGAGTGGACCGGCATTAGAAGTGTGGAGGAGCTATTCCGGGCAGCGCAAGACAGAGAGACATTCTCAAGAGTGATCGCCAACGTCGGGGGGACCTGATACGGCACGCAAAGAAGAAGAAGATGCGGCTGAGGGAAGTCAAGTAAGAATGCAGGCCAACGTTGATAGGAACCCGGTGACAGCTTAGAAGCCAGTAGTACGTCATAATGACATAGTAGGTTATGCGAACCATTTAGGATTATGCGGTTTTAAATCGAATTTAAATTCAGTGATTGTTTATGAATGAAAATTACGCATTTTAATACTACCTTCCATAATCACTTATTTAACGGAGTCCATAGTTTGTGAAAATACCAAGTGCTTCGGATTATTAAATAAAAGAGTCTGTTTTTTTAAGATCGCTTCAAACATGATATTTAGAAATGTACCTTCTTGGTGTCTGAGGAGCATCTCGGCGATAAAGCTAAATCACCCTTCTAAGCCTTGGAGCTCATAATGCACCGGGGGTGATTTAAGTACAGCTTTCACCTCAGGATGTTATGACAAACAGTTAGGACTCCTAGTTAGTTTTATTGCAGACGCATTAACTGGTATACCGCAGGTATCTTGGCGTACTTACACGTAATACCCAAATTAAATAGCACCATGCTGAATTTTGTGTTACCACAATGTGCGCCAGAAAACTTTCGTCATGGTTCCTCTGTAGAATTTCGAAAAAATATGCTTATAGATAGTTGTAGGTATTCAAATATAATGTCAGCAGTATGATGCATTTTCATTGTATTATTATATAAATATACTTTGATCACATTTTTAACAAATTAAGTGAGTTCTTGGATAATCTTCTGTAGATCCTTTGCATGTAATAATGAAAACTAGGTACCTATATACATAGTTTTACAGAAATCTTCGGTGGGAAAGTTTGTTTGATATTTTAAAAATAAATGTAATTGGAAAAATTATAATAAATTGAGAAATAATTTGAAAAAATAAATAAACTTCATTTGTCAGATTTGACAGATTCAAGAGCAAGAAAAGGTTTTAAAGGGGAAAGTGAAATAAAAAAATGGTAGATATATTTTTTCCAATGCGCACTCGAATTTCTTCCAACTAACCCTTGTTACACAATTTTATAATCATCTTTATTTTCAAAGTATTAAGATATTCAGAAAGTTCTATTTATTTTGTTTACCAGACATATCTGCACACCCAAGAGAATTCTTTAGAAAATAATAATGATATTTTGATGATTTGAATAGCGCCGTTTTTGTGAAAAGTCACCTCAAAGGTGCTGTACATACTTCCGACTACAAACTAGAAAAATCATTATTTATTTATTTATTTATTGACGCCCTATTGGGCTTTTACATATAAAAAACAAATTTCATTTATAACAACAGTATAACACAAATGTAAAAAGATTACAAAATATACAAATAAAACATAAACTCAATGTAAAATAATAGGAATACATCTAATGCTAATTCCTCATGGATGACTTTAGAGAACTCGAATGTATAACAATTCATATCTACGAGCAAAAAAAACATTAAAAATAATCAAAACACATTATTTTTTACTTAATTACTCGTTGTATGCGTTTGAAATAAGAACAATAAAAAAAACAATAAACAAAAGAGAATCAAAATAAAATGATTTCTCATTCATTATTTACATCTAAAAAGTGGTGGACTAATTTGGCTTTAAATGAATCGAAATTTAAATTAAAAATGTCAGCGACATCAGTTAGTTCATTGCCCAACCGGTGTATTCTTTTCATCACAGAATTCGTAGCGAAGTTATTGTTGTAAAATAAAATATTTCGTCTAGTATATTTTGGAGGTATATGTAAGGATAACAAGTCTATAGCGTCAGGGCAGTCCAACCTTGAATGAACAATTTTATACAATAAAAGGAGATCAACTATTTTTCGCCTTTCAGATAATTTCGATAAGTTAAGTTTACTGCGTAAATTGACACACTTGATTTCAATAATAGGAATACCAATTTTGAAATTAATAAAACGTAAAAATTTATTTTGAATTTTTTTAATTTGAAAACAATGAGAGTTGAAATGAGGACACCAAATGCAATTGTATTCAACCTGACTTCTAACCAAAGACATGTATAGTAATTTTATGGTTTTTATGTTATTAAAGTCTTTAGCGATTCTGAGGATAAATCCAAGCATTTGTAATCTCTTACTGGTGCTAAATAATGTGATTCAAGAAGGGTAATTTGGAGTTAAAGATAACGCCAAGGTCGTTGAATTCAAAGACTCTTTTTAGAGTGGCATTGTTAATTGTATAGTCGAATAGTAAAGGGGTTTTAGATCTATGAAAACTGATCGTTTAGCATTATTTATTGATATTAAGATATAATTTGTTTGCGATGCACCATTCATAAAGTTTATTTAAGTTCATTTGTAGAGTTAAACAATCAGAAGAATTTTTAATCGATTTAAACATCTTTAGATCGTCGGCAAATAGATTATAGATAGAAATTATAATAAAAATTTGCAACCACCGGTTCAAACTCGTAGATCTCTGATGTGAAGCTGTTTTAAGCAATATTTTTGTTTGACTTTGTCCGAAATTCAATAGTAAGTAATTAAAAAATATCATGTTATGTTATACTAATTGACACCGAAAAAAAAAACCTATGCAGTGAACATTTTTACATTTGGTTCAAACAGGTAGAAATGACACTACAATTATTTCCTAAAGCTATTACACATCTCAACTTCAGAGTTTATCTGGCATTTAAACTTCAAACTACGAAATCAGTATATCTTTTTGAAAACGTTGCTCCAATTCGATTCAGCACAAACGGATTGAAGAAATTCATCAGTGTGTGTGCAATTGAAATTTCGGCAGCAGCCATCCGAATATTGCTCGAGGAACGTTGGCGCGGATTAAGAAATAAATCTGCAGTTCAAGAGGTGAGGTTTATGGGTACAAATTAAACTGGGGCGTGGATCGTTGGAGAACGTAGACGGCGCTCAGCTGCAGTTAGGATGTTCGAGATCTCGTTGAAAAATCGTATGTAGGTAACGGATTTCATTACTTGTTTTATGTTCAAACTGATTTTCGTTTGCAAGAATTGAACAGCTCAATAAATAGATTGTTGATAAGAAGATCGAACAATCAAATACTGTTAATGTTTTTTAAGATACTAAAAAAAAAACTGTACACGGATGGTCCATAAAATTTTAAAATGTCATGGAAAGTTCTCGTTTGTCAGAAGTACAACCACTAACTTGCAACATTTAATGTAATCATTATATCATCATATCACTTCTTTCACTATGTGCTATTCGGGAATAAGAGAGAACAACGCCTAAACATTTCCCTGGGACTAAACAAACTGGAACAAACAGATGTCGCAAAGTATCTAGAACTTTTAATTGACTCACGGCTTACATGGGAAAATCATTTTGACCATGTTAAATCAAAGATTGGTCCGGTGACCGGTGTAATGTACAGACTACGTAGATTGCTTCCCACAGCCATACTGCGATCATTGTACTATGCTATGATTCACTCCCACTTGGCATACCTTTCGGGTATCTGGGGTTTTGCTACCAAAAAATTGATATCGGAGGTGCAAATAATCCAAAATAGAGCCATACGTAACATTTTTGGCTTGCCATGGGATACACATGTTAAAGATATTTACCGTCACGCACTTGTATTACCATTTAAGATTGTTCCTAGCTTTGAGATAACAAACACCATCTTAAATATTATTCAGTGCAATACCCACACAAATATAAAACTGAACTATAACAACGACGTTCATCAATATAATACATGACAACACAACAAACTACATATATCAAAAATACACTCAACAAAGTTCGGACTGAAATCATTAGAATACATTGCCTACACTAACTATAACAAATTGCCTGAAGAATTAAGACAGGTAGGTATATCGGTATATGCCACTAACAAATCTTGAAACGATATATTGAAATCCTATTTTTTCAAATGTTATTTGGAAAGCGAGTCATAAGTAGGTACAAACTCTCTTCTGATAGCTATCCTGACCATGGCCTGCTGCCCCGGTTTCCTGCATCAGACCACCAGCTGTGAGTTAAGCCTCAATTCCCCTCTTAATTAATGTGTCCCACAGTAATTCGCGGTTCAACCAACCACATTCTCGGAGAGATTTGAGAGACCCCTTCGTTAGGAAATACCTAGTTAGGCATTGTGTTATTTTGTGACTTATATTGTGTTTTGCAAGATGTTGTAATTGTGTATACCTGGCAATATAGTTATGTTTCACCCAACTTCCTCTTTCATTTGATGGGATCACACGTGGGCGGGTTTGGCAATTACCAATGTACCATTTAAACCTAGTTACCTACGACCTTGACGAGGAGAGGATTCCTGCCTGCTGACGACTTGAGCTAGCCGAGAGCAAAGGGTAGGTGCCCCCCCCCCCCTTGGGACCGCTACAATACCTACATTCGAAAAGTATTCATTTTCAATGTATGTCTAGAAATATTTAAGTAATTTGGATAAATAAAATGGATATAGCAGATTTTAATACTGACTTCGTGATTTATATGGAATATAGAGGCTTTTGAAACTCAACTGACCTAAGGGGCGTGTTTCTACACCCACTACCTTGGCAAAATAACTGCTCGTGATTGGTTGAATTCTGATATAGTGGATTTTGATTGAAACTTCTTGAATGATATAGCGTGATTTGTTTCTCACTTCAGTTTTAACATGGTTTTTGGTCGTGATAATGGAGGTTTAGAAACTCAATTTTAGGTTAGTCTTATTCCTCGCAAAAATGTGAACCAGATGTCATACTCAGATCATTTTGACAAAAAATTGAATATAGCGGGAATTGAAATTATAGGACTCATTTAATCATACGTTTTAAAAACGTCTACCAACAAATTAGGTTGAAAAAATGTGCACATTTAATTATTTCTTTATTATTTTGGTTTACTTACAAGAATTTTAACACTACACGTGGTAGCTTATCTGCCGGTTCTTCCGTTTTTTTTTTAATAATAAATATAATGCATGATAACTTTTTTGCAAATTTAGTTGAATTTAATTTCACGAGAATGTCTAAATATTCAAACCATTCTAATAATAGCCGTGAAATAATAAATATTTTACTGCTAACTCATTCTCTCGCAGGCTAAATCCTATAGATTAATGTGTTTGTCTCTTTTTAGTGCGTCATTTTCGTTTCATCCGAGTTTCAAATCACAATAATAATAATAATAATATTTGGATGATTTATATAGCGCCGTTTTTGTGAAAAATCACCTCAAGGGCGCTGTACAAACTTATAATACATTTCTAAAATCTAAAAAACTACAAGCTAGGCAAACAATTATAAACAACTTATGGCTAAAAATTGCATACATCGGTTCATTGATCACCGATACGAAAATATGTGTACAATATTTTGACCAATGAACGCGATGCTGCCTAAAATTTAATGAAAACAGGACCATACTTACCTGGGAGGTCGCTTGAAATTAACACTGTATATTGTCCATTTAAAGAAATTTAGATAGAGTTCGCACGCAGAGGACATTATTGTGAACACATGTTATTTAATCCTGAAAAATATTTTAATATTAATATGTAATGTATTCTTTGACGAGTGTATTTTGGAAAGTAAAAGCAACATATAAAGGTGGGAGGTGCAGTAGTACCAATAAGGATTTGATCTTTCTAAATGTGATTCGTCAAGTGACAGATTGATGTGAAAGGAATCGAGTAATTTTAATTCAGTAAGAAAAGTGTGATTAAGACATATCATAGACAATACAAGTATGATACTCTCAAATAGGTATATTTAAATTACGGGTATGAGAGCCCAAAAAGGAAGGTTTTTAGTTTGGACCTAAACTCTGTTGGGCTTGTTATGCATCTTAATTCCGGAGGGAGTCTATTCCAAGCCTTAGGCCCAGATACTCCGAAAGCACGATCTCCAAACATAGTATTTGGCTTTCGTTTAGGTTCTATTAGTCTGCCTTTAGCAGATGAAGTTGCTGATCTAAGGGTTAATTGTCTCGGACCGGTATTTTCCGGGACGCATAATTCGGAGATGTAAGGTGGGGTCATTTCGTAGATTGATTTAAAAACCATCCAGCACAATTTGTACTGGATTCTCTCAGGGCACTTGAGCCAGTGAAGGTTACGAAGGTGTTCTGAAATATGCGAATATTTAGAAACCCCAGTTATGAGCCTTGCCGCTGCATTAAACACGGATTGAAGTTTGTCAATTTGATATTTGGGAAGACTAGCGTAGATGCCGTTACAGTAATCGAGCCGCGAGACTACGTAAGAGTTAATTAATAGTTTTGTCGCCTCTGTAGGAAGGTTTCTTCGAACTGACTTGAGTTGTCACAATGGTTCTAAAGAAGTTTCATTTCAAAAAGTGGGATGACCAAGTTAATCAGATACTTTATTTGAACCACGTCAGGGGTCAGAATAATAGAAGTGCATGTGTGAGACGATGTATGAATGAGAACGAGGCAAGGAGTGTGTGCCAAGACCGAGTTGTTTGGCGGTCCATCCTCTTTGCCTATCCCTGCGGAGAAACGCCGTGATAGTTAGTTAGTGAAGGATGATTTTCTCAATATTTTTGTCGTAGAATTCCACTGCACCTTTTCCTTTACATTTGGTAATCATATTGATACTTATGGTTTCTTCTTCGGAGTCGCTGATGTTGTTTACTTTCTCCTGTTCATTTTGGTGTGGTTTGAAGATTGTATATCGATTTTACAAAAATAAAAACGTTTTTTTTTTCATTTTATAGGATTTGAACCCAGGTCATCTGAATGTCCGGCCACTAGATTCGCGAGGCGCTTTACGCCGCTGGACTATGGGAGGCTTGCGCGAGACCGTATTATATTAGAACCAAGTACCTACCCGTGAAATAATAAATTTTAATGACGCACTTCCGTTTCATGAAGTTACAAATCATTGACGGTGCTAAAGAAGTTTCTCTTCAAAATTAAAATGTGTACATAATTATAGTAAATCCCTGAGAAATAGTAAGGATGCTGGCGAATTCTTGAATTATTGTTTTATATTGTCTTGTTTTTACTGTATGTATCTGTGTGTTCTCCTAAATAAAATGAATAAATGATTATTTATAAAGTAAAGTAAATACGTACACTACACATACAAAGTGTTTATAATGTAATTGAGATTAAAACTCACAATTCAACCTTTTCTTTTTTATGGTATGTTTTTGTATAATTAAATACAAGTGTGTGCTGAAAACACCCCTTAATTGTAACCAGTCTTCCGGAAATTGTAGGCATCTGAAACAAAACCAAACATATTCACAAAATTAAAACATTTCACTAAATTTCAAAGTTATCATTTAAGTTCTGTGAAAGTTCTATTCAAGTTCTGTTATTATTTCGTCATGGGCCGGTTGTATCTCAGTACTAAAGTACCAACAGAACTTGAATATTAACTTTGAAATTTGACAAATAATTCACATTCCGTGAAACAAGCCATCCTTAATCTTTACGAGTTTGTGATCGTTG
Organism: Limnephilus rhombicus; assembly: GCA_929108145.2. NCBI lineage: Eukaryota > Metazoa > Arthropoda > Insecta > Trichoptera > Limnephilidae > Limnephilus > Limnephilus rhombicus. The sequence goes on along the minus strand of OV815272.1, from coordinate 14,926,312 downwards.
GCAGCTTTGGTGATCTGCGGTATACTAAATATTTTTGATTTTTCTCCATTTTTAACCCTCATCCGAGTTACAAAAAATGAATAAAAAGTTTACTGAAAGTTCTTTTCAAATCTGAGCTGAGTCGGCCAATTGGTTATCGAAATACCATGGTAGCCAATTATTTGTAGAAAACTTTTAAAGTTTTTGTTCCATTTGATGACTTGATTTTGTACATTAATTTGAGTTAATCAGCCAACCCAGTACTATGCAGCTCCTTTATCTCGCTAGTAAAATAGATTATGGTGATGATATGTGTTCCCCTTATGTTACTGTTGCCGTTTCCTTATCACTACTCGTCAGCCACTCGCGTAGTTGCGTTTTAGCATTACAGCCACATACTTCTTATAAGTTCTAAAACACCGCCGATTTGACAAATATTGCTTATCGATTTGGATAGGCGGATTTAAGAATTTTTTTCTTAGATGAGATTTAAGGTGACATAATAATAAACCGCCGCAGTTCCAACGGGTCAAAATACTTTAAATAATTTAAGTATGATCGACATGTAAGAAAATCTTAAGGATAACCGCAACGTGTCCCGGGGAGTTCACACGTCGCTTGAGGAGCGTGTTCGAGTATTTTTAGTTCGTGGAGAATGTGTCTGTTCCGATTCTTTTGATAATAGCTACCTGCCAGCCGAGTCCGATGTGGAATCGAAAGTTATTGAGGTAATCCTGTCGATTATGCGCCAGGATCGAGAGATCCTTACAACCATCCATCTTGTTGACTCCCGAGAAAATTGTCTTTCTCGCCCCAAAGGTTTATGGAACCGTTGTTACGGATGGGACACGTGGAAGCCTGGTATCTCTGAGGTTTCGGAGGCCTATTGAAGCAGCTCTTGGACCTATACCGTGGAAGGATGACCTTGGCTTTCCCCTGATGTCGAGTTCGCGCCACGGCATTCAAAAACGACTATTTCAATTCCTAGACAACAATACCAAATTAAATAAATTTATGGCGTTAATTTCCGAACCTACCACAGAGCTAAAATTTAGGACTAAATCATTGTAATCTAAACCACTTAGAAACAACAAATATTGAAGAGCACGAAGAGGGGTTTCCACTTAAATATAAAAGCATAAATTTCAACGAAAAGAGAAAACCGACATTATAATAGATGACCATTATTATCATTACCCATATTTGTTACCCGCTGGTTTATAGTACATCTACCTACGAAATATGTTAACATAACCCTCCGCGTGCCTGGTAGGGTCTGACAAACCCAGGCCCTTTAGAATAGCTGCAACTATTAAAAATATTACACGACAATATTATACGTTTCAGTAGTCACTCTAGCATTACATGAAGAAAATTTATTTCTATCCATGCTGCCCTCGGAACAATGCGTCGTCAAAGTCCGTGCGGGTCTCACATTTGCTAGTAGGCATACGAAATACTTAGTTTGTATGTAGCTATCATGTTAAATTCGTTTTTTTTAAAACTTTATTTTCACTAAACAAAGTCTTCGAAAAACTGCAGACGATATTGAAGCATTTATAATTGAAGAAACCCAAAATGTTTCCAAATAAAATGATAGTTTGATTCACTTAGATTTCCTTCAATTTGCGAGGCGTGCATGGGTACCGCCGCCCCGGGAACCATTTATTGGATAACCAACACCTCTGCCATATGTAGCATACTTAGCAGGGTTGCCCGTGTTCATGGAGTGGCCGTGTTCATGGGGTGAGGTTTTTTCGGGTCTTTGCGACGATTGCGTCTGCCTACCAGCTGTGTGGCAGGCCGGATCAAGAGAGAATGGTTGGGGGAGTCTCTTTGACTTCTCCAGCTGTACTCTCTCGGAATATCGCTTTGCACCGTAATGGGAGAGATGGAATCATAATATGTCTGTTACTCCTGGACGCACTGACCCCCCGGATCCTACCCACCTCTCATTTTCCCTACCAACCCCAGATCGAAAGTGAAAAAAATATTATTTGTTCTTAAAAAAAATCACCTGAATAAATTTAGTAATTTACCTACCCTTTTCCTTTCCAGAACTTTCCTTCCTTTCCTAAAAATGCCCTCCACACAGCATCCCCAAAGATGACATAGGCACTGAGGGAAATTATTTTCCTCGGGGCCTCCTGTGTGGGGCTAATGTAAAAAAAAAACATTCTGACACGAATTTTTTTTACATGTACTGGTGATTGCCAACCAACTTCCTGATGTAAATACAGGTGTAAAACAAAATAACCCAAAATATCGCAAGACAAAGTATGTATGTCACTCTTGCAGTACAAATATTTGGTTAGAGCACTCAATTCTCTCCTGCCAAAATGTGCCATTTTCCAAGCCAAAAATTACATCGACTAAAATGAAATTAAAATTAAAATCGCCTTAACACCAAAATTACTTTTCAATTCAAATATTGAAAAATGGATCCCGTTTATACAAAATATAACAACTATTATTAAAATTATGTTTTTATTATATTTCAAGTTCTACGCGATCATAAAAAAAGAGTTTCAATTTTGTTAGATAAAAATTGGAGGGTATTTTTTGGTTCATGAATGGTAGGCAATTAAGAAAAAGAAAATAACAAAGATTAATTTGCACAAATTTAAAAAAAAAAACGACTAAGTATCGCTGGGTCTCTTAGACCCTACCAGGCCCCCTAGCATGGTCGATCGATATAGGTTTTATCGAAGATGTCGGTAACTTGTCATCGCTCCCGAGCACGACTGCAGGCCACTAATGAACAAACAACAGTTTACGTCAAATAAATTAGGAACCCTTAGTCGTTGTGAACTATTGTTTGTTCGTTAGCGGCCTGCAGTCGTGCTCGGGAGCGATGACAAGTTACCGACATTTTCGATAAAACCTATATTGATCAACCATGCTAGGACCCCAGGCATAAGTAGTGATATAATTTCACCAGGCATGAGGAGGGTTAAGTTAGATCCTTGTACGAGTGGGTCGCAAATGTGGATGAAACATTTTGATATTCCACAATCACAGTTTCCCACAAGATCCAGAAAGACATAATACGTAAACATTACTCGTAACTGCTAAATTATTTTAGGTTAAGGGTCCCAATTCGCGGGGCAATTTTAGTGCCCAACTTACAAGGGTCCCCCCTTGGAGGATACGTACACTCCATATTAAAGTCCACAGCGCGTAATAAACCCTTAAATAATGGCCAGAGATACGTATCATCGTCCTTGTAAGGATTATGAATTGTGTACTAAATCTTCTCCCACTTAATTACCTCTTCCTTAAATATTACACATTGTATTTAACATGGAGATGTGGTGCGTTTTCACTGAAGTCTTGGTCGCCGAAAATCCGAAATTTCTGATAGATTTAAATAGTCTCTATTGTCTTATATCGGGAACCCATCATTTTACCATTTCGTAAGTTGTAAAATTTATACGTTTTGGATATGTAAACGTTATCCTTTTAAGAGGGTTTCTATTTAAGTGTGTTGTAGAATATGAATTGCGCAACAATAAACTAATGGGTTCAATTGTATATAATATACTATACATACCACCAGAACATAGATGCAGCAATTAATAAATATACGAAATGAGTCCCATATTATATTGGGGTCATTTTGCAAAGCTCAATGTATTTTTCGTAATAACGATCTAAAAGTAAATTCCTCCCCCAAATTATTGCCATAAAGACAAATAATAAATTGTGTTTTCTAAAACAGTAGGTATATGAATGCAACTCGATGTTTGTGTTTTCGTTCGAGAAAAAATGTATTTATGAGTTTGGTCAAATTCAGTATTTGAAATTTTACTGAGAAGTTAAGTTAGTTTTTACAGATATCATAATATATTTTGGTATTAACTTTACCATCCAAATACGTTTCTTTGTATGTTGTTATAAATAAAAACATCAAAAGTAATTTTATTTATTTTTTTATTTATTAAGAGGGCATTACCAGAGAAAACCAGAAATATGTCATTTTCAAATCAGATTTTAGACGTATTGACTCTTTTCCGCAAAAAATTATAATTGGATTTCGAAAGATTGTTCTTTTATCTAGCATTCGCATGTAATAAATTTTGAGAGATTTTTAAATTTTTCGTTTAATTAGGTTATTCCATAGGTCGTTGGCAGATTTGTTAAATTTTCAAAAAAGATTTTGTATTATACCACACCCATTTTAAATAATATAATCACGCAGTAAAATAAATCAATACATTATCTAGCAAACGCATGTTTTAGAATTTTAATTTTAGTTTCAATAAAATCATTAAAAAATATGTACGTACATGTGTTTCTTGGCGAAAATTGGTCCATTTGTGTATGTATTTGCGCACTTACCAAATAATATATTTCAGATTTTTTTAACATTCTTATTAAATTTAGACATTATTGAAAAATGATAAATACTTATAATGAAAAAATAATTACAAAAGGACATTATTTTAATAGTTTTATCATCACGCCTTTCAGCATTTTTGGATGAAGGTATAAATTAGCTAATTTGGATTGAAATAAATTCGATATTGAGTAATAATTTTAAAAAGCTGGTACGGAGAATAATTAATCTTTCTCATTGTAACCGCCCTGCACGATCGTAAGAACAACTTTCGACGAAATGTGGATTTTGGTCCGCTGGCTGGTTAAACGCTCTTAAATTGAATATAATTACATCTAATACAATATAAGATATGGGTAGTCCCACAAAGCTTTGACAGATCAGCTTGTCTGTAGGTTCTACCATTTAATTTTTTTACATAACACACTTTAGCTTAAGTTACAATATTAATACCTAATATAAGATTTAGTATAGATAAACGCGTTGTTCATTTATTAACCACTTATTTGTCAGTTTAGGGCACGGTTCCTCATTATTTTTTAAATTAATGTTTTGATTCAATTTAATATAAATCAACGTTATCATATATTCGAGCATTCTGCTACCATACTTATTTGATATTCGTGGTATTTTTAGGCCTTTATTTTTGGTAAATCTTGTTGTGTGGCTATGCACCAATAAATTTTTATACGCGCTTTCTCCCGAATTATCCATAATTATAATGTACCAGAGAAGCCCTTTAATTGGAAGTAGGCCCTCAGACCAAAACAGTAATTTTAAGTTATTTCTTTGTTTGTGAATGCTAGGTTTAACAATTTTTTTAATTATAGTAGTTTGTAAATTTTGAATGTATTTAATATTAATTTTGCTCAAGTGTCCCCAAGTTCGAATTCCATATCTAAGTATGGATTCGACCATAAAATGATATATAAGTTTGAGAGTGCATCGAGGCAACACAAATTTTAATTTATAAAAATTACTCGCCAAACATCGGAACTGCAAATCGTATCTATCTAAATTGGTTCAAATTGCAAAAGCGGGATATCACAAACAGCCATTTCGAAATTCAATACGTTTACAATACAAATCTATTATTTCTTCTCATCGTGCAAGTTAGATGAAAATGTAAACGTCCTACTTTTGCAAAAAGCAATTTCGAAAATGCTGTATAAAAAATACATCGAAAACCATTATAAAATTTTACGAAACGTAAATACGTTGCATAAAATGTATGTAATGTATATTATAATCATTTAGTAAACCATTTTAAACATTTCCAACTCTATAAAATTGTTTTCAACCCTTTCCCTTTTTGATTTTCGACGCATCTGAAATAACAGGTATTAAATTGAATCCCTGCGACATACCCGTCAATCGCAAATCTTCCCGTCAATAAGGAAGGCGACGACAGATTTTCTACCTTTTGCAACGGGGATGAAGACGTCAGCCTGGCTCAACCTGGCGTCTTTTCACCCCCATTTTTAATATCGCCTGAGCTATATCGAGGTTAGGTTGACAATACACCTAGACGAAGAGTGACGTAGTAAAATACTGGGTAGAGCTTCGAACATCTCTCAATTTATTTTTTCAGGACTTTTTAATATCGTGAAGGATATTTTGAATGATAATATCACATTTGAAGTTGATGGACGTCCCATTTAACTTATCTACAAGACTGAAATCTTCCTGTTTGAAGCTGCAATATCCTCCGATCTGCGGGAGTCAGAAATTTACATTGATTTTTTTGCCTGTAATTTCCAGGACAACCCAACTATTTTTAGCTCTCAGTCATTTTAATCAGCTTATAGTTTTGATTTCTTAATCTACCAAAAAATAAGACATAAACCAGTTTATACAATTGATTTTATTTTTTTAATAATAAAAATATTCCGAAAAAAGGTTCTAGTAAATTCGGCGAAGCCAGGAAGTAGATGCATAAATAAGTACCTGAAAATAAAATTTATTTATTTTAAAATGTTCGGATATAGTGTTAATAGGTACTACAGGAACACCGGTCCAACGAAAATTATACATGAGATTAAAATAACAAAAATGAACAAAAATACAAGAGATACAGCAACAGCTATTTATTATTTTAAATAAATTGATGAATGAATATATGGTAGGTATATACGTGTGAATTACTGTTAAAATTCATTTGCCAATATTTACTCAAAGTGAGCATCAAATACCAATAACATTATTTGAATTTATTTATTATGATGTTTAAATTATTATTACTAATATTATTTTGAATTCCTTTTACAAAAATGAAGCCAAATGATGAGTCCACAAACTAATTGATAAAAAAATTATGCGGGCTTTATAAAACCTCGGTTTGGAAAATCCCTTTGAAACACCTTGAATGATTAAAAAAAATCCTCTGAGACAAAGTAAAGAACACAAGTTTCGCAATGTTTGTAGCTACATTCTTTTTATTAGTATAGCCAAGAAAGAAAGAAATCAGGACCAATTTTCCCAAAATTACAATTTGAAATTCTCTCCTTTTAATTAACTCGGTTAACGGCTCTGAGCTTGTTCTGAATTTGAAAAATAAAGTAGCCGGGAGCCAGGGGTAGTAACGTACTTGGTTCATAGAGCATATTCACTGTCCGAAGTTAGAATCAAGAAGTTTCCAGCTAAGGATGAAAGAGATATTAAAATAAGTGACATTTTGTAGCAAACTGTTAACAGTTCGATATTCGCCATGGTAAGATTATCAACAACATTATTATCATTGAAGTGAAACTTCTTTAGACCCGTTAGCGATTTGAAATTTGGATGAAACGGATATGCGCAATTTTTTTTTATTTGACGGTCCTCGGTTCTAATACTCGTAATGCGGTAAATTCACGACTACACACGAGCTTCCAATAGCGCCGCGGTATGAAGCGCCCGACTCTCAGCGCCCAGAGAGACACTCAGCGAACGGGGGTTCGAAACCTACCAAATCCAAAAAAAATCAATATCCAATATTAGAACCAATTTAAAATACACAGGCAAAAGAAAAGAAAGATATATCTAGCGACTTTCTAGTTTCACTTCAACTGCGTGTGAATTGCACACTTTGATCTATTTTGTAATAGGTACTACACTATTTTCTTCGTTGATATACGTAGATTAAAACCTTTGTACTATTAAAATCAGAAGTACATTGTAAGGGCCACTTTTTATTTGTGATGCTACCGTGGTTACCTGTATCATGCTATTGCTACACAGCAGAGGGCCGCATAAAGCATGGCAATACGCATCTAGTTTAAACACCTTATTCCAGTCTTTTGCATCATCAATAGCGTTAATAGTAGCTAAAATGAGAATAATGAATCGTTGATGTTTTATATTTTTGAATGTAGCTATTACTTTGTGGTTATCCATTATAGAAAAATGAAACAATACAACTTTGTATAAACCACTTATATAATGTGCAAATCCGACCGGTTTCGGAACAAACGTTCCTTCGTCAGGAAAAGCTGTGTTTTTTTAAAACTATGGTTATTTTGAAATATCATTGAAAATAACCATAGTTTTGAAAAAAACACAAGGATAAATATTCTTCATATTAATCATAAAGGAAAACGTTTAGATAACTTAGAAGCTTTGGAAATTAAAAAATCCCTTAAAAATAATGAATCTGTTATCAACAAACAAAAAATATTGTCATATGGCCCAATCATGGATTTGTTCCCCCACCCACCCACTCTACACTAATACCTACCCACCCAATCTACATTATTAACTAGCAACGGCTCCACCCCTACCATAATAAAACATTGTTCTAAACTGTCAAATTAGTATAAGCTTTCCCTGACGAAGGAACGTTTGTTCCGAAACCGGTCGGATTTGCACATTATATAAGTGGTTCATACAAAGTTGTATTGTTTCATTTTTCGTTGATATTTTATTTAGAAATTCTTGAATTATATTATGCTATGAATAATAACCACTCCAAATATTGTAAGAGAGCCAAACTAGGACGACCACTTTGTAGAAGAAGTCTTTTTAGACGCAAGTATTTCTTTGTTTGATTTCTGCTAAACTATTCATGACAAAATAAATTAGCTCTAAATACTTGATAACATTATGATTCAGTCTTTCAAATTGTAATGCATCTTTAAAACTCTTGATACAAGTACCTAATTATATGCGTATACACAATTATTATTTGTCCCATTTCCAAGTTTGATAATTTTGACTAACGGCAGTTTAGAAACGAGCCAGCGATATTTAAATCTTATTGCCTTACTGCCTGCCTCGTCCCTTGTTACAAAATAAATTACTTCGTTTCCTTCTGGTGTGCCACAGGGATCAATCCTGGCCTCACTGTTGTTTACAATATGTGCTTTTTATCAATAGCGTTACAAAAATGTTTTTAAGATCCATGCTGTTTTCGTTTTCCGAAAGAATCTGTACAGCGACTGTGGCGACGATGTTAGGAAACGGCTTTTTATATACATCGTTTCTGCTATACGCATTATCTGAGATGTACATACAATAGTCAGCAGGGCAGCGGGACAAGTCGAGAGTTTACTACTTCTTCAAAATCAAAGATTCTCTAGTACCTCTACAATGTTTACCCAAGGAAGGGTGCACTATTTCCCTACTTGCTTCACCATCAATGTCCAGCTTTTAAGGCAGGACCCGGAACTCAACCAGCGTCATACATAATATCTTTAAGGTAGGTTGGGTATTGCACCATACATCCAGCCCAGCTGGAATACAAACTTACCCATTCAATATCAGAGTTCTTCTTTAGGCACATGAAGGAAAAAATAATATCGTTTGATTTTGTGAAACAAAATTGCCCCGTATTTTGCTTATCGCCTGTAGGGGATATTTCTTATATATATTTTATTTATTGTTTCTTTACACTGCAGGTAAAAATGTTTACAATACAATTAGTTACCTCACTAGGACAAGCCTGTGTTGAGGTTAACAATAATTATACAAGTTAACAAAATAACACAAAATTATACAGATTTTGAAAGAACACTATTGTTGTATTTCTTACAGATTGAGATTCGATTATGGGTACCTACTGGTACCTACTAAACTGATGGCGCTAGGTAGTGTATTAATGTAGACTTTTAGGGTGACCATAGTTTTGAGATCTGATTTAAAATAAAATAAAATAAAGTTTTTTTTTTGTTTTTGTTTTTGTTTTTAAGGATTAAGTTGTGAATAATAAATATATGTATACAATTTAACATGCTATAGATTTGGCAAGAGGAAGATGAATAAAAACGGTTTAAACAAAAAAAATATTATTTTAGCTTATTATTATAAACATACTCATTTAGCTAATAATTTAGAAAGGACAAAGTAGAGAAAATCAATTGGCAATCCTCGACTAACACAAATAATTTAAGATCCTTTTTAAAAGTGTACCAGGAATTAGATGACTTTATATGTTCTGGAAGGCTATTAAATAAGAGTGGAGCTTGAAAAAAATAATTTCTTTAACCAAAAGAAGATTTAGTTTGAATTGCCATAATCAGACCAAAGCCAATTCTCGTAGTACGAATATGCTGTGTTCTTTTTGCAAAATTAATATTATTAAAAAAATCAACAAAGCGTTTGTGTAATACATAACTGTCTTACGTTCATTACATTATATTCCTTAAAAAGTAAATGAGTTGGATATTTAATTTTTTTCTTGAACATAACTTGAGGAATCATTTTTTGGGCAATATTAAGTGGTTCTATATAAGTCTTTGGGCAGGATCCCCAGCACACAATATTATAAAAAAGCAGAGACTGGATTATTGCAAAATAAACAGTTTTTAATTTTTCTTTGTCTAGTATATGTCTCAGTTCTTTAAAGATATAGGTAAGTCTCCTAGTATTATTTACTAACATATTAATATGATCATTCCATTTCAAAAATTTATCTATTTTTACACCAAGGTATTTGATGTTGACTACATTTTCTAAAGGGTTGCAGTTACATGTTTGAAAACAATTGTGAATAATCAAGTTGTGAGTTTCAGAAGGCTGACTTTTACTTGAATTGCTAAAAGTGATAAATTTGGTTTTTTGTGCATTCAAAGTTAATATATTATTGTTTAACCAGCTATTTACCACTTTTAAACTTATATTACTTTTGTTGAAAGTTTCATTCCAAGTTTTACCCTCAAATATTAAGGCAGTGTCATCTGCAAAACTAACAATGTTACCATATAAAACTGAAAAATCTCTCGAACGGTAAACATTTGTCTTGATCGGTCAATTGTACCACAACCAAGAAATTCATGGTCATTGAAAAAATCAGTTTGAAACATAATTTCCATCATGAACTGCGGAGCTTTGTTCGCCATTTTGTTTAATCTATATTTTTATTTTTATTTTTATTTTAACTTTATGAGTAAAACCTCAAATTGTAATATTTAATTAAATGAAGACAATATAAGCGAACCTCAATCGAAAATCTGAAAACAGAAAAATCAGAAAAAGATATTGACACATCTGGGACAATATGATGTGTCAATATCTTTTTCTGATTTTTCTCTTTTCAGATTTTCGATTGAGGTTCGCTTATATTGTCTTCATTTAATTAAAAATATATTTTTATTGTTCAGTAAAAACAAAATATACTTAATAACGAGACACGGACGCGCGATTTACGAGCAAATAATGTGTAATGTGTGATTAATATGCAAAAAAAAAATAGTTGAAGATAATATTGTTGATTCTAAAATTTGAAATCTGAGATTGACAAATATGACGGTTTGACAGAAGGTGGCAATAGCGAAATTGGTTAACGCGCACGTCCCGGTTAGACGAGAGGTCTGATTGTTATTGTTATCCTCTTCTTCAATGATATATTAATTACATCGATGGAAATAACCTTCAAAAGTTATAAAAAAAGAGTTTCTCTCATAAAAATTAAAATAAAAAAAAACACTAATAATTATTGTCTAAAGTGTTGAAATAATTGTCAATTATTAAAAAATATTGTTATATATGGAAACATTCTATATTATTTGGAGGCAAAAGTGCGGTATGAAAAGGATAAATAAATAATAGATTGATCTTTTCCCTGTTGCATTAACATCTCTACAATCTAAGATAAATACCCATCCCCATGGTGGCTATGGTGGCCAAGGGATGATGGGACGGGGGGCTATCCTTCGTTAGCAGTTAGCCGATGATATGGACAATGGAAACTAGGCTTGTGATTAGGAGGGGACTCCTTGTAATTTGCTCCACCCTAGTAGAATTCCCTTTACCACGGTATCGTTTGTACGGAGCATTCTCTGGACACAGTTTCGTTTGGTGCCCACTTTGTTCTATGTGCTTTGGTACTTGCCAAATAAATGTTAGCTAATTCAATTCAAGAAAGATTGTATCAAATATTATTTATTTATATATTTGAAAAGGTTTATATTTATAATGTAATATATTAAAATTAACCCCTGTGATCTAGACAATATAAAAATATTGTTTTAATTACAAACTCATACAAATGAGAGATTTTTTAAAAATATTACCGCTTTACAATCAATTTCACACCTTTGAATGACAATGATAAACTTTTAAATGCAAAGGAAAAGCTCGAAGTTCTCTCTTTCTAAAACTGTTTATATTGTATTTCTGAAGAAAATAAAACAAAAAAACCTAGGACGTGTTAGTTGATCACAGATGAACCACAATGCGATTGAAGAGTTTTTGATGTTGACAATAGAGCACTAAAAGGCCCAATTTCAATACAATCGCACACGTTTGAGTAGTATTGATATTTAACAAGATTTTTTTACCGAAACCGGATCTTCGGTAGCTGTCTCAGTTTCGGCCGAAACCGAAACCGAAACTTTTTTATACATGTTAAAAATCTATTGTTTACTGAAATTTGGCTAATTTTTTACACTAAGATATACAAAAAGTTAACACGTGTTAAATGAAATTAAACAAAAAAGAACAATAATTGAAGTACGTTAAAATTTTTTGTTTTTGATTTTACTAAAAATTAACAAACATGTTAACTACTTCTTGGAACAAAAATTTGTCAATAATCAACACTTATGTACATTATAAAGGAGGGACCTCATTAATTGAGTATTTTAATTAAAATTGCGTTTACAATCACAACATTCTCAAGACAAAATTTCTCATTTATCGAGATCTTTTGCAAGCCGAAGGTTTGGCAGAAAATCTGGCGAAACCGAAACTGATGTCGAAACTAGATTTTTTTGCCGAAATTTGCCAAAACCAAAATTGAAACCGAACCTTCGGCGGTCATTAGTATTGAGTACCTACGTATTTAAAATAATAATAATAATCACCCGATAATTTGTGAAGTGCCAGTTTTGTGAAAAAAAAAATTCGATAATTTATGTAATACCGTTTTCGTAAAAAATCCCTTCAAGGGTGGGGGCGCTGATAAAGGTATATTTCGAAATTAAATTAATGGGATTCATTGAAGCGTACAAAAAATACGCGTTTTCTGTTCATGGGTATTTAAAAAATGAAAAATCTCTCGAACGGTAAGAATTAGACATCTGATCGGTCAATTGTAACGCAATCAAGAAATTCATGGTCATTAAAAGCATTTCAGTTTGAAACATAATTTCCATAATGAGCTGTGTAGCCTTGTTCGCCATGTCGTTTGATCCATATTTTATATTGCTCAGTAATAAAAACGATGGACATCGGAAAATTGTCGAGACACGGACGCGCGATTTATACGCACATAATGTGTAATGTGTGATAAATGTGAAAATAAATAATATAAAATATCAAGTCACAATGTGTTTGCTTCTTTTGAAAAAAAAATTTAAAAAAGTAAATGAAAATAAATACTAGGAAATGTTCCAATCAAATCGGAACCGAATGAAATTTCAACATAACTGGTTGTTTTTAGTCTAATTGAAGATGGCGCTGGTGACAAAAACAAAATGAAACGAAAGCACTGGAAAAAACTCAACATAAGATTAATACATTTTAAACAGCGCTAAGAGCAAACAAAAGAATTGAAACAAAAAACACCGTCCAATTACGAGATAGGGGGTGTTTGAACGGAGAACAAAGGCGCATTACACCCTTCTTAGAAGCTATCGTTAATGGTTGAATGCCTCGGGACTTGGATGTCTCGGGTGTAGTTAATGTCACATGGTATTGCACCATGTCACTACATACAGCCTTCCGATACACGGCCGGGTAGGGATAGGAGGGTGGTACTGCCTTGGGAATGCAACATTGTTCATGGTACCCATTATTCAGGGCTTTATATTCGCTTGAAGTCGATGCTCTTTGACGATTTATTAAAACATACCTTAAAATAGTTGTTGAGATACGGGAAAAGTGATTGAAAATGTATTTGACATCCTTGAAAATATTGGTCCTAACATGAAGAAGGGAATGAAACTAAGAATGCAGTTTGTCATCATTACTTGAGTTTGTTCGGTAAGTTTTTAGGTTGAAATCTCCACTCCGAAATGATGTTTTGGAAATGATAGAGAAAAATGAGATTTAATTTTGTCGTGACAAATTTTAGAAGAACGGCTGATCGTTTTTTTCATACAAATCTTAAATTTAAATTTGAGTCCCAAATGGTTGAACAAACCAAAAAATATATTTTTAAAATTTTATTTGTATTTTAAATTATGAAATATAGGCCATTAAAGAAATTTGGTTTCATGGTTTTAGAGGCGTTTTTGTTAATTATTTGTGAGTTAATGATATTTATTAATAAGAATTATTTTGCCTTACTTACAATATAATGAAATATTAAATGTAAATAAGTAAAAAGCTTAAAGTTTATTTATTTTTAGGATGTTATGCCGTGTTGCGCTACCTCCTTCTTTAGCCAAAGTTTCGGACAGCGTTGCAGTGTCCATCATCAGGGCAGACATCTGCCGGATTTGCCGGATCTGAGAAACGTTGGCTAAAGAAGGAGGTAGCGCAACACGGCAAAACACCCCAAAAACAAATAACGAAAATACTTTTGGCCGTGAAAATCTAAAAACGTATCCGTACCATTGAGTCATGATGGAATAAAAATTTGTCGTTTCACTATCGACCCGAAAACTTTGCCCTCGAGCCCAAATTAAATTTTTTCATGGAAAAGGCCGCGCAGCGGTTTCTGTATCTAGGGCATCTTTTGTACTCATAACTATATTTTTACGCCAGAGAGTTGATTTGCTATCCTAAAACGTTGTTAAAGAATCATGTATAATTTGGGAGGCGGGTATGGGTACCACCGCCCTGGGAACCATTTATTTGATAACTGTGTTCTGTTATTTTAGTGAACACACTAACAGAATCTCCAAATACTTGGATGGAGATTACTTTGGAATAAATAGAATCTGGTTCGTTAACTGCGTTTATTTATATTCGCGTATACAAATGGGCCTGCGATAGTCAACCTAACTAGGAGCTAGCTAAAATTGTTTTGCCCAGTGATAATTGAAACACCGCCTCGGAGCCCCCTGATCCCCCTGCCGGAGAGCTGAAGCACTACGGTTTGCCATCTAGCGGATTCTTCCGAAAGCTGATGTCACCGCCATCTGTCTCTACAAGGCGGAAGCTTTTACGATACACCACAATAACCAACACCCCTGCCACAGGTCACCCCAAGTGATTCGCTGCGTTTGGTAACTTAGCAGGGGTTCCCGGGTTCATGGGGCAAAGTTTGTCCGGGTCTTGGCAGCAGTTGCGTCTGCCCACCAGCTGCATGGCAGGCCGGATTGGGAGAGAATGGTTGAGGCAGTCCCTTTGACTTCTCCAGCCGTACTCTCTCAGAACATCACCTTACACCGCAGTAGGAGGGATGAATTCGTCCGTCACTCCTGGACATACTGACCTCCAGATTCCTACCCACCCCTAATACCCTTTTCCTTCCCAGAACTTATTATCCTTCCCTATCCTAAAAAGACCCTCCACATCAGCTGAAGGGAATATTTTACTCAGCGGCTCCTGCGTGGAGCTAATGTAATTAAAAAAAATAAATTATAATAATCTTAACTATGAAACGGAAAAAATTACCTAACGTCTAAAGAGTTACTATCTCTCCGAAGCCATGAGATTTGCGAATCATAATATAATTTTGTTTTGAGTTTATAGATCGACGCTCCTATTTTCAGTTCGTAACGTGACATCGTAATGTAACTGCAATAAATTTTAAATTTTAAATGAGAAACCACGCTGACTTTTCCAAAATTTTTAAATATTCAACGAGTGTGCTTTAGACCACACGACTGAAGTAAAACTTCTTTAGCTCCATCTATATGATAGGACGAGATAAAGAAAATGGGTGCGCGCACTGCTCTCTCTTGCAACTACAGTGTGATACAGACAATAGGCCTGCACTGTGTCTTAGATATACGAAACGTAACTGGCTATGAGAGAAAGAGAGAAAGAAAATGAGTGCTCGCGCCTCTCTCTCTTGCCCCTACAGTGATTAACGAAACGTAACTCTCTCTCTCTTTCTATCTTCACTAACTTATATCTCCCTCTCAACTACCGTTCGCCCCGCTTTTCGTAACGCTCTCGTCACACATTCGTCAGCTTACTCCCCAAGTCAAGCGTGCGTAAAGAAGTTTTATTTAAAAAAAAAATGAGTATGCTTTAGACCACACGACTGAAGCAAAACTTCACTAACTTATATCTCCCCCTCAACTTCCGTTCGCCTCGCCCGATCACACTTTTCATAACGCTCTCGTCACGCATTCACCAGCTTACTCCCCAAGTCAAGCGTGCGTAAAGAAGTTTTACTTAAAAAACGAAAAAGTTCCATGAAATATCTATAAAAACATTTTTTTACGTTATGCCACATGGGAGGTTATGAGGAAAAAAAATCCCTCAGGGCTTGTCATTTCATCTTTGGAGATGCTGTGTGGTGGGTCTTTTCAGAGAATGGTAGGAGATGATGTTATGGGAAGATAAATAAAGGGTGGGGTTATTATGACCAGGAGTGACGGACGTATAAATGTACCACTGCAGTGTAAGCCGTAGGTCGAAGGGTTCTAGCTAGAGTTCCCTCTCCAGTCTCTCGCTATTCGGCCCGTAGTAGGTGGGCAAACGCATTCACCGCCAAGACAAACCTCAACCCATTGATTCGGGCACTCTTTCTAAATCACCAAAAGTAGCGAAACTCTTCACCAACGGCAGGGGTGTTGGTTATCCAATAAATGGTTCCCGATGCGGCGGTACCCATACTTGCCTCCTTAATTGGTGAAAAAACAATACATTTATTAACAAAAATAATGTTAATAGCACCAAAAGAACATCTTAATAATGTTTGTATTAAAGCTTGACGTGGTCATTTTAACGTTTTCTAAGTTTGCACTTTTTTATTCCGATGACAAGACTTTCGTATAATGGTTAAATTAGGCTACTAAGACGCTGAATGTATATGACTAAGTTGGTTGGCGTAACACTGTAAGGGTGTCGGGTGTTGGCTGTCGGCGTCACCAGCACTTGCTTTACACGAAACGTGTGCGCAGACCTTTTTGCCGCTACCATGTTCACGTTAGTACGCCGCAACAAGGCGGTTCGTGCTTAAGGTACGTTAACACGTTTCCCGGAACTCTGAGAACTTGTAAAACCACGTAAGCTTCGGCGTAGGAATATATATATATGCGAGTAGAAGAAAAAAAAACTATCAATGACTTTATCCAAAATATTTATTTGTTTGTATATGTATATAAATTTATTGGTGTGTATAGGTATACGTTATGTATATAAAAATTGTTTTTCAAATTCGATATTTTTCAAATTTTGCTGGTTGATACTAAATAAGGTACGCAGGTACGAAAATCATGAAACGTATTAAATTCGGTTTTGGGTCTGTCAGTTAGTAGGTAGTTGTTTGAATTTAACTTGGTTTTGAATTTAAGTTTATATTTCAAAATTGGAACTGATTGTGTCACGAATTCTAAACTGCGATAAAGTTCCTATCTGTAGATTGTAATATTTTTCTACCAGTAAATCAGTTTTAGTTAATTTGACAAGTGAAGTCAGATTTCGTGCATTTTCAAGGGTTTACGCTTTTTGCAACAATCAATTAAAATGCAATAATCAATTATATCTACTTATAAAATATCCCGTGAATTTTTACAGATTTGCGCTAGTTGTATAATGTGTGTCTCCAAAATCTCCACAATCAATTAAAATGCAATAATACATTATACTTATAATATCCCGTGATTTTTTACAGGTTTGCGCTAGTTGTATAATAATGTGTCTCCAAAATGTAATCTTAGTAATTTAGTTTTAAGTAGGTACATATTTTATTTCCGCTTCACCGACTCAATAAATGAGATTTTGAAGTATTGCGAATACGTATTTTTGGAATTAACTAAAATAATTCTATCTGTGTTTCTTGAAAAATCTGGAGAAAAATTAATAATAACTACCATAAATCCTGTTCATTTCATTGAATTAAAAAAAGGGTTTTTAATTTTGTATTATTTATTTATCAGTTTATTCGGATAGGTTTTACATTAACCTGTACAAAAAATGTTTTTGTATAAATTGTGCATAAATAAATTCTGCCATGATGAAATTTCGTCAGTGATGAAAAACATCAATAATATAATTTTTAGTGTGACAATTTTTTCGTAAATGAAAGGAAAGTTATACAGGAAACAGTAATTCTTAATAAAAACTTTTACTTATTATTATTAATTAAGGAAACGAATTATTACATTTTGGCGATAAAAGCCCACTTTTGCTTACATCAGTAAAAATCTACTTTTAAAACAAAACTGAACATGATTTATTTGTTAATTTTATTATTTAAACATTAAAGTTTAAAAATGACTAATTTATTATAACTTACATAGCATTAACATTATCTCTTATTCAATGCGGTTCCTAAAATCCTTATTGAATTTTCCAATTGGTGCATATTTTATATTTAACACACCTAACCCATTATTTTGATAAAACATTGGATAATTCACATTAATTTAGCTTCTCGCGTGTAAAACTTGAAATGCTTTCTCAGAATTTGTAGAAGTATTCAACTGCACTGAATATTGTTACAATTAGGCTATAATTTCACACCTCAATAAATCAATGTAAGCAAATACCTACAATAACAGAAAAATACTTTACAATGTACAATATTCTTATAATCTGTAAATATAGAAATCTAAAAATGTTGGTATGTCCGCTACGCGTTGCTAAACTAAATCCGATTGCGATGAAACTTTGGGGATTTGATGTGTGCATGCCCGCGATGGTACCTATATATGTAATAGTGAGTTCTGGCATTATGAAATTTGTATAAAAATATTGCAATAGTGGCACGCGAGCTGTTTGAAAACTCAATCTATCGGAACTGAATGTATGGAATACGGGAAGGGGGAAGGGAACTCGGGGGGGGGTTCGCGGGACGGGGGAAGCGGGAGAAGGGAGTGAGGAGAGGGAAGGCGGGGAAGGCGGAGTGGGAACGTGAGAGGGGAAGGGGCCGCGGGAAAGGAAGGGCAGGCGGAAGGGAACGGAACGAATGGGAAAGGACACGCAGAAAGAAATAATTTCTCTATTAAGTGGCATAGCAACGCATGCCGGGAACCCGCTAGTAAATAAATAAAATAAACTATTCTTCTTCATGGGTTTTTTACAATTTGATTAGCATATTATACCTCAAGATTACTATAACAAAAATATTATGTAAATCAGATGTCGAGTATATACGCGTATATGAATATAAATAAATGAAATAATTCAACTTTTCATTTTTCCACCTGAATCCGCTAAACTAAAACCTACCTTTTCCCGCTTGCTCGCAGGATCGCAGCAATGGTAGGAGGTAGGAGTCAGGGGGTATGGGGGCGCAAGCTGTCAACTGCAGATGACCAACCCGAGCTGCTGATTTACTCCGGGAACAGTGGTATTTCTTCCGCGGGTTATGTATGTGACTAGCAAGCCGAGCGCGGTCCATACGGATGCGGTGATGCTCGCGAGGGGTGGAAATATGGTGGAATCATGTCTGGCAATACTGAAGGAATTTGAAATTTATTGTTTATAAAAATTAAAAAATGTTACACTTTGTTACTTGATCTGGTCATGTCATATAATTGGAAGGATTTTAAATGAGTTTTTTGAAGGTGTAACAAACGGTGTCCACCAAAGTAAAGATTTTGTAAGCTTTTTTAATATGAGCTCGACACAGGTGGCCCTGAGGAAAATATGTCATCTCAGGGCCTATGTCATCTTTGGGGATGCTGTGTGGAGGTTTTTTAAGGAAAGGAAGGAGAGGAGAATTCAGGGAAGGAAAAGGGTTTAAGGGGTCGTGGTCGGTAGGAATCTGGGGTTCAGTGTGTCCTGGTTATCCACCTTCAAGACCTAGACGAACCTCACCTCATGAACCCAGGCACCCCTGCTAAATCACCAAACGTAGCGAACCACTTGGGGTGACCTATAGTAGAGGTGTTGGTTAACCAATAAAGGTTCCCTGGGCGGCGGTACCCATTCCCGCCTCCCAAAGCTAGAGAATTATTAAAATAATTTGTAAAATTTCTAGACTGATAATAAGCTTTTACCTATATCACGTTCAATTGAGTTCAATTGAGTTCAAGTATTAACACAGTTGGTAGTGAAGCAAGAAAGTAGTAAAAGTTTGCGATAATAATTTTTTAAACAATTGTAAAGCTTTTATAAAATATAAAAGAATTATTAAGATGGAAAAAATAAATTAACGATATTTCATTAAAAATGTCAATGATTCCACAAAAACATCATCCAGATCAGGGGTTCCCAAAGTATGCGCCGCGGCGCCCTGGTGCGCCGTAGAAAGTAAAGAGCGGCGCCGTGAGTCGATCCTCTATCATTATCCGAAACCAAAAATATTTATATATAAAGCAACAATTCCTATTTTGAGCGCTCGCAACTTCAAACAACATAGGTAGGTACATACTCGTCGCCGTCGCTCACTCGCTGAAAAGTTCCTACGCGCTCGAAAACCGTTGATAACCGCAAGGCAACAACACGCACATTCTGAAACTATCGGAGGGAATTGTGGCGTTTAGGAAGAAACTGCAGTTGTGGATAAAAAAATGAATGAAGGCAGCGGTCAAGATTGCTTCCCGCAATTGTATTAATATGCGGCATCTAATGAACTGTCTCACAAGACGGTTGTCTCACAAGACCTGATGGCCCTTTTTACGGAACACCTATCGAAGCTCACCGAATGGTTTTAGAAGTACTTTGCAGATGATGATGTCAAAAAATTTGCCTGGATCCTAGATCCTTTCCGTGCACAAGCTCCGCCAGGATTCACAACACAAGAGTAAGAGAGTCTCATTGACCTCTCTTGCGATAACAGCCTCAAAACTAGATTCACCAGTTCCGATTTGGTGTAGTTTTGGTTATCGATTCAAAATGAATATCCAAATTTAACTGCGAAAGCTTTAAAAATTTTCATTCCACATCATATTTGTGAAGCTGGATTTTCAGCTGTAGCTCTAATGAAGAACAAATATCACTCAAAGATTAATGTGGAAAAAGAAATGAGAGTAGCAGTCTCAAGTCTTATTCCCCGCTTTGAAAAACTGTCTGGGAATCATCAAGCTCACCCGTCACATTGATTTGACTGAGTAACTATCGTATTTTAGTCTTTTTTGTTGTTCTCTGTTCCAATTCTGAAGTCTTATAAATATAATAAAACTCAATTTCATAGTGTGGATGTTTTAATTTTAATGTCTATCTACCTAACTACTTTTATTGTAGATACTAGACGTGGACAAAATTGAATGACCGAATTAAATGAATAAATTCAATCTTGTGACACACTTGATCTGATTCTCAATTTCAAAAGGAATTGATTCTTCATTCCTTACCTTTGGCCTTGTATCGTACGATTTTTAACGGCAACATAAATGTTTAATTTCCATTTATTTTACTGTTAAATTATTTCAATGAATAATGTGTTCCGTAAACGATTTAAATATTACAATAGGTATTTAAATATTATTCAATAGGCGGCGCGCCGCGAAGTTGTCGACGGTATTGTGAACGACTCGTATCCCGCTACCGCCGCCCGGCCGCCGTTCTAAAAACCCGTAGATCAAAACGCGGCCACGATTCAGCCGAATTGTCCGGGCGTCCCTTTCACGCAAGGAATTAATCATTTGTCGTAGTCAATCGTCCTGAGATTGTCCTAAGGTCCCCGCGCGTCCCGTCCCGTCCGCGTCCCAGGTACCTACTCGTAGCTAGTCTGTCGCTATCGGAAATTGTCCGAAGCGATTTATTCAGGAATTAAAACTTAAGTCTTTTTCACTTGTGACGTTGTTGTCTCTAGTTAATCTCAGAACTAGAAATGACGTCAGGTGTCATCGTCTTACATCGCCATCGTTTCACGTCAATCTCGGCTCGGGTGTATCCGAAACGCAGCTCGCGAGTTGATCAAGTCTCTGCGGGGTAAGACACTAATCAAAAGTTACTAATTCATTGCTCAATGCCGGCCCTTAATCCGTCCGAGCGCAGCGGTTCACCAATTCCTCGGCGGGCCAAGCCTTCAATTTCATTACATAATTAGCCGAAAACTTTCGACATTGAATCCGAACATCGCGGCATCGGCTAGAAAAGTGAGAAGCAAAAATAGTGCACTTGTAATCGTTTTTTTGGCACGTATGAAAGATATTGGAATACAAGTACCTACCTACTTTTAGACGTGGATCTTGAGTAGATGTAATATGTAAATTTGCATATATTATAAGGCCAATCAGCTGTTGTCAGCTGTCATAAAATACTTTTAAGTTTAATAAATAAAATAAGTAAACTTTAGGGGTGAAACAAAAAACTGTTTAATTTATAGACTTAATTGCTAGCTATAAATACATTTTACATACGAAAAATAACGATACTAAAAAAGACAAACACATACATCCATAGGATTTAGCCTGCGAGATAATGAGATAGAATAATCGGTCCTCTCTTTGTGTGGTGCTTCGTAGCCTCCCCACTTATTGTGATTTGAAATGAAACCAAAAAGCGACACTAAAAAGAGACAAACACATTAATCTATAGGTTTTAGCCTGCGAGTTAGTGAGATAGAATAATCGGTTTCCTCTTTGTGCGGTGCTTGGTAGCCTATCAGTCTCCTCTTTGTGCGGTGCTGCGGTGTTTCGTAGTCTCCCCATTCAGTTATTTAGTTAGTTAGTTTTTTTTTTTTTGGAATTAATTGAGTTAAAGGAATGAATAGAAGGAATCAATTCAAAAGGCCGGGGGAATCAGACTGGATCTATTCACTCCTGGGAATCATTTTGCCCACGTCTAGTAGGTACCTATTTCTTTCGACTATACTATATATATAGATACTATATCTAAAATAAATAAATTCCAAATAGCTTACTAAAGTAGGGCGCCGTGACAAAATACTAAACTTGTAAGTGCGCCGCGGGCCGAAAAAGATTGGGAACCCCTGATCTAGATATTATATTTATGGTGGCACGTTGTTACATTTTTTTTCTTCATTTTGTTGAATTAAACGTATTTTTGTACATATTTCCAATACAAATATATTGCCTAAAACCTAAGATAACCCACATTGGACGTGCTGAGTTAAATATGTTTTGTCATTAAGGGAGAACAAGTTTAAATTTTTTATGACGACATTAATATTCTTTGATAAAATCATGATCATAACTGTGTACTGTAAATTTTAATATCATATCACACTATCAATTCGCATCTCCCTTTTTCAAACGGAAGTCTGATGCATTTAATGTTAATGGATGAATTTTTAGCATTTAAGCAGGCTTGATAACTAACTTGTTTCATACAAAACTTTTTTCAAGTGTTTATAAGTTAAAATGAGCAATCGTATCAAAAATATTTCTAAACTTGGATACTGTACATTTTAAAGAACACCGAATTAAAAAAAGTTATTTAGTATAAAATTGATTAATACAAATCTTAAACACTTATTCAGAAAAAACTCGTATTCAGAAAAATTGGTACTTTTAATACATATTAAGTAGGTAGGCCCTTATTTACCAAAGCTTAACAAATTACAATGTATAGTACTTTATTTAGTCTTATAAGGCGAATGAAACATTTGTCAAAGCGCATTCAACCATTCCTCTGGACAAGGTAAACGAGTATATTATTTCTTGCTAGGCCCCTTGCCTACAGAAGTGATTGATCTTAATAATATGTGCATTGGTGCGTCACAAGTCACCTCTGGGAAGGGAGTGTAGTCGTTGGGTCATTTTTCATGAAATTCAGGGTGATTTAATGCGCATTCTTATTCTATTATGGAAGAAAATACAGGAGCTTAATTTGTGTAGAATAGGGTGTTGATGTATTTAGATGAGGAAATGCATAACAAAAACCAGTCTTACACAACTTCCGATACTAATATATGTAAACGCCTGATCGAGAATGGTATCTGTAAGGTGAGCGCGTTGTGGCACTACCTTACAAGGGTTAAGTGAAGCTGAATGCTCACTCTATATGAGTTATGCTTGTGGATCTCGATAGACTATGTTTATTGAAACAAATACAAAGATATATCACAGAGGGACTTACGATACTGATGGCAATCTTGCCCGGTTTGTGGGTCCCTCGTGGTCGTTTGGCTGGGCTGGTCCACAGGCAGTCGTTATTTAGTTCGTATGCGATGGAATGGTGAGTTACCGGCGGTAAATTCACTACACGTATTATGATAGCTTGTCACGATATAGACGGTGATGTTGACAGCTGCATTACGATCGGAAGACTCCCGAAAACAACACTTGTTTTTTCTCCTTAACAACCGTTGACACCGGCAATTATCAGCCAAAATAAGTACCCAGTGTGCGAAATTCACCAATAGGTTTGAATTCTGGTCTTCGTACGTGAATCAGAACAAACCTATCGAGATCTTATTAAGCGTTATGAAACATTCCACCCACCAAAATACAACAAAGTGTATTTTTAAAGAAAAATTTTAACGTTAACCAAAGCATGAAATGTTATGAAATGTTGTGTGAACGGAGAAAGAATTAAACTAGGTGATACGATATACTAAGACGTAACAAAAAAAATAAATAATTATTATATTATTAAAATTATCCGCGACAGCGAGAACGATTAGTCAACTTGACTAGGTAGTGGACATAATTTGGTTAATGGTCTCGTGAGAATAGAACCATTAGATGTACGGACCGTAGCGACACGCACAACGCCGTCTGGACCTGGGTGCAATTTATCGACTCGTGCAATAGGCCGATGCAAAGGGACAGTATTTTCGCTTCGGATTATAACCACATCATTTACAGAGAGTGATCTGCAATGCTTGGTCCACTTCGCACGCTGAGTTAGCGATTGGAGGTATTCAACCTTCCATCGTTTCCAAAAATCCTGTTGAAAACGTTGAATAAGTTGCCAACGACTCAGACGGTTGATTTTCAGATCAGTATAATCCTCATCCGGCACGGAGGTCAAGGGTTCCCAAGTCAAAAAATGACCTGGAGTTAACACTCGCAAATCGTTTGGGTCAGAACTCATCGGGTAGAGAGGTCGAAAGTTTAACATGGCCTCAATCTGCACAAAGAGTGTTGTCAATTCCTCGAAAGTTAACGTTTGGTTCCCAATTATGCGATAAAGATGAGATTTAACCGATTTAATTTGAATCTCCCATACGCCACCGAAATGGGGACTAGATGGAGGATTGAAACGAAAATCGATTTGTTCTGACTGTGAAGTAGTGTGCATGAACGAATTAAGTTGAGTTTTAGCTCCGACGAAATTTGTACCGCAATCTGAGTGTATGGCATTTACACGACCTCGTTTACCTACAAATCGACGTAGCGCTGCAATGAAAGATTCGGTAGACAGATCTGAAGCTACTTCGAGATGTAGAGCCTTGGTGGTAAAATATACGAATAAGCAAAGATAAGCTTTGTCTATCTTAGCGCCGCGGCATTTACCAGCTTTAATGTGAAACGGATCACCGTAATCAACGCCCACAATCGAAAATGGTTTAACCTGATTAACACGAGCAGCGGGTAGGTCACTCATGAAAGGTTCTAGAGGGGCTGGTTTTATGCGATAACATTGTATACACTTTGACAAACAGTGGCGGATGGCGCGCTTGGGCGACAGAATCCAAAACGGCTGTGTCAACAAATATTGCATCGTGTTAATGCCTGGATGACAATGTTCTCGATGGAGAGTTTCTATCACAAGAAAAGTGAGCTTGGATTCACGAAGAAGTAGGGCAGGATGTTTATGCTCAAATTCAAGCCCAGATCGAGATAACCTGCCACCCACCCTGAGCAAACCGTGGTCGTCAATGAATGGATTGAGCTTTCGCATTTGTTTCGAAAGAAGGTTGCCCTCATTCAAGCGCTTGATATCATCATTGAAATGTACAGATTGAATATGTTTAAGTACTGTCAACAGCGAAGCGTGAACTTCGGTACGGTTCAATGGAAGATCCGACCGACGAGACTCTTTGTTACGTATGTTGTAAATGAATCTATGACAATAACCGAGAATGCGTTGAATCTTCCGGAGAGAAGAAACTTTTACTAGTAGTAAGTCCACCAAATTTTCATCTTGTTGGACTAATAACGATTGAACTCGTTCCTCAGAGTGAGGTTCAATTTCGTCGACATTACCATCTAAGGATGGCCAAGAATCGACTGGTTGAATTAGCCATGGTGGCCCCGCCCACCATAACGTATTATCAACTAGATCGGCTGGGGATTGACCACGTGAAGCGACGTCCGCTGGATTATTGCCGGATAATACGTGATGCCACGAAGTATCTTCGAGGGCATCCTGGATGTGACTAACACGGTTCGCTACGAAAGTTTTCCAGCGATATGAAGGAGAACGTAACCATGCAAGCACAACGGTTGAATCGGACCACGCAAACGTATTAGAGATTGAAAGCAAGGGTACGTATAATTCCTTGACGAATTTTAGAAGTTCTGCAAGAAGAACTGCCGCACAAAGTTCGAGACGAGGCAATGAAATACTTTTGGTGGGGGCGATTCGAGACTTGGCGCAAATTAAAAAGACTTGGACGATACCGTCAACGTCTGAGGTTCGTAAGTAAACTACCGCACCATATCCGATTTCCGAACTATCTGAGAAGCCATGTAGTTGGCACGATTTCAGGTGAGGGACTGAAACCCAACGAGGGATTTCGAACGACTTCAAGAGCGGTAATTGTTTAGTGTAACGTTCCCATTGATGAACGATGTCAACGGGTGGGGTGTCATCCCAACAAACCCTTAAAATCCACAACCTTTGTACTAGAGATTTGGCGAAGAACGTTGGATTTGCTGTGAGTTTGCGTTCAAGTGAATGGAATCTGCGTAAAGCGACTTCGCGCGACCCGGGAAAAGAGATATTCTTGTCCCTTTCTCGAAAAGGCAAGGCTACGATGAATCGTTCCGAAGTGTCACGGGAATGGTCCGCGCAATACATCTGTTCACAGAGTTGTTCCTCGGGGGTGAGCTGTGAAGACTGGGAAATGGTGTCCAACTCCCATAGTCGCTGAACCTCTTCATGGAGCCGGTCCTCGTTAGTTACGACGAACGATTTTATTTCGTGACCGGCGTCAGAACCAACCGAACCTAGAAGAAGCCAACCAAATACAGAATTGAAAGCTGATGGCTGATTACGACCACCCTTCACATTACCAGGTCTCAAAAGAGAAGTAAAGACCTCAGCACCCAGAAGAAGGTCAATCGGTCCCGGTTTGTGACAGTCAGGGTCAGCAAGAGGTAATTCTTGCAACTGATGCCATGACGACTTATCTAATCGAACCGTTGGCATGTTGCCGCAGATAGTAGGCAGCGTGAGTGCCATGATATTAAAGAGAACCCGTTCCTCAACACCAACTTCTAATTGAATGACACCTGACGCAGTTGCGGAAGATTGGCCTAAGCCACTAATTCTTTGAGAACTGGTCGTACGATGGATGCCTAGACGCTCTGCAGCGCGATCGGTGATGAAGTGAGCTTGACTGCCTGAATCGATCAACGCACGAAAAGTTTGAAACCTACCGGAGGAATCGCGAATGTTAACCTTGGCAGTAGACAATAGAACTACGGACCTGTCACCTAAATTAGTGAGGACACTAATTTGAGGGTCCTCTTGGTCCGTAGACGTCATGGGGTGATGACCCCCCTCTTTAGAAGATATGGTTTCATCACGATGGAGTAGAGTGTGATGCTTTTGGTTACATTTCTGACATTTAAATATAGATTTACAATCTTTAAGATAATGAGAAGAACGAAGACAATTAAAGCACCAGCGGTGAGCTTTGGCAAATTGGATGCGATCCTGAACTGATTTTAGCGCGAATGCCTTGCACTTGGAAATTAAATGTTCTTCCTCACAACAGGAGCACTTTGGAAAATTGATCGAGATCGCGGACCCATTGGATTCAGGTCGCACCTTCGTTACATCGCAAAGAAGCGATGAAGTATGTTTTTTGGAAGGCTGTTCAGATTTACGTGCGGGAGGTTTGTACGCTGATCCTACACCGTGGTGTTTTTCAACATGATTGCGATCGGGAGACAAAAAATGTAAGTCTCGTATACGAGCTTCACACTGGTTATATAAAAACTCCTTTAGTTTCGAATATGATGGCAACTCAGTAGGAGACTGCAGTTGTTCGAAAGCGCATCTCGTTAGTGAATCCAATTTTGACAGAATCAAATAACAAAGCACGAAGTCCCAATTGTCTGTAGGGAGATCCAATTCCCTTAAGATTGTTAGATTTTCGTTAAACACGTCGAAAACGCGGCGAAATTCGTATGGATCGTTGGGCGGAAAATTTACATTTTTCATTTCCCGCCAACACGTAAATGCCAGTTCGCGCGCGTTGCGATAACGCCCGATCAGTCTTTGATAAGCTTCCAAATAGTG
Organism: Limnephilus rhombicus; assembly: GCA_929108145.2. Taxonomy (NCBI): domain Eukaryota; kingdom Metazoa; phylum Arthropoda; class Insecta; order Trichoptera; family Limnephilidae; genus Limnephilus; species Limnephilus rhombicus. Next base: position 14,898,180 of record OV815272.1, on the reverse strand, counting down.
GGCTCCCTGGACCGGGAATGTCCGAATTAAGCCTAATGCCTCGCCAGACACACTCGAAAACAAATATTGCATGCGTTCGATATTTGACAATGATTTGTTTTCATGAATCAAGGCATTAAACATATCATAAAATTCGGGCCATTGTTTGATATCGCCAGAGAATATTGGAATGCTTATCTTTGGTAATTTGACGTTCGTGCATACATTCGCGGTCTTAGATTCGACTGGTTGACTGGTCAACTTCTGATAAATTACGACAATTTGGTAATACATTTCATCAAAAGCTTCGCGAATTTTATCTTCCTCAATTTCGTTTTCATCTAAATTTAATATTTCGTCGTGAGATGTTTCAAATTCAAGAACTATCCTTTCAAGAGTTGTATAATGAGCCAACAGTAAGTCGCTCTTCGTTACATCGTGTAAAGCGATTTTCGCGATTTCATGCGTTTTTATCAATCTATTATTTGCTAATGTCCGTTTTCGGCGCAATGTTTGAATAGTTGGCGCCATTTTGATAATAAACACGAGTAGAAAATAGAAACGTACCTCGAAAGGTAATGGAATAAATCAATAGAATTTGTTATAATTTAAAAGTACCTACGGTAGGTCGTAAATGAATAAGAACTAGATACCTAATTCCAAACTTCACTGTTTCAAATTAACAGTTCGAAATGATTAACATTTAAATTCACGAAACATTTCATAATATTTTTTTGCTTTGCAATTGCAGAATTTTATATCTAAAGTTCGCTGATTTCGGCACCAATAATGTAAGGTGAGCGCGTTGTGGCACTACCTTACAAGGGTTAAGTGAAGCTGAATGCTCACTCTATATGAGTTATGCTTGTGGATCTCGATAGACTATGTTTATTGAAACAAATACAAAGATATATCACAGAGGGACTTACGATACTGATGGCAATCTTGCCCGGTTTGTGGGTCCCTCGTGGTCGTTTGGCTGGGCTGGTCCACAGGCAGTCGTTATTTAGTTCGTATGCGATGGAATGGTGAGTTACCGGCGGTAAATTCACTACACGTATTATGATAGCTTGTCACGATATAGACGGTGATGTTGACAGCTGCATTACGATCGGAAGACTCCCGAAAACAACACTTGTTTTTTCTCCTTAACAACCGTTGACACCGGCAATTATCAGCCAAAATAAGTACCCAGTGTGCGAAATTCACCAATAGGTTTGAATTCTGGTCTTCGTACGTGAATCAGAACAAACCTATCGAGATCTTATTAAGCGTTATGAAACAGTATCTATACCAAAATTATGCATCAAAACATAAGATCTATAAATAAAAACTTTGATGAACTCTTAATACAACTTCACCACATAAATGTCGATTTCGACATAATCATCCTGACCGAATGCTGGTTGTCAAACACATATACACCCAAAATCATCAAAAACTACACATCGCATAATTCAACTCTTTTTGATAATCAGAACGATGGAATTGTTGTATACACAAAAAATAATCAAAACTTCACAGTAACCGAACTAAAAATTCAGAACGCAAGTTGCACGCAAATAAAATACAACAATGATACTGTAATCCTGGCTATTTACCGCTCGCCATCGTTTCGTAACATTACGCCTTTCCTAAACAGTCTTAGTTGCATACTTTCAAATCTCTCCAATGCTAAAAATATTATAATAATAGGTGATTTAAATATCAACATACTACCGGGCAACCAACACCACCAAAGCCAAGATTATATTAACATGCTAGAATTCCATGGATTAGTGAGTACCGTCAACTCACCAACAAGAACGACTAATGGATCTATATCATGCATTGACCACATTATGGTAAAGTCCAAAAAACCATCCAAAAGTATCGTCTACAAATCAACAATCACGGATCATTATTCAACAATTTTTGCAATACAAACAGCTACCAAAATAAATAAATGTAACATGCCTTTAGCATACAATAAAATCAATTTTCAAAACCTAATAAAAAACTTTAAGAACAAATCCTGGTACAAACTCTTCCAAATTAAACAATCAGAGGACGCATGGATATACTTTGTTAACTATTTGAAAAACGAACTACACTACCATTCCACGACGTTGACCAAAAACATAACAAATAAACTGAAACCCCTGAAACCTTGGATTAACCACTCCATTATAAATTGCATACACAAGAGAAACATGCTACACAAAAAAACCAAAGATAATCCATATGACCAAATAACATCCAACCACTATAAAAGATATAGAAACATGTGTTGTAACGTCATCAGAAAAGCAAAAGAAATTTACTACTCAGCAAAAATTACAGAAAGTAACAACAATCCCAAAAAAATATGGGAAATACTAAGAGAAGCCACAAACTCACAAACTACAAAAGAGAAACAAAGCATAAATAAACTTTCTATTGATGGACATATTGTCGAAACCTCAAAAAATCCTAAACTCGTTGCTGATCATGTAAACAATTTTTTTATTAACATTGGTCCAAATCTTGCTTCTCAAATCCCCCAGAGTGGAATCACCCAATCTACCAATTCAGAGGATCAAGCAAATAAAAAAAATATAAAATTTCTCTTCCGAACTGTAACAAAAGAAGAAATTCTCAGTACAATTAAATCTCTAAAAAACACTTCTTCCGCTGGACCAGATGAAATTACGACCAAAATCCTTAAAATGCTGTCTTCGGAGATTACATTGCCACTGGAATACCTTATAAACCTAAGCATTACACAGGGCTACTTCCCCTCTAACCTAAAACAAAGTATCGTAATTCCCATCTACAAATCTGGAAACAAGACAGATATCAACAACTATAGACCAATTACTCTACTAAATAGCTTGTCTAAAGTTTTTGAAAACCTCATTAATGCACAACTTTTAAAATTTATCGAGAGCCATAAAATACTTTCAATTAATCAATATGGTTTTCAAAAAAACAAAAGTACATCAGATGCCATTGCCAGTGTGACTGACTTCATTGTAAAAAGCCTTGATAAAGGAAATAAATGTATCTCAATCTTTTTAGACCTTTCTAAAGCTTTTGATACAATATCACACATTAAACTAATTAAAAAACTAGAGAACATCGGCATTTCGGACAAAGAGCTAAACTTCTTCAAAAGCTACTTAAATGGACGCCAACAACAGGTTAAAATACAGAATACTCTCAGTAATCAGCGCTCAACTGACTATGGAATTCCACAAGGAAGCGTTTTGGGACCGACTCTGTTCTTACTGTATATTAACAACTTTTGCAACCTTGAAAGTCAAGGACACATTGTTAGCTTTGCAGACGATACCGTCTTATTATTCGAAGACAATAATTGGTCAGCTGTATTTAAAAAAGCTGAAGAAAATATTAACTTCATTAAAAAATGGCTAGATATAAACACACTTACCCTTAACACGAAGAAAACTAAATATGTTACTTCAAGCATCAATACTACAGGCCAACCTAATGATGATTACTCCATAAAAATTCATAGCTGTACGAATTCCAATGAATGTAGTGAGTGCCCCAGTATAGAGCGCACTTCACAGATAAAGTACCTCGGCCTCACCATTGACCCATACCTCAAATGGAACCTACATACCCAGATCATTGCAAATAAAATTAGAAAAACAATACACTTCTTCAGATCCATAAGGAACTTTCTTAACTTACAACTCTTAAAAACGATTTATTTTGCAATCACCCAATCTATCATTGAGTATGGTATCATTGCATGGGGAGGGGGCACTTCATCAGCTCTAGATCCTGTCGAAAAGGCACAGAAAACAATTATGAAAATTATTCTCAAACTTCCTCTAACTGCAGACAGTGACCTTATATTCAAAATAATGAGAGTATTTGATGTTCGACAGATCTATGTAAAAACTATCCTCATGCATCTCTTTAAAAACAAACATGTGCTTTACGAAAAAAAAATAAACTTAAGATTTACACGTAACTCCAACAAAGACATATTGCAAGTTCCAGCACTCTCTTCCACCTTTGGTCAACGTAGCTTTAGATACTTTGCCACAAAAATATTCAACATTCTCCCAGAAAACATCAAACTGAGTCAAACACAGAGAGAGTTTAAAAAATATGTTAAAATATGGATACATTCTAATGATCGAGCCTATACTGGTGCCCTCACCCAAACGCCCAGTCATTGACAGTTGTTATTGTAGTAATAACCTTGCAGTTTATGAATTGTGTAGGTATATGCAAACAATAATGTTAACTAAAATAAAGTTTTTGCTGTATGGAAACCTACTTTACACATTTATAAAAAAACCATAGATAAAATTGCGAGAAACAATTAACAAAATTTCTGCCTCAATACAGGTTCACCTAGTGAGGCAGGCAATGCACAACTAAAAATACTGTATAACTATACTACTCCTGTGTAACCTTTCTTACATTACTTTCTGTTTGTTAATTTTTCTGTACTGATTGATGTAATCTATTTGTAAACTACATTGAGTATGTAATTTTTTTTTTTTATTTTTTTTTAGTTATATTGTTGTTATTTCATTGAATAAAGATTATTATTATTATTATTATAATTACAATATTTTTGTTTATTTTGTTTAAAAAGAAAGACAAACATTCCCGGGTTACGAATAACCCAACAATGTTTGAAAATCTCCTACTACCACCACAGAAAGCCGAAAATGTTGCTTTTGTTGTGATGGAGGACTTAGCCAGTCGAGGAATCGAACACGCGACGCTCGGGTGGGACCCAAGCGCTATGCCTACTCAACCACTGACCGGTCGCTACGTAATATACTATACTACGGCATTTTGGTGTTAAAAAAATTACTTTTGACAAATACAATCGTTGTTTATAAAAAGATCTTATTGCTTTTCGAAACCACAAAAAAAAACTATTTAACTACCATCAAAGGTAGTAATGGCAAGAAACCAAACTCCTTACGAAACAAATTATCTACAATAAAATTGTAAAAGGGCCAAAAAATCAACATTTCCGATATACGAGTATTATTCCAGTTTGACTGAGGATTCAAGGGATCGAAGGTCGCTATATCCATTTGTATAGTAATTTACTCTACATATCTGTGATGCACAGGATTATGTACGTAGTTTAAATGTACTTCAACAGATTTAGATTTGAAGTGTATCAACAGATGTCAGTTAATTAGTACCTACTTTAGTAGAGTGGCAATGGTCGCCGTTCGTGTCTAATACCCGAACGGCTACGGAAGTAGCCGATGATATACGATCGACAGCTGGGAACATTCAGTGTCGAGTTCTCTTGCTTCAGATTACACAAAAATACATTAGAGCGAACGTTTGGTTCAGTTAAATAATTGTAAACCACAGGATAAGTAAATAAAATAACTTATTATCTCGACGAACCTCGATATCGAAAATTCCCGAATATGTATCAAGTCCAATCACTGGAATTTAAAACAGCCAACTTTGAAGTTCTTTTTCACTTAGCTGCATACATTGAAAAATCATTGGAAAATAATAAATTTTACAAAACGATTAAAAGCGATGACAGTGACTTTATTTTTAAATACTTTCTTTAGTAAGTTATTAATTTTGCAGATGAGGCTCATATAAGTATGAATTTTAATTCTTTAAGGGCCGGTTTTATAACCATCCGTTCGTCACGCTTGATACCATTTTGAACTAATATTTGGTAAACCGCTTGATTTTGCCGTTTTATAAACATTCGCAAGGCTACCGGTCGGTTATGTAGCGGTCAATGCTTTACGGATCGATTTTGGCCAGTTAAATGGATAACGATCCTTTTTGTGACGTTTTTTGACGGTTTTCAGTAGGAAGTTGTTGTCGGCGCTCGGTTATTTATTTATTATCGAAATCAGTCAGTAACGCCAGCCGAGCTTTATTTCTTTTATATATTCAATAATATTATTATTCAATTAACAAAAACAGTTTATTTATAAACAAGTTCTGCTATGTAATAATTATTACGCATGACAGTTTTTTCGCCTAGTTTGATAATGCCTTAAGAAGGCGAAATAGCTGTCACGCGTAATAATAATTACATAGCAGAACTTGTTTATAAATTGAATAATAACATTATTAATAAATTGTAAAATAACATTAGAAATAAAAATTAAAATGTGGTTCTACAAATTAAACTTAACAACAATAAATAAGTTATTAATAACACTACGTTTATAAGATCTGGAGTCAATGCTGCAAGCAGCTGCCGATTTTACAGGAATCTCCAAGTCGACGCATCCGAATAACAATGCAAGTATGGCATTGTTGTACGGAGAGTGACCCAAGTAATAAAACTTTTGGACTAAATGTAACCGATGACCGCTAGTAATGCACATTTGTTTATAATACGTAAAAAAGGATAACGAACGGATAGCGGTCCGTTAACAAAAAACGGTTGGTTGCGTAATTGAATTTTGGTATTTCGTTTATAAAACCGGCCCTAAATCCGTTTTCATGCACGATACTAAGAAATAAAGCAAACATTTGAAACGAAAACCCTCCACCGATTATGAGGGAGTGAGTCATTTCGTGGGAAAGTGGCACGTGGTTATAGAATTGCCAATTGCCAGTGAAGAGATTACAATGGAATATTTTATGAGGGTAACTTGCTAAGTATAGGACGTGTACAAAGGTAATAAATCGACAATCATTCTTTTGCAGACGTGCTATTAAGGCTTGGCAAATAAAGAAAAACTAAATTAGTAGGTACGAGAAGTTCTGATTTTCAAAACTAAAGACGATACAGAATTAAAAAATTATTTTAAATCATATAAGGAAATTAAGTGAGGGTAAGGATTTTGTAAATCAGATCTTGTTGTTTGTTGTTGTTGTGAAACCTATAATAATAATAAGAAGAGATTAAGAAAACTGTGCTACACAAAACTTATTTAGCTCTGTTTGGTGTTATTTCACTAAAAGTGCGCTAGTTATATATAGTTGAACCTTTTTTTAAGCTTATCTCATAAAATTCGTCATTTATTTAAAGGACATGATGGCAAGATCCTGAGTAACAAAAAGCGAACGAGGCGATGACGATGTATGGAATAAACAAGTATATGTGCCGATACAGTGTGGACGATACCTACACACAACACACAATAGCCAAAAAACATTATTTTTAGTATGGCAACACTGGTACTAAAGTATCTTCTACCAGCTGCTGATAGAAAGGCAGGAAATCGAATATTATTTTTGATTGTTCGCTGGTTCAGGTTGCTTGTGTTGCGTGGTTCACTATCCACACGCTTTACCCTTCAGGTAGAGATTATTGTCGTGTACTGCCGTCAGGCAAATGTGAGATTCAAATACATAAAGTCAGTAAACTCTAACTCTACTTACATATTTCTTTTACCCGTCTGCTTGGTTCAATATATTCGCACCTCACAATCCGAAAGCCTCAGTTTCGCGCGTTTATTCTGAAACCGTCACTTGGATCGGGATTGTAAAATATCTATGCAAGATAGCTTTCATATTTCAAAGACAATAAGAAGTATTATATCGTTCTCTTTCTGGTTAAAAGAAAAATACATATGTTTGCATGAGAGGAAGAGAGATATATAGCTTTTAAAATGTAAGGTCCTCTGGGACGTTTTTGGTCTTATGAAAGTATAACGCGATTACGTGTTTTGGGATGTATTTATTCCTAAACAAGCAGACGAGTTAACACCCGTGACATCTCCAAATAACATGGCGAATCTATTGAGTAAGAATCCATCCACCACCAGATTTGTGATACTATTCATATTCTCTGCTTAACGCTGTGAAGAGTTTGCACGATGGTAGGTTAGTTAGTAAGGTTAGGTTAGGTTATCATTACATGAAATATCTGTTTATACATATAACACGAATGAAGAAATACGTTTTTCTCAATATTATCATATTTTCAACCTGGAGTAGACTAGAACTATTAATAATGAACGGGTGAAAATATATGAGTTAGAAATACCAAGAAGATAAAAAAATTAAGTAGTCGTGGCGATCCCATTCGGCAGTACATTCTAAATTTTTATTTGACTACGGTCCTAAACGGAATTCCGACTACCGGACCCTTTAAGGATGCTTATTTCATTCAGATGGAGTCTACTACATAGCTCTTCGCTAGAAATACTCCTCCGAAACCATTTCCACCGAATGATCGCCTTATCAATCGCGCGGATCTATCCGTCCACCCTTGATTTATTCGCCCACTTCCTGCGAGAACCGCCCCCGGCCCCGACTGGGGCAATAATTTCCCTTCAGACCTCCGCAAGTAACTGCCGAATGAAACAAGCGGGCGCAGAAGGTGGGCGGACTAGAAGAGCTATGTTAATAACCTATAATGCTATGAGCTAACTACTAGATACCCCAGTAAGAATACTGGAGTAGGATTCATTCTAGTAGAAAAATTATATTTAAAAAATTAAACACTTGAAGCCCACCGTGACAGAATTTAGGGTACAAAGTGCAGCAGTATAGATGTTGTCATCCAAATAAAATTACCTCAGATAACTTAAAAAAAATTAAGGGAATTTCTTGAAGTCATCAAATAAGATGAACACAAAGATAAAATCTTCAAAATGTGGCCAAATTTCAAAGGCGTTAAATGGTACCTACCCACTAAACGAAGTAAAATCCAAAGATATGCACATTGATGATCCCTAGCATTGAGGGTGAAAAAATTATTTAAAATACATTTTTTTTTCAATTATTTCGGCTTTCACCCTTCAAGGGGGTTCTAGGCCATCATTTATAATTACAGAGAAAGGAAAGGTGAATTTATACATTAATTTTATTTAAATGTGCAAATTTCAGATGAGATGTTGAATGGAGGGGAGGCAATTTTATATAACTCTTGATAGAAGAGAGGATATTTATTTAGAGAGGGACAACCAAAAAATATGTGATCTTAAGTTCCCACATCTAGACCACAGAACGTACAATCTGGGAAGTCAAGCACACAAATTTTAAAAAGGTGAGAAGGAATGGAACAATGTCCGATTCTCATTCGAATAAGTAAGGACATTTCTTTTTTGGAAAAATGGGGGAATTTTTGAAACCACGGTTTTGATGGGTTAGTCCTTTATATTGAGGCGTAGCGGGCACCTTTGGATTGACCAGCAATGTTCCAATACTCTGTCACTGGAGAAAGGAAAAAATGGATAAAAAATACATAAATATCTATGTATATCTAAGACATAAACTTTTCATAATTTGGAGACGGGTATTGGTACCGCCGCGCCGCACCGGGAACTATTTATTGGATAATTAAGACCCCTACCATAGGTCGCACCAGGTGGTTTTCTACGTTTGGTGACTTAGAAGGGATGCCCAGTTTCATGGAGTGAGGTTTGTCTAGGTCTTTAGCGTTTATCTACCCTGTGTGTGGCGGGCCGGATTGGGAGAGACTGGTTGATGGGGACCTTTTACCCTCTCTCCAGCTTGATTCTCTAGGAACATCCATTCATCCAACATTCTCGAGGAATGAATTCATACGTTCCTAACTCCTGGACAAATTGACCCCAGATGTCAACCGACTTCTCATTAATTTTTCTTTCCCAGAACTTTCTCTCCTTCTTTTCCATAAACATATCCTCCATACAGCATCCCCAAAGATGATGAAGGATTTTATTCCATATGGCCAAGGGCGGATTTAGGAGGGGGGGGGGGGGGCACGGGGGCACGTGCCCCCCCAGACGATATTTTTGTGTACTGTGGAGATTTCATCACAGTACAGAAAACTGTCTTTATTAAACATTTAATTTTCCTATTGTTTTGACCCTTTCATAAACCTTCCTATACATACTTGAACTTGTAGAACTAAACTTGAAGTATGATACTTCAAGTTTATTTCTAACAGTATTTGTTGATTTTTTTGCTCGTCCGCCCCTTGTGCCCCCCCAGAAAAAAATCCTGGATCCGCCTTTGCAATATATGAGTAAGACTAGTGGTTTCCCATGACCGCGTGGTGATTTTCCCGTGTACATGCCACCAACTAATTGTGATTTTTCGACCAGTCTGCTAAACAAAACCTACAAATTTAAAAAGAACCCCGGACGGTGAGAGTCATGCCCAGGTCAATTTTGGGAGGCGGTACGCTGCCCTGGGATCCGTTTATTAGATAAAACCCACAGTTCTGCCATAGGTCACCCTAAGTGGTTCGCTACGTTTAGTGACTTAGCAAGGATGCCCGGGTTCATGGAGTGAGGTTTGTCTAGGTCTGTCCAACAACTGGTAGGTAAGCCGGATCGGGAGAGACTGGTTGAGGGAGACTTTTTGACCTCCTCTTTGGTTAAATAAAAGACCATTCACACAGCCTCCCCAAAGATGACGAAGGCCCTGAGGAGAATTATTTTCCAGAGGGCTTCCTCTACGGAGCTGATATTAAAAAAAATGTGGAAAAATTCCAAGAGAACGCAATTTTTATATTTTTTTTTACATGAATACCTCACAAGAGTCTCAACTGCTCCCGTCTGAAACCAATGAGACTATGGCATCCCCAATTGGGGTATGTTGTATGTTGTGAGGCTGAAGGTAGTGGGGAGGGGAAGGAGATAGGGAAGAGGAAGGTGGGGAAGTACCTAGCTATTCAGATCTGGTCGCCAAACACGGCTAATGCCATTTCATGCAACGTTTCAATTCCTTATACCAGGTCTTACACCAGGGCGATACTGAGAGTATCTTCCACTCTGGAACGTGCCGCAAATAAACTAAATATTATTTTAAATGAATAAACTGTGAAATAACCCAAATTAATCAAATAAAATTTATTTGCCACGCCGGGATTCAATCTCGCGACCTTCGGTGTGTGAGTCAATAGCCTTACCGCTGGACTAAGCCGGCCGTCCGACCGGCAATGATCAAGTGAGAAAATATCAAAAGGACGCAATGATCAATGTGCTCCAGAAGAGTGTCTCAGGTCAAGAAAGAGGGGGCTGAATAAGATTGGGGTAGAATGGGAAGACCAAGAGAACTTGAGAAGAATCGTTGGGGACTAGAGTCGTTGTGAATTGACTAGGGACATTCCCTCTAGTATGATAATTATGTATTCGTCTCTCGTCTTTCGTCGTCATGATAAATATTCATTTTTCTTTCACCACAAGATGTTTTTTTTTATATATAGAAATAACTTTAGTGGGGTCTAGGACGTTTCTACGCCGCCGGTTCTTCGCCGCCAGTTCATCGCCGCCGTTTCTACGCCGAGACGGTTCTACACCGGCCGTTTCTACACCGGCCGTTTCTACGCCAGCCGATTCTACGCCGCATTCAAATTAAATTAACAATTACAATTAAACTTTATTGTTTTAACACATACATACAGTCATAGAAAATAAAATAGAAAATACAAAAACTATCGAATCATTTAAAAAGTAGCATTAACATTTATTTTAAATTAAAAGAATAAATAGGAAAAATAAGATTATTGCGTCATATGGTAATTGTGTGCTAGGCCACGTAAATAATCTAGAGGTTCCCTGTTTTCATAATCTAAGACAATTCTTCGAATACGTTCATCAGCGTCACGGTATTTTTTCAGCTTCATCGGTGGTAAATGTCCGGCGATAAGTTGCTCAAAATAAGCGTCTCGTCCTTTTTGTACTTTTCGCAATCCATCTATAAATTTCCAAATAGTTGGGTGATGCATACATAATTCAGAACGCAATCGACGATTGGCTGCCTCTGCATGATTATTGGTGCGATCTTCTCCATCGATTGTTCTCTGGTATAAATTCCACATTGTTGGATGAAACATAGGCGGGCGCCTACCATTCCCGCGTCGATTTAAACGGCCAACATAGCTGTCTTCAAACCAATTTAGAAGCGGCTGAAGTTCTACTGGCAAATCAAATCAAAGAATATTATTGATGTATCTTTTTTGTACATGGAACAATAAAAATTATCACCAGCCGTCACCAGCCACTCCAGTAATTGCATTTTTAAGGAATGATTGTATTTTTCATCAATTATTTTTTTGAATTCAATCTTTGATTCCTTTATGTCTAAGAAAGATTAACATAATGTTACCTTTATTACTATAACTAATAAAACGTCAAAATGAATTTTATTTTCAATTAGTCACTAAAATTAAAAATTTCATTGAAAATAACATCAGAAAGTTAATTATTCTGTAATTTATGTAATAACATATTTTTTAATTTATGTTATTACATAAATATAAAATATCCTGTACTATCTTTTGGAGTCTTTTCCGTTTGGTTATTTTAATGCGCATGTCATTAAATGTATAATATATTTTTAAGTAGGTACCTGCCAACTATAAAATGTTTATAAATACATTCAATTTGCGTGTGAGCATTTTTAGCAGGAGTTAATATATAATTAGATTACCTATTGTGTGTAATTACACTAATTACCCCCATTAAACCATTCTACCCCCAATTATCATTATTTAACGTTATTCCCCACTGTCTGGAAAATCCTAAGTATTATTGCTATGTACATCGATTAACAATGTTATGTTTATTGTTTGGGATTCTCCTTCAATTTATGAAGTTATTATAGAGAATCTTTCAAAAATTTTGTAATATTTCATATAAACACTTAAAAACAACAATAAACAACCAAATGGTCGAACGCCGAGAGGGATGTCGCGCCAGCCAGCGCTCCAATTTCAGCCACTGTGCGGCGATTGTAACTTGCATGTACAAAATATCTTTTAAATTAAAATAAATGTTAATGCTACTTTTTAAATGATTCGATAATTTTTGTATTTTCTATTTTATTTTCTATGACTGTATGTATGTGTTTAAACAATAAAGTTTAATTGTAATTGTTAATTTAATTTGAATGCGGCGTAGAATCGGCTGGCGTAGAAACGGCCGGTGTAGAAACGGCCGGTGTAGAACCGTCCCGGCGTAGAAACGGCGGCGATGAACTGGCGGCGAAGAACCGGCGGCGTAGAAACGTCCCATTCCCACTTTAGTGGCACGTTAGATTGCCTTATAACGGAGAGTAAGTATTCGGAGAAAGATATTCTTTTGAAATAAATTCTAATAAAACTTTTCACGGTATCTGTTGTGGTGTAGTTACAAGCTGCTATTTCAAAAGCGCAGTGAAGTAACAAGTAACTCTTCTAGACTTTTCCAAGTTCTGTGGTGGCGAATGAAGCAGTCGAGGATAATCACAAGACTTCTGGGAAAGTACCGTTCAAGCGAAGGATAATGCGTTCTCGAATACGGAAGCGTGGAAATATCCGGGTAATTCTAACTTTAAACCATTATTGAATAAAAAATAACATAGGTCAAAGAAAATTACACTTTCACAAAATGTGTCTCTTTGTAAATACGTTAACAGCACATTCGTGAGTTGACTTCAATACGTTTTTCCCGCAATATTTAACACAAGCTACATAACCTTGTACGTGGAATCTGACCATTTAAGTTCGTCGTAGTTTCTTATACATGATATTTTATTGGTACTAAAATATGTTTGCGTTAATTAACATTAGATTTTCTTGGTACTTCATTTTTTTAAAGCTAAAGGAAACCAAGACAGTAATAAAATATTTTTTTTAAATCTACAATAAATGACGTATATACAGAAAATAACAATACATACTTAGTATTCAGTCTAAATAGATACAGTAAATCTCATAATATTTTAAGTGTAATTACACTTTTTCAGATTAGATTAACATTATTCGAAGCCTTATACCTTCATAAGTTTCCTGTCGAGGGACGATTCGCATTTAGGAAGATAAAATCTAATCAACCCAAAAAAATGCTGTTCCTTTCTTAAATACGTACTTTAAAAAAACATAAATTAATAAACCAGAATTAAATAATAGTATCCTAATTAACATGTGCTTCCAATTATGTCATTTGCGTGCAAAACCTATATTTAAATAAAAGTGTTAATCTCAAGTGATCCTCACACGTAATAATGGTCCATTATACTTTATAATATCTGGCTGTACATAATATAAATAATAATATGTACATTTAGAATTGTATATACTGTTTTATGGTTCCATGCCAACTCAGAATGAAACCAACTCATAAATACCTCAGAAAGGCCATTAAAAGCTATGAAAAAATAATTTTAAAATAGCCTGTAACCCTAACCTAACTTAACGTATTTAATTTTTTTTTAAATATTTTTTTATCATTACTCTTAATGACCTTTCTGAGGTGCTTCTTGGTTTCATTCTGACTTGTCCGGTCACCGTTTTTCATAATTGATAGATGGATGTACGATGGATGCCATAAATTGTTATAATAATTAGATATCGGGTGATATTATAATTCCAAATGTGAAAAAGACAACTTAAAAAATTATCCATCAAAATATTACGTAACTTTACCGCTTATTTGAATTTTTCACAATATAAGTTTGAATTTTGAAAATGACATTTAAATTCAAAGCCAAATTCAGAGTACATTTAAATAGGACAGACACACAACTGAAATTAGTATCTTTGATTGTCCATTCAATGCATAGATAGATACATAGTTATAAGATGGAGCATTGGAAAAAATTGTACAGCGCCCTTGGAGTGATTTTTCACGAAAATGGCGTTATACGAATCATCAAAATACTATTATTAGATATTATGTCATTGAAACATACCATTGAATATGATGAGAAAAAGTCACGAGTGAAAACAAGTCGTCTCTGGTAAAATCAAGAAGTAATAATTACTCGCACATTTTACCTCGCCCAAAATACAGATTTTCAAACATTTCTCCATTATGTGCCTCATACTTGAAACGCATTGAAAACTGAAATCTTCCTGCTTTTTTCACCCACTTGGTCCTTTAGAAACTCTTTGTGCGTCACAAAAGCAAAGGCCGGATTTTTCTTTAGGTGGACTTTCAATTTGTGGAACTTTCTTCAGCGTTCCCTTCTTTTCATGATTCCCACTTTAATTTGTCAAACGGTGAATGGGTTCCATCACGCATGCAATTAAGTGAGTTGTCTTTCTTGCTAAAGTTATGGAGGCTGCGGTCCTTGGTCCCTATACACAAGAAGAGGTTTATTGTGTGAAGTGGTATTGTTAACGCAAGGTAAAAATGAATTCGCCTTCCCCAAGTGCGAGTACCTACTTCCTCAATCTAAGGATGTCGGCTTTTACCAAAATTTTCGTTTCGTATACCTACAACAAAGACGAATTTTGAAGACTTTTGTAATACCAACTTGAAATCAAATTTCACTAAATATTTTGAAGAATAATAAGGAAATGACAAGAAGATGTGTGATTCCCTAATGTTTAAAGAAGAAAGCGCCCAGGATGATACTCCGCCCAGTGGCGTGCACAGAGTTTTTGATCAGGGTAGGCAGTAGAAAAACCGCCGAATAGATTCAAATAAATAAATAAAAAAAACTTAACACAGATAACTCCCTTCGTACAAGTTTTTGCTAAGTGTGATGATGTAGGTTTGAATTATCTAAGCCACATCAAATTTCAA
Organism: Limnephilus rhombicus; assembly: GCA_929108145.2. NCBI lineage: Eukaryota > Metazoa > Arthropoda > Insecta > Trichoptera > Limnephilidae > Limnephilus > Limnephilus rhombicus. Next base: position 14,882,794 of record OV815272.1, on the reverse strand, counting down.
AATAATCGCTTCATTTATGCATATTATCACAAGCCAATTACTGGATTTATGAAAAACAACTAGTTGATAGAAATAGATAACAACAGATGTTACTGTCGTCACTGATTGCCATTTGCTAATTTTGTTCGCTGAAAGCAGTGCCTAATACTAACAAAAAACCTCATAGAAACAAATTCAAAACGACAGTTCTACTCTATGCTATGTGCATTTCGTAAACATTGATATTATATCTTGTATGAAGTTAGCTCTAAGCAAAAATAATTCCTGCTTAGGCCGTATTTTAGTGAGGCAGTCGGAGGGCGCGCGAGTAGTTTTAGTTACAGTTTATGCCACGTTATAGTCTGACGTTTTATTTGGCGTTCGCGTAGTTTCGGTTGCTCAGCTTTTTAGCGCTTATTTTTGAAAGTGTGATATTATTTTTAGCCATAATTTGATAAATTATAATATTATTTACACGCTTATGTTTTACAAATGTGGTAGGGTAGGCAGTGCTTATGTGCCTATATGGAGTGCACGCCCCTGACTCCGCCTGATGAGCAGAACTAGTAGGTCATAGGAATGATTTTCCAAGAAGCTTTGCTATGCTCTGAGAGGTGGCTTGTGAAGTGGAAATTCGTGGTGATCGCGACCCTTAAGAAGGCGAAGATATAGTGAAGTGACAAAATATAAAGACCCTACGTAAAGCAACTCAAGTATCAGGTGTATGTGTACAATCGATTAGGGAGTTTTATGTTCCATGTCCAATTTATAAGCAGGGATTGCTGCTTATAATCCGAATTCAACAAACAACACAAATTTATATAAATAATTAGATGTCGCAAAACTAAAGAGAACTTGGTGTCTAAATTGGAGTCCCAGAAAATTTTAGAACAAATTCGTGAATGCAGGTAACGCAACATTCATAGGTTTATTCTTACTGCAGGTACAAAACCTAAAATTATCTTGATGACGATAAAGCACAATAATTGCCTAAATATCCGGCCACAATTGTTTGAAATGTCTCCACTCCCGTCATCAACAATATTACCATAATTTTAGCAGCATTTCTGAATTTTTATTAAATTATGCAATAAAATAAAATTCAATAATAAATAAGCACAATCTGCTAAAAATATAATAATTTTAGCACAATAATTTTAATTTAGATTTTTTCTGTGATTGCGTAACTCGGATTTACTTTGAATTTAAGCGTCGTTTAAAATTTTAACTCCCTTTGCGAAAAATTAAACGATAACTACCTCCCTATAATATGATATTTTAAGAGAAAATTATTTAATGTGTATTACTTTTCTTTTAATTTCGAAGGGTTAACTTAACATATAAGGTCATATTTCATGATTTTTCTAGGGTCTCCGCTTCTCCTATTTCTTCAAGAAAGTGTTATTTACTAACGAACTATGGATTTATTTCTACGCTAAACATAAGATAAATCTATAATAGTCTCTCTTATTTGTCAGCAAGAATATAATTATTATAATTGAAAGAAAAATGACAATATTTGTTTTTGAAGGGCATGGATCCCGAGGAAAATATTTAATAAATTCTTTCAGCTTTTCAAATCCTACGTTTATAATATTCACGGGTTCACAAAAGTTTTTTTTTAAAGTTAACTACTATTGCCCTCTATGGTATAAAACTTAAACTGTTTGGTTTGGAACTCGACTAACTATTACAATTTCTGTTCTTCATTGTTTATATTATGATAAAGTAAATCGCTTGCTCAAGGCTCAGCTGAAAACGTAGTTTTATTATTGTGATATTGTATTTGATTTGGCATTTTTTTTATTAATACTGGCTCGAAAAATGATCATTTAAAACTTCCTTTATTCTATTTTATACGCAAAGCAGTGAGGTTCTTGCGGAGCGTTCAGGGAGGACGGTGCCCTTTATTTATATTAGAAATTAAAAATGAAAGTCATTATATAAATTATTATAAATTATTTATTTAATTATAAGTCTACTACGCATAAGTGTGGTGCAGTACATCGCCAATCTGAAATTTCCTGAAAATCTTCATACGAAAACCGATTGTCGAAAAAAAAAAAGTTTTTGGCTACAATAATTATGTCAATAATGCCATTTTTAATATTAGCGTCTAGCACACCCAAAATTCACAAGCATCTACTAAAAACCTAACGTAAAAGAAATAATAAATATAATTCGTTTAGTGACATCTGACAACCCTAGCTTAATCAATACTATCTGTCCCCCGGCAAAAAGTGTTCAAGAGAACTCTGCCGTAATAAGGAGTGACCAGGGAGCAGGGAGCAGGGATAGGGGTGGCACAACTATCGAGGGGATGTTAGCTCCATTCTCCATGATACAAGGGGTCAGTCCACTGCCGTTTGCGCAATTTATTATATCTGATTGGGTCCTTCAGAGCGCACTTTCCGTTTGTTTGTAAACAACTCGGCCAGGACAAATCCGATTTATAAATTGCAACAGACTTCAGTGTATACGTGTTAAAAAAGTGAACACGTTTCGCCGTCCGACAAAAGGAAAAATCAGCCCGCGTTTGTTTCGAACTTTAAATCGCATCACAATCGTAAAGGGGTTGTTATTCAAAACAAGCTTTCACACAATACTCTAAAAATTGTCTATTTGGTTGCACCAAATTGGAACTTTATTTCTTTTTAAACCAACTTTTCACTAGTCTTGATTGATATGGAAAATAGATAAAAGAAAAAATGTAGGGATAAAATGTTTTCTTTATTTTTATTGTAAAACAAATAGATTTGTTTTAACAAATTACGTTATGTCTGATTATAATTTAGAGCACCAGCCGCGAAGTACTGGTACCTGGTACCTACCCTGATGTATGGCAGTGAGGCATGGAACTGGCAGAGGAAGGATGAAAGTAGACTGAATGATGTAGAAATGAGATCCCTGAGGCGTATGTGTGGTCAGTCCACGTATGATCGTGGGAGAAACGTGGAGATCCGCAAAGAAATCAAGGTTGATGTAAGCGTAATGAGTAACATTAAGAAAGGAACGCTCCGATGGTTTGGTCATGTAGAGCGGATGAACGATGAAAGGAGTATAAGGAGAGTAACACAACGCTGCTAAAAAAGTTTACACTTCAAAAACCTGAACTATGCGTGTTAGAAAAGCAATCGATAAAAAAAAACAGATGAAAAGGGTGATTTTATAATGCACTAAATTTTTTTATAAATATTGTAGCAATAGGGAGAATAAATGACGCAATGTGAATGGAAGAAGAAGTCGGGGACGCCCGAGAAAGACATGGCACGAGCAAGTGAATCAGACACTTGAGTCGGGCCATGTCAAGAATCAGAATAACAGAAGAGCATGTTTGGGACGATGTATCAGTGTGAACGAGGCAATGAGTGTGTACCAAGACCAAGTTGTTTGGCGGTCCGTCCTCTCCGCCTACCCCTGCGGGGAAACGGCTTGATGGTTAGTTAGTTAATTTGTTCTGATTATCTTTCTTTGTGTTCCTACCGATGAATTTATTGTTTTGTGTTTAATTCGTACATTTTTGTTTAAATTTAAAGTAGACGGTTGACAGATTGACAAGTATAATAGACCCAGCGAGAGATCGTACGTGACGTCATTCTTCTAGTATATTTTGTCTATTTCGTTTTCAAACAAGACGCCTGATATTTAATTAAAATACCATCAAATATCATTGACAGAGAAAGAGAAATTCTTTAAATTATCTTAAATTTTTCAAAATTGATTTAAATCGAAACAGTTACGTATCTTATTAAACAAATTGAAATATCTAAATCTTTCAGGGTTAGGTTTTTCTAAATTGATTTAAATCGAAACAGTTACGTATCTTATTAAACAAATTGAAATATCTAAATCTTTCAGGGTTAGGTTTTTCTAAATTGATTTAAATCGAAACAGTTACGTATCTTATTAAACAAATTGAAATATCTAAATCTTTCAGGGTTAGGAGGTTCGTAAATATTTTATCAAGGAAAACTCGTGTATTATGGACGAAATATATTTTTTAATGAAAATAACTTAAAGATCTTACACAATTAAGAAAAATACCTACAGTTTTTTGCATATATAAAACAAAGCAATACATAAAGAAAAACCGATAACTGGTATTTAAAAACTTAGGGCAATAGAAGGGTCTATAAATTTCAGGTTTGTGGCGTGAGCAGTCAATATAAATGTTTTTAAATCATTATATTTTAGATTCAAACAAAACAAAAACAGATTGTGCACGCGGTAGAAGTGAAACCTTTAGAAAACTAAAGTAGACAAGAGTGGGGAGACTACGAAGCACCACACAGAGAGGAGACCGACTGGCTACGAAGAACCGCACAGAGTGTAGACTGATTATAGATTATACTATCTCATTCTCTCGCAACTCGCAACCTAAGTCCCACACATGTATATGTTTGTCTCTTTTTAAAGTCATTTTTTTTAATTTTATCAAGTTTAAAATCACAACGGTGCTAAAGAAGTTTTCAATTCAAAAATAGCAGATGGGGATAGTACGTAGATAATCTGAAACAAGAAACTTTAAAACTATCTTGTTTAATATTTTCTAAGTATTCAAATTGGTGGTAGCGATTTCACCGGAAATATTTTAAATTGATAGCAGCTACTTGCATTGCAGATACAATTTTAAATAATATTTCCCGTATTCCTGGGAGAGCTTCTCTCTGGACATAAAGCAGGGAGTGTATTCCACACAACAAGTTTACACTTGCAAATTGCAGCTTTAAAAGCACTCAAAGAGCGCCGATAAATATTTTGAGGCGATAAACACACAAACCCGAGAACGCAGGGTGCACTAAAAGTATGACTCGTATGTAATATTTATTCTATTGTACAAATTTTGATTGTTTGAACTCAATTTGCAAACCTGTAGTGTGTATGATCGCTGGTATGTATCTCCTTCGTTTATTATTAGTTAGGCTGCAAATAGAATCTTTTAAACCGACCTTATTGTTTACATTACCGCCGGGACCAAGATTGATACGAAGAGAATATGAAATCAAATGTTTTGTCGCCGATTGCGACAGCGACTCGAAAGCAGGAAAAAAAACATTGAGGTTGACCTACGAGTATGTCTACATTTATAATGATTACAACGATAAATTTGGCCCAGTTGGCAAACGACAGCTCACGTCGACTAAATTAAGCATAATTCTTGTGAACTGTTTGTACGTTGGTGATTTATTGATATCGTGCTCAAAAACGACGACAACTTATCAACATTGGCGATAAAATCTTTGTCGCCTTACTTTTGCTACTGAGATACCTTATTTATTTATCCGAGACTGCTTCGAAAAGCACATTGGTTTTTAAAATATACATTTCTAACAAATATTCATTTCTATTCAACCATTGGAGCGTTTTTAGCCACATTTTTACCAATTTGAAAACACACGTGATCCCCTACTGACCAAAATATGGCCAATTTGAAGAGATATTTTAAAACATTTTTTTAACTTAAAAAAAAGTATTGTGTTCTTCGGATTATCATAAATCTAAGTTAGAAGTTTAATAAGAGATATATAGCATCTATTTTTGTCTTTCCGTGATACCGAAATTATAGAAAAAAAATTCTCACAAATCATTGATCATGTGTTTACATATTAAAAATTGCACATTCGAATTTAAATTAACATTTTTTTTCAGCATTAAACAGTTATACACCAAATTATCACGGAGAAGATTACAAAATTTAAGAGAAAAAAAAGAGTCCAAGGGGGCAGTTTCACTGTGTTGAGACGTACGTCAAAAGATAGTTACTGAACTCTCTATAGATAACATTGAAGATGTCAATGCTCAATGCAGAATCTTTAAGCAGTTGAATTGCTCTGTTTAATGGGGCATTCTGAAAGGAAGAAGTTCTCGCTTTCGGAGCATAAAAAAGTGCGTGGGATCTCCCACGAGTATACGCGTTAGGAACATATAGGTTAATCTCAATAATTATAATTTATTATCTGTAATTATTAACTAGTCTATAGATAACATACATATTTAATATTATTCAAATATGTACCACGTACGGAAATTTTAATGTAAATAGTAAAGAATTCACAAATTTATAAATTTAACCCTTATTTTATATATTTTTATAAATTTTAAAAATATGGAATAAGTGGTAAAATATTGGTGCATTTAATTGCTCTCTAACACTTCAAGCAGTTTATATGTCTGCGCATTAAAATTCAAAGTTATGATTTTTTTTAATGAGGATGGGAAATCTCCAAACCGACCGCTTAAAAATTTTCTAGCATTCAAGGCTGAAATTTGTCGTATTTCAGAATGCTTCAGTAGTTAAGCCAAGCTTGCACATGATTATGATTAAGTGGTAATAAGTTATTACAAAAAACAACAAGTCATAAATTGTATAAAACATATTATTAAAGAATATGCATTTATAAGAATAATGGCACAGTCTTCACTGTCCTCTTCTCTAGAGAGTAAAGTTCGTGTGATACACGAAGTTGTAGCGTTTAATTTTTTAATATTCCATTAAACAGTTAATAAATTCCACAACTTTTTTTGTTTAGTGTTATAGTATAGGGGATAAAAAAATACAGCGCAATTCTATTCAACTCAGATAAAAACAGTTTTTAAAGTTAGGAACGCGAGGTGAAACTGACAGAAATTATGACCAGTCCAACCACCCTGCACTTCTACGCGATATGTGCTGTATAATAAAAAGCTCCCGCCTGCGGTTCACGCGTCGGATGAACGTAATTTGATAAAGTGGAGTTTTGCAGTACGCAGGCGCAGTCGGCGGCTGCCTGTGCTTAATGCACCCGAAATAACCTTCTCCTCCTTCTACAAGAGAAAACACTTGTTTTATGACAGACTGTATTGCATTAGCCAACATGTGTTTGGGGAAATTGAATAACAATTTTATTTTTACCCCTAAGGCGGGGTATCGTACCGATATTAATATTTTAGCTTAAAATTGTGTTTTAGTGCTATGCGTAGGTTATTACTACACATACATGAATATAATATGGGAAATAAAATCGGATAAGGGTTTTTCAAAAATATGACGTTAACGACTAACGACTGTTGTTCCCAATCCTACTGATCAACTGAGCCGAAATTTTGATTCAGCACTCCTCAAATGCTCTTCCCAACCCAACTCTCTGACTAACAGGCGAAGTGAGAGTTACTAAACAAAATATTTAGCTGATTGGAGACTCAGATTGATCGATCGTAAAGTTGGGAACAAAGGCTGAAAATTTTGCAACTCTACATTTCATTTTGCCCACTAGTAGCAAACATGAAATAACTTACGATAATAATAACAATAAAGTAAATAAAAACATTTCTTCAATAATCGCAAATCCACGTTGTGGCGTCATTTTAATTAAATTAATAAAAATCTTTCTTTAATATCCACTCTGACTCCATTGAAAAAATTCTAAGATACATTAATTATAAAGTCGATCTATCTATAGAAACAAGACATTAAAACCTGCACTCAATGAAAAATTATTGAAACTCTCAGACAGAAGACTAATTTCCGGCTTGACTTTTAAAAATTGTTAAGGGTATTATAGACAGCCTTGATTTATTAAAATTTATTATCTTCCACTACAACTACAATCGATCTAAAGTTCTATCGACAATATCGGTACTGAGTTATTTTATTTATTTTTTTTTTTTTATTAATAATTTTTTTTTGTTACATACATTAAAATATTACAAAAAACATTTCTTTTGATAAGAAGTAAAAAAGAGGAACCATAAAATTAAATATGTAGCTTAAAGATAAACAATAATACAATTTAACAAAAAAAAAGATATTACAATAGTATACATATATGTATGATAACAAAAAAAAAATCCCACAAGGCATCGCCAGTTCGTGCGTATACTTAAGTTTTTTTTTAATGCAGTTAAAGATACAACATGGAAAATTAAACTTTAAATTAGTAAATTAAAACATAATTATGTTTTAACATATTTATAGAACAAATAATTCCGTATTTACAAAACTAAAGTTAAGAACAGAAGAAAAAAATCTATATATAAGAAACACAAAAAAGGTTAAATAAAAATTAGGATTTGTAAAGTTATAACAGGTAAGATGTTATAGCAGGTATGTATTTATGTCATTTGTAGTTAACCAAGTCTTTATTAATTTTTTGTATATGCTGTAAGAGGATATGTTTTTAGATTTAATTTCTAGTCTGCTACAGTGCATTATAGATTTTTGGTGCAATGAAAAAAGCATGTCTCTGCGCAAGCCTAGTTTTGCATAGGGGAACCTCAAATGCATTATTTACTCTACTGCTGGAGCGATTTTCGTTTTTTGTAAAATATACATTTCGTGAAAATATATATTTCAGACATTGCATACAGTAGATTTTTCTTATATCTAAGAGTTCAGCTTCTTGGAATAATTGCAAGGAGGGGTAGATAACATCTTTATGCAACATTATTTTTATGATTAATTTTTGAGTAATTTCTATTTGCTTAATATGGGTATCAAAAATACCCCCCCATCCAATTATTCCATAAGATAGATACTCGCTTGTACCTAGATTGCATGCAGTTCGAAAAGCTTTCTCAGAAGTAGTGGATGTATTCAACTGCAAGGAATGTGATTACAAAGAGGCTATAATAACATTCTTTAATAAATCATTGTTAGTATAATACCCACTATTCTTATGCATGTAATTCAATTAGCATAATTTATCTCATGATTACTGTTCCACAAAATTATTATGAAAACACATTTGTTGTAAATTCCCGTATCGGCGTGTATATAAATAAACGAATGAAAACAAATCACTTCGTATACACAATTTTTTTTATGAAAATAATATTTTAAGAAAACAATTTTTTTAACCAAACTTATCTACACGTTTTAAACTCGATGGTTTCTTCGTCAAGAAAAAATTAAAACGATCATTTTATCTTAACGAAGAAGCAGTAGCGCAGCTAGGCGAGTCGGTCCGCCCCGGGTGCCACCCGATGGGAGGTGCCACCGGATGGGGTATAACACCCGATGGGGGGTGACACCCGATGGGGGACATCCGATTTATATTTTCGTAGCTCTATGGCTCCCTGTGGAGGGCCCCGAAACGGGAGAATTTTGTGTCTGACGGCTTATTGAACTTTTATAAACCGTATTTGTTAAAAATAATGTTATTGTCCATCATTATTAGTAGCCCTGTGCATATAATTATAAAATAGACACTAAAATTTACAGATATAAGTATTAGAAAAAATCACGAGGTGAAAGGTAGGTAGCTTAGGTATTTTAAGCCATTGAGCTATGGAGGCAACCTAAGGAGGAATAACACTTGTCTGTCAGATCGGTATCGGTTTCATACATTTTGTATGGTGACGTTTATATTAGTCTGTCATGTCGTGTCGTGATGAAAATACTGAAACTGTTCTGAAGCGTCACGATACAACACGACAGACAAATGTAATTCCGCCTTTTTAGGCTGGTTGTCGTCTGCTAAATAATACATTTATTTATTTATGCCACTTTAAATAAATTGTTTCTCCCTGCGTGTCCTTTCCCGTTCGTTTCATTCCCCTTGCGCCTCCACTTCCCCTCCCGTCACGCGTCCTAACTCCGCCTTCTCCGCCTTCCCTCTCCCCAATCTCCTCTCCCGTTTTTCCGTCCTGCGAACCTCCCTTACAAGTTCCCCTCCCCCCTCCCACATTCCATCCAATCGGTCCCGGTACATTCAGTTTTCAAACAGCTCGCGTGCCACCTATTGCAATTTTTTATACAAATTTCATAATGCCAGAGCTCACCAGTATATATAGACACTTTCGCAGGCGTTCTCACAACAACTCACCAAAGTTTCATCGTAATCGGATGAACGGTTTAGCAACGCATAATTTCGTGACGCCACAGCTCACTATTATACATACAGAAACCATTGCGGGCATGCACACATCATATCCCCAAAGTTTCATTGCAATCAGATGAATGGTTAGCAACGCATAATTTCATGATGCCAGAGCTCACTATTATATATATATAAACCATCGCGGGTATGCGCACATCAAATCCCCAAAGTTTCATCGCAATTGGATGACTGGTTAGCAACGCATAATTTCATGACAACAAAGCTCACTATTGTATTTAGAAACCATCGCGGGCATGCGCACATCAAATCCCTAAAGTTTCATCGCAATCGGATGAATGGATTAGCAACGCAAAGACATCTACATAGTCATATAAATATCTACACCCAAGCAGGCATATTTTCATTTTCATACCTGTATACATTTTTATGTAGACATTATGACACATAAAATATACAATAAGTAGGTCATCTGAGGAAAGAACCCATAAAATTAGAAATGGGAGAAAGCCTTTCGAGAAGGACATTCGGATGGATCGAATTGTAATCCGTCGGTAGGTAATGAATAACGACACAATATGATTTGTACTAATCTAAATATGAATCATATAATTAAACGCTCAAGGTATTTAATTAATTAATTATTATAATTATCAAACAGTATTAATTTCGGTATAGAGGATGGATCTTCTGCTAACATGACTGCTTTAACTACTGAGCTACATCGACAGGCATTCAGACAAGTCTAGTTCTTCTAAAACACAAAAATGGTAATCATTTTCCTTAGTGATAAAATAAAAAGGTCGGTTATTTAAAAATCTTTTTAGAATATAAATATTAAATGTTGTAGTTTTCATTTTGTATTTAAATTTAAATAGGCGGGTATTTACGTTGAAATGATAATATTTGATGGGATGGTTGATGTAATTTGATCAAGACTTGGACTGTGGTTGAATTGTGTAATTTTGCCTGAAATATGTAAATATTTTTAATGGATTTAATACTAGGTTTCTTTACTAGTAAAACCCCTTTACCACCTAAAAATGAGTGCGGAACATAGAAAACGTATAAAGCCGACTTTCAAACAAATTCGGCTACTTATTAAGATTTAGGTTCTCGTAGGCTATTTGGGTTTCATTTTATGTTCAAATTATTCATGAATTCGGCTTTCAACACGTATTCTGTAGTACCTAATATTACAGAAAATTAAATTAGAATATTGTAACAAAGAGATAAATACAGTAAAGGCCAGAGTATCGGAATACATGAATTATACGATCTTCCAACGGGGGATGGAATATTGAAATTTAGCGATTACTAAGACAACCGTCCAAACATGAAAGGAAATTATGCCAAAATAATGGGCTCCTAAAGGCTAGCAGTAAATAAGTTTCGGTTTGTAGCCAAAGGGAAACTGTCTAAGTGTCCGAGGGTGGTTTCATTAGCCAATAAGAGGAGGGTGAGAGAAGAGGGAGAGGGGGGATGCACCCTGAAGGGATGATCCTTCGAGGGGTGATTGATTTATGCTGCGGGTTTGCACACCGACAGATGTAATTTGATTGCGTTTTTTGTTCTTATTAAATTTCAGTTCTTTTGAAAATGCTGTGTGTTTATAGGCACGTCAGGCATGCTTTGAATATGGTAGATTACTGATTGAATACTAAGAATACCAATTTTACTCAAAAGTAACAAATTTTGTTTGAAATTCACAACTGAAACCGTTATTCATTAGGAAATACATTAAAAAAAATACAAAATTTTGGCATCGCCGTGATTTATAACCTGATTTGCTGGAGTCAATGCATTATTTATGAAATTGTACCAACTAACCATTGAAACGGCGTGTCATCGCATTGAAATTTTTTAAATCCCTCTTTTACTAACCATACTATTTAAGGTTGAAAATCATCCTTAATCACATTTAATATCATCTATATGCCTCATCGCTATATTCATAACAGACAAATTTAAATATATGAATTAATTAAGCGACCGAATTAGCACGCTTAAATTTTAGCAAGGATTCACGTTCTTTGCAAGCATAGACTAACTTATACAACCCCCACTAAGAACTTTTATGCTACAAAATGTAATAAATGTGGTAAGAAGTTTCATTACACATTACATATCATTACGCGCACCCCCAGTGCCATTAACTGTACGATTGTGGTGAAGAGTGTATTGAGAACAATTTATTGCACTTTAATGCATTGGAGTAAGGTACACCGTACCTATCTGCACTAATGCTCAATATGCACTCCCTTGAGAGTATTTGAAATGTCTTGTTGAAATTGAACACGTTCCGATATCTGTGTTTACGAAGGAACCGTTTTAGTATTGAGATGGATGGATATTGTGATGGAAAAAATATTTAAAGTTATTGTTTTTAATTGAAAAAAATTATCATCGGACAGCAAAATGACATTTACATTTTTACTCAAAATATGCTCAGGAATCGCTGGTTCAAATCCTTTGGGTACATGCTGTTACACCCTGTATATATGTATTACTTTTGTTATACCTCACAAATCCGCGTATGTCTATACCAGTGGTTCCCGACCTTTTTTTGACCAGGGGTCCTAGCATGGTCGGTCGATATAGGTTTTATCGAAAATGTCGGTAACTTGACATCGCTCCCGAGCACGATTGCAGGCCGCTAACGAACAAACAATAGTTAACAACGGGTTAAGGGTTCCTAATTTATTTGAGGTAAACTGTTATTTCTTCGTTAGCGGCCTGCAGTCATGCTCGGGAGCGATGTCAAGTTACCGACATTTTCGATAAAACCTATATCGATCGACCATGCTAGGGGGCCAGGGACCACCATAATATTTATTAGTTCTCACAGGAACCACAAGGCTCGAGAATGAGCTATTCTTAGACTTATTCAGCTACCTCTCCAACACTACTACCAAAGGGGTTACGAATCAGCTTTTGGATACCTTTCGATTCGGTTTTGTAGTAAAATTAACGAATTTTTCGCTGACCACATTTTAGATCTTGCGGACCTCCCGGAACACTGGTTGGGAACAACTGGCTGTACGGTGTAAACGGTGTCATCCGGTTGGTCAGCTTTGTTAGATGGATCAAAGAAAAAGCTGGAGGAACGGATTTGTCAATGCGGCGTCGAAGTGGCCCGAATTAAATGAAGGAGGAAAAACAGATTGCCGGTAGATACGTATTTAGATTTTCACGGCCTAAAGTATTTTCGTCATTTGTTTTTGGGGTGTTATGCCGTGTTGCGCTACCTCCTTCTTTAGCCAACGTTTCGGATAGCGTTGCAGTGTCCATCATCAGGGCAGCTACATCTACCGGATCTGCCGGATAGCTGTAGCTCGTTCCACGTACCAACTACATAAGCAAAACGAGTCGGAGAAATTATCGTTCTTACGAAGCCGCCATTTGCTGTGAACTGGCATTGGCACGTGTTTATAAAAATTTACATAAAAAAAATATTTATTAATAATTTCCCAAAACTATTAACCCTCCGCAGGTCTGGTAAAATTATTCCATTAGTTATGCCAGGGGTCCTAGCATGGTCGATCGATATAGGTTTTTATCGAAAATTCGGTAACTTGTCATCGCTCCCGAGCGCGACTGCAGGCCGCTAACGAACAAGCAACAGTTCACAACAACTAAGGGTTCCTAATTTATTTGACGTGAACTTTTATTTCTTCGTTAGTGGCCTGCAGTCATGCTCGGGAGCGATTTAAAATTACCGACATTTTCGATAAAACCTATATCGATCGACCATGCTAGGGGGCCTGGTAGGGTGTATGGTACCCGGCGACACTTAAACGATTATTTTAATTTGGATCCATTATTTATTTTTCAATTTAACTTTATTTATATTCATGTTCGAGTAATTAAATACAAAACAATTAAAACATTATAACTACTTTCTTCACCATAAACAAAATACAAAACCTCTAATTTTTATACGCTTTTCTATAATGGCGTAAAACTTGAAATAAAATACAACTGTAAACAAAATTATGCATTTCATGTTGCACGGGTACTTATATTTAACTTGGATAATAAGCTTAGTTTCAATTTTTTGCTTGGAAAATGGCACATTTTTGATGCAAGTATGAACTGAGTGCTATAAACAAACATGAATATTGCAAGAGTAACATAAATACTTTGACAAATGATATTTCATGTTAGGAAATGTGGTACACATTTTTAGATGACCAGGACACACTGAACCCCAAATTCCTACCCACCCCTTTTTAAACCCTTTTCCTTCCCAGAACTCTTCTCTCCTTCCTTTCCTTAACACAGCACATAGATGACATAGGCCGTGAGGGAAATTATTTTCCTCAGGGCCTCCTGTGTAGAGCTCATGTAAAAAAAAAAAAAAAACACATATGTTTGACATCAGGGATGTAGTTGACGATCGCTACGCTACAACGGTTGGTAACGGAATTTAAGTTATTCAAACGTACTAATTCCTTCGGAATCATGGTTTTCTTCAATTGATAGGGCTTCAATATCCTCTGGCCCTCTTGTGTGTCCCGAAGATATTGTGAATAGTGCACATCCTGAATAAAATATAAAACTTAAGAAAACAGTGAACACCTCTTAAATAAAACGAAATAAAAAATGGGAGGTACTAACAAAATAAATACTTCGTGTGCCTGGTGGGGTATGCAAGACCCACGCGGATGGTAGTTGTGTAATGCAGGCGTGACTCATGAAGCATGTGCGCGCAAAATTTTAAATAGTTGCAGCTATTTTAAAAATCCCTGGGTCTGTCAGACCAGGCACCAGGCATGCGGAGGGTTAACAGACCAAATATTCTTCCCCTTCAGAAACTATACAATACAAAAGGAGAACATTAGCTGGTAAGGAATAGATCAAACGATTGTACGTATGTAGGACGAGGTATGAAACTTGCGGGCTTGAAAGGAGATCGCAATTACTAATGCATTATCGCTTATAAATTATTCATGCCTAATACAACTCCCGACGGATTCATAATATCTGACTGCGAACCGGAAACAGTCTGGAAACTTCCTTGGTTGCTATCAAAAGGTTCAAATGCGCTGAAGATATACCAGCAATAGTGGGCCATTTCGAGCGCCTCAAGCATGGAAACGGAAATCACCTAGATAGGGTAACAAAGGTATCTTAGTTAGGTACTACGCACCATATTACAAAACAATAAAAAGGTGTATAATATTTAAGTAAGTGAAAACAAATCACATTGTATACACCACTTATTTATCAAATTTATCAACGTGTTTCGATACCAACGGTTCCTTTGTTGGGATAATAATAAAATTTACAAAAATGACAAAATATTAAAAAGCATAGACAAATAAGTACCTGTATACAAAAAAAACATTACGATGATGGTGATTAATTAGTTAAATATATCATAAAATGGGGGAAAGGGAGGGTTGATGGGGGAGGGTTGATGGGGTGAGTGGAGTGTGGGAGAGTGGGAGAGGGGTGGGTGGAGGGGAAGGGGGGAGGGGGATTGATGGGGGGAGTG